>OZ024721.1:24730733-25930733 GCA_964016875.1 Fallopia convolvulus | reverse complement strand
ACTAAGAGTTTAAAATACCCCAAGACATCCAAAGACAAAGTATCCAAAGTTACACAAATGCCATCTGAAAATACATAAGACAAGCCCATTCTCGAAACCCAATTGTCGGCCCAACTCTACATCGGTAAAACACAAGGCGCGCCTGGCACTACAATGTCGCGTGGCCGCATCTTCCCCTTTTGAGTCCGCGTCACGCCATTTGAGACAGGATTTAGGTGACACTTCAGAGGCTGTTTTGACCCCCTTCGAGTTGGAATTTGGACTCGGAGTAAAAATAAATTTTAGCTCTTTGAATTAGCTTTCCAATGATACTAAAATCACCTTCATCAGACCAGTATAGCTCCCAAACGAAGCATTCCAAGATACAAGTGTCAAAACAACAACTCCAATGCATGACCCGAATTTAAGTGTTCTTTCCCCATAACATCTTGGGCCTTAATGATCATCAAACTTGACTTGCATAACTCGATCGAGCTCCACATTTACTAACCACGTCCAACCTCTAAACTCTACCTTCTTGCCTTGGTTCTCATCCCCACTGTTCCAAAAATCCCGTCTAGGCCCCGCCTAGGCGCTGGAAGGTCCTAGTCCGCCTAGCCGTCCAGACCGCCTAGGCACCCGTCTAGGACCGTCTAGGCCATCTAGGCGCTACGCGGTCCCTCTCCACCCAATGTTTTTTAGAACATTGCTGATTCCATTTGTAACACCCCGACTTTCGACGGGGCGCTACTAGGAAATAGACCTTACTAGGTACTATTAAATAGGTTGACAACTACACTTTAGGATCTTGCAACGCGGGCACGACGAGAAAACAAAGTGAAAACATCCAACCTTTATTTTAATAAAAATATAGAAAACTTAGTTATGCATGAATTCCCGAAAATCTAAGTATCCAAATCCGACAAAATACTTAATAGTACTGAACTATCCAAACAAAATGATAATAAACGAAACATAATACTAACTCCGTCTAACAAATATTAAAATCAACATCCTAACTATTATAAATAAACTAGTATAAAACCAATCCCACTATGACACGCGCTCTTTACCGCTCCGGCCCGCCATCTGGCCTCGGTTCCTGCACGGCTTCCTGGTTCATACCTGGAACTGAAAAATATTCCCCGAAGGGTCAGCGTCTAATCTACCAAGCTAGAGAGAATACGGAAATTGTAGAACGCTTTGAAATCATTTATCTAAAGTCAGCATACAAATCCACAATCGCAATCATAACTCTAAAGGCCAATACCTAAATTAGTTATATCAGTCACACAAGGCCACATACGCGTTCACATTCATAATCTCATACAATGCAATTCCTCCTTTTTCCACAATCCGACTTCCAAGGCGCTCATCACCGCGCCGAGTGCAGAGGCAGGCCCTCCCACTCCACTTCACAATCTCCCTTCTAACCCCGGCTAAGCCTCCACTGGAGCACTTGCCAAAAACACACAGATAATAATTTTCGTTCTGAAGGGGCACGATTTTCCCAGTCACACGGGTCAACGTAGCCAACACTTCCTCCACACCAGCTACGTTGGGCCGTGTCGGAAACGGTACCAACACAGAGAAAACGTTCCAAAATATTTTTCCGATAAAACATGTTCAAACCATTTCACACACAACAATACAAGAAGTTCAAAACAGTTTATAAAGGCATTCGGGACTAGTTCCCAAAACCCGCCCTACAATATCGATACGCAATCTAACAAGGGAGAGAAGAACCGAGCAAGTCGAAAAACGACTTACCTCGAACGAAGGATCCTCGAAAAAGACGGAAGCTAAGAGTGTGGGTAAAAACGATTCCCTAGAAGAAATATTCACATCACAAGTTAAATTAGGTTCAACCCACACTTACTCTAACGAGATATATGAACGATCATCCCCTACATTATACAACCGACTTAAACGTGATCCAACTACAATTTTTAAACTCCAAAACCCAAAACTCTATTACGTTATAATAGCACTAATATATATATATATATATATACCATAAATTCACTAGTCTGCAACTAAGCAACTAAGCCATACGTAATTGAACTTATGCCACTATCATATATTATAAAGTAATATTACAACTCTCCCAATCCACATAATTTGAACTTATATTGTAAAGTAATATTAGCCCACTTCAGGACAACCCAATCCACATGACAACTCTCCCGATCGACTGTATACATAGCCCAACCCAACAAATTTCTCTACTTTCCAAAGAAACGAGACCCCACTCTTCCTAAAATCCAATCTCATGCTTTGACTTTTCCAAGGCGGGCCCCACCTTCTTCTTCAACCTAGAGAATCCGAACTCACCGCCGGCCTTCTGGTTCAATTCCTCTCCTGCTCAAACTCGGAGCATCACCTTTTACCCAGCCCTATTATTTTTTTTCCTTCTAACTAGCTAGCCCCACCTCCTACCTTTTGACCGATTTTTCGGTCAACCCTTTCTTCAACCTCTCGCTGGTGTACCCCCGTGGCTTTCGGCCCGACTCGATCGACGGTACTTCCGATAGCGACCCCTCCACCGCATCTCCGTCTTGGTTGAAATCCCCACCCGCAACCGGTGGCGTCCACAGAGAGCGAAAACGAGAATCTCCTGCCGCCCCCCTGTTCGCGCCCCGCCGATGTTTCACGACTTCGATCCCATTCCACCGGCGACCCTCACCCAGTCCTAACATCAATACCTCGCCGCCGCTTCCCGCCTAATGACGCATTCCGACCTACCCCTAAACCAGTGCCCGTCCCCGACAACCGTAGCAAAGAAAAGACAGAGGAAAGGAACCCTTACCGGTGGTCGTCTGGACGGTGGCGGCGACAGCAGACTTCGACAACTCTCTCGACCTTCCAAGGGCGTCGTCCTAATCTACAGGCGAGTCGGAATCAAGAACGAATCGGAAAAAGAAAGAACGGTATTATACCGCCGGAAAAACAACGGAAAGCAACTATAGCTTTACCGAAATCGACCGGCGTCGGCGCTGATGGCAAGGTTCAATACGATCGCTGGTGGCAAGGCTTGACACGGCCTCCGTCCTTCTATGCACAACAGGGAGAAAGTATTTGATCGGGTCTTCGATCGGCTCCGCGGAAAGGTTATTATAGAGGGGTTTAGATTTTGATAGATACGGGGGATTGGGATAAGTAATTGTTTATTCAATATATAATTTGGTAGTTTGGTGTATAATTGATTTCCCTGGGTGTACAATTCGGTTATACGGGATCACTTAGGATAAGATTTAGCTTACTGGGACGAGTTGTTCTGAACGGATTAGATATAATTAATCAAACTAATTATTCGAACGGATTATTAAATGCTTGTAAACGAAGGAAACCCATTTTCCGACTTACGAGAAACGAATACGGATATTACATACTACCCCCCTTAAGAAAGTTTCGTCCCGAAACTTTTACGGAAAGGAAAAGATATTCGAGGTTTTCACAAACCTCTCTCCCTTAAAGAGGTTCGTCCTCGAACCGGACTTTTATCGATATAGATAACCACAACTAATACTAAACACATCCAAAACATACAATGCGGCAACAAAACAAGCAAGCAGTCAAGTCAAGAGAAAAGACAGTCACACAAACAAACATCACTAATTACTAACCTTCCTCTCAAACGCCTCTACTAAACCCGGGTAGATCTCTGGATAGCTCTCACTCATTCTGGACTCCGTCTCCCAAGTGGCCTCCTCGACTCCCCGTCGAGACCACTGAATCAACACCAGAGGAATCTCCTTGTTCCGCAGCTTTTTCATTCGTCGATCTAAAATCTTCAGCGGTTGTTCCCGGAAAGTGTGATCTGGTTCTACCTCCAAATCCTCATAATTCAATCTGTGACTAGGATCTGGGACATGCTCTCGGCTACGAAATATGAAAGACAAAATGATCTCGGTTCATGCGATCATCTTATTTACACCAGAATCGAACAATGGTAGTTTACTCAGAAAGTTGTCTATAACCAAATAGTGGTACCATAAACTTCATCAAATTCAATGCTTTCCAGAATTGACCTCTACAACCTTTTCTGCAAGCCCTTATTTCCAATATCTCGATCAGGTTTATGCAAATCCGTTCGATCAGTCTAATCTTGGACTCCGAGTTACGGTTAAGATTTACTCCCATCGCTAGGATGATAATCGTGGTATCTCTTCATGAAGACATCCTCAAAGGCTCATGAACATTAGATATCTAGAGATCGTATCCACTACTTGAATCATGGTCGACTTGTATCAACTAACCGGTATATTCTGCGTTCGAACGACACGACTTACGTCGTAGTGCTAATATCTCCTTGCATCCATGATAGTATCTGTAGCTCCCTCTGGATTAGTCCTTCTTTACCATCACATCCTTGTCCTATTGTCAATACCCAAAGGTCTTTTCCCTTACATTTTCTTTTATCCTACAATTGTGGTATTGCAACCACTAGTCTTAAATAACTCTAACTAGAGCATCCTTCAACCATTTTCAATAACAGTTCGTTGTTTAAACATGTTTACTTCCCAAGCTTACGCATCTTCTGAGTATCGTTTCTATGGACAGTACAATTTCTTATTCAACTTCACTAGTGCGATCGCCCCAATCTGCTGCTCAATGCTTTATCGTAAATGGCTTCATTGATTATTGTAATCACTCCTTGTGCTTCCATCTTCAGCTGCATACACTTTGTACTCCTCGGAAATCTTCTTAAGTTGAGTGTTCAGCTCTTCTTAAAGCGAGCAACATCCTTCCTTCAATCGACATTCCTAGTTTGGGTTCGATTACTTCCAATCCGATAATTTAGATGCTTAGTTTAGATTTTCTCCATCTTGCTCCATCTTCCTTCGATGTCGACCACTTCTGAATCTTCTTGTACTAGATTCAACAACTCGATGATGGTATTACGAAGCTCTTGGAGACCATATAACCCAACACTACAATCCTACTTTTGTTGATTCCTCACACTTCCCTAACAATTCTAACACTATGAAAGAAAATTAACTTCTTCCAAACTTACACTTAGAATTAGAAGGATACTAAACTACCAGAGGTCCTTCAGCTGATGGGTCGGAGTCGCGACGTGTCACCTACCCCCCTATATGCAACATGCCTACCCTAGTAAAACATTTTGAAAACACCGGCCGGTTTTGGTTTTAAGTTGGACCTCGGGTACACTCGTTGGTCAGTTCCTTGTGCCCTGTTGTCAACCTGGCTCTGATACCAATTTGTAACACCCTGACTTTCGACGGGGCGCTACTAGGAAATAGACCTTACTAGGTACTATTAAATAGGTTGACAACTACACTTTAGGATCTTGCAACGCGGGCACGACGAGAAAACAAAGTGAAAACATCCAACCTTTATTTTAATAAAAATATAGAAAACTTAGTTATGCATGAATTCCCGAAAATCTAAGTATCCAAATCCGACAAAATACTTAATAGTACTGAACTATCCAAACAAAATGATAATAAACGAAACATAATACTAACTCCGTCTAACAAATATTAAAATCAACATCCTAACTATTATAAATAAACTAGTATAAAACCAATCCCACTATGACACGCGCTCTTTACCGCTCCGGCCCGCCATCTAGCCTCGGTTCCTGCACGGCTTCCTGGTTCATACCTGGAACTGAAAAATATTCCCCGAAGGGTCAGCGTCTAATCTACCAAGCTAGAGAGAATACGGAAATTGTAGAACGCTTTGAAATCATTTATCTAAAGTCAGCATACAAATCCACAATCGCAATCATAACTCTAAAGGCCAATACCTAAATTAGTTATATCAGTCACACAAGGCCACATACGCGTTCACATTCATAATCTCATATGCAATTCCTCCTTTTTCCACAATCCGACTTCCAAGGCGCTCATCACCGCGCCGAGTGCAGAGGCAGGCCCTCCCACTCCACTTCACAATCTCCCTTCTAACCCCGGCTAAGCCTCCACTGGAGCACTTGCCAAAAACACACAGATAATAATTTTCGTTCTGAAGGGGCACGATTTTCCCAGTCACACGGGTCAACGTAGCCAACACTTCCTCCACACCAGCTACGTTGGGCCGTGTCGGAAACGGTACCAACACAGAGAAAACGTTCCAAAATATTTTTCCGATAAAACATGTTCAAACCATTTCACACACAACAATACAAGAAGTTCAAAACAGTTTATAAAGGCATTCGGGACTAGTTCCCAAAACCCGCCCTACAATATCGATACGCAATCTAACAAGGGAGAGAAGAACCGAGCAAGTCGAAAAACGACTTACCTCGAACGAAGGATCCTCGAAAAAGACGGAAGCTAAGAGTGTGGGTAAAAACGATTCCCTAGAAGAAATATTCACATCACAAGTTAAATTAGGTTCAACCCACACTTACTCTAACGAGATATATGAACGATCATCCCCTACATTATACAACCGACTTAAACGTGATCCAACTACAATTTTTAAACTCCAAAACCCAAAACTCTATTACGTTATAATAGCACTAATATATATATATATATATACCATAAATTCACTAGTCTGCAACTAAGCAACTAAGCCATACGTAATTGAACTTATGCCACTATCATATATTATAAAGTAATATTACAACTCTCCCAATCCACATAATTTGAACTTATATTGTAAAGTAATATTAGCCCACTTCAGGACAACCCAATCCACATGACAACTCTCCCGATCGACTGTATACATAGCCCAACCCAACAAATTTCTCTACTTTCCAAAGAAACGAGACCCCACTCTTCCTAAAATCCAATCTCATGCTTTGACTTTTCCAAGGCGGGCCCCACCTTCTTCTTCAACCTAGAGAATCCGAACTCACCGCCGGCCTTCTGGTTCAATTCCTCTCCTGCTCAAACTCGGAGCATCACCTTTTACCCAGCCCTATTATTTTTTTTCCTTCTAACTAGCTAGCCCCACCTCCTACCTTTTGACCGATTTTTCGGTCAACCCTTTCTTCAACCTCTCGCTGGTGTACCCCCGTGGCTTTCGGCCCGACTCGATCGACGGTACTTCCGATAGCGACCCCTCCACCGCATCTCCGTCTTGGTTGAAATCCCCACCCGCAACCGGTGGCGTCCACAGAGAGCGAAAACGAGAATCTCCTGCCGCCCCCCTGTTCGCGCCCCGCCGATGTTTCACGACTTCGATCCCACTCCACCGGCGACCCTCACCCAGTCCTAACATCAATACCTCGCCTCCGCTTCCCGCCTAATGACGCATTCCGACCTACCCCTAAACCAGTGCCCGTCCCCGACAACCGTAGCAAAGAAAAGACAGAGGAAAGGAACCCTTACCGGTGGTCGTCTGGACGGTGGCGGCGACAGCAGACTTCGACAACTCTCTCGACCTTCCAAGGGCGTCGTCCTAATCTACAGGCGAGTCGGAATCAAGAACGAATCGGAAAAAGAAAGAACGGTATTATACCGCCGGAAAAACAACGGAAAGCAACTATAGCTTTACCGAAATCGACCGGCGTCGGCGCTGATGGCAAGGTTCAATACGATCGCTGGTGGCAAGGCTTGACACGGCCTCCGTCCTTCTATGCACAACAGGGAGAAAGTATTTGATCGGGTCTTCGATCGGCTCCGCGGAAAGGTTATTATAGAGGGGTTTAGATTTTGATAGATACGGGGGATTGGGATAAGTAATTGTTTATTCAATATATAATTTGGTAGTTTGGTGTATAATTGATTTCCCTGGGTGTACAATTCGGTTATACGGGATCACTTAGGATAAGATTTAGCTTACTGGGACGAGTTGTTCTGAATGGATTAGATATAATTAATCAAACTAATTATTCGAACGGATTATTAAATGCTTGTAAACGAAGGAAACCCATTTTCCGACTTACGAGAAACGAATACGGATATTACACCATCTATGCTCGTTTGCTTGTAGATCTGCAAAATAGCACAAAACAAGCGCAAAATCTAAATTTCATTGAAAACCTGAAAACCTAATAACTAGACTAAACTAAGCTAAAACCAAGAAAAATAAACATAAATATGCATCCTAAACACTACCTATATGCAAGCTATCAAATTCCCCCATGCTTAAACCTTACTTTTCCTCAAGAAAGACACAATTCAAATCACACCACAACATTGCAATCACGCATTCATCTCATAATCCATAGAACAAGTCGGCATGTAATCAAAACTTGACCAAGACGTCCTAACATGCATTTTACATAAGCATAGAGAAAAGATCATTCATCCATTCTAGACCTCACCAAGGATAGTGTGTTTGCTCTCACTCTCAAGTGTTTATGACATATGTGTTGCACTCAAAATCAACAATGAAAAACTAGACTACCATAGGCTTGCATCGGCGTCCTAATTCTCCGCCGCTATGGACCAAACACATAACAAAAATCATGAGGACTTATAAAGGTTTTTAATGGGGCCAAGGTAAAGAGAAATTGGAGAGGATCATTTTTGCTCTTGTGGTTCTAAATCCGAGACTAGAACTAATCCTAAAACCCAAAACTCAACACTTCACACTTTACTTCTCAGCATTTCCAACTTTCCTTCACCAACTCCTTACATTCTTTCAAGCTCTTTTTGATTTTTTTCTTTCATACACTTGCTTCTTTTGCCTCTTTTCATTGCCTCTTTTTTCTTTCAACACTATAACACTTTTTTGAAGATTATTTCTTAAGCTCAACGAACAATACATCTTTTACTTTCACAACATGGTCATTTTTCTTTCTCTTTTTTCAACCTTAATCTTCAAACTCTTCTTTTTCTTCACCTTTCTACCAATTCAACTTCAAATCCTCCCACCCTTATTTCTTCACCACAACAGAACTCACTAACATTCTAATTCCCGGATGGGTCAAGCTTATATAGGCTAAGATATATCTTATGCAATTATAAAAAATAGGCTTAAGGCTCAAAGAAATAGAGTGGCAAAATATGGATCTTGTAATGGTAGATAAGGAAATATAGGCTAAATAAGAAACATGTCTCAATCATTTTAATGTCATGCATCTAGTCATGTAAAGAAGTCTTGAAAAAGAGTCATAACGCAAGTTCTCGAGCTAGCAATCACTACTACATAAATACCATTTTATCTCGGGATATAATATCACGGATCTTATTTATCACGGATAAAAAGTGTTAAATTAGAAACTATATTTCTTTTTTTTTAAAACCTAATAAAACCAAATATCCTAGATACATTTTAACACGCCAAGGATATTTAATGGCATAGTATTTAGGATTTTAAAATCAAATATCCCAGATGAGATTAAAAAGTAACACGCCAGGGTTAATAGGGATATCAAATATCCCGGATGGATAAAATCCGAGATATATTAGTTAAAAGAAAAATCCATTACAGCGATAGCCATCTCTCTCGATTCCTTTCTTTTTGATATAGCTCTTGATTCCGACCCCCATCTCTATTCTCTCCTCTCTATAACCAGCGATAGATGCCCACCATCATCTCCCGGACGCCGCCGGTCCACAACCTCCGTATCCCATCTTCTATCGCTCGGAACGCCATCGCCACCTATCCCTATTGGAGCTTTTCCCCCTTCGCACCACCTCGGGTTGTCTGCTCTACCTGCTCCTACCTCACCACCTCTTCTATTGCAGCACTAGAGGCTCGTCATTCAAGCCGCCTAGCCCCCCTTTTTGTTCAGTGTAAGCAATCTAGACTAGTTCGTAGATTTGGTCAATTTCATCTCGAAACTTTTGAGTGAAAATTTTGCATATTTTCAAACCCTAGATCGAGATTTCATACTTGATAGTCTTATTGGAGTTGAGATACATACTAATTGTTAAATTTGGATCAGAACAAAATACGAGAGACAAAGTTTGGGATTATCTTCTATTCATCAGGTAATATTGCAATTGGTGGTCTAATCTATTTCGTTACTTCTTGTTTGGATTGATCTAAATTGGATTATCCTTTCAAAAAATCTAAATTGGATTAAAGTAGGTTGATTGCTTCTTGCCGCATACTCACTTAAGTAATTCCTTCTTTGTTGTAAATTTCCATTTTTGATCGGTTGTTTGTATTAAGGTGGAAAAATCAAATTGCAAGGTAGAACTTCAGTTATACAATCTAGGTCTAGAGAACATACTTGGTTTTGAATACAGTCTTCCACTCGTCACCCTCTTTCATACGAATTTGATGATAGCCACTTTTCAAATCAATTTTGGAGAAAACTCCAGCTCCATTGAGCTCATCTAGCATATCATCAAGTCGTGGAATAGGGTGGTGATACTTGATAGTAATGTTGTTGATAGCACGACAATCAAGTACCATCTTTCTTAGGGACTATGATTACCAGAACGACGCATGGACTTAGACTCTCACGCACATACCCCTTGTCTAGGAGCTCTTGGACTTGTTTTTCAAGCTCCTTGGTCTCTTCAGGATTGTCTCTATAGGCTGGCCAGTTTGGAAGTGATGTCCCCGGTATAAAATCAATCTGGTGATCTATCCCTTGGATTGGTGGCAACCCGCTTGACACCTCTTCTTGAAAAAGATATTCAAAGTCCTGCAAAAGAGAAGAGATGGATGAGGGAAGATCATCCAATTCTTGATTAGACAACAAAGACTCATGAAAGAGAAGGAAAAAGAAAATGTTACTCCCCTTGATGGCATGGACAACTTCCCTGGGCTTAGCTAAGAGAACTTGTTTGGAAGTGTCCACGCTACCTCCAATGCCTAGCGTCTTTACCTCACGAATCATGTGCTTTCTCCTTTTCTCATTGGCCACATGATCAAGAATAATATCATGAGGAGTCATGGGATGCAATGTGACCTTCTTTCCATCCCGATGGAATGAGTACTCGTTGGAAACAACATCATGTATGACCCTACGGGTAAATTTCCATGGATATCCAAGGAGTAAGTGGAACATAGACATGGAAACCACATCACACTGCACCACATCAGAATAAGGACCTGTTGAAAAAGAAACCAAAGCCCTTTCCTTGACTTGGATGGGCGAGTTAGTATTCAACCAACATAGAGGATAAGGCATGCGATGTGGTGTAGTAAGAATTGAGAAACACTTGACTACCTCTTCATTAATGATATTACAACATGAACCAGAGTCAATAATAAAACCACATAACTTGTCATTTATCTTGCAACAAGTGTGGAAAAAGATCTCATGTTGGCTCGGAGTAGTGGAGTTCTCAGTCAGGAAGAGCGTTCGATGCACAACAAAGCATTCACCGTCCTCTCCCATGGCATGAACCTGGGCTTCTTCTTGGGTCTCATGGCCGTCCTCCTCTTGATATTCCATCTCCTCAACATACTCATACTCACCTTGTTCATTAAGAAGAACCCTCCTTTGGCTGGGGCAATCTCGAGCATATTGGCCAAGCCCAAGACACTTAAAGCACTTAAGGTCTCCCGCTCGGTTTTGACCCTCTAGCTTGGGGCGTTGGGAAGCATCTTTCTTGGGCTTTGGGGGCGGGCTCCTCATGCCTCATTTAGGGCCTCCTTTTTGGGTTAGAGGCTGGTGTGGTCGAAGGTGTGGACCACGTTTTCGGATTGGAGCTAAGTTGGCGCGGTTGAGGAGTATTCTTGTAGAGATGGTTGGTGTAGTGCAACACCTACTCAATGTCAGTTCCTCTATGTTGGATCGAAGGTTAGTTATAAACAGTTATGGGACACGCAACTGAATAATTAAATCATGCAGTTAAATAAAACAATAGAGACAGTTCCCTTACAGAGGAACCCCACAACGATCAACTTATCGCGTGAGTAAACCTCTACCTCCGCCTGGAGGATTTTCAAATGAGTTCCCTTTTCTTTATAGCTTAGTTCCCTTCAGGTTACAAGGCCAAATACAAAATTCTCTGTTCCTACAAGGACTCCATCCCTAGGCAACACTAATGTATTCTCTCAACCTTAACCCGGTGAACACTCACAATCAAAGCAAAAGAAAACTCAAACCTCTCCGTCCTTTTGTCTCTTCACCAAAGTTCCCCTAGACCTAGGAACTCCTTCTTTCTTCTTTCACCGTCGTCGAGATTAGCTCGCCGCCAGGGACTTTTCACTAACTTGATGGTCTTCACCTGAGTAGCTCTTTAGCTCCTTGCTCTTTGTGTTTGGATTTTGTGATTTGTGAAAGTGAGCAGCAAGGTCACTGTTGAAGGGTTTAAATAGGCGTGATGAGAAACCTTTATCCATTTGAGGTATTTTCCCTAAATATCCTTTTTGCCTTGCTCTCCAAGTCGTATCCTTAAGGTTGACATGTGACTTTGATTTGAATTTGAATTGTCAACTCTTGGATCACATCGGACCGTTGGATGGTCATCTTCAACCGGCTGCAACTCTGAAGTCTAAGACGCCCTTTTGTCCGACATAGACAGGATCCCTTAAAATGTGTTGAGATGTCGCTTTCACGCATGCGCCAGTTCTCATCCAAAAGGAACTCTCGTCTTCTCGCTTCCCTTGTCTTGGGAACTCTTCTTGACTCTGAGGGATTCCTGATCTTATTATCTAGTTCCCATCGTGTGGGAACTTTGGTTCACTGTGTTCCCATCTCTAGGAACTCTTGTTCACTTCTAAGGTTGGTCGCTTTCTTTTTGTTGTTGCATTAGTTCCCATGCTTTGGGAACTTGTTGTTTTGTGTTTTGCTTTGCGACGCGCAACCTGTTATACAGAAATACTTGGCAATAGGCGTTAGTTCCCATGGTGTTTTTCATTATCAAAACTGAGGGCATTGTTCCAGTGTTAATGAATGTGAGTTCCTAACATTTACTCAACAATT
Organism: Fallopia convolvulus; assembly: GCA_964016875.1. Lineage (NCBI taxonomy): Eukaryota > Viridiplantae > Streptophyta > Magnoliopsida > Caryophyllales > Polygonaceae > Fallopia > Fallopia convolvulus. The sequence goes on along the minus strand of OZ024721.1, from coordinate 25,917,994 downwards.
TCCCCCTTTTTGATGATGAAAAAGCCATAATAAAATGACAAGTATTTTGTTCAATTTAATGCATGCAAGTTCCCCCCTGAGTGTGACAACGTTTTGCAGGGAGTTCCACTATATGGTTATGCAATTCCCTACTTAGCAGATTTTATGAGATTGTTCCCCCTTTGCAAAGGCCATACTGTGATAACTTAAAACAACGCATCTCACACATTTTATCCTTTCTCCTTTTGGCATCATCGAAAATATTAAGCATGAATAAAAGAAAATAAAAGATAAGAACACGTATTCAAACTAAAAGTCATGTTCATTACTTGGGCAAGGAAGATACAACAAGGAACCATAAACAAACATAGAATTTTGAGAGAAGATAGAGCGGGCTAGGGAACAGAAATAGGGAAGCAAGATCACAGGGGCCAGTGTTCACGGAGCTCGACGAGCCTGGCCAAGTGGCGCTCCATCCTAAGAAGAACATCATAGTTCCTATCAAGTGCGACACTAATGTCCTCAGTCTCTGGTGCAGGAAGCACTGGAAGTGCAGGTTCTTCTGCAACCTCTGATTGGCGGAGATTCTGGATGGCCTCTAGGTCTATCTCAAAGTCAAAGACTTCATTATCCTTTTCCTCGTAGAGTAATTCCTTAGTTAACAGTTGCTTAACGATGTAAGGATTGGGAAGAGAGTGGGTTGAGTTCCCATCACACTTGGCCATGTGCCCCAAGGCTAGACGAGGCAGATTGATAGGCTCTTTTTGAAGGAACAGATCGAGGAGAATTGCGTCCCCGATGTTGAGTGTATGCCTTTTCTCTTGCCGAGGGAGAACATTTTTGATGATGAATTTGTGGGCCAGTTTTCCAAGCAGAGAGAGAGACCATGTGTGAGAGTTGCCGTTCCCTTAACCGGAACACGTCCCTCATATATCCTGTCCAAAATGTCCTCTCGGTCGTGTGTTCCCCAATTCTTCCATGGTAGAGTTCCCAGGACTGCATTTCGTACTTTGAGCAGTCGCGTTATCTGATCCTCATTGAAGGGGAACTAGGATCCCTGAACTTTGAAGGTGCCTTGCTCCTTGTCTTTAGACAACTTAGAAGAGTCATAGAAGGGTCGTATTTGATTAGGGTCCATCTTTACACTCACAGTACAAATCGACTCCTACTTCTAAGCCTTGATCAGTTTCCAGAGATCCCCTAGTTCACGTTCAGGAAGAATCTGGGGGTTGAGGATCATAGGAGCGATTACGTTCTACTCCTTAGGGGTTTTCTTTTCCTGTACAATTTCCAGCTCTGTTCCCTTAGAAATAAGCACTTGTTCTTCTTCTATACGTTGACGCTTGGTAGGAGGCCCTGTAGCAGTTTGGCCTGTTCCCGATCCCTTTCCCCCAACTTTCTTCTTCTTAGTTTTCGCATGAGAGAGGATGGAAGAGGGATTGGTGGCTCGTTCAAGGAGATCCATGACTGATGCAGACATTGAAGCTGCAACGCTGAAGATTGCCAAGGCCTGGTTCTCCGTTCTAGTGCCTTCCTTTGTGCTACAACACTGTTCCTTGCTGCATCATGGTCTTGCTCCTTGTCTTTTGCAACTGTTGCTTCTTCCTCTTCTTTCTCCTTTTCTTCTTTCTCTTCTTCTTCTTTATCAGATAGGGAGAGGCCCTCTTCATTAGACTTGTCGTCGTCCTCTGTATCCTTGTTTCCATCAATGTTGCCCTTATCAGCACCATCTTGAGCAGACTACTCATCATCTTTTCCTTGACCATCTTCTTTGTCTTGGCCTGAGGGTTGCTCGTTTCCATCTGGGTTCCCTTGTTCAGCTTCAGGGTTCCCACCTTCTGTTGGACAAGTTTCTTGATTTTGAGGCTCCACTGCTTGAGGGCTCTTCCCCTCACTTGTTGTACGAAATCCTTCTTAAAAGACAGTGAGAGGGGTCCCTTGGTTGAGTTCCTTTTCCACCTCAGCCATGGAATCCCGATTTGCTTGACTGCCTATTTCTTGAAGGCTCCGAGAGGGTGAGTTGATGCACCTACGAATGAGGGCCTCAGAGTGTTCATCTTCTTCCTCATCAACGTCAAGAACAATAGGCTGAGCAGGAGAAAAGGATGTAAGGATTTCTATTGTGGGAGTGGTTGGTATTTTGGATTTTTGAGGAGAGGGGGGTTTGAAGTAGTGAGATGGAAGTGGAGGGAGGATCAATTTCCATGGCGGTGGAGGATTTTGTTTTGGGAGAGGAAAGAGGAGAGGTAATTTGAGAGTTTGTGTAGTAGGTGGAGGTGGTGGTGATTTAGGGTTTTGATGAATGGAGGGCTGTGATTTCTGCTTGGCGATTGGTACAACGTCAAGAAAGTGGTGCATGATTCGAGTTTCTGAAGAAGAGGTGGTGGAGGAAGATTTTGCGGTGGAAGAGGATTTGGGGGTGTAGGCAAGGTAGGTTTTTCGTGGAGGTAGGGGCGAAAGAGTGTGGGGAGTATTGTCGATAAGAAATTCTATTTCCAGTTGAGAGGGCAGTATGCCATAGTTAACTCCTCGATAGATATGAGGACAGACAAATTTTTTGATCATAGCTTTAAGATTAGCCCGTTTAATGGAATCATCAATTTGATGTTCGGCTAAAGTCGGAGATTGCCAGAGCGTGGCTGCATCTGTGTCAAGCCAACATTGGAGATTAGGTTCCAAAGGTGACGGAAAAGAATTACAGGCCTCAATTGCTTGAGGGGTGGCTTTGAACTTGTAATTTTTGGAAGAGGAGGATCGTTTGAGTGTCATTTGAGAGATCGGAGTTTTTGTGGAAATGGAAGTTTTGGATATTTAGGGCAAAGCAAGACGAAGAGGTAGAGGTTGAAGAAAGGGTCTAGTTAGGGAAAAAGCCGAGATTTAAGGGATTTCAACACAGGGGTACAATCTTGATGCGATCAAGCCCACCTAAACCCACCTTCCCGGCCTGGCTCAATTCGGCGTTCTGACTAGTGGGCCAGCCTCTAGTCTGCCTCGGTCGGCGATCTGACTAGTGGTGCTCAATCGCATGTCATGGGCTGCAGCCCATGCACCCCAACCTGCAAGAAGGTTCACACCTTTTATCAAGCAGGATGTTGGAGGTGGGTTTTGAACCCAAGACCTCCCTTTATCAAGGTGGGATCCTTCACCTTGACAACCAACTCCACTGTAGTAGAGTTGGTTGTCAAGGTGAAGGATCCCACCTTGATAAAGGGAGGTCTTTGGTTCAAAACCCACCTCCAACATCCTGGAGGATAAAAGGTGTGAACCTTCCTGCAGGTTAGGGTGCATGGGCTGCAACCCATGACATGCGATTGAGGGCCACTAGTCAGATCGCCGACCAAGGCAGACTAGAGGCTGGCCCATTGGTCAGAACGCCGACTCAAGCCAGCCGGGAGGTGGGTTCAAGTGGGCTTGATCGCATAAAAAAAGTGACTAGTGACGCTCAATCACATGTCATGGGTTGCAGCCCATGCACCCCATCCTGCAGGAAGGTTCACACCTTTTATCCTGCAGGCCTGGTACCGAGGTGCTCAGACTCGGTAACGGGGTGTTGTACGTCACATGGCCCGAAATCGCACCTTCTTCATGGCTCGTTAGAAGGCCCTCGCTCGGTAACGAGGTGTTCAGGCTCGCTTGATTCCCGCCAAGGTTTCCCATTTGAAATGCACCCATCCGAGCCTCCATTGAGAGCTTGAAGGCTTCCATCTCCCGTTGTTGTTGTTGCACACTTTCCTCATTCTCCATTTTAAGCCCTTGAATGGCTCGAAATAAGTCTTCCATGGTAACGGATGAAGGAGTCACTTCTCCCTCAATAACACCCTTGTCCTTCTTGTTGTTGGGGTCGTCCATAGTGTTCCTAAAGCACAAAACTCAACACACACAACTAGGAAAAACTTGTCAATGGATCCCACACACACAAGGGTCCTTTAACCGATCCTTAAGCAATAAAAATTGGTTACTAGAGGGTTTGAAAAGGACTCAAGGCAAGGTATGAAAGTAAAGCATGAAAGTAAAGAAACAAGCAAGCTCAACACACTCCAAGATATGCAAGACACAAAGTAAAAGGTAAGGTACTTGATTTTTTTTGTAAAATTATCTACGAAACAAAGAGGTGTAGGTGTCACCCTTGTGTTGCCTTACTTTTTCTCGATCACTCCTCTTGTTTTACCGGTGACCGAATCTTTCTAAGAACAACCACTTTTTTTCTCAAGGGTAGAGCCAAGAGAGGTTGGATTCAATACCAAGATCTCTCTCCTAGTATCTTTGACACTTTGAAGGAGGATGATTACTAACCAAATCTTCTCCTACTACAGTCAAATTAAAACTAGCAAGTCACTTTTTTTTAACTTCATTCCCTTAATCCTTTAAATCTTCATGTGAATTAGACACAACTTTTCGCATGCCAAACTCACTTAAAGATAGAAATAAAGGCTAAGAACTCAAAAGTTGGGGTGGGCAAAGGAGGGTTTCGACTTCAACCTCAAACAACAGAAACGGATCAGTTTTCTAACACGAAAGATCGAATCAGAGAACAAGAAAGAAAAGGCTAAATGTTCCCGTTCGTAAACCAATCCTTATATGCTTAAAAATCTAGTTTTAGGAGTCAAACCTCGCATGGCTTTGATACCACATGATAGGATCGTCCTTAGTTGATTCACGGTGCGAGAGAATGGCTCCAAGAATCCAACAACCTCGACTAGATGAATTGATCACAACACGGATGAAACAACAAGGGGGTCTGTACCGAGATTGAAGGGTCGGTAACGAGGGGAATCGAAGGGACTTTGGATGAGAAGATGGATGGTTTTGGATGGTGTTCGAAGGGGATATGGACTCTCAAAGTTGGATATAACTCACTGACATTGAGAGAACTAGAATACTTGGATATGACTCACCAAGCGTTTTTGATCGATCGATATCATGCACAATCAAATCAAGAAAGACCTTCAAACGATTCTCTTTTGCTCAAGCAAAAAAGAGAGTTCTTTTTCATCAAATTCAAAGGTAAAACGAAAAAAAATAAGGGAAAGCCTTTTAAACTCCTAGGGTTGTCCCAACACTAAAGCATTAAACGTAAATTAACTCAAAGGATTCAAAACTATAATAAAGATGTTTATCCACAACATGCAACTCTTGATATTCTGAAACAGGTCGGTACCGAAGCCTGCAGGTCAGTACCGAGGTGGCTGAATAGGCAAAGCTGCGCCTGGCTTAATCTGGTGGCCCGACAGCTCAGTACCGAGCCTCTAGGGTCGGTACCAAGGATCACGGCTCGTTAATGAGAGCCTGCTGGACTTGACGGTGAAGTGCCTTTGCCATTGAACGAGTAATTCGAATCATCGACTCCTCTTGCCCCTGCTTCTTGTCCTCTTGCCCATGCTTCTCGTACTTGGTGCTCTCCTCGGCGTCCCGACTTGATTCAGTGAGATCTTGATGGGAAGGATTCACATCAAATCTTCCTTTTCTTCATTTCCCCTTTTTAAATTTAAAAAGAAGCATCGACACTTCGTCTTTCTCCGAATCTTACTCTGCAAGCGTTGACACGTGTCGAAATTCCTTGGAACACGAGAATGATTGGCTCTCACATATTCCTCTTCATTAATTATTTTGACAAAAACCAATTGTCTTCCCGAGACAAGTTTGCATGCTTTAGTTAGTCGTTTCGGCTCACTCCAACAACAGGTTCCCATGATCTTGCAAGAAAGGCTTGTTTGAACAGAGTGGTGAAGGGAACTCATGTTCAAGATTTATTGTGAGGGATGGGAACACAAAAGGACTCAGACAATTTCAACCCGAAAGAGGTATACAAGAGGGGTTCATGGGTTCTATGGCTTTGGGTAAGCTTATGATCAACTATCATTGTGGCTTGTAATGTGGGTCAGACGGAACTCAAGTTGATCATTTTGGGCCAAAAAGAATAGGAGTTCCTTTGTGTGCAAATCTTGCCTTAGACTACTAATAGTAGATAAAGTGAATGTAGAGTTCCTATCATGCAAAACAACTTAACTAGCCAATCATAAAGGAAAGGATAAACAGGGACTTGTTTGATTTAAAGTTATCATCCCTAAAAGCATACGAAGGTGCTCGAAGGGACCTCTATCCCATGCATAGAAGGAGTATCCACTATCTACTTTTCTGTCCTACACAATTCCACAAAAGTTCTACCAAGGAAATCAAGGACATTGTATTCAAAGAAGCTTTGAAGAGAAGCGTAAGTTTTCATACCTTTGTCATGAAGGGATTGATATTGGTGAAGTTGGTTTCCTCCTCTTGTTCGCTATTATCTATTTTGCTACATCCTTCATGTGTGTCCTTTTCCTCCAAGAATTCTTCAATTGTCTTGTTGTTCACGCCTTCTTCATCCCTTCTAAATTGATCCTGGGTGGTTCAACATAGAAGTCTCGCAGATGCATCTTTGCAACTTTGTTCATTCCAGTGTGTCCCAGTCTCTTATGCTAGAGTTCCATCTCATCTAGGGAACTCGAAGGATAGATTTTCTTTGGTGCCTCATACACGGTTTCCACCAGATGGACATTATTGGACCGTACCCTTTTAAGAATGATTTTGTTGGTTACTGCTTTACAAGTTCCAATGTTTTTTCCTTTGTTCTAGTTGTCGAAAGAGACGTGGCCTCCATCGACTTTTGTAAGTATTGAGGTGAGGTTATCTTTCTTCTCGGTCATGTGGTTGGAACATCCACTATCAATGACCCATATGTTGTCCCCTTCACTACAACCTGCAAAGTCAGTTAGAATGGGCGACCCAGGCAAGATCTCTCTTGCCTGGATCAATCATGGATCCAGATTTATATTGCCCAACAAATCAGCTAAGTTGTGAACATGTGTGGAGTTCCTAGGACTCGACGAGGAGTTCCTAGGTGAGTTCCCATTCTTGGGAACTTTCCACTGATTGGACCTATTCAAGCTTTTTCTTTGAGAGTTTTGTTTTTTGGGATGCTTGTTTCCAAAGGTGTGTGAGGGATGAGCTTGCCTCTTGAAACGGCTTTCAATGCAGTGCCTATGGGCTCTACATTTCTAGCATGTTTTGTAGACTCTAGGTCTGTTTCCCTTGGCTATCTTAATACCCCTTTTATTGCTAGCATTCCTAGTGGGGTACTTATTGTTCCCATCTTTCATGCTTTCAAGCACACTGATTCATTCCTCTAATTGAGCGATGTTAAGCTTTAAGATTTGAAGCCTAAGACCCATACACTCATTTCTCTCCTTTTCTGTGAGAGAGGAAGTCCCTTCCTTTGATGATCCTTCTCCATACCCTATCCTATGCCTGGCGGAAACGAACTTGGTCATAGGGATGGTTTCTTGGGTATCTCGGGGTTTGGTTATGTACTCTACTGGTCTGACTTCGTTACAAAGAGAACAAACTCCTAGGTTTCTCTCATCAATCTTATACTTGAGCTTTTGACTAAACCCCATTTCTTTGTCAAAAATCTCTTTCTTAAGGGCCTCATTTTCTTCCAAAACCTTGGCTTGGGGAAGAGAATTGTCTAGACACTCCTGACTTTCAAATAAGGTTTTAAACATTCTGTCTCTTTCACTCTTGATATTGTTGAGTTCCCTTCTAAGAAGAGTGGTTTCCATGGCAGAGGATTCTAAGTTCATAACGATCTCATCATACTTTGAACTAGTTTCTAGTTTTTTTGATAGAAAATATTCTGATTGATCAAGTTGTCTTCGAATTTCAATGTTATCATTCAACATTTTGGTCAGCAGTTTTAACAATTCATGTTTTTTTTCGTATTGAGAGAGAGAGAGAGAGAGAGAAACCACTAGGGAACGCTAGAAGGGAACTCTCCTTAACGCTAAAAGGGAACTCTCTTAAACCACTCTTCTTAGAGGGAAGATCACCTCACTGGGTTGTTCCCCAATGGTTTCCTCTATGACCATAATGCAAGTCTCTGATGTTGTCCACCCCTCTGGTTTCTCATCATCAGAATCACTCCAAGTTGCTATGTAGGCCTTTTTCTTGCCATAGTTGGGACATCGCTCCTCAGTTCCTTGAGTACAGTTTTTGGCAAAATGCCCCTTCTTGTAGCACTTGTAGCACGTGGCGTCTGCAACATCTTTGTCTCTGTCGTGATACTTGTTGTTGGGCTCATAGTTCCTTATTTTATGTACTGGAGTTCCCCTTGAACTTCCCTTTCTTGTAGAAGTTCCTAAGGGCCTTTGTGACTAGCACAAGTTCCTCATCGTCGTCTTCCTCTGATTCTTCATATTGCTCATGGACAGACTTGAGGACCCTCTCTAGTTTGAGAGCTATGCCTCTCATCTCCATCTCTTGTTGCTTATCTTGCTATTTTCTCTTCTCATGACCAATGAGCTTACCAAACACTTGGTGAAGCATCAAGTTCATATTCTCAGGATTCTCCTTGAACATGGTTCGTTCATTTGCCCACTCAGCTGTCAGCCCATTGAACAGTTGTTGCACCTTCATTTTGTCGGAGATTTCCTAATTTGTGATTCCAAGGGCTGCTAGCTTGGAGTAGAGGGACTCAAAACGCGATTGATAGCTATCAATCGGTTCTCCCATAGTCATTTTGAAGTTGAAGAACTCCCTTCTAGCGTTCATCTGGTGATCTTCCCTCAGATCGGAGCTTCCAACGTTTTGTCTATTCACAATAGTCCTTTTGTCTATTCACCGGAGTTCCCTTAGACCTAGGAAATCCTTCTTTATTCTTTCACCGTTGTCGAGATTAGGTCGCCGCCGAGGACTTTTCACCAACTTGATGGTCTTCACCTGAGTAGCTCTTTATCTCCTTGCTCTTTGTGCTTGGAATTTGTGAATTGTGAAAAGTGAGCATCAAGGTCACTATTGAAGGCTTTAAATAGGCGTGATGAGAAACCCTTATCCATTTGAGGTATTTTTCCTAAATACCCTTTTTGCCTTGCTCTCCAAGTCTGATCCTTAAGGTTGACATGTGACTTTGATTTGAATTTGAATTGTCAACTCTTGGATCTTGAACCTGCTGCAGCTCTGATGTCCGAGACACGATTTTCTCCGGCATAGACATGATCCCTAAAAATGCACTGCGATGTTGCTTTCATGCATGCGCCAGTTCCCATCCAAAGGGAACTCTCGTCTTTTCGGTTCCCTTGTCTTGGGAACTCTTCTTGACTCTGAGGGATTCTTGATCTTCTTATCGAGTTCCCATCGTGTGGGAACTTTGGTTCACTGTGTTCCCATCTTTGGGAACTCTTGTTCACTTCTAAGGTTGGCCGCTTTCTTTTTGTTGTTGCATTAGTTCCCATGCTTTGGGAACTTGTTGTTTTATGTTTTGCTTTGCAACGCACAACGTATTATACTGAAATACTTGGCAATAGGCGTTAGTTCCCATGGTGTTTGTCATTATCAAAACTGAGGGCATTGTTCTAGTATTAATGAACATGAGTTCCCAACACCGACTCAACACCCTAGAAAAGTGTTGCATACTCACAAGAGATTTAAGGTCAGAATTCAAACCTTGAATAAATTTAGAGATCACATACCCTTTGGGAAATTGAACCCCATATCGAAATATGAGTGTGCATAATTTGTGGTAGTACTCCTCGGGAGACCGGTTTCCTTGGCGTAGTTGCTCCAACTTAGCATGTGTCCTCTCCTCATAATCTCGAGGTATAAAACTCTCTTCTAGCGCTCTTTTGAGGGCACACCATGTTTGAATCGGAAGCTCACCCATCGATGCCAAGTCACTTTTAGTTGTACCCACCAATTATTGTTGAGAGGGTTTTCTTGACAACAAATAAATTTATAAGTCAAGATGATACGCTGGATTTTATACAGTGTAATTGTGTATTTTTATAAGGATTTCTGAGTGTTTTAGGCTAGATTAGGGCGTTTATGTATAAAATCAGTAAAGCCTACAGATGAAGACTTTGAAGATAGAGATCCGAGTTTGAGCTGAAGACCCGCTTTACAGTGGTTGCTAAGGAAATACAAGACTGAAGATTCTACAAAGAAGAAGACCCGCGCTCGCGGGTATGGTGCCGAGCCCGCGGTGGGAGCTGAATCCGCGAGGCCGAGACATCGCAGGAGCCGCGACCGCGGCTGTTAACCCGCGCTCGCGGGTGGCCGTTTCCACGCCGATTTTATTTTATCTTTATTCTATGTTTTATTATCTTTAGTATCTAGTTTTAGTCGGCTGTTTTAGTATTTAAACTTAGTTTCATTTTCAGTTTTGAGAGACAACTTTGGAGACTACTTTTTAGTTTTTATTTTCTGCTATTATGGAGAACTAATCTTCCTCGGAGTTTGTTTGATCAAGGAAACCTATTATTGAATTCGTGAGATTCTGGTAACTTTTCTATCCTTTGGTTAATATCAAAACTCTTGTTTTAATTCTATGATCTATGTTTGATTTTATGAGCCTGATCAATTTGTTTGATTGACTTAGATCTATTGTTTGGATTAGGTTTGATTGTTGTTTGTGCAATCTTATTTATCCTTGAAACAACTCTTTTCCAGGACCGTGGACTGGAATTGAGAAAGAGTATTTGATGGTTATTTTATGCATGAGACTCGTTGTTTGATTGCATAAATTGATTTCCTTTTATCCTTAATACTTTGCATGATTTGAATTAAGCGTCCTTGTTCATATCATAGTTTCGCTTGGACCGTGGACAAGCGGAAATCTTTTATAAGGATTGGAATTAACCTAGGAACTATAGAAAAGTGGATGAATCGATGATCGAAGGATTAAAAAGGTGGAATTGATTGAATGAACCCTGCTTTCCTTCAATTGATTTGAAACTTTAAACTGTTTGCTTGCTGTTGAGAGGGTTGATTGACAACAAATAAATTTATAGTCAAGAGCCCGCTGAGTATAGGGAGGTCAGGATCGTTCCACAGGAAGCAAGGTTGTTCGTTTATCAACTACTAAAAAGCAAACAAAATCAAACAAAAACACTCACAAGCAGCCTCGTTAACGACGTTGTCAGGGTCGTTAACGAACCACCGTACACAAAAGACTCAATCTAACGACCTAAATAAATTCGGTACCGAGCCAACTAACTCAGCAACGAAATTCACTTAAGATAATTCAAATAAAAACAAAGATCTAGGACTAGGGACATCACAACATAGTCATGCATATAAACTCGTAAGAAGAATAGATCATGCCTTTCAATAGATAGAGTCATCAACTTTCGTTGACTATCAAGTAAATTAACCTACTTTCGTAACCCAATTCACTTAATTGCTTGTTTTGGATCTAAAGCTTGAAACTTTCGTATTCAAACAATATCAACCTTCAAGTTACTAACTTTCTCTTTCAATCAAGTTAAAAACTCAAATTACCTCAACTTTCATCTTGGTATAAGCTCAACAAACAATCTCAATAATAGATAAAAGGCATTCAACACACAATCTTACTCATCAAACATGCTTAACTATGCCGGGCTTAACCCCGATCCTAGAAAAGAAGACTACTCACTAATCATGACTACAAAACAAATAAATTCAACAAAAGAAATCATTGAAAACAAATTACTACTCAAATTAATAACAAAATATTGTCTTACAGAAATTCAGAAGAAACCGAAAAAATACAAAGCACCGAACCAAATTCTCGATCAACGAACTCGGTAACTTTCGTTCACCGACCTCCGAACTCGACTTCGATCCTCTCTCGGCTCTCTCTAAAAATCCCCCTAACCCCCCCCCTAGACTAAACAAGAGGGCTATTTATACTAAAAAGGCTAAAAACTAATAAGGCTAAAAGATAAAAACTTTCCTAAAAAGATAGAAATAAAAACCTAAAAAGATAGAAATAAAATCTAGAAAGATAACAAGACCTAAAATACATAATATAATAACCCTAAAAATCATAAAAAGATACTCTACCGACACAGAAATAATTTCCCGCACATGATCGGTGAGTTACAAAGTCAACCCTCGAAATTTCTATCACGTGGCCTCGTTAACGAGCCCTCACAACCTCGTTAACGAGCCTGGGCTTGGTTTCTTTCACACTTCATCTCGTAAAACTTGGACTCTGACTTCTCCATACTTGTATTCCTCCATCTTTCACTGTAGTGCTCCAAATTCAGCTTCATATAGCTCCTTTTCCTTGCTAAAACCTACAAAATACACAAAATAGAGTAGCTTCCATACTTTCTATGAAAATATGCAAAACCATCCAAAAACACACAAAACTAAACCTAATTTTATCAAAACTAAACCTAATAAACAAACAAAACCTACTAAAAACTATACTAAAAACACGAACATCAAAATACCCCATACTTAGACTTGCTTGTCCTCAAGCAATCACTAAACAAGAACCAAAACCAAACAAACATACTTATCAAGATATATCCATTATCTAAAAAGCAACATCTACACATGAGAAAAATATAGAAAAGGATTAGTAATGTCATCACACATATATGCACCAAATAGACATAAGAAAATACAATCCAACCTCACAAGGGTAATGTGTTTCACTCAACTCTCAAGTGTTTAGGCTCATAAATTCAATCTCTCAACTCATCTTATATACAAAAACTCATAGAAATTGGAACTTATATCACCAATACTCTCCACCCAAGATTTGTCAAAACAAGCAAAAATCATCAAGAGCAACTTAGGGGGCTCAATGAAAAACTTCATAGAAGCTTCCATTCGGCCGGGTTGTAATGGAGCTTGGTAAAAACAATAAGGCGTGGAAAATATTTTGGTCATATGGTGCTAATAATATCCGGGAATCAAAGACTCCTAAAAACTCACACATAACTTCAAAAACTCTCATAAAAACATATACCAAACTCACTCTCTCATTATGCACACTCTCTTTCACTCACCCATTATATCCTAGAAAGTCTCATAAGAAATAAAAGAATCTCTGATTTTATCTATAAACACATATGCATAATGACTTCCTTCTTCTCTTCTTTACTTTATATTTATCTAACTTCTCCTTTTTTTTTCCGCTGCCTCGTTAACGAGCCCACTTCAGGGTCGCTAACAAGCTTCATCGTGTATTCTTCCATTATTTCTTTCTCCTTATCTCCAACAAATAACTTTATTTGTGCATCTTTTGCTTATCAAGAGATCTTTCTTATTACAAGTAAAATAAGAGACTTCAAATCTACCCTTCCCAATAATCCCTCAATAAAAGCAAACATTATATGTCACTCTTTTTTTTACACTCAACAAAAATAACTCTCCAATCTAAGTCCTAATCCTCGAATAGGGTCAAGCTTATTTCGGCTAGGGAAATTTTTGTGGAGCTAAAAATAAAGGCTTCAGGCTAGAATTGGCTGTCAAAAGAAGGATCATGTAAAGGTGGATAGGCAATAATAGGGCTTATAAAAAAAATAAGTTCTCCATCATATGATTCTCACAAGTAATGAACTATAAATCCCATACGGGTCTCAAGAAATAGATAACCATCACAATTCCAAGAGATAATATGCATATAGAGAGTAAATCACACTAGAAAAGAAGAGGGATTTATTGATGTTCTCCCTACAAGGCCAAAAAATTCCTCACTAGGTAAATATTTTGTTGGATTGCATCACTTATGCTATAAAGTATATGTGCTCAATTTCATCAAGTGCTATCTTCTTCTAAAAACAATTTCAAATTAAGAATCCGGCTATACTATTAAAGACATGTTTGCAAGGAATTATATGATTAAGCTAGCAACTACTATCATAGAACCTAAGATAGGGATATCTATCAATTCTAAAACTCTTTTTTCGATTTTTTTTTAAAATTTTTTCGATTTTTTGTCATTTTTTAGAGAATAAAAAACTACTCAAAACACATAAAAAACTACGACAACAAGTTTTCTATTTTCTCCCACCCCATACTTAAAATTACAGTGTCCCCACTGTAAGAAAAATAAGAAGAAGGAAAAGAAATAGAAAAGAAAACAAACAAAGATAAAAATAAGAAAAAGAAAAAAAACATAAAAACTTACAAAGTCTCAAACGTGGAAAACAAGGAAAAACTTCATCTTCATGCTGAATCAATGGTTTGGTGGAGGAAAGTAGTGCTCAAAGTTCCCCATGAAGTCGTACATCGTCCTCCAACGCTCAGCATCATCCGCCTCTCTCTGACGATGCCTCTCATCCTCCATCGACATGCGAGCAGAATAGACAGATTCCCATCTATCCATCCTTCTATGAATATGGTCTTGCTGGAGGTGAAGTTGCTACATCTGAGCAGAAAGATCCTCGGCCCATGGTGGTGGCATACTCGATCCTGTGTACTCGGGCGGAGGAGGTGGTGGACAGTGAGGCTGGAAATGATCTTGGTACAACACCGGGTTGTATGGCATGAGTCCATAGGAATGAGGGTCGGTAGGAGCTGGCGGTGGGTCGGTAGTGGTCCTCGGGGCCTCGTTAACGAAGCTGGGTGCCTCGTTAGAAGTATAAGAAGGAGGTTGGAAATGGTCGTTAACGAGCCTGGTAGGCTCGTCAACGAGGACGTTGGTGCCCAAAACTTCCGTGTCGAGGTCTACATCCTCGAGGTTTAGCTCCTCAGTTCCTCCCTCTGTGTCGGCTTCTTCAGTGTCATCGCCAACTACCTCGGTATCCTCATCTTCATCTTCATCTTCATCCATTGCTTCACCTTCTCGCTCAAATCTTGTCTCACACGGCCGAAGTGATAGCTCATCCTCCGGCTTGGGCTCTAACGGGTAAGCATGCCCCGTCCACACCTCGTACCAATTTGGTACGTAGAGTAGCTCCAACTTGTCGAGGGTGGGTGTGACGATGCGGTCTTGTACTTTCACTTTGAACCCTCCCTCGGCTTGAATGAAGACACTGGAGCTATACCAATAGTTCTTGTTGAGGAGTTGAGCGTGAGCCGATGTGTATCGAGTAAGGTCGACCCCAAGGTTTTTAGCCAAAAGGCTAACCAAGTTGCCACACCAAACTTCCTTGGACTTGGTTGATTTCTCGACGTAGTAGAGCCATTCATGCCCCAAATTCAAGGGGCCGGGCTCCTCAAAAAGGATGGTGCGGAGACAAGCAACTTCCGTCCTCGTTGGCCTGTTCAACTCTCTCTTCGGCTAAAACGTAGCGGCTAGGACTCGGAGAATGATCCTGAAGATGGGGTTGATGATGCTTGCCCCAGATAATGCCGCTGTGGAGGATTGAACCTCTCCGGTGATGTAGCTCCATGTCCTAGTCACCCTGTAGTGTTTCAAGCTGTAGTCTCTAGACGGATTTGGAAGCTCTAGGATTGCGTTGAACTCTGCCATGGTGAACTCACGGCTCACATTACCGAGCCGAAACCGGATTCGTCCCGCCGAAGTCTTCGACGGAAAACTAGTCTCTAGAGTGGCCAAGAACTCGGATGTGAGGGCCGGAAAGTGTGGTAAATTCTCCTTCTTTAGGAGATGGGATGCACCAAGGATAATGAAGGCCTCCTTGACGTCCGTGTAGATCCCCGTGTTTATAGCACTGGACTTCGAGAACCAACGGGTGTTGTGGTCCTTCTCTAGAATGGCACGGTATCGATGCACTTGGCCTTGAGTACTCAAAATCACGTTGTCCATGCGAGGTGGAGATGGGGACCTCTGGTTCCTTCTCTTTTTCTGAGCTCGGGTAGCGGGTCTGCTTGAACTTGCCATGAGATCTACAAAATAATCAAGAATTTTCCAAGATAAGATCCACTCAAAATAGATAGGCAAGAGACCCCATACTTGGTCTCGAAATAGCCTCAGAATTATTCGTTAACTACCCAATTGGGTCGTTTACGAATCTGGACTGGAATGATCTTTGAGGCCACGCAGGGTCGTTAACGTGCCTGGGTGGGTCGTTAACGAGCCGCCGAGAACCAAATCGCAGAATTCCGAGTTTTAATCTATCTTAAAAATCAAGCCAAAATCAAGCATGCAATCCTCTACATTCCTTCACTTACTCACACAATCGGATATACACACCCCATACTTGCTCGATTACCCATCCCGATCATGCTAAATTTACCCGAAATTTTGACATGCTAAGTTTGTATCTTGATACTAGAACAAGAAAAATTCATGCTTTTCACAATCAACTTTTCTCAATGAGATATCTAACATGAATATCCATCTCTAGATCTAGAATTACTAAGCAAAATCAAACTTTCTTGGGCAAAATCCAATCATGACATCTATCCACTATATGAACTCAATTCTAGACATGAAATTTCTACTCTAAAAACCATGAATCATGCAATTTCGAGTTAGGGTTTAGAAATCGTACCGGAGAATTGAGAAATTGAAGAACAAGGGGTCGGAATTTGGGTGATTAACGAGCTCGGTGAAAGCGAGTTAACGAAAACTCGAATCTTCGTCGGTGGGAGGAAGAGTTTCCGGGCTTCGGTAACGACGGCTACTCGGTGGTTGGTGAGGGATTCCGATCGGTGGTGGGAGTCTTCAAGATCTTTGGTTGAAATTTTGAGAAGTTTGGAGTTTGGAGAATTTTGAGAGTGAAAGATTTTTGGGAGGGGTAGAAGGGTTATATAGGAGAGGGTAGGGATATTAAGGGGTAGAGGGGGCGGCAGCTAGGGTAGTAAAAAGGTAGACTAGGTTAAAAAAAACTTACCTGCCCGTTTTGCCGAATCGGGTCGTTCGAACCGGGTCGTTAACGACCCTGGGTGGGTCGTTAACGAGCCACCGTAGCCTCTTGAAGTGATTTTTCGATCCCTTCTCCTGCGTCTTGTTAGCTCAAAATTTAATCCTAATTTCTATCCTAAAAACTACTAAAAAGAACTCAAAAGAAAGCTAAAAAAAGAGTTTAAAAAGAAAAGAATAAAAAATCTAATTCTATACTAAAAAGCGGGTTGCCTCCCGTAAGCGCTATTTTTAACGTCGTCAGCCCGACGTGCTCCTTTGACTCAAGGTGGCTCCCGTGTAGCTATGTTGGGGTCTTGAGGTACCCCATACTTAGCTTTGCAACTTTTGTGTGCTTGAGTTGCTAAATTAGGTCCCTTTTCTTCTATCAGTATGCCCGGTATTCCTACATGATGGTTAGTGAAATCCGAAAACCAAGGTGGTTTCGACTCCTCTGTAGTGCATATGATGGGGCATGGTGTAGGAACAAAAGATAAGGAATGACCATCTTTAGCAGATTCATAGTTAGAGTACTTACCTTGGTTGTATTCTTGCATGTGGGACTCGGTGATTGGCCAATGAGGCTTGGTAGGGACGGTTGAATCGAGTTCTGGTTGAGTCAACTCGATTTGTGCGACTGCAATTGGGTCGTTGGCATTCTGATCCAAGTTGAATTCCACCCGTTCCTCTCCAATATCAAAAGTGAGGAGTCCTTTCCGCACATCAACTCTTGCACCTGCTGTGGCTAAAAATGGTCTGCCAAGAATTATGGGGACATGAGGGTCTTCAGGCATATCGAGGACGATGAAATCATTTGGTATAAAGAATTTCCCGACTTGAATAGGATAGTCGTCGACGACTCTTGTGGCCTTGACACATGATCCATCTACCATGTACAGATTCATATCTACCGGCTCTAGTGGTCCCATATTAGCTTTAGACCAGATTGAGAGAGGAACTAAACTAGCACTGGCGCCCAGATCACATAAAGCCTTGAACTTGTGGTTGCCTATGCCGATCGTTATTGCAAATCTCCCTGGGTCTCCTAGCTTTTCTGGTAGAGCTATTGATCTGACTTCATCCTGCAGCTCTGTAATGGATCTTTTCCTGCTAAGAATATCCTTCAAAAACTTTGTGTAAGCCAGCATTTCGCTTAGGGCTTCAGCGAATGGGATGGAAATATTAATGCCCTAAAGAATCTTTACGAAACGCTTAAACTTACTCTTAGTAGAGTCCATAGATTTCTTAGCTGGAAATGGAAGAGATTTCACCATTCTCGGAACCAAGTTAGGCTCGAGAGGTGAGAGTACCGGGTCGACACTGGGATCGTTTGGTGGCCTCGGCGGGTCGTTACCGACCCTGATGGGGTCGTTAACTACCCTAGAGTTGAGAGGAAGGCTCGGTTTAGAAGACTTACCTGGGGTAGGGTCGTCAGGAACCCTCGGAGCCTCGTCATCTTGGTATATGGGCTCGTTATTTGCCCTCGTTGGCTCGTTAACGAGCTGTTTGGTGACGTCCTCTTCCTCCTTTTCCTCAGCTTGGACTCGCTCCGGCAATGTCTTCCCGCTCCTAAGGTGCACAGCTGCTATTTGTCTCTTAGGGTTCTCCTCGGGGCGGCCCGGGAGTTGCCCTTGTGGTCTCGGAATTTGGGCAACGAGGTTCCCTAGTTGGGAATCAACACTCTTCTTCCATATATCGAACTCTCCCCATATTTTATTTTGTTGGTTCAGGTTGGCTTGAACTTCGTTAACCTTGTTGGTCACTCCGTTGATGCCTTCCTGTAATCCTTGAACCCATAATGGTGGCTCCTGATGGCCTGGAGGTCGATAAGGTGCAAGTCGTCTATCTGGTGGAGGCACTGCATAGTTTTGATTGGTATTCTGATTGCCCCATGCCTGATAGTTGTTTGACCTGTCATGATAGCTAGGCTGGTTCCTGTATGGCCCTCTCATATAATTCATCTCAACTATTGTCTCAGCGGCTCTAACCTGCTCTATGTTAGTGCAAGAAGAAGTACTATGTGCAGAAGAACCACATTCTTGACATGATTGAGAGGATTTCAGAAAACTTACCTGCTTCTTCAGACGGTTGACCTCATCTTGTAAGAATTGATTTTTAACATCCGGGTCAACTTCGTCTCGGTTAGGCATGTAGAGATGTTTCTAGGGTTGTGGAGTCTTCTGGATTCCATACATGGCATCATAATTGGACAGCTTATCCAGCAGTTCCCATGCAGCCGTTGGGTCCATCTCTATAAAACCGCACGCAGTATGCATGTTGATGCGGTTCTTGGTCTCTGCGTTGATACCCTGGAAAAAGATTTCTTGCAAAACATATAAAGGTTGCCCATGAGTGGGGCATTGTCTAAGCATCTCTTTAAATCTTTCCCATGTTTCAACAAATGTTTCATTAGGCAGCTGGTGATAGGAGGTGATGCGTTTCCTCAACTCCGTCGTCTTAGCAAGAGGGAAGAACTTTGTAAGAAATTGATCGTACAAAGCTTTCCAAGTCCTGATAGACTTAGAAGGTAGGCTCTCCAACCAGCTCAGGGCCTTCCCAGCTAGAGACCATCTGAAAGCTTTTAACAAAACATATTCAAGTGAGACACCTTCAGCAGCTATGGTGTCACATAAATCAAGAAAGTTTCTAATATGCTCCATAGGGCACTCAGTAGGTTTCCCTTCAAACCGAGCCCGTTTAATCAAGGATATGAATTGAGACTTGATCTCAAAGGGTTTCTCTATCTCGGGAAGAACGATTGGAGATTTTGGCACCCTCAGTTCTGGATGCATGTACTGTTTGGCATTCCTCGGATAGGCATTAAGCTCCTCTTGTAGACGAGCATTAGCAGCTCGTTGACGCTCAGCCTCAGCAACAGCGCCTTCTTTCTCAGTTTTTAAAGCCTCCATCTGATTTCGGAGGTCTTCCATTTGACGAGCCATCTCTTCAGGTGTGGCCATGGCTCGGTTTTCTCGGAGTCTACAATGCAAGGAACGTTCGGGTTCTGAGTAATAACCAGTGTTGTCAAACTCGAGCCTTCGTCGTCCTACCGGCATACGTTGAGAAAACAGACAAAGAAAACAAAAATTAAAAACAAAAACGGGGTCGGGCTATTCCCGGACCCACAGATAAACAAACAAACTCGTTGCTTCCCCGACAACGGCGCCAATTCAACTACTAAAAAGCAAACAAAATCGTGAGATTCTGGTAACTTTTCTATCCTTTGGTTAATATCAAAACTCTTGTTTTAATTCTATGATCTATGTTTGATTTTATGAGCCTGATCAACTTGTTTGATTGACTTAGATCTATTGTTTGGATTAGGTTTGATTGTTGTTTGTGCAATCTTATTTATCCTTGAAACAACTCTTTTCCAGGACCGTGGACTGGAATTGAGAAAGAGTATTTGATGGTTATTTTATGCATGAGACTCGTTGTTTGATTGCATAAATTGATTTCCTTTTATCCTTAATACTTTGCATGATTTGAATTAAGCGTCCTTGTTCATATCATAGTTTCGCTTGGACCGTGGACAAGCGGAAATCTTTTATAAGGATTGGAATTAACCTAGGAACTATAGAAAAGTGGATGAATCGATGATCGAAGGATTAAAAAGGTGGAATTGATTGAATGAACCCTGCTTTCCTTCAATTGATTTGAAACTTTAAACTGTTTGCTTGCTGTTGAGAGGGTTGATTGACAACAAATAAATTTATAGTCAAGAGCCCGCTGAGTATAGGGAGGTCAGGATCGTTCCACAGGAAGCAAGGTTGTTCGTTTATCAACTACTAAAAAGCAAACAAAATCAAACAAAAGCACTCACAAGCAGCCTCGTTAACGACGTTGTCAGGGTCGTTAACGAACCACCGTACACAAAAGACTCAATCTAACGACCTAAATAAATTCGGTACCGAGCCAACTAACTCAACAACGAAATTCACTTAAGATAATTCAAATAAAAACAAAGATCTAGGACTAGGGACACCACAACATAGTCATGCATATAAACTCGTAAGAAGAATAGATCATGCCTTTAAATAGATAGAGTCATCAACTTTCGTTGACTATCAAGTAAATTAACCTACTTTCTTAACCCAATTCACTTAATTGCTTGTTTTGGATCTAAAGCTTGAAACTTTCGTATTCAAACAATATCAACCTTCAAGTTACTAACTTTCTCTTTCAATCAAGTTAAAAACTCAAATTACCTCAACTTTCATCTTGGTATAAGCTCAACAAACAATCTCAATAATAGATAAAAGGCATTCAACACACAATCTTACTCATCAAACATGCTTAACTATGCCGGGCTTAACCCCGATCCTAGAAAAGAAGACTACTCACTAATCATGACTACGAAACAAACAAATTCAACAAAAGAAATCATTGAAAACAAATTACTACTCAAATTAATAACAAAATATTGTCTTACAGAAATTTAGAAGAAACCGAAAAAATACAAAGCACCGAACCAAATTCTCGATCAACGAACTCGGTAACTTTTGTTCACCGACCTCCGAACTCGACTTCAATCCTCTCTCGGCTCTCTCTAAAAATCCCCCTAAACCCCCCCCCCCCTTTCTAGACTAAACAAGAGGGCTATTTATACTAAAAAGGCTAAAAACTAATAAGGCTAAAAGATAAAAACTTTCCTAAAAAGATAGAAATAAAAACGTAAAAAGATAGAAATAAAATCTAGAAAGATAACAAGACCTAAAATACATAATATAATAACCCTAAAAATCATAAAAAGATACTCTACCGACTCGGAAATAATTTCCCGCACAGGATTGGTGAGTTACAAAGTCAACCCTCGAAATTTCTATCACGTGGCCTCGTTAATGAGCCCTCACAACCTCGTTAACAATCCTGGGCTTGGTTTCTTCCACACTTCATCTCGTAAAACTTGGACTCTGACTTCTCCATATTTGTATTCCTCCATCTTTCACTATAGCGCTCCAAATTCAGCTTCATATAGCACCTTTTCCTTGCTAAAACCTACAAAATACACAAAATAGAGTAGCTTCCATACTTTCTATGAAAATATGCAAAACCATCCAAAAACACACAAAACTAAACCTAATTTTATCAAAACTAAACCTAATAAACAAACAAAACCTACTAAAAACTATACTAAAAACACGAACATCACTTGCTTAAATCTCAAATCCCTGTTCTTTGCTGATTGTTCAGGATATTGATTCTCTTGGGTTCGACCCCTTACTTGCATGCTATACTTGGTTTGTAATTTTGGGTAATTTATTTTTGATCTCGGCACAACGACTTTAGTCGAGTCACATGTATAACCGCATGTTGATTGGCTCCAATGGTCCCATGTTGGCTTTCGACCAGATTGACAAAGGTAGAGGATTGCACTGGCACCGAGATCATATAAGGCCTTGAATCGGTGGTCGCCTATCCCAATTGTGATAGTGAATCTTCCTGGGTCGCCTAGCTTTTCAGGAAGAGTAATAAACCAGACCTCATCTTGAAACTCTGTTATGGATCGTTTCCTGCTAAGAATGTCTTTCAAAAACTTTGTGTAAGCCGGCATTTCGCTTAGGGCCTCAGCGAATGGTATAGAAATATTTAAGCCCTGGAGAATCTTAACGAAATGCTTAAACTTGCCTTTAGTTGAGTCCTTAGATTTCTTAGTAGGGAAGGGAAGAAATTTCACCAATCTCGGAGCCAAAGCAAGATCGAGAGGTGAGGATACCGGGTCGACATTTGGGTCGATTGGTGCGTTCGAATGGTCGGTACCGACCCTGGTGGGGTCGGTAACGAGCCTGGGAGTAAGAGATGAGCTCGGAGTAGAGAACTTACCTGGATTGGGGTCGTTAACGACCCTGGGAGTATCGGTACCGAGTTGTTTAGGCTCGGTAATGACCCTCTCTGGTTCTCGTTAATCATCAAAGCCGTGGCGTCTTCTTCAGATTCGGGGCTCTTCTCCGTAGTTTGGCACGCTCCGGTAGTGTCTTTCAGCTCCTAAGGTGCACGACCGCTATTTTTCCTCTAGGGTTCTCGTCGGGACGGCCCGGGAGTTGCCCTTGCGGTCTCGGAATATGTGCGGCCAGGTTCCCTAGCTGTGAGTCGACACTCTTCTTCCAAACATCAAACTCTCCCCATCTTTTTATTTGGTTGTTAAGATTGGCTTGGATTATGGACTTCATTGAATTCGGTATGGACTTCGTTAATGCCCTCCTGTAACCCTTGTGCCCAGGATGGTGGCTCTTGGGAGCCTGGAGGTCGATACGGCGCGGGCCATCTATCCGGTGGGGGTGCTGCATAACTTGGGTTCGGATTTTGATTGCCCCATGCCGGATAATTGTTCGGCCTGTCAAAGTTATTAGGCTGGTTCCTGTATTGACCTCTCATGTAATTCATCTCAGCATAAGTCTCAGCGGCGCTAACCTGCTCGATGTTAGTGAAAGAAGAAGTACTATGGGCAGAAGAACCACACTCTTGACAAGGTTGAGAGGTTTTCAGAAAACTTACCTGTTTCTTCAGACGGTTGATCTCATCTTTTAGAAATTGATTTTTGACATCGGGATCAACATCGTCCTTGTTAGGCACGTAGAGACGCTTTTATGGCTGGGGTGGCTGCTGGGCACCATACATGGCATCGTAATTAGACAACTTGTCCAGCAGTTCTCATGCAGCAGTGGGATCCATCTCTATGAAACCGCACACAGTGTGTGTGTTGATGCGGTTCTTCGTTTCTGCATTGATCCCCTGTAAAAAGATTTCTTGGAGCACATATAAGGGTTGCCCATGATTGGGGAACTATCTGAGAATCTCCTTGAACCTTTCCCATGTCTCTACAAAGGTCTCGTTAGGCAGCTGGTGATAGGAGGTGATGCATTTTCTCAACTCCGTTGTCTTGGCAGGAGGGAAGAATTTTGTAAGAAATTGATCATGCAAAGCCTTCCAAGTCCTGATAGACTTAGGAGGTAAACTCTCCAACCAGCTCAGGGCCTTTCCAGTAAGAGACCACCTGAAAGCTTTTAATAGAACATATTCAAGTGAGACACCTTGACCAGCAATAGTGCCACATAAATCAAGAAAATTTTAAATATGTTCCATAGGGCACTGAGTAGGTTTCCCTTCAAACTGAGCCCTTTTTATTAAGGATATGAATTGAGATTTAATCTCAAATGTCTTCTCTATCTCGGGAAGCACGATTGCAAACTCCGACACCCTCAGTTCTGGATGCATATATTGCTTGGCATTCCTCGGATAGGCATTCAACTCTTCTTGTAAACGAGCATTGTTCGCTCGTTCACGTTCAGCGGCGGCAGCAACGGCATCTCGATCAGCTTGTAACTCTTCCATCCGCTTCTGGAGGACTTCCATCTGTCGAGCCATCTCTTCAGGTGTAGCTATGGCTCGGTTTTCTCTTTGTCTACGGTGCAAGGTGCGTTCAAGATTAGAATAATAACCGGTGCTGTCAAAATCGAGCCTGCGACGTCCTTCTAGCATATGCTGAGAAAACAAACAAACAAAACAAAATTAGAAACAAAAATGGGGTCGGGCTATTCCCAGACCCACAGATAAACAAACAAACACTGTTGCTTCCCCGACAACGGCACCAATTTGTTGAGAGGGCTTTCTTGACAACAAATAAATTTATAAGTCAAGACCCCGGTGAGTATATCAGAGTCAGGATCGTCCACGGGAAGCAAGGTTGTTTGTTTATCGAACTAAAAAAAACAAGAAAACAAAGCAAAACAAAGCAAAAACAACTTCGACCAACCTCGTTAACAACCTTGTCAGGGTCGTTAACGAACATGGAACTCTACCAAAAGCAGAACAACTAACGAACTAACAGCAGGTTCGGTACCGACCTAAATTGCCTCGGTAACGAATGATTACGAAAACTAAACTTAACAAATTCACTGGATAAAAAGCTCTAGGACAAGGGTTACCACGACATAGCTATGCATAAGAACTCATGTGAAGATAAAGATCATGCCTTTACAGATAAATTCATCAACTTTTGCTGACTAAACAGGCAAATCAATCAACTTTCATAAATCAATTCACTTTATTACTTGTTTTGAATCCAAAGCTCGAAACTTTCATTTATCAAACAATATCAACATTCAAGTTCATATCTTTCCCTTTCGATCAAGATAAAAACTCAAATTACTTCGACTCTCGTCTAAGCATAACTCAACAAGCAATTCAAAGGATATAAGACAATCAAATACTCAACATAATCATTCAAACATGCACAACTATGTCGGGTTTTAACCCCGACCCTAGATAAGAAAACTACTCACTATTTATTGAAACAAAGCAAATAACTTTAATCAAAGAGAACATTGAAAGCAAAACTTACTTGAAATTGAAAACAATATCGTCTTACAAACTCGAAGAATCTCAAAAACACTAAGAACACCGAGCAAGAACCGATCACTGAACCAATTCTCTCTCTCGATCGACTTCAGTTAGACTCTCTCTCTCCCTCGACTTCTCCTAAAACCAGCGTGAATCCCCCCTTGCCTAGGCTTAGAACAAGGGTATTTATACTAAGAAACTATCTAATAAAAAGGCTAAAAGATAAAAACTTTCTAAACTTAAAAGATAACAAGATAAAAGATATAAAAACTGAAAGTCGGCTACGCCTCTACCGACACAGATCCCTCGTTAATGACCTGCACAAGGTCGGTAGACTCTGTTGAACTCCTAACAAAAACTCTTGATTCTCAGCTCGTTAACGACCCTCACAGGGTCGTTACCGATCTTCTGTTTTAGCTTATCACGAGCTCTTTCTTGGCTTTATCTTTGGACACTAACTTGATCTTTCCATTCAATCTTCTCCTTTCTCTCTTATGGATTCCACCTTCCACCACTTGACTTCAACTTTGCTTGAAAAGTGCTCCTTTCCATTCTAAAGCCTACAAAAAGACACAAAACGGAGTTGCTTCCATACTTTTCACAAAATATGCAAACATATCCAAAAACATAAAAAACTAACTCTAAAACCTAACAAAACTAAACCAAACAACGTAAGAAAGACACCTAAAATTATACCAAAAACACGAACATCAATTATAAGCAAGATCGGTGAAGTGGATGGTGGTAATGGCGACTCATCTCTCATCGTCATAGCCATAGTAGTCGAAGATGGACTCCATCTTGGCTATCCAATCAAGGCATGCATCGGCTCCTAGAATGCGAAAGAAGGATTGAATAGTGAGCTTGATGCCATGATGTTGCTCCCTCCCTTGATTCCTTTCTTCCCACTCATAAGGTTGAGGATACCATTGAGGTGGCATGGGTGGATCATGCTCGGGTGCACACATGGGTGGTGCATAGCGTGGAAGAAGGCTCGTTGACCCCAGTCGACCAAGGTACTCATAACCTGCATAATTAGTTGACATAGGCAAAGGAATGTTGTTAGGGAAAGTAGAAAAAGATGGAGCACTTGGAATTCTTACCCCGGATGTAGTCACATGAGAAGTGTAAGGGTCCTGCCCAAAAGATATCCTCATGGACTCGTGGTGGACGTAGGGTTGTTGGGAAGTCGATGTTTCCTCCACATGTTGTCCATGACTCACCAAATAAGATGGATCTCCAAAAGGTGATAAGACATCTCTTTAGTTCTTTGCATTCGAAGGTCCAAAGCTTCAAATTTGGAACTCAAAGATTGCATTGTTCTCAAATGGATTGATTGACGGATTGTTCGATTGAATGGTGAATGGATTGCGGAATTATTATCATCACATCCTCCATAGAATGTTGAGTAATAGGTGGAATTGGATCTTGTCATCCATCCTCATTTTGTCCTATCTCTAACATACTTACAATCACTCAACAAACAAGATTATTCCAACAAACACTAGTAATGACAAACCACAATTTCCTCCTTAAACAACCAAGAAAGAGCAACAAATTGCAAGTGCAAGGTCAAGGCAAGGAAATAGGTATGGCTAGGTGGGAAATAATGAAGTAAAGGACTTATAGGACCATGAAGGTACAAAGCATAAACTCATCCAACAAAAATTCAAACAAAGAAAAAGCCAGCTCGGATTCTTTTCCTCACGAGATCCGACTTTTTCTATGCCCGACCTTTCTTTCACTTTCACCGGGTCCGAGTTTTTCTAAGTCCCGATTCTTTTCCTTTCCGAGTCCAAATTTTCCTTTTCAGT
Source organism: Fallopia convolvulus (assembly GCA_964016875.1). NCBI lineage: Eukaryota > Viridiplantae > Streptophyta > Magnoliopsida > Caryophyllales > Polygonaceae > Fallopia > Fallopia convolvulus. The sequence goes on along the minus strand of OZ024721.1, from coordinate 25,891,300 downwards.
GGCTTAAGGTTCTGATTTTTTTAAATAAGCAACAAACAACAATAACTCACAAGCAAACTCGCTAGGCAAAGCAATGCCTTTTTAAAGAACAAAATGAAATGATGTCTTTCTCGTATCCTAATCCAAGACAATAGAAGTCAAAAGAGATGAAATGTGCATGAAATGGAGTACTAGACGTGGCTGGACAAAGGCTAAAGCAACCGAAAGTACTCACCACAAAAAGCAAGACAAGGCAAATTAATGTGGGAAAATGAAGGGTTGTTTGTGAATTAAGGGGGTGGCAGTTTTGTGTGAGGGTAAGGGACTTTTGAAGCTCTTCTTCATCAACCTCAAGACAAAAATGGAGGCTGTACAAGTCAGAGATGCACATGACACACACAAAAGACACACAATAACAAACAAACTAGGCCAAGACAACACAATTTCGGCAAGAAAAAGGCAAGGGTGGCTCTAAGAGCACTTGCAACCCTAAATTGCTCAATCAAAGGTCAATTAAAGGAGTACCTTGCGTGTCTCTGATACCATGTGATGAAGGATTTTGTTGATGTGGACGGTGCAAGGCAATCCAAGTTTGTTGATGAAGGAACCAAGTGGGTAGTGGGATTGAGAGGCGATTTTGATGTTGAATTGGTGGGTTTGAGATTTTTTTAAGATTGGATATGATCAAGATATTCAAAGATACTACTCACCTCAAATCTAATGAACTAAGATTGAAAATCCCTTGGATATGACTCACCAATGGATTAAAATTCAAGCCTTTATTGATGTGACTCACAATAAAGAAGAAAACCTAGATTGAACACTCGAAAGTTGGTAGAAAACTAAGGGGAGACAAGGCTTTGGAATCTTTGTCTTCAAAACTTGTCTAAGGAAACAAAAGTGGTGTCTAACACCCATATAGCCAAAGCCACAAGAGACGCCTTGCACAAGAGCACCAAGGTTTGAAAAAGTTACAAAAATATCCAAGGAAAATTACATAAAGACCCCAAACTTAATTTAAGTACCATAGAAGGCTTATCGTGTCGGTGGAGAGGCTGCCAAGAGTCTCCAAGATTCATCATCACATTTGGACGACACACCTTGGTTGATTGAGCCTCTTTTGAGCTCTTCTTGCAATGCTCGAGCTCTAGCATGGTTAATTCTTCCCAAAAATGAAAAAGCATCGGGCTTGGGTCTTTTATCGTGTTGGAAGCATAAACGAAGAGCTCTCGATGCTTGGATGATTCAAGACACTTTTCAAGCGCGTTCTTGGTGTCATTAGCCTTCATTTAAGGAGTGTAGCGACCTCCCAAATTATGGTCCGAGGGAACTTGAGAAGTTCCCGATGGACTTGGCTCAAATGGTTCACCCGGCGCATCAAGGCAAGGCACCACAGTGTTGGACTTAAGGCTGCTTGGCGCTGGCGCAAGGAGAGAACGCTCCTCTTGGTCTAGTTCATGATGTGGTATAATCACATCACTTGGTGTGTACCGAGTCTGAAAAGGTGTGCATTGTTTCTCTATAGCAGAAAGAGTGGGCAAGTGAGTGGTGGGAAGGTACCGAATTGGCCGACCACCCGAGGCTCGACTAGGCCATGTTTAAAGACACAATGTATGCCTGATTCTTCTCCACTACTATGAGGAAGGAGAAGATGAAGGAATTTCTGCATCCTAAGACTGAGGGTTTGAAGGTGCCTGAGCTAGCAGTCAAGTTCAGCCATCCGCTACAGTATGCTGCGCCAGAAATGTCAACTGAGGCTCAAAAGTTAGAACAGTTTCATGAATTGATGAACCCGAAGATGAATCCGCACATGGTAAACCATGTATATACAACCTTGGAGGAGTACGTGGATAGGGAATACAAGGTGGAGGTGACGCTAGAGGAATCCGCCAAGAAGATGAAGGTTTGGGGGAAAACCAAAACAATCCAGTCCCATATTCAGTGGCTTTAAGAGGCCATCTCCTCCATCTTAGTACGATCATTCTAACATGGCAAAGTCAATTTCTACACAATTGAGATTCTCCCAACAGTTGGTGCATCAAAAAGGGTAGATTGTGTGCCACAACTGTGGCAAGGCAAGTCATCTTAATAGAGAATGCACCTAGCAAAAAAGGGCCTGCTACCCTTGTGGTTGGGAAGATCATATGCAAGTTTACTATTGCGAGAAGGGTATTGAACTATCTCAAGGCAGGAAAGGTTTTGGTTCTCAGGGAAACCGAGGTCCGACGGGAAATTCAAAGGCTGGGTCAGTGTAGTCAAACACCCAGAACAAGGGAAAGGGCCGCATGATGTCAGCTAGTCATACGATACACCGCACCGACGAGCCTGATGCACCGGTTACGCACGGTACTTTATCTCTCCGCTCCATATCGCCTTTGTTGTTGTTTGATATGGGTGCAACCCATTTGTTTATTGTTGAAACATGTGTGGAAGAGTTAGAATTGAAATGTAATGCAATGTGCAATCCGTTTGTTGTAGGCCTCCTAATGGGGGAGAAGATTATTATATGCTTAGTAACTTTCCGATTAGTATTCAAGGAAAGAATTTTGATGTCAATCTAATCTGCATTCCAATGGCTCGCTATGATAAAATTCTAGGGATGGATTGCATGAATCGTCACGGTGCAATAATAGACTTTAATACTAGAACTGTGACCGTAAAATTTGGTGGCAAGCACGTGTGTAAGTTCAAAGGTTTCCGCGACGACGATAATGGAAAGTTAACCAGTGCCATGATGGCAGGAAAGTTAATTCGTCGGGGCTGTACAAGCTTCTTGTGCTATATGGAGTCGACAAAGAAGAAAGTTGTGGAGGTCGAGAAGATTCTAGTTGTGCGAGAGTTTGTGGATGTTTTTCCTGAGGAGATTACAGGATTGCCACCACACCGAGGCATGGAGTTTTCTATTAATCTAGAGCTGGGAACCAGGCATATCACGAACGCGCCTTATCGAACGGCTCCAGTGCAAATGAAGGAGTTAAAGAAACAGTTGGAAGAAATGTTGGAGAACGGTTATATCAGACTAAGCACCTCTCCTTGGGGAGCACCAGTGTTGTTTGTGAAGAAGGATGGGACTTTCTGATTGTGCATTGATTATCGGGAACTGAATAAGGACACCATCAAGAACAAGTACCCGCTACCAAGGATTAATGATCTTCTTGATCAACTGCGTGGAGTTAAGGTGTTTTCCAATATAGATCTAAGGTCTTGATATCATCAGCTCTGAATCCATGAGAATGACATTCCGAAGATTACATTCCGTACACAGTATGGTCATTATGATTTTGTGGTGATGTCGTTCGAACTCACAAATTCTCCAACGGTGTTCATAGATCTTATGCATTGTTGTTTCAAAGACAACTTTGAAACGTTTGTGGTGGTATTCATCGATGACATCTTGATCTATTCACCCAACAAGGAGGTTCATGTCGAGCATTTGAGGATTTCCCTACAGATCCTTAGAGACAATCGGTTGTATGCCAAACTCTCTAAGTGTGATTTCTATATGGAAGAAGTTGCTTTTTTGGGCATGCAATCAATCAAGAAGGTGTAATGTTTGATCCACAAGAGATTCAGGCAATGGCTGAGTGGAAACAACCACAGAATGTGAAGGAAGTGCGCAATTTTCTCATCTTAGCGGGTTACTATTGACGGTTTGTGGACGGGTTCTGTAAAATCGCCCTGCCCATGACTAGTTTGCTTCTGAAGGTGCATTAAAAGTTCGTTTGGAATGAGAAGTGTGAGGCGATCTTTCAAGAGTTAAAGAAACGCCTAACTAGTACTCCGATTCTGACTCTACCAGATAGGTCGGATGATTATGTCATTCATAGCGACGCTTCTAAGCAAGGGTTGGAACCAAAACTAAAGTAAGAACAATAATAGATATGTCATAGGTTTGAGAACTAAGAAAAAAGTTAAAACACATCTAGGTTTAACTCTCTCAAATCTGAATAATTGAAAGATAAAACATAAGTTTAAGTAATGCTAAACTAGGTCTAACTAAGCCAACTTAGGTAATACCAGTCAATGGACAAGGAATGGAAAGGATGTAATGAAGATGAATAGAGGTCAAATACGAAGACCATATCAAAGATCAAGAGCTTTTTTTTAAGTATAACATGGCATTGAAGGATATCCTACATTACATGTAACCCCTATCGATTCGATATTGGAGAATGAAGGAAGGCTAAGGTGCCTTAAATCATGCCTACATGCAAGGTAGTTGCATGCTTATCCTAGCTTAGAATTACTTTAGTTTGCTGTATATACAAGACTTTATAAAAGAAAAGGTCAAAAACACAATCCCATAAGAGGTCGTGCACCTAGCCTCAAGAATAGGGTTAGGTCGTGTGCCACGTGATTGTGCACTAGCTCAATTTTTCTTTGGGTCATGCGCTAAATCCTTATGAATCATATGATCTTGTTGGGTGACCTCCATGGGATCTTGTGCCGCCCCTTTCTTAGTCTAGTTTATCTAGGTTATTTTCTTATATAAACTTATGTTAATATTATGTTTTGGGGAGATTGAGTTTTACAGAGAACCTTGGCTAAGGTGTTGCTCTTTTCAATCCAAAAGCTTTCATCGTTCTTGATTGTTCTCTTTACATTCAAAGTTTCCAAATTCCATTGGTTGTTGATAGACAACTAGAAGTGTTCGAGCTCTAGTTGTGTGTTCTCTTTTTCATCCACAGAACCTCATCAAGTTCAACTTTTCTTCATCAAATCCTCAAGAGATTCAACCCTGTTATTCAAGTAAAGGAAACTTAACGAGTGCGAGATCGAGCCATCATCAACACAAAACGATTCATCCATGAGTCATTATGCATCAACTAGTATAAGATCCCTCTAGTTTATGCAAGTTAATTTTTCTTTGTTTTGCATAATTTGTGTTGATTAATTCATTTTAGCCCAAATTCATGATTTTATGATAAAAACCGAGATTTTTTCCCTAATCGTGTCGCCACTACCACTTTGCAATTGAACCACCACCAAAACCTAACCTTGTTGCCTTTTTTACCTACCCAAATGCTAACCCTTCCTTGGAGTACAAGGAATTATCTTAAATCTATCAAATCCCATAAAACCCTTCCCTAATTCTATAATTAATTTCATTTATTACATTGTTTCGCATTCTTTTTACCCAATTGCAACATTGAACGGAATTATCAATCCTTTTGTGTGATTAAGGGGCTTGCGAAGACTTTGGTACACTTTACTCTTTTCGTCACTACTCTTGTTTGTTGTTTTATTTTCATCAAACATGACTCAAAAAGAAGTATTAGAGTGCCACCATCAAGAATTCATCACTAGCCTTCGTGCCACCCTAGAAAATTTGTGATGGATTTCTCTTGATCATCATGGAGTTTCAAATGAATCTTTTTCTTTGCCTAAGGAATCTTTGCCTCGAGAGGGTAATGATAAAGAGTGCACATATGAGATTGCTAATGAAGACATCACTATTATAGAGCTCCTTGACATAGTGATTGATCCATCTTGTTGTGGAGTTTTGTTTATTATTAGAGAGATCTTCCATGAGTATTCTTCATCATCTTCTCCATCCTTATATATAGAGGTCCTTTTTGAGTTTCCTACCTTTGATGTTACAACCATACAACCACTACCACTACAAAAAAGGGATTTAGCAACCAAAAAAGTGGTCGCTAAATAACCATGATATATTTTGACGGCTCTAGCGGGTCTGCGAGCTAGTGTTGCAATGTTAGGATCTGAAATTTTGCTTCATGGACTGTCAGCTTGTTTACATATGGAGAAAACTAATTACTTCATTATATATTGAAATGTCTGACCTATATAGAAATATAAATTAACTAATCCTTACATAGATGTAGAACCATTAGCGATACTATGCTTCCAATATGACTTTTTCTTCTCTGTCTCTTATGGTTGAATTTGATGGGCACACAAAGTTCGTTAAATAATATCTATCCAAGAATAACATATAGTAATTTAGGAAATTCAAAAATATCGAGAATATATATATTTGCGCACACTTTGTCAATAAAGGGCTTAACTTCTTCGCAGCTCATGAGTATGTAAGTTTGGATCAAATGGTATTCATCATTTGAAAGTAGACACCGATTTGCTTTACCCAATATCTGACATGGAAATGTGAAAATAGACAAATCACTTGCATCAACCCCAATGGAAAGTTCGCAACTTACATTGTGTGTGACATTTATTTCATTACCCATGGCGTGCGAATTAAAACAATATGAGTAAAAGGTAGATGTTTGCTAAATGATATAGGCACTACATTTTGATCCCTCACACGAGCTTTATTACCAAATGTGTTTTTCATCCTTCGAAGGAACATGCAAATCCAAAAATACTTCAGTAATGTAAGATCAATGTGATCGGACATATATGTTCTCATTAATTAATTTAACATACCTTTCAAATGGATATTTCCTTTTGTATTGGACCGGGCCATAAATTACAACTTTCCTTGGCAAATGAATAGGCAAATTCTCCATTGAATCAAAGAACCACAAGTGAAAGATTCGCTCCATGCATCTTGTACAATAATATGGGTATTTCCTTGTGCAAATTCATAACTACCTTTGCATGACACACATGAGGTCCCTAAAGAACGCACTCAATTGAGCAATGGGCTCTTAAACTTTGTTATCAAAAAATGCTCAAAATGCAACATTTAACAACCTTTGCATGAACATGTAACAATCATGACTCTTGATACGCTGGATTTAGTACAGCGTAATTATGTATTTTTATTAGGATTTCTGAGTGTTTTAGGCCAGATTAGGGCGTTTAATTGTAATATCAGAAAAACCTACAGATGAAGACTTTGAAGACAGAATCCTAAGTTCGAGCTGAAGACCCGCTTTATAGCGGTTGCTAAGGAATACAATTTTGAAGAAGTTACGAAGACTGAGACCCGCGCCCTCGGGTATGGAGCCGAGACCGCGGTGAAGATCCGAGAGGGCCGAGAGCTCGCAGGACCCACGGTCGCGGGTCGAGACCAGAGACCGTAGTGAGAGCTGGATGCGTGGGCGCCGAGAGTTTACTGAGTCCCCCGATCGCGAGTGCTGACCCACACTCGCAGGTTGGCAGTTTCCGCACCGACTCGTTTTATTCTATCTTATGTTTATATTTATTATATCTAGTATTATTTCGGATGTTTCTAGTATTTAAGCATAGCTTCATATTCAGTTTGGGAGAATACTTTGGGAGAGACTACTTTACTTTTAACCTAATTTTATTTCTGCTATTATGGAGAACTAATCTTCCTTGGAGTTTGTTTGATCAAGGAAGCCTTTTTATTGAATTCGTGAGATTCTGGTAACTTTTCTATCCTTTGGTTAATATCAAAACTCTTGTTTTAATTATATGATCTATGTTTGATTTTATGAGCCTGATCAACTTATTTGATTGACTTAGATCTACTGTTTGGATTAGGTTTGATTGTTGTCTGTGCAATCTTATTTATCCTTGAAACAACTCTTTTCCAGGACCGTGGACTGGAATTGAGAAAGAGTGTTTGATTGTTATTTTATGCATGAAACTCGTAGCTTGATTGCATGATTTGATATCCTATTATCCTTAATACTTTGCATGATTTGAATTAAGCGTCCTTGTTCATATCATAGCTTCGCTTGGACCGTGGACAAGCGGAAATCTTTTATAAGGATTGGAATTAACCTAGGAATTATAGAAAAGTGGATGAATCGATGATCGAATGATTAAAAAGGTGGAATTGATTGAATGAACTCTGCTTTCCTTTTATTGATTTGAAACCTTAATTTTGTTTGCCTGCTTAAACCCCAAAACCCTTGCTTTTGTTCTTTGTTGATTGTTCAGAATACTGATTCTCTTGGGTTCGACCCCTTACTTGCATGCTATACTTAGTTTGTAATTTAGGGTAATTTATTTTTTATCTCGGCACAACGACTTTAGTCGAGTCAAATTTTGGCGCCGTTGCCGGGGAATTGGTTTTACTTTTCTGATCAATCGGCATTTCTGACGAACCCGCGCTCGCGGCTCGAAGCCCGCACCCGTGGATAGACCCGCGCCCGCGGTTTGAAACCCGCACCCACGGTTCGGTTCGTCCAGAGATCCTGAATCAGTAAGAACCTATCTTATGGTTCTTACCCGTTCTATTGATAATTCGCCTGTTGTTCCGTTTGATCCGGAGATTAACAAGACTTTGAGAGAGCTACGACGTCAAGTCCAATCTCAAGTTTTAGGCATTCAGTTTGATCTAGTATCATCTTCTTCTTCCTCATCTTATTCAGAGGTTGAAGAACAGTTTGAAACAATGACAGATCGTACTATTAGGCAACTGACTGTGCCTAATCTACAACAACAACAGCTTGGTCTTCAATTTCCCGCACTAGGGGATGGTGTGAAGTTTGAGCTTAAGTCTGGTCTTCTCCATTATTTGCCTAAGTTCCATGGATTGAGTGGGGAGGAGCCGAATAAACATCTTACAGAGTTCCATTCTGTCTGTCTGGGAATGAAGCCAGCTGATGTGACTGAAGATCAGCTTATGTTGAGGGCTTTTCAATTTTCTTTAGCTGACTCGGCTAAGGAATGGCTTCCGTATTTAGCACTTGAGACGATTACTACATGGGCTCAGATGAAGGGTGCTTTTCTGGAAAAATATTTCTGTGCTGCCAAGCAAACATTAATTAAGAAGCAGCTGAGCAGTTTGGAGCAGGGTGATGATGAGAATGTGTACGAATTCTATGAGCACTACAAGAGGCTCATAGCCATCTGTCCCTATCATGGCTATTGTGAAAAATATCTGATTTGCTATATCATTGAAGGCCTTTGTGATGTTGATAAACGGTTGATGAATGCGTCATGTGGAGGTTCTTATGAGAATCTCACTCCGAGGCAAGCATTTGAAAAGTTGGAGACTCTAGCTGAACAATGCAAGAACCAGAGAAAGAGGTCCAACAGTAGGTTTGTAAATTCTGTTAATGACTCCCAGAATGCTGAAGTAAGGGACCTCAAGGCTGTGATGAAGCAACTGTTGGTGGGTAATGGAGCTTCAAGTTCAAGGGCTTGTGGAATCTGTGGCGAAACAAGCCATCCTACTGATGCATGTCCTATTATGCAAGAGCCAACAGATGATGTCAATGCTATTGGGAACTACGATCAATCAAGGCCCTGGAATGACCCATATTCGAGCACATACAATCCGGGGTGGGCGAACCATCCGAACTTTAGATGGAATCAACAACCTCAACAACCTTTTCCACAACAAGGAGGTCAGCCCAACTATGTTCCCATACCTAATTATGTGACAAGGCCCCAATTTCCTCATGAAAACCCCGCCATTATTACTCAACTCTTGAAGGAAAATCAAGAAACCAAGGTTGCAGTGAAAAACCTTGAAAATCAATTGAGCCAGATTTCAACCAGTCTTAGTCGGTTAGAAGCCAGAGATTTGGGGAAACTTCCATCTCAGACTATTAACCCGAGAGAGAATGTGAGTGCCATCACGTTGAGAAGTGGGAAAGAGCTGAATTTCGATGTTCCAGCCAACGGAAACCAATTTTGATCGCAGGTGGATAGCCCCGATCGCTGTACAGAAGACGAAGTTGAAGTTGAGCGTCAGCCAGAACCCGCAACTGTGGAACAAAACCGCGCCCGCGGGTCCCCGCCCACGCCCGCGAGTCCTTCCTCCGACAGATTCAGATACTACGTTTGGCCTTCGTTTCCTCCCATGGCTTCGCAAAAGCCCATTCCACCATTTCCTGAGGCACTGAAGGACACTCGGAAGCCAGCTAACGACAAGGAAATTTTCAAAACTTTCTCAAAGTGTGAGGTAAACGTTCCTTTACTTAAACTTTTTTAGAGTATTCCTCGGTTTGCTAAGTTTCTTAAAGAATTATGTACTATTAAGAGGAAACAAAAAGAGAAAGGGAAGGTTAAGAAAATTAATCTTGTTGAGAATGTAGAAAATGTATCTTCCATGCTTTAAAGGCAATTTCCTAAGAAGTATGGAGATCCCGGGAGGTTTACTGTTCCCGGTACTATTGGTGAGACAAAAGTTGAGCATTCTATGCTTGACTTGGGAGCATCTATAAATGTCATGCCAATTAGCATATATGAGAGGTTAGGTCTAGGGCCATTACAGGATTCAAATATTACTATTGAATTGGCTGATCACTCTAATGTGCATCCGAAAGGATTTGTGGAAGATGTTTTAGTGCAGGTGGACGGTTTAATTTTTCCGACAGACATTTATGTCGTGGAGATAGGTAAAGGGAGATATGACTGGGTTTTGCTGTTGGGTTGTCCGTTCAGAAAGACGGCAAGCGCCGTGATAGATGTTGCCAAGGGTTTATTATCCATGGCACATGAGGGCAAAAAGGTCCAGTTTCAATTAGATGAAGATCCCTTTTGAGCAATAAATGACGTCGAGTCAACGACGTTAAACAGAGGCGCTGCTCAGGAGGCAACCCGAGGTAAGTTTTTCTTTTCGTTTCTTTTTGTCTTTTTAGTTTAGTTTTAGTTTTAGTTTCGTTTTGGTTTTGTCCGGCGAATTTGCAGGTTAAAATTTCATATCTCAAAGAAAGTGCAAGGCGAGGTTGGACCCGAGGTCGCGGCTGGACACGCGACCGCGGCCCATGACCCGCATTCGCGGGTCTGTCCCTAACGGAATTAAGTTTTTATTTTTTCGGAAAAATAAAAAATAAAAAATAAAAAATAAATAAAATATAGAAGGTTTTCGGGTGAAACCCCCGAAATAAAAGGTTTTCGGGTGAAACCCCCGGAAAAGCCTAATTCATTACCAACCCGAGCCCAAAACAATACCAAACCCCCGAAAAAGCCCAATTTAGTACCAACCCGAGCCCAAAACAATACAAAAATCCCTAAATCCCACATTTTCCTTTGTCTTCCTCTCCAAAGCCACCCAAATTCCACCTACCACAAATACTTCAAAAACCCTATCACCAACCACTAGACCCGCGCCGCTAGCTTGTCCCTTCCGCGACCGGAGAACCCCCGCGCGCGGCCCCACACCGGTGCTCGCGGCTCGCAGCCACCAGCCCCATTCCGTTCGTGGTCCTGATTAAAATTGAAGGTGTTTTGTAATTAAGGGTCCAGATCTAATTCGGTTAGTCATTCTTCTTGCCTTTGGAGTTAGATTTGTTCCTTTTGGAGTCGGAATTGTTGCTATTGGTGAGATTTGAGGAAGATTTGGGGGTTTTTCGCCATTATTGTTCGTCGGAGTTTAGATCTGTGTTTGACGCCCAGAACCGCGCTCGCATCTGACAACCCGCACCCGCGGGTCACCTCTGGCAGAAACCGCGATCGTGTTGTGTGACACGCGCTCGTGGGTGCCCTTTTCGCTAATCCGCGTCCACTGTTTTCTACACGCGCCCACGGGTACTCCTTTCCGGGTAATTTCGTTCAATTTTGTTCTTAATTCACTATGGAATATTTTGGGCAACAAAATCTTACAGATAGGCAGAGGGAGTTATGGGATAAATATGAGGGTATGAGATTTGTTAGTATCAAGTTCTTTGATATCCCGACATTGATTGATCTGGGATTCCGGGAGTGTACAGAGCAGTTATTAGAGACTGGGGGTTTGGGTAGACTTAGCACTACGCCAGTTCCCACTTACAGAGGGCTTACTATTGAGTTTCTGTCCACATTTCAATATGTGGATGGTGTTCTGACATTCCATGCCTATGATAGACTCTGTACTATATCCCGTGTGCAGGCTTGTCTGAATTTTGGGATTACTTCTCCACCTACTGAAGGGTGGGGAAATATTTTGAGAGATGCCAGGTTCTTTGATTTCTGGTATGCACTTACTGGTTCTCCCTTTGACACCAATTCAGGGGAGCAGAACAGTAGGATTCCGCACCCTTGAGGTGAACAAGGTTTCTGCACATGACATGAGGATTATCTGGTGCTTGTTTCCTTTTCCTTCCGAGTGCCCTGATTGGTTTGGATTGTTTATAGAGTCAGCCAAGAAGTACCCCAAGAAAGGAGGGCAGATTGGATTGGGTAGTATGGTTACACATTTAGCCACTCGGTTTGTTACTTTTGAGGAGATTGAGGCCCGCTATGGAGGACGTTTGACAGATGGCTACCGTTATACCCACCAGGCATTAGTTAGAGCTGGTTGTTTGAGAGGTTCAGTTGAGGGGGTTGGACTTGGCTTCATGGGCATCCTGCTACACCTTTTCTGCGTCTACCTAGAGCTTTACAATATGGCAATACTGTATATGATTTTCACTTACAGTCTGATATAGACGCTCATGTGGATGAGTTAGAGGAGGATTATGAGGCTAAGGATGATGGTGGAGGTTGGGATGAGCATGTTATAGTGTACCAGTCCAAATTTGCATCTGAGCCGTCTGGATGGGCTGCTCCAGATCCACATTCTACAGCTGGTTGAGGTGTACCTTACCCAGCTACATATGCATCTACTTCTACATCTACATCTGCTCCTTCTGGTTTTCCTTGGACTGTTGAGATGAGTTTTAAGGAGCGGATGTTGACTGGACTGCAGCATTTGTCAATACGCCATGATGCTACGAATCGAGCTTTGGAGGCACTGACTAAGCATCAAAGACATGCTGCTATATTCTTTCGGACTTAGTGGCCAGGTTATCTATCTTTTTCTCCACCGGATCAACAGTGAGTCTTCTGATTCCGTCTTCTATACTTTGTTCTATATTTCTTAGCTTCATTGGGGACAATGAAGAGTTTAAGTATGGGGGAGGGGATTCACTAATTTGCTTTGTGATATATGTACAATTGCATTTGATTCAGTATATTTCAGTTTTAAAAAAAAGAAGAAAAAAAAGCCATAAAAAGTCAAAAAAAGGCATATAAAATCCTTGGATGAGCTGAAAACCCGAAAGGGCGGCTCAGGTAAACAGAAGGTAACCCGGACCAGCATTAGGCTGGGGTAATATGAGGTTTATGAGAGATGTGAGTATATGTGAGCACACCTGAAGAAAAATGAAAAGAGTGATTAGGTGAAAACCCGAAAGGGCGCCTAAGTAGAATTGAGTGGAAAAATTGGAGTGTTTAGGATTTCATTCTACTTTGGGGCTTGGGGATTACATTTTAGATGTTGGGTAGATCCTAGGTTGCTCTACACTTTTTAGAGATTGAGAGTTGATTTTATTTGTATTCTAGTGAGATGTGTGTTTGAGCTTTCATGTCTTTGCTCATTATTCTCTCTACATGGGTTCGGGTTGTGAGTTGAGAGTTTAGATTTTTCAAATTCCCTTATTACTTCCTAAGGATCTTATTTGTATTGATTGTTAGATTTATTTTGAGCTAACTCGAGGACGAGCAAGATCTAAGTATGGGGGAATTTGATACGCTGGATTTAGTACAGCGTAATTATGTATTTTTATTAGGATTTCTGAGTGTTTTAGGCCAGATTAGGGCGTTTAATTGTAATATTAGAAAACCCTACAGATGAAGACTTTGAAGACAGAAGTCCTAAGTTCGAGCTGAAGACCCTCTTTACAGCGGTTGCTAAGGAATACAATTTTGAAGAAGTTACGAAGACTGAGACCTGTGCCCTCGGGTATGGAGCCGAGACCGCGGTGAAGTGAAGATCCGAGAGGGCCGAGAGCTCGCATGACCCGCGATCGCGGGTCGAGACCAGAGACCGTAGTGAGAGCTGGATGCGTGGGCGCCGAGAGTTTACTGAGTCCCCCGATCGCGAGTGCTGACCCACACTCGCAGGTTGGCGGTTTCCGCACCGACTCGTTTTATTCTATCTTATGTTTATATTTATTATATCTAGTATTATTTCGGATGTTTCTAGTATTTAAGCATAGCTTCATATTCAGTTTGGGAGAATACTTTGGGAGAGACTACTTTACTTTTAACCTAATTTTATTTCTGCTATTATGGAGAACTAATCTTCCTTGGAGTTTGTTTGATCAAGGAAGCCTTTTTATTGAATTCGTGAGATTCTGGTAACTTTTCTATCCTTTGGTTAATATCAAAACTCTTGTTTTAATTATATGATCTATGTTTGATTTTATGAGCCTGATCAACTTATTTGATTGACTTAGATCTACTGTTTGGATTAGGTTTGATTGTTGTCTGTGCAATCTTATTTATCCTTGAAACAACTCTTTTCCAGGACCGTGGACTGGAATTGAGAAAGAGTGTTTGATTGTTATTTTATGCATGAGACTCGTAGCTTGATTTCATGATTTGATATCCTATTATCCTTAATACTTTGCATGATTTGAATTAAGCGTCCTTGTTCATATCATAGTTTCGCTTGGACCGTGGACAAGCGGAAATCTTTTATAAGGATTGGAATTAACCTAGGAATTATAAAAAAGTGGATGAATCGATGATCAAATGATTAAAAAGGTGGAATTGATTGAATGAACTCTTCTTTCCTTTTATTGATTTGAAACCTTAATTTTGTTTGCCTGCTTAAACCCCAAAACCATTGCTTTTGTTCTTTGCTGATTGTTCAGAATACTGATTCTCTTGGGTTTGACCCCTTACTTGCATGCTATACTTAGTTTGTAATTTAGGGTAATTTATTTTTGATCTCGGCACAACGACTTTAGTCGAGTCAACTGTTCATCCTAAATTGAAAACATAACCATCCAATAATTTTACGGTTTTCAACCACTTAAGAAGCACTTTATTTTCAACACAATTTAGCGTATATCCAATGCTATATAAAATTCTAAGCAGAAGCTTGGCGATGAGGGGGGCCTAGCACTGAGAAACATAACCGTCCAAGAATTTCACGGTTTTCAACCACTTAAGAAGCACTTTATTTTCAACACAATTTAGTGTATATCCAATGCTATATAAAATTCTAAGCAGAAGCTTGGCGATGAGGGGTGCCTAGCTCTGAGACGTCTAGTCGGGCAACTAGGCGGACGTCTAGGCGGAAGAGAAAATAAGGAAGGAGAGGAGGATCAGTTAAAATGAATTTTCAATAGACTATTTCTTTTAAGTCTTCTATTTGGCTTAAAAAGGCCATTGTACAAGCTAATAAAAAATCCCACAAACCAAAAAAAGGCTCAAATCTCACCCTAAATATTAAAAGCCCAAAATTAAATTACACAACCTAATTCCCTATCATCTTCTTCCGTGTACTCTCACGCATCTCTCTCCTGCACTCCTCTATCGTTCTTTCTATGACCTCCTCCTCCTCCATCATTCCTCCGTCTTACAAGTCACAACCACTTCACACTCTCTTGTGTGTGACCTTTGCTTGATGCTTGCCTTGCTACTAGCATGCGCAGATCAAAAAACATTCCCACCTAGAGACCCCTTCAAGGCCTAAAATAGGACGGTGATCCTTTGGCTAGCATCTAGGCACCATCTCGGCGGCTACCGATTTTAGAAAAAAATGTGTATAGCAAGCCTTTGCACACCTAGTATCCTCGTCAGGTTCCAACTCAGGTCGCCTACACAAATCCTTTAGATCCTTTCTTGCATTTAAATTGTCTTTCGACTTGCTCGGAACATCGAGAATGCTGAAAAATTGAATACATGTTTTTCAATGTGCATGACATCTAGATTTTGTCTTACCTGCATACTTTCCCAATAAGGTAGGTCCCAAAAAATAATTTTTTTCTTCCAACCCAAATCTCTAATCACTCTTGCATATGCTCCTCGGCTCCCACTTTAGTTATCTTTACCAAATACATCTATCAATTTGGTCTAATATGTTGTATCCATCATGAATCATCAAGGGAGAGCTTCTAACTCTTTTACCTTTCTTGAAATCATTCATGTTATTTTGAAAATGATGATCTTTTATTGTAAATCTATTTTGACAGTGAAACCAACAGACTTCGCGTCCATGGGTTAGATAAAACGCATGTGTCTTCTCTATGCAATAAGGGCAAGTGTACTTCCCAAAAGTTCTGCATTATACATAAACATTAATTATTTTCAATAAATTAATCGACGTGATTATAATCAAGAAACATGTGATGTGAAATTAACAAAATTGAAATATATCACACTACCACATACTTGACAACATCGAATATGTCGGAAAGTCGTTAATTGTCCACAATTATGAAAGCTAATTACCACACACAAGAAAAAAATTTGCTTCCTTCAAGCGTTGTATGTGTAGGCTCCATTAAGCTAAGTACACCTAAGCTCGATTATCAATAGCCGCAATAAGACATTCAACTTTTGTTTCGGGATTTTCGGTCCTATAATAATAACTATTTGAAACATAACATCATCTTGCATAGACATTGATGAATAAAGGTTGTGCGGTTTTAGAATCATAGACCACGACAAGTAATGTTGCCTCGACGATCCGAACGGATTGAAACCGTCCGTGTACAAACTTAGTTTGACAATGTGCGATTCTGCGGTGAATTTTGGCCACATTACATTGAAATGCTTCCATGCCTATGCATATGACGGATGTCGCATCATCCCATCTTCTTGTACGTGCTCTGCATGCCATCACATGTGTTCAACAATCGCTATCAAAGCATATAGCCTCTACAACTGTTGAGTTATCTACAAGTAAAACATAAGAGAGTAGGGAATGAGCTTCGTCCTAGCTTGCTTTCATTTAGGATGATCGTATATATTCCATGATGCATATTTTGCATCTGTAACCTAGTATATCATACGAAAATTCTTACAACAATCTATGGCATCCCATGGTAGACCGAGACCCTCAACCATTTTTTTATCTCATAAAACATGGATGGTAATGTTGTCTTCGAGTGGGAGATGTGTCCGCAGAATTCTGGATCATGACATACCCTCACTCCATTAACCTTAGCTTTTAAGTAGCTTAGTAGTTGCCTCCAATTAGGATACATCACATCCAGGCTACAATTTCCTATTCGCGGATGCCAAGATATCGTACATATGTTGTGCATCGACTTTGGGTGCTTCAGGATAATATTGCCCTTTTTTGTTCAGCTCTCCTCATTTTCACGAGATTCATTTTATGTTGTACACTAAACCCACTATAAACCATCTGCTCCATATAATTCTCATACCCATGTATTGGCGTCCAATCAGTATTTGTACAACCTTCATTATGTCTAAACTCGGCCATCAATGCAACAAACATTTCATTTGCCTTCATGTGAGAAATCCACTAGTAATAGTGGGGACCAAAACCCTTACAAACAAGATGATACTTGTTGGACACAAAAAATCCAAGTACAATTTCATGTTTGTCATCGTCACAAAGACCGAAGACCGTTATCGTCACAAAGACTAAAGACTGTCATCGTCACAATGACCATCATCATCATAAAGACCGAAGACCGTCATCGTCATAAAGACCAAAGACCTTCATCGTCACATAGACCGAAGACCCTCATCGTCATCTGACTATTCCACAGCGTCATCGTCATCGTCAGTTACATCTGTCTTTGACAATTACCTTCCACAACGTCCACGACCTATTTTTTCGGAGGAAATTTATTCTTGATCTTATAACTGGTTATATGTGATTCTCCCTATGATATAAAGGGATCTATGGGCATAGCCTCAGGCCATAGACATTCGTACACAATAATTCCCCCTCTCTTGTAATCAAAACGCTCTCATAACTTACATTGCTCTTGGAGACCGTTGTCGTCTGAGCAAGACTGCTAGCATTTGACCCATGTCTTCCCAGCAGTTTTTGCATGACTACGTGTCCTAAACCCCAGATCTAAGTTTTTGTTAATCATTTTCATCCGTTCTCCCATCAACCCGATCCAATCGTATCCCTTTGGCTATCAAACCCTATCAAGGACACTAAAGTGATTAATTGGTTATTTTCTTACCAAAACAATTTGGCGCCCACCATGGGGCTGATAGCTAAAATCCAACCGATCAACCTCCTACCAAACACCAACTGTTTATCATGGATGACCTCTTTGCTCGTCTCAATGCCCTCCAAAAATATCTTGATGAATTGAGAGCCGAAACAACAAAATCCAATGCCCGAGTGGCGCAACTAATAGTTGAAAATGAGTCTTTGAGATTGCAGGTACACACGAGCAAGACTATGACCGTAGGAGCCTTCCCAGAAGAGACTGTGATCGTCTAAAATCCTCCAGTGGTTACCTTTCCTTGAATGATGATAACGACCCGAGATACTTCCTCTCTGGGGGTCCCATTCCAACAGCTGACAAAAGACGACAAGATCACTCCCAACCTTCTCGACATTGAGGGGGTCATCAAGCAAAAGATCGAAGAGAAATTAAAGCCTTTGTATGAGACAATTGCAATGATCCCCGGAATCCCATGTCCCATTGAGAAGGAACCCAAAGATGGATATGAAGCTTCTCCCTTTGTGGAATCCATTTTCGTTGTCGATTTACCTAAGGGGTTCCTTGTTCCAAACATGCCAAGGTATGACGGCACTGATGACCCTAACGATCATCTTTTGATCTTCAAGCAAAAGATGATGATGACTTCCATCCCTCAAAAGGATCGTGAAGCCATCATGTGCAAAAGCTTTGGGGCAACTCTTGAGGGCCCGACCCTAAGATGGTTCATTAGTTTGCCACAAGGATCCGTGGAATCATACGTGAATCTCACCAACTTGTTTAAAATTCAATTCATGAGCAGTCGCCGACTTGAAAAGTATTCTAATGACTTATTTCAAATTACGCAGTGGTATGATGAAACTCTCTGAGATTACGTGAACCTTTTTGTTCATGAGAAAATCAAGATCCCCAATTGCGATGTCTCGACATCCATTGAAGCATTCCGTCAAGGTCTTCAAACAAGCAATGAACTCTACAAAGAGTTGACCATGTGTCCATGTGCAACCTTTGAAGATGTTCAAGCGAAGGAAATGGCCCAAATTCGCCTAGAAGAATATAAGGGAACTAACCTCCCCGAAGGTGACCTTTTGGAATTTGATCCGAAGACCCCAAAAGATGATATTTAGAATCCAACATATAGTGAATCTGATCGTGCGACCTCAAACGATGACGAAAACGGTCACGGTCATGATCACATTCATAGTCTCGGTCTAGTCACCCAAAATCACAAGGAACGCAAGTTTCATCCGTATCATTTATAATAATAATAATAATAATAATAATAATAATAATAATAATAATAATAATAATAATAATAATAATAATAATAATAATAATAATAATTCGTGTTAGTTTACTATTATCTTTTCCTTTATGATTTCTTTCGAATAAAATACTAACTCGAGCGTTAGAGGGTCGTTGGGGAAACCCACGACCAAACCTCCTAGTTCTTTGAGTTTTGTCATGCAGAAGCACATAAGATGTTGACCACCAGTCATTGTCACGATCAATCAGAAGACATAAATCATCAGTTACGATCACAAGACACTAATCGCCAGTTACGATCATAAGGCACTAATTGCTAGAACAAATGAGGCGCTACTTGCCAGCAACTGTAGCTTCTATCGCTAGCAAACAAGGCTTTATCCGCCAGGCCGGTACTCGCCAGAATAGGACTCCCCTGAGAAAAACGCTCGAAACACTGAAGACGCTAGTTATTGCCACAAAAGAAAATGGTCATCGCCTGGCTGAGCACTCCTGATCATAAGTAGCTGCAAATTAGATGGTTGACAAATGACTTCTGCAGGGGTCTTTGTTCGTTAAAATCCCTCGGCTCCTGAGGCACAACTCAAAAGTTTTTACATAGTTGCATTTTCTTAAGACAACAAGTCTATACTCTTGGTTAACGACCTTGACCGAGTCTAAGATATTGGCTAGCGACTTCGATCAAATTAACGCCCAACGCCGACGGTTTTCATCAAGTTAAAATGCCCGTGGCTAC
Organism: Fallopia convolvulus; assembly: GCA_964016875.1. NCBI lineage: Eukaryota > Viridiplantae > Streptophyta > Magnoliopsida > Caryophyllales > Polygonaceae > Fallopia > Fallopia convolvulus. The sequence continues at coordinate 25,871,557 of OZ024721.1, read as the reverse complement.
CAAACTCCAATAGAACCAGCGATAGAGGCTTAAAACTTCGGTCAAGTCCATGCCTTTAGCTAACAACTTCGATCAGGTCTGTGCCTTTGACTAAAGACTTCCATCGCGACTATGCCTGATGGCTTGTAGCTCAACAGCTTCCAAACGTAATTGTTCTCACGAAGACGATGAAGCATCCGACGAAAGACATTAAATTCATCTCGCCCGTCTCCTCGCCTCAACGACCAAGATGAATTTGGGGTATTGTTGGACCCAAAAAATCCAAGTATAATTTCAAGTTTGTCATCGTCACAAAAATCGAAGACCGCATCGTCACAAAGACCGTCATCGTCACAAAGACGAAGACCGTCATCGTCACAAAGACGAAGACCGTCATCGTTACAAACACCGAAGACCGTTATCGTCACAAAGATCGTTATCATCATAAAGACGGAAGACCGTCATCGGCATAAAGTCCGAAGACCGTCATTGTCATTTGACTATTCCATAGCGCCAACGTGATCCCGAGATCTCCAGGTCAGTTACAACTGCCTTTGACCATATCTTCCACAATGTCCATGACCTATTTTTTAGGAGGAAGTTTATTCTTGATCTTGTAACTGCTTATATGTGATTCTCCCTACGATTTAAAGGGATCTAAGGGCATAGTCTCTGGCCATAGACATTGATACACAATAATTCCCCCTCTCTTGTAATCAAAATGCTCTCATAACTTACATTGCTCTTGGAGACCGTTGTCGTCTGAGCAAGACAACTAGCTTTTGACTGTTGTCTTCCCATCAATTTTCGCATGACTACGAGTCCTAAACCCCAGATCTAAGCTTTTAATTGCTTGTTTATAATTAATAAAAGGAGATAAGCATTTCTTCTTCATTTGTATTGAATTTACATTTAGTTTCATTATGTAATATCCCTCATTTTATCAAAGGATAAAAATATAATTTTACATTTTCCTTTAATATAATAAAATATTTACAAATTTTATTTCTTAAAGTTATAATGTTATAACATTTGAAAGCTTATAAGGTTGGTTTATAAGGTTAAGATCATATTAAAGAATATGATTATTATAAGGTTATAAAGTCTAACCATGAATAATAGAGTCTTATTTTATTATTTAAAATTATAAGAGAATAATTATAAGTGACCTAACTTAAGAAGAAACGCTATAATAATATTTCTAAAATTCATAAAGTGTTTTTAAAGCTAAAGTTTAATAAAATGAATTGTTTAAAGTTCAAATGATAAATATTTATTTTATTTGGAGTGCAAAAGTCAAGGTGGAAGGACATTTTTATAACTTTTGCAAAACAAGAGGGTTGTTTGTGCAGCTTTTCGGATAAGGATTGAAACCCGATTGGGGTTGTCTTCAACCTTGAGCCCGAATTTTCAAATGACCATACCTCACTCGTTTATGAACGGATTTTTGATCCAAAAGATGTTCCGGAAAGTTCATGAGTTGTTCTATAAAACCCTTTAATCAAATGTTCAAATTAGTACACTTTGGGGGGGGGCAAATTTCTGTGCATTTAACGTGACGCTTTATTTTCGGGGTATTGATGTGAGCATTGGTTTGAGCATTCTAGGGGTCGTTTCGAGTGCTATAAAATGCTAATCGGAAGAGAAATCCGTCATACACATTTTCCATTCAGAAACTTTCTCCAAATACACTCTCCAACTTGCCCAAAACCGAGCTTCAAAATCGGTGGACTGAATTCAAAAAAAAACTGAACAAGTCTCGGTTTTTGGGTTCATTCTCCATCCACGCAAGCTCTTTCTCTTGCGATTCAAAATTTATATCATTCGAAAGCTCTTTCTCTTGCGGTTCCAACGCCTACTCACACACTCCGAACCGATACCAAACGAAGGAGAACGATGCGATTGAAGTTGGTGCTGTTTCCCTCTATTTTTGCATCGAGCTGATGCTGTTTGGCTGGTGAGCCCGTGAGCAGGGCGGGCCTGACCCGACCCGACCATGTTGCTCACTTAAAATATTTTTTTTCAGGTTTTAGCTTTAATAAAAAAAAATTCTTTTGTTTGATTAAAATGGGTAAAAAAATTATTTAAATGGAGAAATGTTAAGAATTTTTTATTCCATAAGTATTTAAATAAATATATGAATTTTAAATGGGTATTTTTAGTATTCATATGAATAAATTGGCATTTTAAAAAGGATATTAATAAGAAAAGAATTTCTGATTTCACTATAAGACTAAAAAGTTTTGATTACATAAAAATTAATAATAAGGTTTTTGAATATGTATAAATAATAAGATTTTTATTGAGATTAATACTAAAGATAAGATTAGGCTAATATCGTATAATGAAAAGACGAGGTTAAATGAAATTATATTAATAAAAAGAAAATTATTAATATAATGTGTACACTTTATAATTTTTATAAACTTAAATCGTTGTGATTCCTTGAAAATCAACGTTATCAAATGAAAAAAAAAATTGACGACAATTTATTTTGTGGTTGATTGAAACAGGAACATGTTTTTATTCGCGAGTGATCGTTTCGTAACCCATCTACGTCAATTACGAGGCAACTGGTTTGGGTTCGATTTCCATATAAAACGTTTATGCATCACTTGTTTTATCAAGCATGTTACATATTTTGTGATATGCTTTCATGTGCTTTAAACTGTTTTATGACTATGTTGGGAACTCTTGTATGAAATAAAATGAATCTAGGATTTATATTGTTCTAGATTTAATGATATGTTATTTCTAGTCGTACTTAGGTTACGCTAGATGGACTTTAGGGTTGTTGCCTTGTGATATGTGTGCCTAGATAAGTAGGCTTGTATGTGCGTACTTTATGTTATACGCGTCGATTCATTCGACTTTCATCTTGAGCCAACACTCTACCTTTAAGACCATGGTCAATACCCGCTCGCTCGATGAGGGGTGATGGCACATAGCTCGTGTTAGTCTGGGCTTGCAACCCAACCTTTGAGTATTTCGTGGGGCCGTAACCCACATTATGTCTTATTTTAAGTATGCTTAAATCCAAGTGGAACGATATTGTGATCCTTAAAATTGGTAGAGACTAAATAGGCGCCCGATGGCGACAATCAAAATGATAGGACGGCTAGTACAAAATGGAATATGCCATCCTTACTCGGATTTCGTAATTCTCTGGTTCCACTCTGAATTCTCACAACACGTATGCGGTGCAGTTGGTAGAGGAAAACGTGATCAAGGAGGGGTTTAATCGCCCACCTGACTAAATGTGTAAAACCCAAGTTCCCAACCTAAGTAAATCTTTCTTTCTAAACCGAGACTCACCCTTGGGTGTCGTTCTCACTCTTTTCTTCAAATCATAGTTTTCCTATCCGAGGTCCGATGATGGGACCGGCTTTCATTCGGTACCCGACATCCCAACTCGTCCCTTCCTAAAATCCGAACCACCTTCCAAAACCCCATTTGATTAGTCTGTCACAAGACTATCCGACTGTTTATTTTCCCTTGCATGGTCGGCCGGTGTCCATCACATTTTTTTGTCGTGATACATCAAGAGTGGAGTTCGTCGATGAGGATCATGAGGAATAAACTTGAAGAGGAAGAAAAGCTTGAGGAGTAGTTGGAGAGAAGGTGGTTAGTTTGGAAAAAAAATTAGAATAAATTTTTAAGGGTCGAGGTTCCGACTTGTGGGGCCCTTCCCATTTCAACTTTGTAACTATTTGAGTTTTATTCAACTTTTTGTATTAGACTTCCGCACCTTATATATATATATATATATATATATATATATATATATATATATATATATATCTTTCGCATTTTAAAGTTTTTGGTTAAGTTTTGTAAATATTGTAAGCCTTGGGTGACTTCGAGAGTTTAATCTCGGAGTCACTGGCGGTAATATCCCAGCATAAAAAGGGGGTGTTATAGTTATGGTATCAGAGCCAAAACTTTATAATGCCATTCCTTAGGTTGTAATCCCTTATTATTGTGCCATTCGCATAGACATGGCTTCTCTAAAATAATCTGTGTCAAACTCCGGAAGTTGACAACTTATGACATGCTTGTTTTTATAAAACAAAGATGATTATGCTCCTTTTCATTTATTTGGACGAGTCTTTCAAACAACCAAAGTCGTATTGGTAGGAATCGAGTGGGTTCTGAGCTACTCAGCCAAGATTCATTACTAGGGGTGACATTACCACCATCCCAAGCTGTGAATGCATCAGTCAACTTCGTGTAGAGGCTGAAACAGCTGTAGCTCTTCGTGCTTTCTTAGCCCAAAGAACTTTTAACGTTACTCAAAGTTATTTGGTTGGAGAATCTTCAAAATTGTTTTTACTAACAGTTCTACAAAAGATGTCAATTTGTCGATTTATGCTTCTTTATTTTTCCCTACATCAGAATTTCAGGTTATTAGGAAATACTGATCAAGTCTTTGATTTTCTTGGATGGCTCTCGTGTACCTTTAGACTCTAGTGTCTAGGGTACATATTCTTGGGATAGATATTTTTATCTTCCATGGACAATCTATCTTAAGTCTTAATCGAAGCGATGGTTGTCAAGTGATTGAACCATCTTATGTCTTGTTGTTTAGACCGATCCAAGCCTTTGTACCTTAGTCTTTACACAAGTGAAGTTGCCAAGTAATATTATGAAATAAAGCAACTCCTCTCAAGGATAGGTTTTTTTTTTCGACATTCTATTAGTTTAAGCTCAAAGATAAATCTCTTCTTAAAAGCTTAGTCTTTAAAAGTTTGCATAAAATAAAAAAATATATGTTTAATTGTGGTCAACTCATTTGAAGTCGTTATGCAACCATATATACCAATTTAAGGTCAGTGAAAATCACATCCTATTTCGTTTTTTAAGAAAGACAGTTAGTTGTATCAAAATTTGATGGTTAAAATCATTTCAATAGTTTTAAGTTTAAAACAAGGAGTTTGTGTCCTTTGATGAATTATTTTCGAGTTCAACGTGTAAACTGATAACCAATAAGTGTTAACCTTGTTATCTTTGTTCCATCTTCGTAAATTTGTTGCGGGATACTTTGTTTGGTTTTATGCTTTTTATAAAATAAATTTTCTCTACGATTTTCATGGTGGTGAGTAAGTGATAGAGCATGTAGTTACAGGTTTTAGAGCATGTTTCTTTTCTCTTTTCATGCATTTCTAGCTAGATTTTTACCTTAATTCGTAGCTTAGTTTTGTTTTAGTGTAGTTCAAAATCTATGCTCTTTTATGCTTCATTGCAAGATTGAGGTGAGCATGGTGGATATCAAGTCAGGGACCAGAGCTCTGGGAAGGCATTTAAGTGTTAAAACATGGGGACAAGCCAACACAAGGGTGCTCAGGAGACTCAAACCGCGCCGAAGAGATGGAGGCCACTGCAGGCTGAGCGCGGGCAAGGTAGGCCGGAGCGCGACCGTGCCTAGGGGGGTTTTGACCGTGCCCAACATCCGTTGATCCAACGCTGATTCCTGGGCTTCGTTCTTTTAGTTATTTTCTTGTTATTTTAGAATGTTTTGAGGATATGATATAAATACTCTTTAGGGTTTTGTTTTGGAGGTTAAGCATTATTACGTTATTCAACTTTAGAGAGAAATTTGGGGAGACAAAAATCCTAGAGAAGAATTTGAAGAGAAACCCGACTCTTGTAAGTTTGATTTCTTCTTCAATGTCGTTTTCTAGATAATTTCCTATGTCCAACTAGTTAGCTGAAGTTGTATGCATGATTGATTGTGAGATTTGAATTATCAACTTGCCTTGACTAGATTGAATTACTCCATGCTTAATTGATTATATTCGCTTAGGATTATAATAGCTTGACCACCTATTTTGATTTCTAAGTTGAATCACAACTAGAATAACTTAATATACGGTGGAATTTGGTTATTCATGGATGAATCATTTGATTAGACTTATATACGGTAGAATAAGATTAATCAAAGGAGGAGAATTTAATCACAAAACTTCATGAATATACGGTGGAATTTATGAATGATGTTTCTATTGAATGCTTTGAACTAATTTGCATGATCAATTTGACATAGATTGTTTTCTAGGATAATGGGTTAAAAGGTTATTAAAGACGGTGTATATTAATAACGACATTAAGCTTGAATTCCATGAATTCACAATAGATTAGTCAAGGGAATTGAAATAAGAATAATCAAGGATCAATAATCATATGTATGCAATGGATACGAAGCTAGTTGGACGCTTTCTTTCTATTTGAAAACCCAATTATTTTACTTGTTTTGCTTTTGTTTTCTTAGATTATTAGCTTGGAATCTGAAAATCCCCTTTTATTATTTTAGTAATATTAATTAAACACTAGAAATCTGAGTCTCTTTGGGTACGACCCTTGCTTTCACTATACTTAGGTTTGAAAGTTAGGACTTTTCTTTGACAACGCTTTTACCACGACATAAAAGTGCTCGTCACATTTGGCACCGTTACCGGGGACTCGGTTATTTCTTTGTGTTTACTTAGTATTACTATTTTTTTGGGTGTGAACCATTTTCATGGTTCATACCCGAGCTACTAATCCATCTCTTGTTGCTTTTGATCCAAAAATTGAAAGGTCTCTAGGTTGCATCATGAAGCTCGTGATTTCTTTCATGAGTTACCATTAAACGTGGATTCTTCCCCCTTTGATTCTGAGTCCGAAGGCATTCCTGAACTTAAAGAGATGGCTCATTAGACACTGAGACAGTTGACTGCACATGGTTTCGCTCAAGAACCATTGGTGGTGAAGCTACCTGAGCTCCCTGACGGTGTCTAATTTGAACTGAAGTATGGGTTGATTCACCTCCTTCCTCAATTCCATGGGAAGGCTGGTGAGGATCCCAACAAACATTTGGCTGAATTTCATGCTGTCTGCTCTAGCATGAAACCGAAGGGTGCCACTGATGATCAAGTCAAGCTTAGAGCTTTCTCTTTTTCCTTGAAAGAGGGAGCTAGTGACTGGCTCTATTACTTGGCTCCTGGCACTATTGAGACTTGGGAGTAAATGAAGAAGGCTTTCCTTGAGAAGTATTTTCCTGCTATAAAGCTTTCAAGTCTGAAGAAGAGTATTAGCAACATTGAGCAGCTCCCAAATGAATTGTTGTATGAGTACTATGAGAGGTTCAAAAAGCTAATCTCAAGTTGCCCTTATCGTGGTTACTCCCAGCTGGATCTTGTTATGTACCTCCATGAAGGTTTATTAGATGAAGAATGACGACATGTCAATGCTGCATGTGGAGGAAACATCCCGAATAAGACTCATGCTGAAGCATTTGAACTCTACCATGAGCTCTCTGAAGGCTCTCGTCAATTCAGCAAAAGAGCTACAATGAAAGCTGCCCATTCTATTGATGCTAGTGCTTTACATGAGGATGTGAATGAGTTGAAGACGATGATCAAGCAATTCATCTTAGGTGGACAACAACAAGTCAAAGCTTGCGGTTTCTGCTCCAACATCACTCACAACACAGATGCTTGTCCTACTCTTCATGCTCAAGAGGAAGATGTTAATGCACTTGGAGGTTATGGGCCAGAAACGCCCGAGTATGATCCTTATTCGAACACGTACAATCCGGGCTGGAAGGATCATCCTAATTTGAGGTAAGGCAATCAGAATCAACAATACGCTCCCCAAAGCGGCCCTTAAGGTTTCAAACCTCCCTTTCAATCTCGGCCTCAAACACCAAATCAAGGCCCGTGTTTGTCCACGGATGACATGATCCGCATTCTTGCTCAAATCATGACCACTATGCAACAATCTATGTGACAATTTCAACAAGAAACCAAGTCAAGCATCACCAACTTGGAGAATCAAGTGATCCAACTTGCAAAGGCGATGTGCAAACTTGAAGCTAAAGATTCCAATAGTCTTCTCTCTCAAACGGAACTCAATCCTAAGCAAAACGTAAGTGCAATCTCGCTTCGGAGCGGTAAAGTGTTGGACAACAAAGCCGAAAAGTAACCAACTTTGCATGAGAACAAGGAAGAAGAGGATGAAATTTCAGAACCTATCCAGGAGGCCGTGCGCGATCAAGAAGGCAGGGGCACGCTCGCGCTGACAGGCGCCACACCACGCCCAGGCACCAGAAGCTCAAACGAGTTGAGCGCGGCCAACAACGGTGGGAGCGCGACTACGCTCGATGAGACTCAGCCCACGTTGAGGGATCTGTGCGGTGAATCATCCAACCCATTGACCTCCGCTCCCAAACCTCTTCCACTGTTTCCCGAGGCCTTAAAGGAGATCCGCAAGATTGAGAATGACAAAGAGATCTTCGAGACATTTAGCAAATGCGAGGTGAACATTCCACTTCTCAAACTTATCAAGAGCATTCCTTTCTATGCTAAATTCTTGAAGGAGCTATGCACAGTCAAGCGGAATCAAAAGCTAAAGGGGAAGCAAAAGATCAAGGTTAGCGAGCAAATCTCAGTGGTTTTCCATAGGCGAATGCCAAAGAAGTGTGAAGACCCAGGTATGTTCACTGTTCCTTGCATCATAGGTGAAACTAAGTTCGATAAGGCTATGCTAGACTTGGGTCCTTCTATAAATGTCTTGCCTTATTCTATTTATGAATATCTTGAGCTTGGTCCATTACGTGCAACGGGTGTAGTAATTCAATTGGCCAATAGATCTAATGTTTACCCAAAGGGGATTGTAGAAGATGTGATTGTTATGGTTGATAAGTTGATCTTTCCTACTGATTTTTATGTTCTTGACATGGAACATGATAAGCATGCGGCTCCAATTCTATTAGGTAGATCATTCTTAAAAACGGCCAATACAAAAATTGATGTGTGTAATGGCTCATTAACTAAGGAGTTTTATGGGGAAAGGGTTGAGTATAACATTTATGATGCCATGAAATTTCCCTAAGATGACAACTTTTTATGCTCCATTTATGTTTTAGATACTTCTGTCCAGGATTTCTTCGACATTAATGATCGTGATGGATTGAAAACTCCTGAGAATTCCATAGTTAATAATGATGAAGTGGATTGTATGCTAAACGATGATATGCATGGAGTTGTAGCTGAGTTGAACGTTCACTACGAGCGACCACTCTTGCTACCGGGTTCTAAGCCCATGCCACTAACATTGCCAAGCAAGGAGCTTGTTCCTTCTGTTGTAAAGGCCTCAAATATGGATATCAAGCAATCACCAGGCCACCTTAAGTCCGCCTTTCTAGGTGATGGAGACCCATACCCAGGATATCCACCACCACCACCACCACCACCAGAGGAGTAGATTTTAGAGCGTGCCAACTATTATGACGAGGTTAGCTTTCCTTTTCTCTTTACTTTTATTTTACTTTGGGGACAAAGTAAAGTTTAAGCATGGGGGAAGGGGATTCTTTGTTTTGTCATAAGTGCTTAGTTGTAGTTAATTCATGTAGTTGCATTTGCATGTTTACATTATTGTTGTGCACTGATTAAAAAGCTTGAAAATTCCAATAAAAATTTAAAAATTTATAAAATTTAAACAAAAATATATTGCATTCTAGGATTCATACTCCCCTTGGAACCACTTGTTTGTTGAGTGAGCATGATTTCATATCCCATGACTTGTCGGTTATTGATGAAAGTTGTACAAAAAAATTGCTTAATTATGAAGGAGTATGCATGAAAGTGGAAATTTGAGTTCTTTATGAAGTTCTAACCATTTAATACCTTGTGAGATCTTTTGGGCCTTTTATATGCTTATATTTGCATGAAAATTCTTGAGTGTATCTCTTTGATTGCTTAAACTCTAGAACTTGCGTTTAGATTCTTTTTCGAGGCCACATTATATGTTTTAATTGCATGATGTAAAAGGGATTGAGGCAATTTTCTTAGCTCGATTATATCCTCATCTACCCTACATTATACCTTTGTTTTTTGTAGCCACAATGTTTTTGAGCCTTACCCTTGATTATTAGCTCCACAAAATTTGTTCCTAGCCAAATAAGCTTGACCCATATCCGAGAATTAGGATTTGGTTAGGGGAGTTTTGTGAGTTATATGATGTAATTTGGGTTAGTAATGAAGTTGAAAAAGGTGTAATTGAGGAGAATGTTGAAAAGATGATAAGGAAGTTAAGGATGTTGGGAATTTCATTGAAAATCTTATAAGGGAAAGTTTGGAATGGTTGGATGTTTTGAGATGAGCTTTGTGCAAAATTGCAAATTTGTTCTTGTGAGAGAAGAAAAGGAAAAATGATTGATGTTCATGTTTTTAGTATAGTTTTAGGTGTTTTTCTTAAGTTGTTTAGCTTAGTTTTAGAGGAATAGCATATGATGAAATTGAGCATGTATAACTGTTAGCAGGAGTACTTGCAATCCAACAATTTTGACCTTGTGAGTTCTTATTTTTAGCCTTGATTCCCATGTGTGATTTACTCTCTTTATGTATATTATCTCTTGGAATTGTGATGGTTATCTATTTCACAAGACCTGTATATGATTTTTAGTTCATTACTTGTGAAAGTCATATGATAGAGAACTTATTTTTCATGAGCCCTATTAATCCGTATCCACCCTTACATTATCCTTGTTTTTGATAGCCAATTTGAGCCCTTAAGCCTTTTTATTGTTGCTCCACAAAATAATCCCTAGCCGAGATAAGCTTGACCCTATCCGGGGATTAGGACTGTTGGAGAGGAGTTGTGTTGTAGAGTGCAAAGATGTTTATTGGTTCAAAATAAAGTTTTTGGTGGGGTGGATTGGAAGTCTCTTGTTTTAATTGTGTAAAAAGATCTCTTGGTTAAAAAGAATACACAAAGGGAGAAAAGGAATATCAAGATCGATACCAGCCTATGTGGGCTCGGTACCAAAGTTTTCAAAAGAGGAAAAAACACAGCTCGATACCGACCCTCTCAGGTCGGTACCGAGGCATGTCGTGAAGGAAAAATGCAGAAAAAAATATAAGTGTTCGAAAGAAGGAAGATGTGCAGTGTGCAAAAGTTTAAAACCAGAGATTCTTTAAATTTTTATGAGGCTTTCTAGGATTTAATGGGTGAGTGAAGAAGAAGTGCATAAAGAGAAGTGAGTTTGGTATATGTTTTGATGAAAGTTTTGGAGATGTGTGAGTTTTTAGGAGACAATATTCCCGGATATTATTAGCACCACATGACCAAAATTTTCCACACCTATTTGTCTTTACCAAGCCCCATTACAATCCGGCCGAATGGAAGTTTCTTTCAAGTTTTTCATTGAGCCTAAGTTCTCTTGATGGTTTTTGCTTGTTTTGACCCATCTTTGGTGGAGAGTTTGGTGATATAAGTTTCAATTTCTATGAGTTTTTGCATATAAGATTGAGTTGAGAGATGAATTTATAACCCAAACACATGAGAGTTGAGTGAAACACATTGCCCTTAGTGAGGTTGGATTGTGGTTGCTTATGTCTATTAGTGCTTATATATGTGTGATGACGTTAATAGTCATTTGCTATTTTTGCTATGTTTTGAAGTTGTTTTTTAGATGAGGGCTATCACTTGATGAGCATGTTGATTGGTTTTGGTTATTGTCTAGTGATTGCTTGAGGACAAGCAAGTCTAAGTATGGGGTATTTTGATGTTCATGTTTTTAGTATAGTTTTAGGTGTTTTTCTTAAGTTGTTTAGCTTAGTTTTAGTAAGTTTTAGTGCTTGTTTTATGTGTTTTTGGATAAGTTTACATATTTTGTGAAAAGTATGGAAGCTACTTCGTTTTTGTGTTTTTATAGGTTTTTCGAAGGAGAAAGGAGCATTCCAAGGGAGTTTAGATCGAGAGGTTGATGGTGGTGTGTGTGGAAGAGATGAGAAGAAAGAATTTGCTTTAAAGATCCCGTCGAATCCAAGAGAAGCTATGAAAAGTGTACAAAAGAACCAATACAGAGAGCTCGTTACCGATATGTGAGGGTCGGTACCGAGCTGTGCAACAAAGTCTAATCAAAGGAATTTAGCAAGAGTCTACCGACCATGTGCAGGTCGTTACCGAGGTGACCTGTGTCGGTATGTGGCGCCGACTTTCAATATTTCTATCTTTTATCTCGTAATCTTTTTAGTTATGAAAGTTTCTATCTTTTAGGACCCTTGTTAGATAGTTTCTCTGAGTATAAATACCCTGTTAGAAGACAAGTTAGAGGGGGGGGGTCGTTAGTTTTTTTGGGAAGGACGATTTGGTTTTGGAGAACACGTCTGGTTCGAGAGAGGAAGAAACATAGTTCGAGTCACTTGTTCTTCTTTTGTTCTTCGTTGTTGAGTTGATTGTATTCAAAGACGAGATTTTTATAATTCAAGTAAGCTTTTATTTTAGTTCTTATTCATGTTCTCATTCAATTTAGTTGCTTGTTTTATTTCGATCATGAGTGAGTAGTTCACTTTTCTAGGATCGGGGTTGAAAACCCGACGTAGTTATGCATGATTGAATATGTGTGATGAATGTTTGGTTGCCTTCTATCCTTTAACTACTTATTTTGTGCTTATACTTAGACGAACGTCGAAGTAATTTGAGTTTATCGCTTGATCGAAAGAGAAAGTTGTAACCTTGAATGTTGATATTGTTCGTTAACGAAAGTATCGAGTTTTGGATTCAAAAATAAGTAGAAAGTGAATTGATTTGTGAAAATTGATTGATTTGCTTGCTTAGGTCAACGAAAGTTGATAGATTTATCCTTGAGGCATGATATTTATCCTTCACACTATTTCATATGCTTGATTATGTCGTGGTAAACCCTTGTCCAAGATCTTTTCTTCATTTGAATCGCTTTCATGTTCTTACGTCCAGACTCGTTACCGAGGGTTACAGGTCGGTACCGAGCCTGCATTTGATTGTGTTTTAGTTGCTTAGTTAGTGTTGAAACCCAGCATCGTTACGACCCTGACAAGGTCGGTACCGAATGATGTCGTAGCCTTGTTTTTTCTGTTTTTTCTGTTTTGTTTTGTTTCTGTGCTTTCTATTTTATAGTTTAGTAATCAAACAACCTTGCTTCTTGTGGACGATCCTGACCTCCCTATACTCAGCTGGGTCTTGACTACAAATTTATTTGTTGTTAAGTTAATCCCTCTCAACAAATTGGCGCCGTTGTCGGGGAACGCAACAGTGCTTGTTTGATTACTCGTGGGTCTGGGAATAGCCCGACCCTGTTTTTATTATTAATTTAGTTTTCTTTTGTCTGTTTTCTCAGCTTATGCCAGTAGGATGACACCGACTCGAATTTGATCACACTGATTATTATTCTGAACCCGAACGCGCCCTTCACCGAAGAAGAAGAGGGAACCAAGCCATGGCAATGATTCTTGAAGAGATGGCTCAACAGATGGCTGTGCTCCAAAGGCAGCTCGAAGCCTCACAAATTGAGAAAACCGCTCTACAAGAACGACTCAATGCCTATCCAAGGAATGCTAAACGGTACATGCATCTAGAACTGAGGGTGCCAGAGTCCGCAATTGTGCTTCCGGAGATAGAGAAGACTTTTTAGATAAAGTCCCAATTCATATCCTTAATTAAACGGTCTTGGTTTGAAGGGAAACCTACTGAGTGCCCTATGGAACATATTAAAATTTTTCTTGATTTATGTGACACTATTGCTGCTGAAGGTGTCTCTTTACAATATGTTCTGTTAAAAGCTTTCAGGTGGTCTCTTATAGGAAAGGCCTTGAGCTTGTTAGAGAGCTTACCTCCTAAGTCTATCAGGACTTGGAAGGCTTTGTATGATCAATTTTTGACAAAGTTCTTCCCTCCTGCTAAGACAACGGAGTTGAGAAAGTGTATCACCTCCTATCACCAACTGCCTAATGAGACCTTTGTGGAGACGTGGGAGAGATTCAAGGAGATGCTCAGACAGTGCCCCACTCGTGGGCAACCCCCATATGTGCTCCAAGAAATCTTCTTTCAAGGGATTAATGCTGACACAAAGAACCGCATCAACATGCACACTGCTTGCGGTTTTATTGAGATGGATCCCACTACTGCATGGGAGTTGCTGGATGGGACCCAGCAGACACCTCATCCACAAAAACGTCTCTACATGCCAAATAAAGACGAAGTTGATCCCGACGTTAAAAATCAATTCTTACAAGATGAGGTCAACCGTTTGAAGAAATAGGTAAGTCTTCTAAAAACCTCTCAAATTTGTCGACCCCACCAGGGTCGGTACTGACCCCTCTGCAGCACTGATTGACCCAATTATCGATCCGGTAGCGCCACCTCTCGAGCCCGCTTTGGTTCCAAGATTGGTTAAGTCTCTCCCCTTCCCTACTAAGAATTCCAAGGACTCAACAGAAGGCAAGTTTAAGCGTTTCGTGAAAATTCTCCAAAGCTTAAATATTTCTATACCATTCGCTAAGGCCCTAAGCGAAATTCCGGATTACACCAAATTCTTGAAAGACATACTTAGCAGGAAAAGGTCAATGTCCGAGCTGACAGATAGGTCTGATCTATAGCCCTTCTAGAAAAGCTAGTTGACTGATACGCTGGATTTAGTACAGCGTAATTATGTATTTTTATTAGGATTTATGAGTATTTTAGGCTAGATTAGGGTGTTTAATTGTAATATCAGAAAAGCCTATAGTTGAAGCTTTTGAAGACAGAACTCCTAAGTTCGAGCTGAAGACCCGCTTTACAACGGTTGATAAGGAAAACAAAGCTGAAGATTCGAAGAAAGCAGGACCCGCGAACGCGGGTCGACACCAGAGCCCTTGGGAGATCGAGCATCCGCGGACGCCGAGAGCTACAAGAACCGCGCTCGCGGGTTTGGACCTGCGCTCGCGGGTGGCGGTTTTCCAGCGGCCGACTTTCGTTTTATTCTATCTTTATTTATATTTATTATATCTAGTTTTATTTCGGATGTTTTGAGTATTTAAGCCTAGTTTCGTAGCAGACTTTGGAGACTTTTTACTTTTAACCTAGTTTTTATTTCTATTATGGAGAACTAATCTTCCTTGGAGTTTGTTTGATCAAGGAAGCCTTTTTATTTGAATTCGTGAGATTCTGGTAACTTTTCTATCCTTTGGTTAATATCAAAACTCTTGTTTTTAATTATATGATCTATTTTTAATTTTATGAGCCTGATCAACTTGTTTGATTGACTTAGATCTACTGTTTGGATTAGGTTTGATTGTTGTCTGTGCAATCTTATTTATCCTTGAAACAACTCTTTTCCAGGACCGTGAACTGGAATTGAGAAAGAGTATTTGATGATTATTTTATGCATGAGACTCGTTGTTTGATTGCATGAATTGATTTCCTTTTATCCTTAATGTTTGCATGATTTGAATTAAGCGTCCTTGTTCATATCATAATTTCGCTTGGTCCGTGGACAAGCGGAAATCTTTTATAAGGATTGGAATTAACCTAGTAATTATAGAAAAGTGGATGAATCAATGATCGAATCATTTAAAAAGGTGGAATTGATTGAATGAACTCTGCTTTCGTTTAATTGATTTGAAACTTAGATTTGTTTGCTTGCTTAAACTCTCAAACCCCTATTTTGTTCTTTGCTGATTGTTCAGAATACCGATTCTCTTGGGTTCGATCCCTTACTTGCATGCTATACTTGGTTTGTAATTTAGGGTAATTTATTTTTGATCTCGGCACAACGACTTTAGTCGAGTCAAATTCTGGCGCCGTTGCCGGGGAATCGATTTTAATTTTATGATAAATTGGCGTTTCTAACGACCCGCGCTCGGGCTCGAAGCCCGCGCCCGCGACCTGACCCGCGTCGCGGTTTGTTACCCGCGCCCGCGGCTTGGTTCTTCCCAGAAAACCCCGAATCGGTAAGAACCCATCTTATGGTCCTTACCCGTTCTACTGATAATTCGCCTGTTGTTCCGTTTGATCCAGAAATTAATAAGACTCTAAAAGAACTGAGACGTCAAGTCAAAGCTTCAGTTTTAGGCGTTCAGTTTGATCCAGTAACATCTTCTTCTTGTTACTCATCTGACTCAGAGGTTGAAGAACAGTTAGTAGCAATGGCAGATTGTTCTATTAGGCAACTGACTGTGCCTAATCTAGAGCAACAACAGCTTGGTCTTTAATTTCCCGCACTAGGGGAAGGTGTGAAATTTGAGTTGAAATCCGGTCTTCTCCATTATTTGCCTAAGTTCCATGAATTGAGTTGGGAGGATCCGAATAAACATCTTACATAGTTCCATTCTGTCTGTCTAGGAATGAAGTCGGCTGATGTGACTGAAGATCAGTTGATGTTGAGGGCTTTTCAATTTTCTTTGGCTGACGCAACTAAGGAATGGCTTCTGTATTTAGCACCTCAGACGATTACTACATGGGCTCAGATAAAGGGTGCTTTTCTGGAAAAATATTTCCCTGCTGCCAAACAGACATGTATCAAGAAGCAGCTGAGCAGTCTAGAGCAGGGTGATGATGAGAATCTGTATGAATATTATGAGCATTACAAGAGGCTCATATCCAGTTGTCCCTATCATGGCTATTCTGATAAAGATCTCATTTGCTATATTACTGAAGGGCTCTGTGATGCTGATAAGCACCTGATCAATGCGTCATGTGGAGGTTCTTATGAGAATCTCACTCCTAGGCAAGCGTTTGAAAAGTTGGAGACTCTAGCTGAGCAATGCAGGAGCCAGAGAAAGAGGTCCAACAGTAGGTCTGTAAATTCTGTGAATGATTCCCTGAATGCTGAAGTAAGTGAGTTAAAGGCTATGATGAAGCAACTGTTGGTGGGTAATGGAGCTCCAAGTTCAAGGCCTTGTGGAATTTGTGGGGAAACATGCCATCCTTCTGAAGCATGCCCTATCATGCAAGAGCCAGCAGTTGATGTCAATGCTATAGGGAACTACGATCAAGCAAGGCCCCGGAATGACCCATATTCAAATACATACAATCCGGGGTGGGCAAACCATCCTAACTTTAGATGGAATCAACAACCTCAACAACCTTTTCCACAACAAGGAGGTCAGCCCAACTATGTTCCCAGGCCTAATTATGTTCCAAGGACCCAAGTTCCTCCTGAAAATCCCGCTATTATTGCTCAATGCATGAAGGAGAATCAAGAGACCAAGGCTGCAATGAAACATCTTGAAAATCAATTTAAGTCAGATTGCAACCAGTCTTAGTCACTTAGAAGCCAGAGATTCGGGAAAATTGCCATCTCAGACTATTAACCCGAGAGAGAATGTGAGTGCCATCACATTGAGGAGTAGGAAGGAGCTGAATATTGAAGTCCCAGCTAGCGGAAACCTACCGAGCTCGTAGGAGCACAACCCCGATCGCGATACAGAAAAAGAGGTTGAAACTGAGCGTCAGCCAGAACCCGCGACCTCTGAGTCAACCGCGACCGCGGTCAAACCGCGCCCGCGAGACCCCACCCGAGCTCGCGGGTCCCTCCTCCGATAAATTCAGATACTTATGTTCGGCCTTCGTTTCCTCCCATGGCTTTGCAAAAGCCTGTTCCACCATTTCCTGAGGCACTAAAGGACACCAGGAGGCCAGCCAACGACAAGGAAATTTTTGAAACCTTCTCAAAGTGTGAGGTAAATGTCCCTTTATTTAAACTTGTTCAGAGTATTCCTCGGTTTGCTAAGTTTCTGAAAGAATTATGTACTATTAAGAGGAAACAAGAAGAGAAGGGGAAGGTTAAGAAAATTAATCTTGTTGAGAATGTAGAGATTGTATCTTCCATGCTTCGGAGGCAATTGCCTAAGAAGTATGGAGATCCCGGGAGGTTTACTCTTCCCATTACTATTGGTGAGGCAAAAATTGAGCATTCTATGCTTGATTTAGGAGCGTCTATAAATGTCATGCCATTGAGTATATATGAGAGATTAGGTCTAGGGCCATTACAGGATTCAAATATTACTATTGAATTGGCTGATCAATCTAATGTGCATTCGAAAGGATTTATGGAAGATGTTTTAGTGCAGGTGGACAGTTTAATTTTCCCGACGGACTTTTATGTCCTGGAAGTTGGTAAAGGGAGATACGACCCTGTTTTACTGTTGGGTCGTCCGTTTATGAAGACGGTGAGCGCCGTGATTGATGTTGCCAAGGGTTTATTATCCATGGCACATGAGGGCAAGAAGGTCCAGTTTCATTTAGATGAGGACCCGTTTTGAGCTATAAAAAGACGTCGGGCCAACGACGTTAAACAAAGGCGCTACTCGGGAGGCAACCCGAGGTAAGTTTTTTTTTTTTTTGTCTTTTTAGTTTAGTTTTAGTCTCGTTTTGGTTTCGTCGGGCTAACTTGCAGGTACAATTGTTCCATCTCGAAGAAAGTGCAAGGCGAGGCAAAACCCGAGGTCGCGGCTGGACCCGCAACCGCGGTCCAGGACCCGCGCTCGCGGGTCTGACCTTGACGGAATCGAGTTTTTGTTTTAATTCAAAAAATAAAATAAAATAAAATAAAATAAAAATGAAAGGTTTTCGGGTGAAACCCCTGAAATAAAAGGTTTTCGGATGAAACCCCCGAAAAAGCCCAACTCGTTACCACACCTTCTATTTTCCATCCTTCTGTCTTCATCCTCTTTGGGAGATTTATGTCCGCCCATGATCATCATCAAGTATGGGGGAATTTTCATTTCCAAGGCTCGTACTACATTAATGCTTAAGGTGAGATTCAGAGTTCGTTCGTGACTTTGTGTTCACTGTTGTTGATCGTGTTTTCTGTTGTCACTTCACACCGCGTATGCAGAATCAACCATTTTTTTTCGCGATCAGAGCACCCGCGCCCGCGGTTTTTCCTAACGACGATCCGTTTGAAGATTTTCGAGCTGTCCATTCATGCCTTTGAAGAGTTCTTCCATATCTTCTTTCGTATGTGAGTCTTCTGATTTTCCTCTTCTATGCTTAATTCCTTTCTCTTTACTTCATTGAGGACAATGAAGGATTTAAGTATGGGGGAGGAAGTACTCGCTACGCTTATCATAGATAGTTGCTTTTCAGTTTTTTTTTCGTTATTTTTATGGGATTTTTGTTCCATGTTTTGTATAGAGAAAGTTTAAAAAAAATGAAAAAGCCAAAAAAATAGAAAAAGGCATAGAAAATCCTTGGATGAGTCAAAAATATGAAAGGGCGGCTCAGGTAATAAGAAGGTAACCCGGACCAGCATTAGGCTGGGGTAATAAGAGATTTATGAGAGATGTGAGTATTTGTGAGAACACCTAAGAAAAATGAAAAGAGTGATTAGGTGAAAACCCGAAAGGGCGCCTAAGTAGAATTGAGTGGAAAAATCAGAGTGTTTAGGATCATATTCTACTTTGGGGCTTGAGGATTACATTTTAGATGTTGGGTAGATCCTAGGTTGCTCTATATTTTTTTTCAGAGCTTGAGTAGTTATGCTTTGTATTGGTGAGGTGTGTGTTTGAGTTGTCATGTCTTTGCTCATTTATTTCTCTACATGGGTTCGGGTTGTGAGTTGAGAGTTTCGATTTTTCACATTCCCTTATTACTTCCTGTGGATCTTATTTGTATTGATTGTTAGATTTATTTTGAGCTTACTCGAGGGCGAGCAAGATCTAAGTATGGGGGAATTTGATACGTTGGATTTAGTACAACATAATTATGTATTTTTATTAGGATTTCTGAGTGTTTTAGGCTAGATTAGGGTGTTTAATTGTAATATCAAAAAAGCCTACAGTTGAACTTTTGAAGACAGAAGTCCTAAGTTCGAGCTGAAAACCCGCTCTACAGCGGTTGCTAAGGAAAACAAAGCTGAAGATGTTTTGAGTATTTAAGCCTAGTTTCGTAGCAGACTTTGGAGACTTTTTTTGGAGACTTTTACTTTTAACCTAGTTTTTATTTCTATTATGGAGAACTAATCTTCCTTCGAGTTTGTTTGATCAAGGAAGCCTTTTTATTTGAATTCGTGAGATTCTGGTAACTTTTCTATCCTTTGGTTAATATCAAAACTCTTGTTTTTAATTATATGATCTATGTTTAATTTTATGAGCCTGATCAACTTGTTTGATTGACTTAGATCTACTGTTTGGATTAGGTTTGATTGTTGTCTGTGCAATCTTATTTATCCTTGAAACAACTCTTTTCCAGGACCGTGGACTGGAATTGAGAAAGAGTATTTGATGGTTATTTTATGCATGAGACTCGTTGTTTGATTGCATGAATTGATTTCCTTTTATCCTTAATCTTTGCATAAGCGTCCTTGTTCATATCATAATTTCGCTTGGACCGTGGACAAGCGGAAATCTTTTATAAGGATTTGAATTAACCTAGGAATTATAGAAAAGTGGATGAATCAATGATCGAATGATTTAAAAAGGTGGAATTGATTGAATGAACTCTGCTTTCTTTTAATTGATTTGAAACTTAGATTTGTTTTCTTGCTTAAACTCTCAAACCCCTGTTTTGTTCTTTTCTAATTGTTCAGAATACCGATTCTCTTGGGTTCGATCCCTTTACTTGCATGCTATACTTGGTTTGTAATTTAGGCTAATTTATTTTTGATCTTGGCACAACGACTTTAGTCGAGTCAGTGACCTAAGGAGATTTGTTATCACTATCGAGAATTGTGACCACCGTTTCAAGGCACTATGTGATTTGGGGGCCAATGCCAGTTTACTTCCCTTGTCTATTTGGTCAAAAGCTAATATGGGACCTCTAGAACCCGTTGATATGAGGCTGTATATGGAAGACGGTTCTAGTGTAAAGGCTACTCGAGTCGTTGATGATTTTCCCATTCAAGTGGGCAAATTTTTCATACCAAACGACTTTATTGTCCTTGATATGCGTGAAGACCTGCTAGTGCCCATCATTCTAGGTAGACCATTCCTTGCTACAGCAGGTACTCGAGTCGATGTTTGGAAAGAACTCCTTACCTTTGACATAGGGGAGGAGCGGGTCGAGTTCAGCCTCAATCAGGCTGCCAATGACATAGCCACAACCGCAAAGATCGAGATGCCCCAGCCAGAGCTCGACATTGCTAAGCCCGAAGTTTCCCTCTCAAGCAACAACAATTACGAGAGCGCTACTAAGCCAGCTACCGATCCCCCTTGTGTCGGTACCGAGCCCTTCATACACAAATATGACGAGGAAGGCGCATTTTGGCACGATATCGAGGGAAGCTTTACTTCAGACTAGTCGATAACGACCTCAACTGCCTTGGTACCGGCGCCCTCACTAATTGATCAAGGTGAGTATTCTAACTCTAGTTTCACAATCACCGGTCATGATCATTCCTTATATCATATTCCTACACCATACCCTACTATTAATGCTATAGACGAGTCGAAACCTCCTTGGTTCTCGGACTACACTAACCCTTGTGTAGGAATACCAAGCATATTGTTAGAGGATGAAGGACCAAATTTAGTGCGAAGAAACAACAATGCCTTTACCGCTAAGTATGGGGTTTTCCACGACCCCGAAAAAGCTGAAACATAACCACCTTCATTAGCCAGGTACGTTCGTTTGGCTAACGACGTTAAAAATAGCGCTTACGGGAGGCAACCCGGTTTTAGTTTAGTTATCTTTTCTTTTTATAGTTCTTTTTCTTAGCTTTCTTTTGAGTTTTTAGTAGTATAGAAGTTTTCGGGATAGAATATTTTGGGCTAACATCTCACAGAAGTCGGGCACGATAAGGCGCTGGAAAAGTGTCGTGCCAGGCTTGGTACCGAACTGTGAGGGTCGGTACCGACCTGCGTCAAACTCCAGAATCGAGACGCGCGGCAGGTAAGTCTCCTAAACCTAAAAAATCTTCCTTCCCTTACCTTTTCATACGCTGCCTTTGCCCAATCCCTTCAAAAACACTCTTAAGCCACAAATCTCACCCCAATCCTCAACCAAACTCTCAAGATCTAGCCGATCTCACCCGGATTCCACGCACCATATTGCTTTCGATCCATTCATCCTAAAAAACCGCACACCTTTCGATAACGAGCAACACCTCGTTTTTTTGTTACCAATGCTTCACGCCCTCGTTACTCTTACAATCCAATTTTCGTTTTCTAATTCACAAAGACTACGGTATGATTTCTAAACCCTAAACTCTTTTCTTTAAGATTCATGATAATTTTGGGTAGTTTTCATATCTAGATCTATGTGTAGATCCAAGATTGCGTGTTCTTATTTCCATCGTGCTTCCTTGCCTCTATGCTGGTGTCTAATCCTGTTTGATTTTCGTTTCCTCATGCTCGAATTGCAATGAATTTTGATGACAAAAAAGCATGAAGTAACTTGTTCTTGATTGGCATGATTTTCTCCATGATATTTGGCAATTTTTGGCATGATTAGATAGGGCTTTAAGCAAGTATGGGGTTGCAAGTGTTTGATTGTGTGTTTTTGTGAGGAATCTTGCTTGAAATTGTGCTAATTGTCGAAAATTTGGGGATTAGAGATTCAGAAGCCCTTGGGTAACGTTCTCATCCAGGCTCGTTACCGACGTGTGATTGCCCAGAACCAGACCTGAAGCCAGAAACCTCGATACCGACCCTCTTAGGTCGGTACCGAGGTAGGTCGAGGCCATTTCCGAATGCAAGTATGGGGTTTTTCTTGTTGGTTTGAGTGGATCTTACCTCGGTTATTAATATTATTTTCAGGTACCAAATGACAAGCTCAAGTAGAGCCAACTCTAGGGCAGGAAAGAAGAGGAGGACCAAAAGATCTCCATCTCCTCCAAGAATGGACGAGGTCATTCTTCCCTAAGGAGCAATTGATGATCTTAAACTCTATCATTGAAAAGGACCACCTCACAAGATGGTTCTCAAGATCAAGTGCAAAAGCCTCCGACATCTATGAGGACGTCAAGCATGTATTCTCTATCCTCGGTGTGCCACATCTCCTCAAAAAGGATAATGGCCCGCATTATCCGGCTCTCACTGCAGAGTTCATTGCCACCCTCCGCATCAGCTTCAAGACCAAGACGTTTGTAGGAAGGATCAGGTTCCGGTTAGGCAACGCTGAGCATGACTTCAACATGGCTGAGTTCAATCGCCTCCTCGACTTCCCTAACCACTCCCGAGATTACAAAGCTCCTGAGGATTTCAAAGTCACAAACACTTAGAGCTACATTTCTGGGGAAGTCAATCCGACTGCACCGACACTTCCAGGGGCGCACATTATCAACCCCATTTTCAGGACCATTCTCCGAGTTTTGGGTGCAACCATTTGGCCCAAAAAGTAGCTTTCCAGGTCGACTAGGACGGAGGTTGGATGCCTTCAGACTATTCTCTTTGAGAACCCCGCTCCCGTGAACTTGGGGTATGAATGGTTGAAGTATGTAGAGAAGCACGGGGCCTCTTCAAAAGAGGTTTATTGTGGCAACTTGGTGAGCCTATTGGCAATGGCTCTCAATGTCGACCTCTCGCGCTACAATGCACACAGCTCTGAGAAGATGAACTCGAAGTACTGGCTGTCTTGTGGAATTTTTCAGAGATATCCAGGCGGAGTCGCCACCACGGTGCTTGGACAAACCATGGTAATTACTCAGGACAAGCTAGAGCTGTTGCATGTGCCAAACTGGTATGAAGCTTGGACGTCTCAACCGTTCCCCTTGGCCAAGAGGCCTCAAGACTAGCCGACACTATGGAAATTTGAGACGAGGTATGAGCGAGAAGGAGCTGCTATGGAAGAGGACGAGCCAGCCTCTGCGGCAGGGCTCGGTACCGAGGATCCACAGGTCAGTACCCGATGCCCCAAAACATCACACCGACCTCGGTACCGAGCAACCTGGCCTTGGTACCGAGTACTTCGAGGCTAGCATCAAGGCGTTTCACTTTGACACCGCACCTGCTAATCAACCTACCGAGCCATAATCATTTGGAATGGTGCCTTACGCCCCTTTCGTCCATCACGACTACTTTCAACAGCACAATCATTACCAACCGCCGCCCCAAACCAACTGCGCTAGTTCCGATGCTCCTTCATGGGCACAAAATTTGTCTTCTCAGATGAAGCAATTGAATTTGCAACATACTCAGCTCCACCAAAGGATGAATCATTGGGAGGATGTCTATTCAGCTCGCATGGCATTAGAGGATGCACTACAGCAAAGAGCTGACGCTCGCTGGAGGACGATGGAGCAGCGTGTGACGGTTGATGAAGAACGCTGGCGGACGATGTACCAGTTTATGGGCAACTTTGAGCACTACTTCCCACCACCAAACCAATGAGGATCTTGCTTTCAAGGATGTTTCTTCTGCTTTGACAGTTACTTTGTGAGTTTCTTTCTTTTCCCTAGTTTTTCTATGCTTTGCTTTTTCTTAAAGTGGGGACACTATAATGTTTAAGTATAGGGGAGGGAGAGAAAAGAAAACTTGTTTGTTCATTTTTGCTTTTATGTTCTTGCTTTAGTTTTTTTTTTTTCTTGTCTTAGTTGTTCTTTTTATTAAAAACAAAAATCACACAAAAAATTGAAAATTTGAAAAATTCAAAAAGATTTTAGAACAGATGAGTACCCTTAATCTTTTGGTTCTATGATTGCTTTCACTTTGCATGACCATGTAATTTCCTTTTAGCATGTTTTTATGTTATAGCCCGAGTCTTATGATGAAATTGTTTTTTTATATATAGAGGAATAGCATATGATGAAATTGAGCATGTATAACTGTTAGCAGGAGTAGTTGCAATCCAACAATTTTGACCTTGTGAGTTCTTATTTTTAGCCTTGATTTCCATGTGTGATTTACTCTCTTTATGTATATTATCTCTTGGAATTGTCATGATTATCTATTTCTCAAGACTTGTATAAGATTTTTAGTTCATTACTTGTGAAAGTCATATGATAGAGAACTTATTTTTCATGAGCCCTATTAATCCGTATCCACCCTTACATTATCCTTGTTTTTGATAGCCAATTTGAGCCCTTAAGCCTTTTTATTGTTGCTCCACAAAATAATCTCTACCCGAGAAAAGCTTGACCCTATCCGGGGATTAGGACTTAGTTGGAGAGGAGTTGTTTTATAGAGTGCAAAGATGTTTATTGGTTCAAAATAAAGTTTTGGGTGGGGTAGATTGGAAGTCTCTTGTTTCAATTGTGTAAAAAGATCTCTTGGTTAAAAAGAATGCACAAAGGGAGAAAAGGAATATCAAGATCAATACCAGCCTATGTGCGCTCGGTACCAAAGTTTTCAAAAGAGGAAAAAAACACAGATCGATACCGACCCTCTCAGGTCGGTACCGAGGCATTCCGTGAAGGAAAAATGCAGAAAAAAATATAAGTGTTCGAAAGAAGGAAGATGTGCAGTGTGCAAAAGTTTAAAACCAGAGATTCTTTATGTTTTTATGAGGCTTTCTAGGATTTAATGGGTGAGTGAAGAAGAAGTGCATAAAGTAAAGTGAGTTTGCTATATGTTTTGATGAAAGTTTTGGAGATGTGTCAGTTTTTAGGAGACAATATTCCCGGATATTATTAGCACCACATGACCAAAATTTTCCACGCTTATTTGTCTTTACCAAGCCCTATTACAATCCGGCCGAATGGAAGCTTCTTTCAAGTTTTTCATTGAGCCTAAGTTCTCTTGATGGTTTTTGCTTGTTTTGACACATCTTTGGTGGAGAGTTTGGTGATATAAGTTTCAATTTCTATGAGTTTTTGCATATAAGATTGAGTTGAGAGATGAATTTATAGCCCAAACACATAAGAGTTGAGTGAAACACATTGCCCTTAGTGAGGTTGGATTGTGGTTGCTTATGTCTATTAGTGCTTATATATGTGTGATGACGTTAATAGTCATTTGCTATTTTTGCTATGTTTTGAAGTTGTTTTTTAGATGAGGGCTATCACTTGATGAGCATGTTGATTGGTTTTGGTTATTTTCTAGTGATTGCTTGAGGACAAGCAAGTCTAAGTATGGGGTATTTTGATGTTCATGTTTTTAGTATAGTTTTAGGTGTTTTTCTTAAGTTGTTTAGCTTAGTTTTAGTAAGTTTTAGTGCTTGTTTTATGTGTTTTTGGATAAGTTTACATATTTTGTGAAAAGTATGGAAGCTACTTTGTTTTTGTGTTTTTATAGGTTTTTCGAAGCAGAAAGGAGCATTCCAAGGGAGTTTAGATCGAGAGGTTGATGGTGGTGTGTGTGGAAGAGATGAGAAGAAAGAATATGCTTTAAAGATCCCGTCGAATCCAAGAGAAGCTATGAAAAGTTTACAAAAGAACCAATACAGAGAGCTCGTTACCGATATGTGAGGGTCGGTACCGAGCTGTGCAACAAAGTCTAATCAGAGGAATTTAGCAAGAGTCTACCGACCATGTGCAGGTCATTACCGAGGTGACCTGTGTCGGTAGGTGGCGCCGACTTTCAATATTTCTATCTTTTATCTCGTAATCTTTTTAGTTATGAAAGTTTCTATCTTTTAGGACCCTTGTTAGATAGTTTCTCTGAGTATAAATACCCTGTTTGAAGACAAGTTAGAGGGGGGTTCGTTAGTTTTTTTGGGAAGGACGATTTGGTTTTGGAGAACACGTCTAGTTCGAGAGAGGAAGAAACATAGTTCGAGTCTCTTGTTCTTCTTTTGTTCTTCGTTTTCGAGTTGATTGTATTCAAAGACGAGATTTTTATAATTCAAGTAAGCTTTTATTTTAGTTCTTATTCATGTTCTCATTCAATTTAGTTGCTTGTTTTATTTCGATCATGAGTGAGTAGTTCAATTTTCTAGGATCGGGGTTGAAAACCCGACGTAGTTATGCATGATTGAATGTGTGTGATGAATATTTGGTTGCCTTCTATCCTTTAACTACTTATTTTGTGCTTATACTTAGACGAACGTCGAAGTTATTTGAGTTTATCGCTTGATCGAAAGAGAAAGTTGTAACCTTGAATGTCGATATTGTTCGATAACGAAAGTATCGAGTTTTGGATTCAAAAATAAGTAGAAAGTGAATTGATTTGTGAAAATTGATTGATTTGCATGCTTAGGTCAACGAAAGTTGATAGATTTATCCTTGAGGCATGATATTTATCCTTCACACTATTTCATATGCCTGATTATGTCGTGGTAAACCCTTGTCCAAGATCTTTTCTTCATTTGAATCGCTTTCGTGTTCTTACGTCCAGACTCGTTACCGAGGGTTACAGGTCGGTACCGAGCCTGCATTTGACTGTGTTTTAGTTGCTTAGTTAGTGTTGAAACCCAGCATCGTTACCGACCCTGACAAGGTCGGTACCGAAGGCTGTCGTAGCCTTGTTTTTTTCTGTTGTTTCTGTTTTGCTTTGTTTCTGTGCTTTCTGTTTTATAGTTTAGTAATCAAACAACCTTGCTTCTTGTGGACGATCCTGACCTCCCTATACTCAGCGGGGTCTTGACTACAAATTTGTTTGTTGTTAAGTAAATCCCTCTCAACAAGGATGAATCTCAAAATGGGGTTTTGTGGAAAGTAAAAAAAAATGAGCAAAAAGAAATAAGTATTTGAATGTAAGTGATGGGAAGAAAGGGAAAGTAAGTTGGTGAAATGCTTTGATAGTGAGTGATGTTGTAACTTGGGTTTAAATTGATTCTAGTTCCCGGATTTAGCACCACATGGCCAAATATGATCCCCACCTACTTGTTTATACCTTGGCCCCGTTACAACCTTGAAAAATCCCTCATGATTTATGTTGTGCATTTAATCATCCGTGGTGGAGATTTAGTACACTGATGCAAACATATGGTAGTTGGCATTCAAAGATGATTTTTGAGCGAAAATACTTACCTTTTTAAACACTTGAGCGATGAGTGCAAACACATATACCTTGGTGAGGGTTAGAATGGATTAGTGACTAGGTTTGAAGCTTTCATTTGATGTATGCGACGATTTCATAGTTGAGTTTGAGTTTCTTGAATATGAATTGAAGTCATAGCTTGCTTGTTTGTGGTGTGATTGATTTTATGTCTTGCTAGACAACAAGCATGGGAGAATTTGATAGAGCATGTAGTTATTGGTTTTAGAGCATGTTTCTATTCTCTTTTCATGCATTTCTAGCTAGATTTTTACCTTAATTCGTAGCTTAGTTTTGTTTTAGTTTAGTTCGGAATCTACGCTCTTTTATGCTTCATTGCAGGATTGAGGTGAGCATGGTGGATATTAAGTCAGGGACCGGAGCTATGGGAAGGCATTTAAGTGTCAAGACATTGGGACAAGCCAGCACAAGGGCGCTCAGGAGACTCAAACCGCACCGAGGAGATGGAGGCCGCCACTGCAGGCTGAGCACAGGCAAGGTAGGCCGGAGCGCGACCGCGCCTAGGGGGGTTTTGACCGCGCCCAACATGCGTTGATCCGACGCTGATTTTGAGGCTTCGTTTTATCTTTTAGTTATTTTCTTGTTATTTTAGGATGTTTTGAGGATATGATATAAATACTCTTTAGGGTTTTATTTTAGAGGTTAAGCATTATTACATTTTTCAACTTTAGAGAGAACGTGGGGGGGGGGGGACTCTAGAGAAGAATTTGAAGAAAAAACCCGACTCTTGTAAGTTTGATTTCTTCTTTAATGTCGTTTTCTAGCTAATTTCCCATGACCAACTAGTTAGTTGAAGTTGTATGCATGATTGATTGTGAGATTTGAATTATTTCAACTTGCCTTGACTAGATTGAATTACTCCATGCTTAATTGATTATATTCGCTTAGGATTATAATAGCTTGATCACCTATTCTGATTTCTAAGTTGAATCACAACTAGAATAACTTAATTTACGATGGAATTCGTTTATTCATGGATGAATCCTTTGATTAGACTTATATACGGTGGAATAAGATTAATCAAAGGAGGAGAATTCAATCACAAATCTTCATGAATATACGGTGGAATTTATGAACGATGTTTCTATTGAATGCTTTGAACTAATTTGCATGATCAATTTGACATAGATGGTTTTCTAGGATAATTGGTTAAAAGGTTATTAAAGACGGTGTATATTAATAACCACATTAAGCTTGAATTCCAAGAATTCATAATAGATTAGTCAAGGGAATTGAAATAAGAATAATCAAGGATCAATAATTGGATGCTTTCTTTCTATTTGAAAACCCAATTATTATACTTGTTTTGCTTTTGCTTTCTTAGATTATTAGCTTGGAATCTGAAAATCCCCTTTTATTACTTTAGTAATATTATTTAAACACTAGAAATCTGAGTCTATGTGGGTACAACCCTTGCTTTCACTATACTTAGGTTTGAAAGTTAGGATTTTTCTTTGACAACACTTTTAACAAGACATAAAAATGCTCATCAGTAAGAATGTATTTTGTCTTCCATCCTGATCACATGGTAAGGCAAGATCACATGTCTTACTCCTGTGGGAATGCAGTAAAGAGGTTAGGATGGCTCCGTTCTCCATCCTGATCTATGGTGGAATGTGAGAACCTAAGTCCTTAAGGTTCGATTTGATAAAATGAATTTTAAATGTTGGAATTCTTGTTTTATAACTCAATGTTTGAGGATTTAAGGGTATAAAGATTTTAATATCCTTGCCTAAGCTATAGAACAAATATTTTATACTACATCAATGACCTAAGTATTTTTAAGCATGATCGAGTTATAAAAACATAATGTCTCTCAACTTTGGTATTTAAGTATAGTGATTTTGTAATGATTCTCTTACAAGTAATAAGGATGTTGATGAACATAAGAAGAAATTACGTACTTCCTACTTTCGAACCTTTTATAAGTTTTTGAAACTTGAGCCAGTTTCTATGATTCAGTTTGATTGATTAAGGTTGCTTTTACCAACCAGAGCTTTTGTTTAAACTAATTCAAAATCACCTTCCATTTTCTTTTATTAAAATTACAAGTTGTTACTATGCCGGTGCCAACAGTGAATAAACTCTTCATTTCATTATAGCCTTAGTCTCTTGTTGGATAGTTTAGTATCATCAATTTCTCTAATCTGGTGTATAGTTCGCTTCTATGCCTATCACAACTAATAGGTCTCCAATGAAGCATGTCAACTTCATTTGTAGAGAATATTTCGTTGAATACAACATGAATATTTTAATATCAAGCTAATGCTAAATCATCATATAGTTTCTTTGTACGCCTTTTACATCCATCATATTTTCATAAAAGAATGTCAATTTCGTTGTAGGCCATCTTGTGTTCATTACGACACAATACTTCGAATATCGCGTATATTCATCTCCATTTCTTGTTTGGTTCTCGAGTTTTTTTCAAACAATAATAAATCTTGTAATTTGTAGTTCCGGCTAAAGTTAGCCACAAGGTTAAGCTTGATTACGATCTTGTCTATTATGAGCGACGACTTAGTTTCGCGGACGAAACTATTTTAAGAGGGTACTAATGTAACCACCCGAATTTTTTTTACTATTCTAGATATCGTTATGAGGTGCATATCTTCATGAATGGTGTCATACCTTGATCTAGTTTCACGGACGAAACTTTTTTTAAGGGGCTGCTATTGTAATATCCCTCATTTTCATAAAGGATAAAAATGCAATTGTTTGAATTAATACACTTTTGGGGGGGAGGGGGGCAAATTTCTGTGCATTTAACGTGACCTAATAAGGATTAAATGGTCGAAATTGGCTCTTAAAAGCTCGAATTGGGATGAAATGATGATGTGGAAGGATGAGATTGAGTAATGGGGATTAATATGGTGGTTGAATTGTTTAGAATAGACGGTAATGGTTGGATAATGCAGAATTAAAGCAAAGTGACGCTTTATTTTCGGGGTATTGATGTGAGCATCGGTTTGAGCATTCTAGGAGTCGTTTTGAGTGGTTTAAAAGGCTAATGGGAAGAGCAATCAGTCATACACATTTTCCATTCAGAAACTTTCTCCAAAAACGCTCTCAAACTTGCCCAAAACCGAGCCTCAAACTGGGTGGACTGAATTCGAATAAAACAGAGCAAGGGCTCGGGTTTTGGTTCGTTCTCCTTCCACACACAACCAAAAATTTCCCATTTTATATAATTCTAAAGCTCTCTCTCTCTCTCTCTCTTATGGTTCCAAAGCCTAGTCACACGCTTCGAACCGATACAAACGAAGGAGAACGAAGCGATTGAAGTTGGTGCTGTTTTTGCTCTGTTTTTGCGTGGAGTTGATGCTGTTTGGCTGGTGAGCTCGTGAGCAGGTCGGGCCCGACCCGGCCCGACCACGTTTCTCACTTAAAATATTTTTTTGGGGTTTTAGCTTTAATAAAAAAAAATTTCTTTTGTTAAATTAAATGGGTTAAAAAAATTATTTAAATGGAGAAATGTTAAGAATTTTTTATTCCATAAGTATTTAAATAAATATATGAATTTTAACTTGGTATTTTTAGTATTCATATGAATAAATTGGTATTTTAAAAAGGATATTAATAAGAAAAGAATTTAATATTTCACTATAAGACTAAAAAGTTTTGATTACATAAAAATTAATAATAAGATTTTTGAATATGTATAAGTAATAAGATTTTTATGGAGATTAATACTAAAGAAAAGATTAGGCTAATATCGTATAATGGAAATATGAGGTTAAATGAAATTATATTAATAAAACGGAAATTATTAATATAATGTGTAAAGTTTATAATTTTTATAAACTTAAATCATCGTGATTCCTTGAAAATAAACGTTATCAAATGAACAAAATAAATTGACGAAAATTTATTTTGTGGTTGATTGAAACAAGAACAAGTTCTTATTCACGAGTGATAGTTTCGTAACCCATCTACGTCAATTACGAGGCAAGTGGTTTGGGTTCGATTTCCATATACAACGTTTATGCATCACTTGTTTTATCAAGCATGTTACATATTTTGTGATATGCTTTCATGTGCTTGTATGAAATAAAATGAATCTAGGATTTATATTGTTCTTTTTTTTGCTGAAATGCAAATTCGGATAAATGTGTGAGAATATGAGCCCCGAAGGGCTAGTATAAGCGAGTCCTATTCGGGGAATACATGGGTAGGCGCGTAGGCCTCCAATACTATGCCCCGAGTAGTCAAAGTGAGTCAACATAACAAAGCACACTGCTATCTAACATCAAGACCTAACAAGCATAAAACAACAATCAAGAACTACAAACCAAAGTGTACTACGCCAAGTGCTAATCGCCTAAGTAGGAGCATTAGCGGATCTTGTGGAACTCCGGCTGACGCGCATTGGAGGTTCCTTCGGTGGCTTGGTGCGAGCTTCGAGCCCAAGTATCGTGACGAATCTCTTAGGCGAGTGTAGTCGAAAGCCTCCCGGCCTCATCTTGTACATTCTTGGTCCTACCTCGGAGGGTTCCTCATCTTTATCTTTGGTACCTTGAGCCGAGGCCACCTCTTTCTCCTCATCCTTGCCTCGCTTGGTGGCCTTTCTTGAATCTACCTCTTGATTTTGTACTCTAGCCTCCATATCTTCGGCCAAAGGTTCGGTGGTGCTTGCATCTTCCACTTCCTTGGCTAAGTTCTCAAGATCCTCATTTTCCCTCTCAATCCGGGTTTCACTTTCAATACCCACACTTGCATCACTCTCGGCCTCTTCATTGCAAGCTTCCAAGGAAGAGTCACTCTCAAGGGCTTGCAATTGGCTTTTAGGCGGTTGGTGGGTGGATTTTTGGGTCGGTTTTGGTGGGACACCCTCATATGTTGCACTTTCAACCCCCTCATTTTTATCACTTTTTCCCCTCCACCACAAACTACCAAGGGAACCTCACGAGCAAGGGCTTGTGTTTGGCTTGTGGCTGGTTTATGGGTGGTTTTATGGGTCGGTTTGGGTGGTGTGGTGATAGTCTCACCGGGGTGAGAGGGTGGCTCACTTCTAGCTTCACTCGCATCCTCACTTTGTCCTCCCTCATTGCCCCTTTTTTTCTCCTTTAAGGTGCATTCATCATCATTATGACCGAAAGTGGAACATCCATGGCAATAGCTTGGTTCATTCTCAATCAAGGTTTGGCATTCAAGAGCTATGCCGTCATCAAAATCAAGCCCAATTTCTCGTGTAATGGTTGATGCAAAGTTGATCTCCACGAGAATTCTAGCTTATGAACCCCTTTTTCTCTCATCCGTCATCGGATCCAAATAAAGCGGTTTTCCAATATGAGATGCTATTCGGCTAAGGATAGGGGCGCTCCAATAGTCCATGGAAAGACCATAGATCCTAACCCAAAGTGGCACCGTGGCTACCTCCTTCTTAGTAAAACAAAAATTATCCGGAATATACTTTAGGAGGAGGGGCTTACCGTTTATGAAATAAGGGCCACCTTGTAGTATCTTGTCCATATCGGCCTCGGATCCAAATTTGAAAACGAACCAGCCCGCTTCTTCTCGGTACTTTGCTTGGACTCCCCATGATTTGATCAAATTTTTGAGGTGAAAGTGGCCCGGGTGGTGGCCAACAAATTGGCCAATAAGGGACCACCCCAAGCCACCTCTTTCGGCAAAGCTTCCGAGCGTTTAATGGAGACTCGGTTGGAAGTGGGAGGTGTGTATGTGAGTTTAGCTCCCAAACCGACATTGAAGAAATTTTTCTTTGGATTATGGCCCCAAGGGTTCGGTTTAGGGCCAATTGGACTTGCGCGTGCCAAATGCGGGCCGTGGCACATGCGAGCAGCCGCATAGGACAAGGGGGCCGAGGCGCTAGTGCCTATGTGCTCAAACGGCGCATTGGATGGGGCAGGGGGATCTCGGCGCGCCTTTGAGGGAACCGGGCGCCACACCCATTTTTTGGCGTGGCTCGGATCACGCGGGTGGGGTGCGCCATGCCGTGGGCGTGGCAACCCCGGGTTCTTGCCTAGCGTATGATCAAGTGGCAAGGCCGAAGGGTGAGGCGCGCCTTTGGATTTAGGAGAGATTGGCGCGCCTGAAATTTGAATGGGTGGGGCCTGTGGTGAAGTGGCTTTCTTGTTTGGCAAAGGTGGGGTCGGATGTGAGGTGGCATGGTGAGTTGGATTAGGTGGCAAGGGTGGGGCCAAGCTCTTTGGAGTTGTGGGGGAAAAGAATGAAGAAATTAGGGTTTGTCTTTGATGGGTGGCGGCTGAAATGGGGCTAGGAGGATCACATGAGGCTTCTAGATGGATTTTGCCCGAAATAGTGTAGACAAGGGATGTGCAAGGCAAAAGAGGATGCTTTGACCTTACCTCTTTTGGTTTCCTTCCAACTCCTTCTTCCAAGACAAATTATTCCTTATCTTTGACATGTGATCTAGCATGGGGCCCACTCCTTTCTTCAACCATGGACGCCTCCACTTGAGATTGGTGCTTCAAAGGTGGCGCCGACGTGATGGTGGTGGCCGGAACCTCCTTGTCTTCATCTTTTTGGACGCCCAACTGATTTTGTGAGTGGAAAAGACCCTCATCATCATCTTTGCCATGGCTTCCATCCATGAAACCCTCTTCAAACTCTTGAACCAAATCAAGCTCCAAGCCTTCTCCCATGGTGGCTTTTGAAGAGCCTTTCCCACCATTCACTTCGGTTTTGCTTCTATCTTGTTCTTTCATCCTTGCCTTGGATTTTCCACATAAAACTTCATCCAATACTCCTCCAAAGGTAGATTTAGAGGGAGTTTGAGCATCTTGATATTCGGCCATAACACCATCATCCTCCTTCTTCCTTGAGTTGGATTTTCCACCAAAAACACCTTCCATGTATGAATCCACTCCATCAAAGATATCATTGTTGCTTGGATCTTTGAACTTGAACTTGAGAGGAGGTGAGTTGGAGCTCCTCTTCTTCTTCCCCATGGCAACTAATGTTGGCCAAAGGGAGCTTCCAAAACCGTCGTTGGTTCAAGGAGGCCGTTCCACCATGAGCAAGGATGGTGGTTGTAGAGTGAGGCGGCGGAGAAGGAGCTCTTGCCGAAGAGAGAGATCCGAGTAGTGCCTAGCTTTGTGAGCGCCGGCTTGGATCCAAGCCCACCGGTGAGCTCCGGCCCCGGGGGTGTCTCGTGGGGAGTCCAACCGTGGGTGGTGGATGAGGGGCACGTGAGGTGAGCCCTCACCGGAGCACGCCGGCGATGAGAAAGGGCTTGGAGGCCGAGTGGTTTCTAGAGAGAAGAGAGAGATTCTCTCTCTAGGATTTATATTGTTCTTGATTTAATGACATGTTATTTCTAGTCGTACTTAGGTTACGCTAGATGGACTTTAGGGCCGTTGCCTTGTGATATGTGTTCCTAGATGAGTAGGCGTGTATGTGAGTACTTTATTTTATACGCGTCGATTCATTCGACTTTCATCTTGAGCCGATGCTCTACCATTAAGACCATGGTCAATAACGGCTCGCTCGATGAGGGGTGATGGCATGTAGCTCGTGTTAGTCTGGACTTGCAACCCAACCTTTGAGTATTTTTCTTGAGGCTGTAACCCACATTATGTCTTATTTTAAGAATGCTTAAATCCAAGTGGAACGATATTGTGATCCTTAAAATTGGAAGAGACTAAATAGGCGCCCGATGGCGATAATTAAAAATGATAGGACGACTAGTACAAAATGGAATGCCATCCTTACTCTCGGATTTCGTAATTCTCTGGATCCAATCTGTATTCGCATAACACGTATACGGTGAGGTTGGTAGAGGGAAACGTGATCAACGAGGGGTTTAATCACCCACCTGACTAAATGTGTGAAACCCAAGTTCGCAACATAAGTAAATCTTTCTTTGTAAACCAAGACTCACCCTTGGGTGTCGTTCTCACTCTTTTCTTCAAATCATAATTTTCCTAGGAGGTCCGAGTTCCGAGGATGGGACCGGCTTTCATTCGGTGCCCGACGTCCCAACTCGCCCCTTCCTAAAATCCGAACCACCTTCTAAAACCCCATTTGCATAGTCTGTCACAAGACTAACCGACCGTTTATTTTCCCTTGCATGGTCGGCTGGTGTCCATCGCATTTTTTCGTCGCGATACATCAGGAGTGGAGTTCGTCGACGAGGATCACGAGCAACAAAATTGAAGAGGAAGAAACGCTTGAGGAGTAGTTTGAGCGAAGGTGGTTAGTTTGGAAAAAAAAATTCAGAATTTTTTTTTAAGGCTCGAGGTTCCGACTTGTGGGGCGCTTCCGATATCAACTTTGTAACCGTTTGAGTTTTACTCAACTTTTTGTATTAGACTTCCACACCTTTTATATATATATATATATATAGATATATAGATATAGATATATCTTCTGCATTTGAAATTTTTTGGTTAAGTTTTGTAAATACTATAAGCCTTGGGTGACTTCGAGAGTTTGATCTTGGGGTCACTGGCGGTAAATTCCCTGTATAAAAGGGGTTGTTACACATTACTTATTTATTGTTTCTGTTAATCATTTTCATCGGTTCTCCCGTCAACCCGATCCAATCGTATCCCTTTGGCTATCAAACCCTATCAAGGACACTAAAGTGATTAATTGGTCATTTTTTGTCCAAAACAATACCTTATGTACTCTACAGGAATAAGGTTCCTATATTTTGCACTTTCAACATATTTGTCGTTAAATCTAGGCATCGACTTGCAAAACTCAACACATTGTTCAACACTAGCAACAAACTGGTCGTTCAAGAATCCGTCGATAACTCGTAAATATATCCACACTTGTTTTTTTTACATGTAAAACAATGCATAAGATGAATTTCATTTCAAAATAGTTAAATAGCAATCATGTGGTCATTAAATGTCAATTATGAAGCAGTTAGCGACCATGAGATCGTGAATCACCTAAAAACGTTATCTACTAGATTCAAGCAAGGGTCATGCACAATAGGTGCACCACATGGATTGGCCAGGGTCTTCTTCTGCTAATGATACATCGTTAGTGGAAGAAAGGGTTACCATATACAAGTGTGCGTCATCCCTTAGGTTACGACCAAGGTCATAAGCATGGTCGTGCACCACAGGTTCACGATTGTGTGCCTACTCCCAGGTTACGACTAGGGTCGTGTGTTAAATCATTGATGAAGTAGTCAACGACCACATGGTCTCTAATTAGTGACCATGTGATCACGAATCACCAAAAAAATAATCTTCAACACTTACATTTGACCTCCTAGTATTTAGTGACCATATGGTCGCGAATTAGCAATCATGTGGATGCTAATTGGAGAGTTTTGTGCTTTTAAATTGCCAACATCTACTACTGTTTGAGAAACTAGCTAATGGATAAAATCCTGATCCTAAATTGCATTTCAATTAGCATTTTTTAGGGTCCAAGAACCCAGATCAGCCATAAATTGGCTTCTTTGGAATTAGGCTTATGAAGTTGAAGACAAGCAGTGACCGGAAAAAAAAGGATTATTCAAAAGAGTATTCACCACTCACAAGTCACAACCCAGAAAGTAAATTGATTGTTCAATGAAATGATTTATCATTGAAGGTTCAACAAGCTTAGGGATGCTACAACACTTACGTAAATAAAACACAACTATAAAACGTGTAATAACTTTTATTACATACTTGGAAGTTTTGTAAAACAAAATCCGACGAAATTACTCCCTTTTACGCATGAGACACGGAAATGAATATACCTTCGCTCTTAATTTTCTGGATATATTTGTATACAAATGAACCAAAAAGTCAGAGGAATATATAGGAAATGAGTAGCAACCATGTGGAAACTATGTTGTCGGTAATTTTCCCTCCTTTTCAGCGATGAACGCATTTAGCGACCACTTGGACGCAATTTTTGCGGCAAAATGTGGGTCAACTTTTTTTTTAAGGTATTTAGAGACCATATGGTCTCTAGTTACATGTTACGGACTAACGATCATATGGTTACTAATTCCAGAGTCGATAATTAGAGACTATGTGATCACTAACTATAGCGACCATATGGTCGCTAGATACAAGCTAGGAATTAGCGACCACACGATCACTATAATTAGCAACCATGTGGTCTTTAAGTACTGGTTCCAAAATTTCCTGTAATGTTTTAGCAATGTTGTTGCCAAGTTTATTTAGGTTGGATTTGGTGACCATATGGTCGCTAATTAGTGATCATATTCTATGGTCACTGAATTATGGACGCTAAATCGTCTGAATGGTGTAGTGTACAATACCTTACTTGCCTAAGCATAACGTCGTGGGCAAGAATGATGTTGCAATTTCGAATTCCTCATGGGTAGACAATCAAGAGTACAAGGCTATCTACTAGGTCGCATCGCTTACAATTCGCGGCCAAGTATAGGAGAATGATACCAATCAAGAGACAAGGAAGAACAAGGATGCAATTAAGACGAATATATAAAACCAAGACCATATCGATGATCAAGAGCTTTCAAATACAAGATGCTATTGAAGGATCTCCTACATTACATGCAACCCATATCGAGCCGGCATTGGAAATTTAAGGAAGGCTTGTGTGTCTTAAATTATGCCGACTTGATCGTGCGCCATACTCGCATTATCGTGCTCTCTTTCCAGGTGACCTTATGGGCTCTAGTGATGCCCCCTTGCTAATCTAGCTTCTTTAGGTTATTTTCTTATATAAGCTCATGTTAACATTAGATTTTAGGGAGATTGACGTTTAGAGAGCACCTTGGCTAAGGTGTTTCTCTTTTCAATCTAAAAGCTTTCATCGTTCTTGATTTTTCTCTTTGCATTAAAAGTTTTGGAACTCTATTGATTATTCATAGACAACTAGAAGTGTTCGAGCCCTAGTTGTGTTGTTCATCTAATAACCTCATGAGGTTTGAGTTTTCTTCGTCAAATCCTCACCTAAGGAAATTCAACCCCACAATTAAAACAAAAGAAAGTTAATGAGTGCAAGATTGGATCATCATCAACATGAGACGATTCATCCACGAGTGGTCACGTACTCACGTGTCATTAGGGGCCAAGGCAAGTTGTAGAGAATCGCCCAATGTAAGGGTATTCTCGCCATTCACCTTGGTTCTAGAACAAAAAACTAACCATAAAAATTACTTATCCAAGTCAGCTTATCAATTAAGGCAATATAGATTTGATTTTCTTAGTCTTAAAATCAATTTTCTATAAATTTTAAGGGGCTTTTTTTTAATTTCTAGGCTAATTTTTGGTTATTTTTTCCCTCTCCTCCGACCACCCTAGTCGACAGACCACCAACCTTTGCTGCTGGCCACCACTTGTCACCGCCCCTTCTCGTTGGAGCCACCCTAAACCATCGCCGACCACCCAAAAAGGAAGAAGGTTTTATTATTGGTAATGGGCTATTTGTTTTAATTGTGGGACTGGAAAATTAGGCCCATTTGTCAAATAAAGCCCATCACGATAATATTAATAGGATTTTGAAAGTATAAACCCAATATTTTGGCCATCTTGATTTTTCATGATCAAATCGAGCCCGTCTCATATCGATATTATTTCCCGACCAATATTTAAGTAATATCTATTTTTTTAATTTATTTTTAATACAAATAATATTTATTTTATAAAATTAAATAAATATTATAAAAGGGATATTACTTAGGATTTTATAAAATAAAAATATATGCATGCCAATTTAGATAAGTTATACTTTTATAAAATTATAAACGACGTTATCATGAAATAATAATATAGAAAATATTATTATTGAATATTCTAAACTACATTATTAGGATAATAATTTATATTATTCCTTATTCATATAAAGTGGAATTATATGGATTTCAAAACTAAAAACTAAAATAAAGAATGTTAATATATTTCATTTTATGGAATTATCCATCCTTGGATTTTTAGGCCGAATAGTCGAGAACTTTAAGTCGTCGTAACTCCGCGCTATTCCGAAAGTCAAGTCGAGTTAAGGCAAGTGGATATTTTCCCTTGTAACCTTTTTAATATTTCGATTCCGTTGAGGATATTCTTCAACGTTGGAAACTACTTGTTTGTTAAATACATGAACTTAGGTTTATTTATTTGCTTAGAAATAAAGACATATTGTTATTATTATTCGTACTATGCTAGTACTAAACTTTAGGTCCGATTGTTTGTGACCTCGATTGTTTCAATCTCTTTTCAAGATTTGTTATGGATTAGTGTAGGATTAGGGATGCGGGTTGCCCTAACATCTCTTTATAACTTATCGAGGGATATGGCTAATTACCCTCTCTTCCCTCCGTATTTGGATCACGATCTCGTATCCGCTCCTACTTGAAGGAGGGATGATGCACCCTATGTAGGTGTTGGAACTCTGTTCCTATTTATGGATCAAGCTGTTTCATAGCCCCCACACCTAAAAACCGACAACTAAATACAGTGGTTTATGACTTAATAAAGATAAGTGTCTAGTACACAATAATAATTGAACTGGGTTGGATCGATTACTACTATGAAATTCCATTCTTGCTTCTGGATTTTGAACGATCGTCTTTTTCAATCTGAATGCTTATTCGAGCTTGTCAAGGTGGGATTGGTACTCAAACGCTTTAAAACTAGAAAATGAAATAAAGAATATTAACATATTTCATTTTATTGAATTATCCATTCTCGGATTTTTAGGTCAAATACTCGAGAACTTTAAGTCGTAGTAACTCCGCCCTATTCCGAAAGCCAAGTCGAGTTAAGGCAAGTGGATATTTTCCCTTGTAAACTTTTTAATATTTCGATTCCGTTAATGATATTCTTCTATGTTGGGAACTACTTGTTTGTTAAATAAATGAACTTAGGTTTATTTATTTAATTAGAAATAACGACACATTGTTATTATTAT
Source organism: Fallopia convolvulus (assembly GCA_964016875.1). Taxonomy (NCBI): domain Eukaryota; kingdom Viridiplantae; phylum Streptophyta; class Magnoliopsida; order Caryophyllales; family Polygonaceae; genus Fallopia; species Fallopia convolvulus. Next base: position 25,831,151 of record OZ024721.1, on the reverse strand, counting down.
TTGTACTACGTAAGTACTGAACTTTACATCCGATTTTTTGTGGGCTCGATTGTTTCAATCTCTAATTGAGCTTTGTTATGGATTAGTGTAGGACTAGGGATGTTGGTTGGCCTAACATCTATTTATAACCTATCGAGGGGTATGGCTAATTACCCTCTCTTCCCTCGGTATTTGGATCATGATCTCGCATCCGCTCCTACTTGAAGGAGGGATGATACACCCTAGCTAGGTGCTCGAATTCCGTTCCCATTCGCGGATCAGGCTCTTTCATAGTCCCCACACCTAAAAATCGTTAAATAAATACAACGGTTTATGACCTAAAAAAGAAAGGAGCCTAGTGCATAAAAATAATTGAACCAGGATAGATCAAGTACAACTTGGAAAGTCCATTCTTGCTCTCGGCTTTTGAATGATCGTCTTTCCAATCTGAATGCTTATTCGGGTTTGTCAAGGTGGGCTTGGTAATTATGCGCCTTCGCAGCCACCTCCCCATCTGGAGCTCCCAATTTGATGTGGTTGGTTGAGATCTGATAAAGTCGACGAAGGCTTTTCAAAACTTGATGTGAAATAAAAGTTCCCAACAATATTTCATACTCTAAAAGGAACTACAATTTTCGTCATATCCTTCTTCTTGTAAAATAGTTTCTCTCTTCAAGATAAACAAATGTATGTTCTTCTTAAGCTCCACATAAATATTATTACTCTCAAAATATCTCATATATTAAATTTTGATAATTGATGATATTACCACTCCTTACCCTTGAAAATTATTCATTCTCACTTGCTTAGTTTTCTTAGACTAATTATGTTGTTTCCACACTTTTGCATGTTCTTTCTCACGCTTTGCGAAAATATCAGACTCTAGTAAATTTCGACGATAGGTTGAAGATGACGGATAGAAGGCTTGAGGAGTGTTATTCAAGGACACAAGATTAAGGCAAGACTGAGTTGAAGGAAGGAAGGAATGAATGTTTCTAGAGTAAAGCATCCAAAAGGTGGTGCCCCAACTCTTCCAATTTGTTTTTACCAAGAAATTCATCAACATATGAGTTGTCTTGGGAAATATACTTGTATTTTCAATACACCTTTTGAAGAACCCTTTTATAATACGGGCTTTACTTTCCGCTATTGCATCTTATGTAAAACAACTACTATTGTAATGAACGATTGTTCCTTAAATGAATAAAATTCCACTTTTAGTTCATTTTCATTTAATTATGTTTAATTATGTATTTAAAAGTCTTGGGTGACTTTGGACAAGAAAATTCGAGGTCACTGGCGGTAATACCCACCGAAGAAAAATAGGGGTGTTTTAGGGTTTCTAACCCATCGACTATGCCCTATCCCAGGGCATTATTTAGAGTAATCCCATTGTTGGTTCTTTTCATATTAACCATCTAAATACTTGATCAAAAAATATTCCAAATAATTAACATTTTTATAAGAACATGGTGTGCACATAGAAATAGGATATCAATATTATATTGAAATAACATTAAAGGTTTGTGCCATACAACAATATCTTAAGAAGGGAAAGACAGTTACAACATAGTGCGAGGAAACTAATTAACATAGAAATAGAATCAACAATTCAAAATAGCATGAAAGGCAATGGTCGTGGTAACTGCTTCTAGTGTGGTGGCTCAGGACACATGTCAAGGGACAACCTTATGGGTAACGCAACCTTGTGGGTTGCTAGGCGTACGAAGGCGGCATGAGAGGATTGTAATACAAGTTCATAAATTCTTCTTGAAACCAACTTTTGTCTAGAATCTCGCAATCGTAGCTAAGTAGTAGGTTAGCTTATCTAATCTGGTGACAAACCTTTTTATACGGTTTCGGTCGTGATCTTAACAAGTGATCTGGTGGTTGGCCTTATGGTGTGCTAAAGCTTCCTTCCAATCCTTCAACTCATAATGAAGAAGGTCAGTTATTACACTAACTCCTCCTAGTGTAGTGTGTTTGGCATTTACAATTTTTGGTCTTAGTGTAATAGGTGTCGCCTCTCTCCCTAGGACACTATTTACGTCCAAAATCGAGCGACAACTAGGGAGGTCCTTGGTTGACCGATGGGTCTTCTATTGGACAAAGTTTGTTGTATCTTGGTGCATTTATAGAGCAATTTTCTCGGATGTGCATCCCGAATTCTTGGATGTCTGCAGCTAAGTTCAGGTGAGTATATCCTCCTCCTAGATTCTCCCCGGGTTCTCTACAAAACTCTATTTCTTGGCATAAAGCATAGGTTCTTCCATAACCTGCCCCATCGAGTTGTAAGTATTGTTGAGCACTTGTATTGCTTCACCTACGTTTGTGATTAGGATAGTTATCTGCAAATGGTTAATAGATAGATGTTAATACAGATTATCCAAGATACTATATTTGAAGACGAAGACAAAAGAAGGAAGTTTTGAAATTCAAAAAAGAATCATTACTTTTAACGCTTCTACATTCTTAAAAAACGATTTTTGAGAGTTTAGGATTTCTAAAAGAGACTTCTTTTAGTAATAACTCTAAAATTCAATGAAGGAATTTCAATGTCGGGAAGTTTCTTTATAATAGATACACTTGAATCCTAAATTGTTTAGGATTGAGGGAAATTTAAAAAATTAGAGTTTTAGGAGTATAAATTTTGACTCTGGATTTTATTAGAAGACAAGTCCCATTAAAATCTTACGTAAGAATTTTGGGTTCAAACTCTTTCTCAAAAGAAGGATTAATGAAAACTTCGTTTTAAACTATCGAAAATTGTTTTTAGTTGAAGACAACACATTTGGCTCTAATACCATAATTATAACACCCATATTTTTGTCGAGAGGGATATGACCACTAGTGACCTTGGACTGACTCATCCAAAGCCACCTGAGGCTATAAATGTACAAAACTTAAATTTTAATAATTAAAATGCAACAGATTCATTATTTTAAAAAGGAAACATTATTTATTACAACATATTTGTGGACATAAAGATATAGAGGTGGAATGTGAAGCCCATATTACATAATGGTTGTTTGTAATACACAGTGTAAAAGCACAAAATCTTCCAAAAGAGACATCTTATTAAGACGACTCCCTAATTGAAAAATAGCAAAAGAGCTTGTGTACAACCTTTCGGATGCTTTGCTCTAAGAGAAAACCTTCCTTCTTTCAACTCTATCTAGCCTTGATCTTCATTCCTTGATAAAAACACCTTTGCTTTATGATGTATCATTAAAGAAGACGGTTGACACCAGCCGGCCATGCAAAGGAAAATTGTAGTCGGGTTATTTTATTAAAGACTAAGCAAATGGAAAAGCACCTGGTTCTCTGGATTTTAGCTAAACATGTTAGCATCGAAACCCAAATAAAATTGGTAGATGATCTTGCAATTAACATTCCCGTCGGAATAGAAAGGTAGTATGCATAAACCGAGAACTAATTACATGTGGACAAGTAATTAACATCATCACCCATTAATAATCTTATCCTACCACATTAATTTAATTAAAAATATTATTCCATCTTAATATAAGTATAACAAATTATTAAAACAATTACTAAATTAATTATCCTAACCTAGATCCCTGCTACTTAAACCATGTTAATTGCGTGGCCTTTCTCTCCCACCGTCACCACTATTTCTCCTTCAACCTTCCGTTCTCTCTCCTTGGCATAGTTGATCGCCGGTGCATTGTTGCCAACAATCGTCAAGTGCTATGTCACCTTTGTTGTCACTCTGATCTCAAATAAGAACCATGCTTCTCCTCTCACTATCTTTCTCCTTCGGACATGATTTTTCTCACCATTGTAGGTTGATGTCGTTCGACTTTATCCATGTCAATAGTCTGGTCATTCGGTTGTTCATGGCTATCATCGTGCATCCGCGTTACTCGCCAAGACACCCGAGAAGTTCGTTAGTCTCGCCTTGTCCACGGACAGACGCATGATTTAACATTAGGGTAGGAAAATTGTCACTAAATTTTTTTGGATGGGCTAAATTACCTTAATTTAATTAATTTAACACTAATTTTACTTTTTTTACTTTTTTTATTATTAAATTTACCCATTTTTATTATTTTTATTTTTTTAGGGCGGGTTGGAGCATAACCCAGCCCGCCCTTCGGTACGTCCCTGCTTGTCCTCATCGATGAGTAGTTTCACTTTGTTTCGTATCCTTTCCTTTAAGCCTTTTTTTGTTCTTCCAAGTGGCGAGTTGTAGGGTGGTTTGGGGGCAATATTCATGTCAGGGTTTGTCATAGGGGTTATCCAATCTAGGAGTTAGGTGAGTTTCTTCCTAGGTATATGTTGAGAATCTCCTTCCCAGATTGGAAGTTGAGAGTTAAATTAGCCTACATATATATCCTTGGGTTACTCCTCCTATTGTCAATTGGTTTTAGGATGGAACCTCTTGGGCTTGTGTTGGGATTACGTATGCGCACGACCCCTTGTTATGACACTTTCACATGGTATCAGAGCTCACAATGTGGTCCTAGGCCCGTTTCCTGGTTTGTTTGGGCTTGGGTTTAGCGGTTGATGCTACCCGCCCGTAATTTGGGTTGTGTTTTGCTATAAAAAGACTGAGATGCCACCACTTGTTCTTTGGGCTAGCTATAAAGAGATTAAGATGCTAGAACACTTTGTCCAAGTGTCAACTGGGCCAGGCAAGTTGCACTTGTGGGGGCGTGTTGAGAATCTCCTTCCCACATTGGAAGTTGAGAGTTAAATTAGCCTAGATATATACCCTTGGGTTACTCCTCCTATTGCCAATTAGTTTTAGGATGGAACCCCATGGGCTTGTGTTGGGCTTACGTATGCGCACGACCCCCTAGTATGGCCCAGGACTTTCATCCCTTAGTTGAAAGCGTAGGGGTACCGATATTATAGAGGTGTGGTTGACATAGAGTTTGGTGAGGGAGGTTAATTAGTGGAACTGTGGGTTAGTACGTAGATTAGAGGTTGAATTTTAGAATTGACTGTTCCTACAAGTTGGCATAGATAATGGTAGGATTAGATATATATGTTGATCAAACGAGGCTATGACACTACTGGGATCCACGTTGAGATTAGCTTGTTAATTAGGTTGTGTAGTTAACTACTAGTTAAGTAGGTTAAGTCAATTAGTATGTTAGTTCAATTAGGGTGTGTTCTATTAATTAGTGGATTAATGATTTAATCATTGTCAGATTAGGTTAAGTTGAGTGAAGGTCATGGTATGTCAGCGGGTGGTCTGATCGTACGAATTGTTTGTTAGACGCCATTTTGGTTAATGTGTTTGTTTACTCGGATGATTAATTGTGGTCATTAATGTATTTAGGAAATCACGTTTGCTCAGTTTCTTAGTTTTTCTTGCTTGCTCATTCAGAATTCTTCACTCGATTTAAGTTGTTTCACCACTTACTCAATTACCGTTCAATTCTTGTTAGATTAAATGCCATGCAAATAGGATTGGTTTTTGGGAGTTAGTCACTTAAGAACTATTTTAAGAACTGATTTCTCTTTGTGTGTCGTGTTTGCTAAACTGGATTTCTAAAGTGTATTTCCCGAATGATAAGTTTTGAATGGTTTTCTCTGTGTTTGTATTTTATTGACACGGCCTTGTACGAAGACATTGTAGGTGAATTGATATTTAGGCATGGTCATGTGGCGAGAGTACCCCTTCAAAGTATTTAAATGTTTTGCCAAGTGCTCCATAGGGGACTTGAGCGGAAGTTGGAAGTGCCATAGAATTGGGGAATGCATTGATGACGTGGATGAGAATTGCCCACCAGGAACTTGTATATGTGACTAGACTTTAGGTATTAGACTTAGTTTTGACTTGAGAGTTGTTTTGTGTCTGATATGTGTGATCATGCTTGTTGTGTGTAAGGTTTTCTTGTGGTTTTGAAATGTTCTATTCGTGTCTCATATTTCCTAACTTGAATTAGAATAGTAGCTAACCCTTTGGGGATTATTTTTTAGTTGCAATAACAAGTACAGACAAGGACCCGAGATGGATCGTCGTCAGCATAATGGCGATGCAGATCGTTGATGCAAGTCATTAGGTTCGGACTAAATTCGAGGATGTTGGTTTATGGGTTATGCTCCTATATTCATTTATATTGTTTAGTACTGTTTTTGAGATTTATGGTGGGGAATAGTATGAATTGTTGGTCAATTTTGCATTATTAGGATTGGTTTACTTTCATTTTTTTGCTTGACCCATAATTAAATTGCCCATTGACGCCAACGACTATCACTCGGCCCAATCTAAAATATAACTTATGGGGAAAAAGCATATTAAATGGAGACTCTATTCTCTTTGTCAATATTATGGATAATGAAAGATAGAAATATTCTCGAAGATAGAAGGAAATCATAAAAATCATTGCACAATCCTTCGTTCAAATATGATAATTTCGTAACCTCCAAGGAAAGTCTCAAAAAGATATCTTCCATAAAAGAAGCATAGGTTATTAGGGTTGTTTCATGATTTCATATAAAAATAATGTACTTGTAATCAATAGGGGCATCCCTAATGAATAAGATCAATCAAAAGCACTTAGTTTCACACAAACTCTATTATGCAAATTTTGCAAAATTTGAGAAGCAATCCAGTGACCTCTACCAAATCACCTAGAACATGATGAGTCAATGCGGGACTATTGGGACTTATTCAATAGAGAGAATATATCTATCCCACACTCCAACGTGCCCACCTTCGTCGAAGTCTTCCGAAGAGGGGTGGTCCAAGGAAGATCAAGAGCATATTAAGGAAACGACCATCTAGGATCGTGTTAAAAAAAGGGTACCCCGGATCATTATCGGGAACGATGAAACCAACCCACCCTTTACCCCGACAGGATCGGACATGGTTCAAGTAAATGTCACTAGCTGCTAGGATAATCGAAGAAAGAACCTTGAAGCCACCCCCGCCTAAGCTTGACAAGTACAATCTTGGCTTAACGCCAACGGAGCTAGTCAAGAACCTTATGAAGCTCGAAAATATGGTCAGGTGTCCTAAGAAAAGCAATAATCCCAATCCCAAGAGAGATATTGATGCGACCTTGTATGAAGGTCGTCTCGGATCTTTGTCGTGGCACGAGTATTGGGTCTCGGGTGGTGGCGAAGCGGAAGACTTTTGATGAGAACAGAGCCTCGGGGAAGGATGATGTGAGTCCAGCTACTGAGCCAACCTCTGAGCCAGCGAGCGCGCCCTTGCACATGCCGGCACAACCTCTAGGTGCGCCCTTGGACACGTCGAGTGCACCCTTGCACACGGCAGCGACGTTTTCCCTTGGCGCGCCCTTGCAAGGGGCTGGTGCACCCTTGCAAATGGCTGGTAGCGGGCCTTGGCCCACACCGGTTTCCGACCTTGGCGCCCCTTTGCTTTTGTTGGATGTTGCAACTTCTTCGGGCACTTTTGATGGCACTTTGTCCCATGACTTGACTGAGGATTTCATCCCTAATGACAAGTCCAATTTGCATGATAAAGGGAAGTCTTCGCAGGGACAAGTATCCAAGGCCGATGTCCGAGGCGCTAAGAAGCCAAGTCAAGGTGCCACGCCCTATCTTGGGTGCATCACTCGAGCACATGCTAGGGAAATGCTTGACAAAATCAAGGAGGAGATCATGGCTCATAAGTTGTACTTTGGCTAACGAAGGTGAGGGTTGGAGTCTCCTTACGACTCTTGGTTCTACGAGTTGACTTATGTGTGGTTAAGGACATTTAGTTTGTTTTCTTGAAATTATGGGTTGTTTTATGTAATAATGAGAGGAGTGTGGCTGGTTTGAGAGAGGCGTGGCTTTAGGGTTATAAGGCTCATTTTGGCCACCTCTCTTCCTTAGACTTGAACTATGAACATGCTTGTTTCTCTTTGCTTTTCAATCAAAAGTTCTTTTTAATTTCTTCTTGAAGATTGTTGGTGAGTCATATCCAACATTACCTTTGACTTAGTTTGCAACTCTCGGTGCATAATATCCGAGCCTTGCATCCATATCCATCACTCTGCCATTCCACTTTCGATCATTCCATTCCACCACCACCGGTATCCGAACTCGGTGGATTCTGTGACACCTCAGTAATAATGTCATAGCTTTCGGTCCTCAAGTTATATGGATCTCAAAGTTTTAGGAGCTCAACTAGACTCCTAGATCTAACTCCTCGATTTGGGATCACTCAAATCCTTGTTCGGACCCAAAAGAACAAGCCAGTTGAAGACAAACCAGATTTCTTGGTGTTTGTTGTCGAATTTCTTGGTAGTCTCTTAAGGCGATCTCTCGCACCATCATCCTACCTTCGATCCGTCCATCAATTGGTATCAGAGCCATGCAAGGTACTCCTTCTTTTGACCTTTGATTGAGCAATCTAGGGTTGCAAGTTCTCTTAGAAGCCACCCTTGATTGCCTTTGTCGATTTACTTGCATTGCCTTAAATTGGGGTTGTTTGCCTTGTGTTGTCTTGTGTTGTTGTAGGCTGAGTTGTATGAACGTGTACCTTTGTTTTCAGGCAAGAAATTTCGTCCTTAGGTTGAAGAAGACATCCTAAGGGTTTCTCATTGAATCCTCAAACCAAAAAGTCTGAAAAACCCGTTTGAATCAACCTTTCATTTTCGGTGTCTTAAGTGTTGTCGTGTGTGTTTGAGTAAAAACCAATGGGGATAATTTCCTTGTTTGGTGTGTAATATCCAAACATATTCGGTGAGTTATATCCGAACGAATCCATCGTTTCTCTTTAGGTAAGTTATATCCTATGAGATTCGAACCCTCGTTCGATTTTCTTGTGGTGAGTCAAATCCACATAAGATTTGATTGATTATCCATCTTTCGATTTACCTATGTGTGTTATATCCTTGGTTATTCGATTGCTTATCCATATATTTATAATTTAAGTCAGATTTCCTTTTAGTTTGAATCACTTGTCTTGTCTTCCAGATTCTTCTAAAAATAAACCACAAATAAATGCAAAGAGCAAGGTTGGCCAAGATCAAATTGAGTTGGAAATTTCTTTGACAATGATCCGATTCTCATCAAAGGATCTCTTAAGGTTCGAGTCCAACGAAGTTGGCTTGAACAAGCAATGATCGAACGAGTAATGAGAGTTTGAGAGCTTGTGAGTAACCGAACCAATGTGACGCAAGAATAAATCTAAGGAGAGTCCCTCAACTTATGAATCTGATCAATAATTTGCGTAACCTGATAACAAGAGTCTAACCCCCTTTATATAGAGGAGGCCTGGGAAATAAAACCTAGAAAGCTAGCGGCGCTCCTAGGGCTCATGTGCAAACGAGGCCCAGCGGCGCAAGGCCCAAAAATGACCTTCCCTTATTATAAAACTAAAGATAGTAATGTCTCATAAAGGAATTAATATTAAATAAAGAAAGAAACATAGATGTCCTTTGATAAGAGGACCGATGGTGTAGATAGTGGTGCAAAGAGATCGCCGAAGAATGGTAGGAAATCGTCACTTGGTTCGAAGATGGTGGAGTTCGGTGGCTTAATTTCGTCTGGGATTAAAAGGGTAGATCTCCCTCGTCCGGACTCGGAATTGGGTGATTTGAAATCCCAGAGTTAGATCTTTGAGTCTAATTTAATCTTTCATATTTTGAGAGTCAGATGATATTTAGATTGAAAGATATGTCGATTATACCGAAGTAGTGCAGAAAGCACCGAGATGGAAATGGTAAGATTGAAAATGGAATGGCGGGGTGATGGATATGGATGTTGCCCTTGGATATGACTCACCAAGAACAACAAACTAGATTGCAAGAGCGTCGGATATGACTCACCAACGTTCTAACAAGAGATTGAACGAAAAACAAACAAAGGAACTTTAGATTGAAAACAAGTAAAGAGAAGCATTTTCATTGTTCAAGTATGACCTCAAAGGAGGCCATAAATGAGACTTAATACCCTAGGCCACCTCTCTCTCTCTCTCTCTCTCTCTCTCTCTCTCTCATTTCCGCCATAACTCCTCTCGTTATTACATAAAACAACCCAAAAGTTTAAAGACACTAACTTAAAGCCCTTAACGAAACATAAGTCATGTTTGTGCACTAGTTTCACCAAAAGTCACAGTAATACTCCACCCTTCTCCATTGTTAGCCAAAATCCAACTTATGAGACATGATCTCCTCCTTGATCTTGTCAAGAATTGCTTTAGCTCGGGCTCGTGTGATGCATCCAAAATAGGGCGTAGTACCTTGACTTGGCTTCTTATAGCCTCGGACACCGACCTTGGATATTTGTCCAAGTGAAGACCCTCCTTTGTCGTGCAAATTGAACTTGTCATTAGGGCTGAGATCTTCACTCAAATCATGGAGCATAGTGCCTTTTAAATTGCCCGGAGATGTGGTACCATCCATCAAAGGCCAAGACGCACCAAGGTCGGAATCAGCGTGTGCAACGGCGCCCCGATTGGCACAGTACCGTGGGACCGTGACTCGGTAGATGGAATCACATCATCATCCTCCCCTTTAAAAGGATTCGTCCTCGAATCTATCAAGCCCGTAAAACAAAGGACACATCGAGGGAAGCACAAGCGAGTACAATCTATAGAAGTCAAGTTAAGAATAACATTTCCAATCTCAATATAATAGGCCAGAAAGTATGCACTAGCTACACCACTTCTCTTCCTATTCTTACGGGTACATCTCATAATAAAGCAATGAAGAGATTGAGTGTAAGTAGGCATCAATGGAATTCTATGACCTATATGCATCCTAGATGACATGTATTGGGCAAGAGAACTAAATTGGAAGCAAGAGTACTTAGTCCTAGATGTCACAAATGCATGAAAGAAAAGTGAAATTATTTTATCAAATGCAGGTGACACAACCAACACATAGTCATAAATATAGAATAGAGGAGTGCAAGAAACTTCCCTGAGAGGTGCACTCGTATCACCATGTGAGCTCAACAATGGAGGTAGGGCTTCTAGCTCCCTTGGTGTGGCATTCTCCATGACAAAGACATCTTTCTTGGCCTCCACAAGAAAAGGAATGTAATCACCGCTTGGAGTGACTAAAACAGCCTCGTCCTCCTCATGGAGCAAGAAGGGCAAACTTGAAGGAATCATAGGAAATGCATCCATCCATGGTGTAGCCAATGATTTCATGGAGCTAGGAGTGATGGTAGGACGACGCTTGATTTTAGGAGATGATTCCACAACTTCCTCCTCTTCTTGTAATATGTGCATCAGTTTTATTGGACACTTGATGGTGATGAGTTGTTCTAATTCATGGAAAAGGGTCTCTCTTCTTGGTTGTTCTATGTCACTCATCATTCTTTGTTGGAAGGAAGTCTTCTCCCCTTCAAAAGGGTGCGTCCACGAACCCAGCTGACCTACAAAGCAAGTCAACACACAAACCTCCTTTCCAAGCACAACATGATATGACAAAATATAAGCACAAGCTATGCCACTTTTCTTTGCAATCCTATTGGTATGGTACATGACAAAGCTATCCAAAATATGAGAATAATTCAGCCAAGATGTCAAGTTTTGAAATAAAAGTAAGGAAGAAGTGTTACTTCCTCGAATGACATGCACATCGTAGCTTCGGACAGTTTTCAGCTCCGACCTGTTCAAAGTCGTTCTCTTAGCTCAAAACTCTAAATTGAGCGATTCCAAGTTCCATATGGAGATAAAGGAGTCTACTTCATTTCCTCCAAATTTGAGCATCATTCGACCACTGAGTTGTAAGTTACACCATTTTTTCCAAGGTGGTGCAGATTTATCCGAGAAGGAAGTTTCACTTTCCTCTTTCGGGTTGGCCAAAAATAGGGGCGTAGAGGGGCCCCCTTTGGCTAGATTCTTGTCCTTATTTTCCTCTCGATGAGCAAGCTTCTTACTTTGCTCCTTGTCTGCATAATCCAACATTATCTCATGGGAAGACATCGGGTGCAAAATCACCTTCTTTCCCTCCATTTGGAAGTGGTATTCGTTGGATATTCCATCATGGATCGCTTTCTTGTCAAATTGCCAAGGGCGTCCCAATAGTAGATGACAAGCGGTCATCGGGACAATGTCACACTCCACCTCATCCTTGTTTGGCCCTATAGAAAAAGAAACACGAGCCCTCTCCTTGACTTGGATAGGGGCGTTAGAGTTCAACCAACACAAAGGGTAAGGTAAAGGTTGAGGAGTAGTACTAAAAGAAAACCTATCCACCACCTCTTGACAAATAATATTGCAACATGAACCGCTATCAAGAATCACACTACATACCTTATCCACGATCTTACATTGAGTGTGAAAGATAACTTCCCGTTGACTAGGCCTGGTGGTATTCTTCGTCATGAAGAGTGTTCGTGGGACCACCAAGCACTCTCCATCCTCTTGTGTCTTCTTGAGCTCCCCCTCTTGAGGCACTTTTGTCCTCTCGTCCAGCCCTAGGATTCGGCTCTCCAAAGCATTAAATCAATCAGCAAAGCGAGTCTCCATAGCTTCCAAAGATTGTTGCAAGGATTGCATCAAGGCAGCCACCGAACTAGTGGACGTCTCTTCAACCTGTTGCTTATCCTTCTCGTCACCGACACTTGTCATCTTACAACCACGGCAAAAATCAAGGTATAGAGTGCACTTGAAATAACCACCAAGACTTGGCCGAGATGAAAATCCGACAAGTTGCAAGTATGCAAAGGACAAACAAAGGAAAAACAAAGAAGAGATTCACCACACACTTGTCTAAGATAACAATGCCAGGAAGCTACTAAACCACCAAGAACAAAAACATCAAGTATAATTAATTAATCGAATAGGCCTTTGCTAGGCTCTATTAGTTGACTACTCTTTCCGTGCCCGACCCCTTATTAGCTTTACGGCGCCGGGCAAGGTTTTTCTAGTCTTAATCTTTTTTCTGTGCCTGGCCCCTTATTAGCTTTACGCCGCCGACAAGGTTTTTCTGATTTTCAACAAAAGATTTCAAAGTCACTTAAACAACAACACAAGATGTTCCGTCTTGGTGTCGTTCCCGTATCTTAGCACCGAACCTTTCAACAAGCATGTAATGAAAAGGATTAAGGCTGGTTTTTGGACACAATATCCACGTTTTTCAGCTCTCACAAATCAGCCAAGACTCATTCAAATCAACTACTAATTGAAGGCATTAATCAAGCAAGAAAACAACCCTTCAACTACTCAAACAACGACACCCTTTGGGGTTCCATTCCATGGAGTTTTTCTAGTAGAATTTCTGCCTTGGAATCTCACAAAATTCATCCATTTCAGCAACAAACAAGGACAACACGTCCCTCACATCACAAGACACAATCAACAACAAGGCTCACGCATAGACACAACCGGAAATTCGACCAAGAGAACTTGCAACTAGTGGAAATTCAAGGTCGGAACTAGGATTATATGGAGATACCTTTGCGTGGCTCTGATAACACTTGATGAGAGGACCGATGGTGTAGATGGTGGTGCAAAGAGATCGCCGAAGAATCGTAGGATATCATCACTTGGTTCGAAGATGGTGGAGCTCGGTGGCTGAATTTCGTCTAAGATTAAAAGGGTAGATCTCCCTCGTCCGGACTTGGAATTGGGTGATTCCAAATCCTAGAGTTATATCTTTGAGTCTAGTTTAATCCCTCAAATTTTGAGAGCCATATGATATATATATTGAAAGATATGTCGATTATACCAAAGTGGTGCAGAAAGCACCGAGATGGAAATGGTACGATTGAAAATGGAATGGCGGAGTGATGGATATGGATGTTGCCCTTGGATATGAATCACCAAGAACAACAAACTAGATTGCAAGAGCTTCGGATATGACTCACCAACGTTATAACAAGAGATTGAACGAAAAACAAACAAAGGAACTTTAGATTGAAAAAAAGTAAAGAGAAAACATTTTCATCGTTCAAGTCTGACCTCAAAAGAAGCCACAAATGAGACTTAATACCCTAGGCATCTCCTCTCTCTCTCTCTCTCTCTCTCTCTCTCTCTCTCATTTCAGCCATAACTCCTCTCTTTATTACATAAAACAACCCAAAAGTTTAAAGAAACTAACTTAAAGCCCTTAACGAAACATAAGTCAAGTTTGTGCACTAGTTTCACCAAAAATCACAATAATACTCCACCCTTCTCCATTGTTAACCAAAATCCAACTTATGAGCCATGATCTCCTCCTTGATCTGGTCAAGAATTGCTTTAGCTCGGGCTCGTGTGATGCATCCAAAATAGGGCGTAGTACCTTGACTTGGGTTCTTATAGCCTCGGACATCGGCTTTGGATATTTGTCCAAGTGAAGACCCTCCTTTGTCGTGCAAATTGAACTTGTCATTAGGGCTGAGATCTTCACTCAAATCATGGAGCATAGTGACTTTAAAATTGCCCGAAGAAGTGGTACCATCCATCAAAGGCCAAGGCCCACCAAGGTCGGAAATCAGCGTCTGCAACGGCGCCCCTATTGGCACGATACCGTGGGGCCATGACTCGGTAGATGGAATCACATCATCCTTGGCCGTCGACACCGAAGTGTCATGACAAGAGCTAGGCATGGCGCGTCGCATTCGAGACCAAGGCGTGTCAAGGCACGCTGTCGCGGGCATTGGCGAGGCGATAACACGAAGACGCGCGACCGAGCTAGACGATGAACCTCAAGTGGTGACTCATGGTGGCGCCAAAGAGCGGGCTTCCGGCGCGACTGGCGATTCAATGGTGGATGCTTTCGAGGCTGCGTCTTGAGGTTCCTCGATGGCTTGGGCCAAGGCGTACCGGTGACGGGAGATGATATGGAGACGGGCGCGCCATGGCATGCGGAAATGCGCAACACCAAGGATTGAGTCGCGGACGCGATGGCATGGGACCGGGCACAAGTGATCGGCCCGTCCGAGTGCAAGGTGAAGGCGTCATCCTCTTCTTGGGCGTCCAACGCTGGGGTCGCATCACCCTCCCCCACTTGGTTGGGAAACATCCCCGTTTCCTAATAAGCATGCTTAACATAGGGGGAGAGGTCAGAGACGTTGACCGGGGTATGGACAACAGACTTGCCTGGGAGGTCGATGCGGTAGGCATTATCCCCAATGCACTCCAAGACTCGGAAAGGACCGTCGCCGCTGATACCAGTTGATGTGACCTTGTATGAAGGTCACCTCGGATCTTTGTCGTGAAGATGGTGTGGCCTAGGAATGCAAATAATGGATGGAAAATGTGTGAATTGAAAGAAAAAGGGTGAAATGAGACTTACTCAAACTGTGGCTCTAATACCAGTTGATGCGACCTTGTATGAAGGTCACCTCGGATCTTTTTCGTGGCACGAGTATTGGGTCTCGGGTGGTGGCAAAGCGGAAGACTTTTGATGAGAAGAGAGTCTCGTGGAAGGATCTCTTAAGGTTCGAGTCCAACGAAGTTGGCTCGAACAAGCAATGGTCGAACAAGTAACGAGAGTTTGAGAGCTTGAGAGCTTGAGAGTAACTGAACAAATGTGACGCAAGACCAAATCTAAGGAGAGTCCCTCGACTTATGAATCTGATCTATAATATGTGTAACCTGATAACAAGAGTCTAACCCCCTTTATATAGAGGAGGCGTGGGAAATAAAACCTAGAAAGCTAGCGGCGCGCCTAGAGCTCGTGTGCATACGAGGCCCAGCGGCGCAAGGCCCAAAAAAGACCTTCCGTTATTATAAAACTAAAGATAGTAATGTCTCATAAAGGAATTAATACTAAATAAAGCAAGAAAAATAGATGTACTTGGCCGTCGACACCGAGTGTCATGACAAGGCCTAGGCATGGCGCGGCGCAGTCAAGACCAAGGTGTGTCAAAGCACTCTGTCGCGGGTGCTGGCGAGGCGATGGCATGAAGTCGTGTGGCCGGGCTAGGCGGTGAACCTCAAGTGGCGACGCATGGTGGCGCCAAAGGGCTGGCTTCCGGTGCGATTGGCGAGTCCAAGGTGGATGGTGCCGAGTTTACGTCTTGAGGATCCTCGATGGCTTGGGCCAAGGCGCACACGGTGATGAGAGATGGCATGTAGACGGGCGCGCCATGGCCTTCGGAGATGCATGATACCAAGGATTGACTCGCGGACGCGATGGCACGGGCTCGGGCAAGAGTGACCGGCCCGTCCAAGCACAAGGTGAAGGCGTCGTCCTCTTGTTGGGCGTCTAAGGCTGGGGTCACATCAGATATGACCAAGTGGTGCGATTCTCATGATGATCATGGTCACCTTTCCAATGAATGCATGGCCTTGAGGAGAGAGGTAGCATATCTCCGATTAAAGGGGGGTTTTTTAGAAGTCACTCCACATGCTAATGTCATGCAAGTAATTGATATTAATCATCCCATCAAAAAATTGACATTACTAGTTCACGCACATGTGGTTAATTTCATCTCTAGAGGATCTAATATATGCGGACTTACATACTCTACCGCTAAGCATCAAACAAAAGAAGGTGCCTTTAAATGGCCAATGATCCCAAGTCATTAGGGAAGATCTCTTGATGCTCCCACCATCACCTTTGATGATTTAAATGTTCAGAATCATGTAGGACCTCACCATGACGGTTTGGTGATCTTTTTGTCCATAAGGAACGTTTTAGTGAAAAGTCTACCAATTGACACAAGAAGTTCGACAAACCTAATGATGCTCTACGCCCAGAAAGAGAAGGCATTAAGTGAAGGAGACAACGACAGACAACCAATTTCGCTCGTAAGGCTTAGCAGCAAAGTAATACGTACCGCCGGGGAAATACTGTTACCCAACTATGCCAATGGTATCAATATCCAAGTAAGGTTCTATATATGATGGATTGTCAATCTTGCTACAATGTGATCATGGGGCGACCGTGGATCCATGATATGAAAGTCTTACCCTCCATATACCACCAAACAATGAAGTTCCCTAATCCTTTGGGGTTTAGGAAAAAAGGGGAGATCAGAGGTTGGCTCGAGAATGCTATAAGTTGTCCTTAAAGTCGGGTGCTAACCAAAAGTCGGCATAGCAATTACATGTCCCCATGGAACCCACCGCGCCTAAAAGATCAAAAATTAAAGAAGTGGGGGAAGTGGCTTTGGAGGAATCTGAGCCTTATCGGACGGTCAAGCTCTGCTCTGATTTAGAGCCCGAGAACGAAGCCGAGTTGCTTACCTTCTTGCGAAAGAACATTGACTGCTTCGCTTGGTCACACGAAGATATGAAAAGGATAGACCTCGAGATCATCACACACAAGCTAAACAAAGATCCTACCCACCCGCTAGTAAAGCAATAACGCAGGAAGCTCACTCCTATAACGAATAAAGTTGAAGATGATGAGGTAAGGAAATTAATGGAAACCGGGAAGATCAGGAAGCTAAAATACCCAGATTGGTTAGAGAACGTCATGGTAGTACCAAAGAAGAACGAGAAATGGAGAGTCTACGTCGACTTCACAAATCTTAACAAGGCATGCCCCAAAGACTATTTTCCTTTGGCTCACACATATGCAATGGTGGATGCAACGGGTCGTCACGAGCTTCATACCTTCATGGATGTCTTCAACGGCTACAACCAGATACAAATGCACCCAGAAGGATCTGGAGAAGACAATATGCATCACCAATAAGGGAACATACAGTTATAAAGTAATCTTGTTCAGCCTTAAGAATGTCTGTGCCACTTATTAATGATTGGTGAACAAAAAATTCCAAGAGCAGATTAGGAAGACAACGGAAGTTTACATTGACGACATGCTCATCAAATCCAAAAAATCCCAAGACAATATTATCCCCTTGGAGGAAGCATTCGAGATTCTCCGAAAGTATAGTATGAAGTCGAACCCTTCAAAGTGCATGTTTGGTGTCAAATCTGGGAAATTCTTAGGGTACATGGTCACCCAGAGAGGGATAGAAGCTAGTCCCGAACAGATTTAAGATATATCTTCTCTAAGATTCCCTAGATGCATGAAGGACGTTCAGAAACTCATAGGCAAAATCACACCCTTCTATAAGTTTGATTAGATTTCTAGCTTTTTCTATTTTTATTTTATTATTCTATAATTTAATAAAACGATCTGTCAGAATAATTTATCGTATGAAGAGAGAAATTTAATGAATATGTAAGACGCCAAATGTCTAGCTAGAAGACAACTAAAAAGAACTAGCAGAGGACATAATGCAAAACCAGAAGACCAATATTGGAATTAGGAAGATTAGGAAAGAGAAATAGGAAAAACCACCAGAGGGAATAGCAAAAATAAATTTTGATGGTTCAAGGCGCATGAATGACATTTCAACATCAGGTTAAATGATACGAAATTCTAATGGAGATGTACTTGCACTAGACTCTATAAAGGGACAATATGGCGATGCATTATAAGGGGAAGCAAGAGGTATGGCAATAATGGGAGTTCAAGCATGCGCAAGAACTGAATTTAAAACATGTTATAATATAAGGAGACAACATACAAGTTATTTCTGCACCGCGGGGAAGTCGTAGCCTCCCTTGAAATATAGACATGATGGTAACTGACTCACTGGCAATTTTACAATCCTTCGAGGAGATTGAGTTTAAACATGTGCCTTGTTTGTGTGATTATACATCTAATTGCATTGTTACGTCCTTTATTACAATCTGACCAGCTTAGGACTCATCCAGAAATGAGTGTTCTCATCCGAAAGGATGCGCTAGGCTAAATCTCTCCGATTTTTCCAAATCTTTCTTCACCAAAAACAAATATTGTGTTGCATCTTCATTGACCGAGTTGACTTGACATTTTAAAAATGTCATACTCCTAATATAACATGACGTTTTAGATTATGTACCAAAATCACCCTTATATTTTTATGAAAAACAAATATTCATTAGCTTGCACATATGCTAACAAAATGCCAAGCCAAAACATTATATTTGCATGGAAAAAAAACCAACTATTATATATAGTCGAGAATTTTGATTGAATCTTCAAGCATCGTGTTTCTTTGTTCCTACACAATAGGTTACTAATCTAATTCTTCTAAGGCACACATATAAACTTTTCCAAGGATAGTATGTGTTGGGCCATTGACATTTTGGCCGAAATCGTAATGCAAGCCCAATCAGAGATGATCGGTTACACACAAGATCCACAAGGTTGACAAGAATGGAGAAAGAATCGGAAGAAGAACGTTGGGATTCATTGAAGGTGAAGGCGAGATTTCCAGGAAGAAGAGATTATGGCTTAACGTCTCTATAGCCCATTATAAAATGGGTTGAGGCAAGCGAAGTAAGGACACAACAAAAACACTAGGAAAAACTGTTCATAAGCTCGATACTCACAATATATATATATGTACTCTCATTCCCTAATTGTGTTTTTCTTCGTGTTAATCATTGCCATCAAATACTCGATATTCTGCATTTTGTACCCTTGAAACTCTCCATTCATAATCTTACACTAACATTGCTATTTGGAATTCCTATTTTATATTTCAAATTATATATTTCATATTAACACGTCTACGCGTTTAATCTGGTTTGTGGTTAAGGTCCCCTCATTTTAGCGGATTACACGTTTGCATGTTAATCCACCCAAAACAATTGGTGCCCACCGTGGGACCCTTATCCAAGAAAATCAGTTAAGCACCACAAAGTTCTGTTTTATGGAGCATGGTTGATGAAAACAACCACTCTTATGGACCAGAGAATCATGAAATCAACCAGGAGACCATCAATCCAAAAAAAGAAGTCAAGAACCGACTACTTCGGTAGCCATGCATGAACGTGTAACAACGACCGAATCAACCCTCATCGTTGAATTACGAGCGTCTATACTCACCCTCCAAAAGGATTTGGAATAAAAAGAGAAGCACATACTCGGTTTACCAAGTATATGACAAACAGATTGAATCTTTGACTAATGAAAGGAATTTACTTCAATCACAGGTACAATCAGGACAAAGCCGGCCATGAGTTTCAGGACAATGGACAGTGTTTCTCGATAGTTGAAGCTGGATGACCCAAACTTGATAACACCCAATGAACCCAAACAGGTAACTAATTATCAAGTAAACGGTAATTCGCTTCGCACTGTTTGAGTGCACGTAGAGATAACACTACTATGTGAACGTCCTGTGGTCCTGGAAGATCGAATTACACAAGTTCCAGGGGCACCTCAACTGATAGTAGTCAAAAGGAGAAATGGGCACATTGATTCTCCTTGTGTGCCCGCTATCGCGAGAGTAGACATTCCGCGGAAGTGCAAGTTCCTGTTGTACCAAAGTACAAGGGGACAACAGATCCAGATTAACACATAGCCGCTTTTAAGCAGGCAATGAACATTACTATGGTTCCGTTTGACATGAAGGAGATTGTTATCTGTCATTGGTTTCGAAACACTCTATCAAGGCCCGCCTTGAATTGGCATTCCCACTTACTCCTTGGTAGTCTTTCCTCCTTTGTTGAACTAGTTGAAAAGTTTAGAATCGGGTTTGCTAGCAGTCGGCATACCAAGAAGCACTTTAGTGATCTGTATCACTTGGTGCAGAAGCCTGACGAATCCCAGAAAACATTTTTAAACAAGTATAATGCGGAGTTGGTCACTATTACAAGATGCGACGCTGCCACCGTTGTTAAAGCATTCTGAAGAGGAATCTCTTCAGGTAACCTTGAACTCTACTAGGAATTAACCAAATATCCATGCTCGAATTTCGACAAAGTGCAGGTCAAGGCGTTAGCTCATTGATATGGATCACGATTTGATCAAGACTAAGGAATCATGGAAGAGGATAAGATGCCATATTAGGTCAAGACCATTCAAGAGATCAAGAGCTTTCAAGTATAAAATGGTCTTGAAGAATCTACATTATGTCATTCATCCATTGTCAAGTCGACATTGGAAGATGAAGGGCGCATGTGTGCGTTATTTACACTCACATGCAAGAGTTGTTTGCATGCTTATCCTAGACTTACTATTTATGGTGCTTTCTATATATGTTTTTATATTTAATAGGATTTTCTACATATATGGACCATGTGTTATGGGCCATAATATGTGGGCTTATGGTTGTTCAAGTTAGGAAACATATTATTTTTTCAATTTGGACCATGAAGATTGGTGGGAAAAATTTGGAAAGTAATATGGATCTTACTTGGAGCCTAAGTTATTAGTTGTCTTGCAATAATATCTTTAATTAAGATAAAAGTCATACTAGGAAACAATATCTTTTAAGAATGGAATAGGATAGTTGGCCATCTATGACTATTTAAACCCTTGTAATCTTTCTTTCAAAGACATGTTAAATTAAATCTTTGGAATAGAAACCTTCTTTCTTATTCCAAGCACCTTCAACCCAAACTCCTATCTCTCTTGCTCTTGATTTTCATACAACACCAATCAATCACCAATCCTTGAAATTCTCTTGCTTCAATCGTCCCCAACAATTCCCCCAACACCAATCAATATCAAACACATTCAATTGAGTTGTTACTTCTTCTTTAAGGAATCAATTTACAAACCTTGTTGCTTAACAATCCAAGGAAGTGATTGAAAACCTTAAAGTTTGAGTCTTCTCATCCAAAGTTCAAGTCTTGGAAGTAAAAGAAGAGAAGGGTTAAAGCTAACAAGATCGGGACCTTGAAAACAAATGAAAATAAAGTGCGCGAACTCATTAGTTCTGTATCACTCATGTACGGTTGGAAGAGGATGACCTCTTCGCCGCTAAGACTTCGAGCTCATCTTTGCCCAAATGACGACATTGAAAATAGGACACAAGATACAACCCGTATCACAATTCATCTCCTTCGGAACGAATTGTGAACGTGGCAGTCCCGAAGTCCTATGAGTGGAACGATGATTCCCAATTACCCCCAAATCTATCCCATTACAACTTTAGGGTGGATGCAACTAAAGTCGTTAGGACCCTCAGCAAAATGGAAGACACTGTGAAATGGCCTCGAAAAAGAAACACTCCTCAAACGAATTTATTGCATTGAGGAAAGAGGTAAGTGAGGTAATTTGAAGGGGACACCTTATAAACCTCATATCAGAGAGCACGAGAGATAATCGATCACAACAAAGGAAAAAAAAAGTTCGCCTTCTCCTCCGAAACATACAGGGGTCATCAATGTGATTACAGGGGGATATGAAGTTTATGGAGTGACATATTTCATATCCAAGAGGATTGCCAAGAGTAGCAAAATCAAGGAACCATGGGTCATGATCCCAAAAGGCCATAACGTGATGCCCATTACCTTTGACGACATAGAAGAGGACGAGATTCACCATGACTGTTTGATCATTTCTTTGACTATTGCTGTTTTGGGCAGATTTATTACACAAATGTGTTACCTACTTAAAATGAGGGAAACATAACCAAAAAATAGTCGTAACGCGTTATAGCTAAAGAACAAGATGTAGACTTGAAAAGAAAGAAGTAGAAAGCAAACAAAAATAGGTATCGTGATTGGATTATGATCATTTTGGTGGAAAATTCCTCCACAGTTACAAATAAACACACGAGCGGAATTGGCGAACAAAAAGAACAATTTTAGCTTGAGAGTATTTCAGAGTGCGATTATGAGTGAGCTTATCCATCTCCCCTTGATCTCTTCTCCGTTCCTATTTTATAATCTTCCGTCCTTTGTGACCGTTACGAGCTCCTCTTCCCCCGTGGATGTCGCTACCGCTATTCAATGGCCTAGCCGTTGGCGTTTGAGGGATCTTTTCTAGCCGAGATTTCCGCCATTGCTCTCTTGCTCACTACTCCGTAATTACTTCTTATCTGATTTCATCGTTTGATGGTTTGGGCCGAATATCTTGGACTATCGTGATTTTTGGGCTAAATTCTAGAGAGGCCCAACAATACCCCCTCAAAAACCAGGGAAAGTTCCCTCCAAAAGTCTTTTTAGGGTTGGAAGTTGTAGCGCATAGAACACGTCTCATCAATTCTTATTTATAGCAGTCGTGATGATTTACCGCTGCCCCAATTGTGCTCCTTGGTTACCAGGTACGTCCCCCATTGTCAATTCTTCGTCTTCTTCTCTTTTTCTTTTCTTTTCCATGGCAACTTCTGGTTTTTCCTCAGAATCTTTTACTCGCTGTTGTGATCCTTTTGATCCTCCTTTCTTAGTCTCATCTAAGATTCTCACCCCTTACCACCAACGAAATAGCACCTCTGAGGATCCTAATTCTTTTGCTTTCTCCGCCGGGTTTCCTGCCTCTGCGGAAGTATTTCTTCCTCCTCCTGGAATCTAGGCCGACTTTTACAATGATGACTAGGTATGTCTGTATGATACCCATTCCGTATCGGACATCGTTTTCCTTTTTCCCCCCTCACGACCGACTTTCTTGCTACTCTCAATGTATCACTTGGTCAAATACTTCCCCAGGTCTAGAGACTGCTCTTGTTCGTCGATCTCACGTGCTCCTCTCATAGCATCCCGTTCAAGGCTGTGGACTATCTTCATAATTACCGTCTCTCCAAAGGTGGTCCTAGTCGTTTGACCCTGAAAACCTTCAAAAACAAGTCTGACCTAATTTTCAACATGTCGAAGTCTGATCGGGGCTGGGCGGACAAACTTTCTTCATAAAGTTAACTTCTTTAGGAATCGATACTTCTTTTCTGAAAACTCGATGGCGTTCAACATGTAGTGTTTTCTCTGTTTGTCTATTTCGCTTTGTCCGAATGTTATTAACCCTTGGCTATTCTTATTTTTAATGCAGAAAATCTTGCTTCTCCTCAACCTCGTAAGGCGTCGGCTCATATCATTTCTCATATAGAAGCTCTTTCTCTGGAGGAAAGATCCTACCCCCGGCTTGTGAGGGCGTGTTTTGCTGATTTTGAAGATACTGAGATATTAAGTAAGTTTTGAAATTTCTCACCCACACCATAGGTTGACGCGTTTGTTTCTTCTAACCCCGCATGTCTGTATGTTTTTAGGCTCAAGGACCACCCGTTCCACTACTGCGCTAACTACCATGGAATGATTAGAGCCACGAAAGAAGAGAAAATCTGAGACAACATCAACGACTGACACATCCTTAGCGATATCCATTCCTAAGAAATCGGCTGATGCAAAAGCTCCTTCTTCGAAAGCAAATATTGCTTTAAACCTGTCCGATCTCCCAGGCACCATGATGTCGCTAAACATGGCGGCAGAGAAGTGCTTAAGTTCTCTGGTGCCTCACCACATAGATTGTCCTCGAGGTGTAGAAAACCGATCTTCCATGCCGGAATTCTTTGGCGAGATGCTCACCGCTCAATGGCAGGTACTTAATTTCTAACATCTAGTTAGGTATTCTAACTTATGCATTTTACCCTTCGGTTATGATGCAACGCTTCTCCATTTGTCCAGAGTTTCCAGCTTGCGCTATCAGCTTTTGAGACTTTTAAGGATTTGCCTGGTCAGCTGGCACAAAGCAAGATCAGCGTGCTACTTGAAAAGGACAGGAGTACCATCCTGGGGCAAGAGAAGAGTGTTTTAGAGAAGAGAGTTAAGGAGTTGTCCTTGAAAAGGCCTCTAGGAGTTCCAAGGAGTAGGAACAAAAACTCATCGTCGCATCAGGTAAGGAGACTGCTCTCGCAAAGGAGATCGAGGATATTGCAGATTACTGGTCATGGAAGGCTCGTGTGGAAATGATGGAAGAGTTCGCTGCGGGAAAGCACACGTCATGGGACGCTGTGAAGGAAAGGGAGTTGTTTGAGAGTTTATTCTCTGATGAAGTGATCGCGGCCAAGAAGTCTTCCATGGTGGACAGTGTTGGACGGGCCTTCACTCAGGACAACAAATAAATTTATAAGTCAAGACCCCGATGAGTATAGGAGAGTCAGGATCGTTCCACGAGAAGCAAGGTTGTTTGTTTATCGACTCCTAATAACAAAAATCAAACAAAAACAAGCAAAACACCCACAAGTAGCCTCGTTAACGATGTTGTCAGGGTCGTTAACGAACCACCGCAAACAAATAACTAAAAATAACGATCTAAACAGGTTCGGTACCAAGCCTACGAACTCAGCAACGAATATCACTTAAGAGAATTCAAATAAAAACAAAGATCTAGGATAAGGGATACCACAACATACTCATGCATATAAACTCGTAAGAAGATAAGATCATGCCTTTAAATAGATAAATTTATCAACTTTCATTGACTAATAAGTAAATTAATCTACTTTCATAAACCAATTCACTCAATTGCTTGTTTTGGATCTAAAGCTTGAACTTTCGTATTCAAACAACATCAACCTTCAAGTCTATAACTTTCTCTCTCAATCAAGTTAAAAACTCAAATCACCTTGACTTTCATCTAGGTCTAAGCACAACAAACAATCTCAAAAAGATAGAAGGCATTCATCACATAATCTCACTCATCAAACATGCATAACCATGCCGGGTTTAAACCCCAACCCTAGAAAAGAAGACTACTCACTACTAATGACTAAGAAACAAATAAATTCAACAAAAGAGATCATTGAAAATAAATACTACTCAAATTAATAATAAATATCGTCTTACAGAAATTCAGAAGAAACCCGAAAAACACAAAGCAATGAACCGAATCTCACGACTAACGACCCCGGTAACTCTCGTCCATCGAGCTCTCGATCTCGACTCCGATCCGTCTCTCGCCTCTCTCGGCTCTTCCTCTTCTCTATACTTGCTTCCCTAAAAATTTCCCCCTTTTCTAGACTAATAAGAGGGCTATTTATACTAATAAGGCTAGAAAAATAAGAAGCTAGAAGATAAAAACTTTCCTAAAAAGATAGAAATAAAAAGCCTAAAAGATCGAAATAAAATCTAGAAAGATAACAAGACCTAAAATACATAATATAATAACCCTAAAATCGTAAAAAAATAATCTACCGACACGGAAATAAAGTCCCGCACAGGATCGGTGAATTACAAAAATTATACTCTCGAAAGCTCTATCTCATAACCTCGTTAAGGAGCCCTCACAGCCTCGTTAACGAGCCTGGGCTTGGTTTCTTCAACACTTCTTTCTTCAAAAGATTAGACTTCGGCCTCTTCGTCTTGCATTCCACCATCCTTCATCACAGCGCTCCAAATTTAGCTCCAATTAGCACCTTTTCCTTGCTAAAACCTACAAAAATACACAAAACGGAGTAGCTTCCATACTTTTCACAAAATATGCAAAACTATCCAAAAACACACAAAACTAATCCTAAACTGATCAAAACTAGTCCTAACAAACTAAGAAACCATACTAAAAACTATACTAAAAATACGAACATCAAAATACCCCATACATAGACTTGCTTGTCCTCAAGCAATCACTAAACAATAAATCAAAACCAAACAAACATACTCATCAAGACATAGCCATCTTCTAAAAACAACATCAACACATAGAAAAATAACAAATGATTATTAATGTCATCACACACATATGCACTAAATAGACATAAGAAAATACAATCTAACCTCACAAGGGATAATAATGTATTTCACTCAACTCTCAAGTGTTTGGGCTTTTAAATTCAATCTCTCAACTCATCTTATATACAAAAACTCATAGAAATTGGAACTTATATCACCAAACTCTCCACCCAAGATTTGTCAAAACAAGCAAAAATCATCAAGAGAACTTAGGCTCAATGAAAAACTTCATAGAAGCTTCCATTCGGCCGGGTTGTAATGGGGCTTGGTAAAAACAATAAGGCGTGGAAATATTTGGTCATGTGGTGCTAATAATATCCGGGAATCAAAAGACTCCTAAAATCTCACATATCACCAAAAATTCTCATAAAAGATCATACCAAACCCACTCTCATTATGCACTTTCATTCTTTCACCCAATATATCCTAGAAAGTCTCATAAAACAACTCAAAAGAATCTATGATATTCATCTATTAAACACACATGCACTCCGAACTTCTTTTTCTCTCCCTTCCCCTTTTTTTTTATTTCTCGTTGCCTCGTTAACGAACCACTTCAGGGTCGTTAACAAACTTCCTCGTGTATTCCGCCTCTTTTTTCAAACAACTTCCTTTTGTGCATCTTTTGCTATCAAGAGATCTTTCTTTTTACAACTTAAAAATCAAGAGACTTCCAATCTACCCTTCCCAACAATCCCTTAAATTTAAACCAAACAGAATATTGCTCAACAAAAGATACCTCTCCAATCTAACACCTAATTCCTAGATAGGGTCAAGCTTATCTCGGATAGGGAACAATTTTTGTGGAGCTAAAAATAAAAGATTAAGGCTCAAAATTGGTTGTCAAAAAGAAGGATAATGTAAGCGTGGATAAGGAATAATAGGGCTTATAAAATAAGTTCTCTATCATGTGATCTTCACAAGTAATGAACTATAAATCTTATATGGGTCTCAAGTAATAGATAACCATCACAATTCCAAGAGATAATATGCATAAGAGAGTAAATCACACAAGAAAATAAGAGGGATTTTTGATGTTCTCCTTATAAGGCCAAAAATAACTCACAAGGAAGCAATTTTTGTTGGATTGCATAACTTATGCTAAAAAGTATATGTGCTCAATTCCATCAAATGCTATTCCTTCTAAAAACACAATTACAAATTAAGAATCCGGCTATGCTATCGAAGACATGCTTGCAAGAAATTACATGATCATGCTAGCAACTACTATCATAGAACCTAAGTAAGGGATATCTATCAATTCCAAAACTCTTTTTAAGATTTTTTTTAAGATTTTTCGAATTTTTTTTTCAAATTTATAGAACAAAGAACTACAAAAAAAACAAACAAAACACATAAGACAAACAAGACACAACACAAACAAGTTTTTCTACTTTCTCCCACCCCATACTTAAAATTACAGTGTCCCCACTGTAAGAAAAATAAGAAGAAGAAAAGAAATAGAAAACAAAACAAAAGAAAACAAGAAAAGAGAAAACCAAAAAAACTTACAAAGTCATAAAGTAGAAAACGAGGAAACTTCTTCTTCAAGTTGAATCAACGGTTTGGTGGAGGAAACTAGTGCTCAAAGTTCCCCATGAAGTCGTACATCGTCCTCCAGCGCTCCGCATCCTCTACTTCTCTCTGACGATGCCTCTCGTCCTCCATCGACATGCGAGCGGAATAGACAGTCTCTCATCTATCCATCCTCCTATGAATGTGGTCCTGCTGGAGGTGAAGTTGTTGCATCTGTGCAGAAAGATCCTCGTCCCATGGTGGCGGCATACTCGATCCAGTGTACTCGGGCTGAGGAGGTGGTGAGTAGTGAGGCTGGAAGTGGTCTTGATAAAGCACCGGGTTATAAGGCATGAGCCCATAGGAATTAGGGTCGATGGAAGCTGGCGGAGGGTCGGTAGTTGTCCTCGGGGCCTCGTTAACGAAGTTGGGTGCCTCGTTAGGAACATATGTAGAAGCCTGGAAATGGTCGTTAACGAGCCTGGTAGGCTCGTCAATGAGGACGTTGGTGCCCAAAACTTCTGTGTTGAGGTCTTCATCCTCAAAGTTTAGCTCCTCCGTGCCTCCCTCTGTGTCAGCCTCTTCGGTCTCGTCTCCAGCAACCTCGGTATCTTCATTTTCATCTTCATCCTGATCTTCGTCCATTCCTTCTCCTTCTCGCTCAAACCTTGTCTCACAAGGCCTAAGTGATAGCTCATCCTCCGGCTTTGGCTCTAACGGGAATGCATGACCCGTCCACGCCTCGCACCAATTTGGTACATAGAGTAGATCCAACATGTCAAGGGTGGGTACAACAATGCGGTCTTGAACTTTTGTCTTGAACCCTCCCTCGTCTTGAATGAAAATACTGGAGCTATACCAATAGCTCTTGTTGAGGAGTTGAGCATGAGCCGGCGTGTAGCGAGTAAGGTCGACTCCAAGGTTTGTAGCCAAATGACTAACCAAGTTTCCACACCATACTTCCTTGGACTTGGTTGATTTCTCAATATAGTAGAGCCACTCATACCCCAAATTCAAAGGGCCGGGCTCCTCAAAAAGGATAGTGCGAAGACAAGCAACTTCCGTCCTTGTTGGCCTGTTCAGCTCTCTCTTAGGCCAGAATGTAGCGGCTAGGACTCGGAGGATGATCCTGAATATGGGGTTGATGATGCTTGCCCCGGATAATGCCGTTGTGGAGGGTTCAACCTCCTCGGTGATGTAGCTCCAAGTTCTTGTCACCTTGTAGTCTTTCAAGCTGTACTCTCTAGATGGGTTTGGGAGCTCCAAAATAGCGTTGAACTCCGCCAAAGTGTACTCTCTACTCACATTATCGAGCCTAAACCGGATGCGTCCCGCCGAAGTCTTTGACGGAAAGTTTGTCTCTAGAGTGGCCAAAAACTTGGACGTGAGGGCCGGAAAGTGTGGTAGAGTCTCCTTCTTCAGTAAGTGAGACACACCGAGAATAGAAAAAGCCTCCTTGACATCCGTATAAATCCCCGTTTGCTTGGCACTCGTTCTTGAAAACCACCGAGTGTTGTGGTCCTTTTCTAGGATGGCTTTGTAACGATCCGCTTGCCCTTGAGTGCGCAAGATCACATTATCCATGCGAGGTGGAGGTGGGGACCTCTGGTTCCTCCTCTTCTTTTGGGCTCGGGTAGCGGGTCTGCTTGAACTTGCCATGTGATCTACAAAATAATCATGATTTTCCAAGATAAGATCCACTCAAGTAGTTTAGACAAGAGACCCCATACTTGGTCTCGAAATAACCCTCGGAATTATTTGTTAAC
This sequence comes from Fallopia convolvulus, assembly GCA_964016875.1. NCBI lineage: Eukaryota > Viridiplantae > Streptophyta > Magnoliopsida > Caryophyllales > Polygonaceae > Fallopia > Fallopia convolvulus. Next base: position 25,801,622 of record OZ024721.1, on the reverse strand, counting down.
TACCCAATTGGGTCGTTTACGAATCTGGACTGGTTATTGAACTTTGAAGCTACGCAGGGTCGTTAACGAGCCTGGGTGGGTCGTTAACGAGCTGCCGAGAGCTAGTTCACAGAATTCCGAGCATTATCAACTTCAAAATCAAGCCATACATCAAGTATGCATCCTCTATATTCCTTCACTAGACACACAATCGGGTATATGCACCCCATACTTGCTCAATTACCCATCCCAAACATGCTAAATTTGCCCAAAATTAACATGGTGAAAATCAAACCCAATATCTAGAACAAGAAAAATTCATGCTTTTCTTAATCAAATTTTTGCAATGGAGAATCTAGCATGAATAACCTTCCCAAGATTGAGAATCAACTAAGCACAACCAAAATTCATGAGCAAACTCCAAACATGCAAATCGGTCGTCTCTATAAACACAATCCAAGTATGTAATTTCTACCCTAAAATCCATGATTCATGCAATAAAGAGTTAGGGTTTAGAAATCATACCGGAAGATTGAAAAAATGAAGAACAAGAGATCGAATTTGGGTGGTAACGAGGTGGGATCTCGTCGGTGGGAAAACGGGGTTTTGGGCTTCGGTAACGACGGCGTCTCCGACGGTCAGTGGAGTGGTGCATTCCGATCGGTGGTGAAGGCCTTCGGTAGTGTTTTGAGGGGTTTGGAGTTTAAGATTTGGGGGTAGGATTTTTGAGAGTTTAGAAGGGTTAAATAGAAGGGGGTAGAAGTAGGAGGGGGGGGGGGGTAGTGGCGGCGGCTAGGGTAGATAGAGATAGAAGAAGGTAGAAATTAGACTAGGGTAAAAATAATACTTACCTGCCCGAGTCGGTTCGCCAAATCCGGTCGTTAACGACCCTGATTGGATCGTTAACGAGCCACCGTAGCCTCCTTGAGTGATTTTCGTGTCCCTTTTCTGCATCTTGTTAGGTCAAAATTTATCCTAATTTTCTATCCTAAAACTACTTAAAAAGAACTCAAAAGAAAGCTAAGAAAAAGAATCTAAAAAGAAAGAAAAATCTAGCCTATACTAAGAGCGGGTTGCCTCCCGTAAGCGCTATTTTTAACGTCGTCAGCCCGACGTACTTACCTTGGCTCAAGGTGGCTCTTTTGCAGCTATGTTGAGGTCCTTTGGTACCCCATACTTAACTTTGTAGGAATTATTCGCTTGAGTTACTAAATTAGGTCCCTTTTCTTCTATCAATATGCTCGGTATTCCTACATGATGGTTAGTGAAATCCGAAAACCAAGGTGGTTTGGACTCCTCTATGGTACATATAATGCGGCACGGTGTAGGAACAAAGTATGAAGAATAGTCATAACCAGTATTAGCGAATTCACAATTAGAGTACTCACCTTGATTATACCCTTGCATGTGGGACTTGATGGTGGGGCCATGAGATTCGGTAGGGACTTGTATGAAATTTTCTTCCGCTTTGGTATTTGAGAGAGGCTCGGTAGGATCAGCTATGTTGAGTTCTGGTTGGGTCAACTCGATTTGCGTGACCGTAGTTGGGTCTTTGGCATTTTGATCCAGGCTGAATTCCACGCGTTCCTCTCTAATATCAAAAGTAAGTAGTCCTTTCCGTACATCAACCCGTGCACCTGCTGTTGCTAGGAATGGTCGACCTAGAATTATGGGGACATGAGGATCTTCAGGCATATCGAGGACGATGAAATCATTCGGTATAAAGAATTTCCCGACTTGAATAGGATAGTCGTCCACGACTCCTGTGGCCTTGACACATGATCCGTCTGCCATGTAGAGATTCATATCTACCGGTTCTAGTGGTCCCATATTGGCTTTGGACCAGATTGAGAGAGGGAGTAAACTAGCACTGGCCCCCAGATCACATAAAGCTTTGAACTTGTGGTCGCCTATGCCGATCGTTATTGCAAACCTCCCTGGATCTCCTAGCTTTTCTGGTAAAGCTATAGATCGGACTTCATCCTGCACTTCTGTAATAGATCTTTTCCTGCTAACAGTATCCTTCAAAAATTTTGTGTAAGCCGGCATTTCTCTTAGGGCTTCAGCGAATGGGATGGAAATATTAATGCCCTGAAGAATCTTCACGAAACGCTTGAACTTATTCTCAGTAGAGTCCACAGATTTCTTAGTTGGAAATGGAAGAGATTTCACCATCCTTAGAACCAAGTTAGGCTCGAGAGGTGAAGCTACCGGGTCGACACTAGGGTCGTTAGGTACGCTCGGCGGGTCGTTACCGACCCTAGTGGGGTCGTTAACTACCATGGAATTGAGAGGAGGGCTCGGTTTAGAAAACTTACCTGGGTTAGGGTCGTTAGATACCCTCGGAGCCTCGTCACCATGGTACGCTGGTTCGGTAATTGCTCTCGCTGGCTCGTTACCGAGGGGAACCGTGGTGTCCTCTTCCGTCTTGTTCTTATCTTGGACACGCTTGGGCAGTGTCTTTCCGCTCCTAAGGTGTACCGCTGCTATCTGTCCTTTAGGGTTCTCTTCGGGACGGCCCAGAAGTTGCCCTTGTGGTCTTGGAATTTGTGAAGCAAGGTTCCCTAGTTGAGAATCAACCTTCTTCTTCCATACATCGAACTCTCCCTATCTTTTATTCTGGTGTTTAAGGTTAGCTTGAACTTCATTGACCTTGTTGTGGACCCCATTGATGCTTTCCTGTAACCCTTGTACCCAAGATGGTGGCTCCTGATGGTCTGGAGGTCGATAAGGCGCAGGTCGTCTATCCGGTGGAGGCGCTGCATAGCTTGGATTTGGATTCTGATTGCCTCACGTCTGATAGTTGTTCGACCTATCAAAATTACTAGGTTGGTTCCTGTATGGGCCTCTCATGTAATTCATCTCAGCAATTGTCTCAGCGGCTCTTACCTGCTCTATGTTAGTGCAAGCAGAAGTACTATGGGCAGAAGAACCACACTCTTGACATGATTGAGAGGACTTCAGAAAACTTACCTGCTTCTTCAGGCGGTTGACCTCGTCTAGTAGAAACTGATTTTTAACGTCTGGGTCAACTTCTTCTCGGTTAGGCACATAGAGATGTTTCTGAGGCTGGGGGTCTGCTGCATTCCATACATGGCATCATAATTGGACAGCTTATCCAACAATTCCCATGCGATCGTAGGGTCCATCTCTATAAAACTGCACGCAGTATGCGTGTTGATGCGGTTCTTGGTCTCTGCGTTGATACCCTGGAAAAAGATTTCTTGAAGAACATATAAAGGTTGCCCATGAGTGGGGCACTGTCTAAGCATCTCTTTGAATCTTTCCCATGTTTCAACAAAAGTCTTATTAGACAGCTGGTGATAGGAGGTGATACGCTTCCTTAGCTCCGTTGTCTTGGCAGGAGGGAAGAATTTTGTAAGAAATTGATCATACAAGTTCTTCCAAGTCCTGATAGACTTAGGAGGTAAGCTCTCCAACCAGCTCAGGGCCTTTCCAGCAAGAGACCACCTGAAAGCTTTTGACAGAACATATTCCAGTGAGACATGATGTTCTTTGTTTATTAGGTTTAGTTTTGATAAGTTTAGGTTTAGTTTAGTGTGTTTTTGGATAGTTTTGCATATTTTCATAGAAAGTATGGAAGCTACTCTATTTTGTGTATTTTGTAGGTTTTAGCAAGGAAAGGTGCTATATGGAGCTGAATTTGGAGTGCTACAGTAAAAGACGGAGGAATACAAGTTTGAAGAAGTCAGAGTCCAAGTTTAACGAGATGAAGTGTGGAAGAACCAAGCCTAGGCTCGTTAACGAGGCTGTGAGGGCTCATTAACGAGGCCATGTGATAGAAATTTCGAGGGTTGACTTTGTAACTCACCGATCATGTGCGGGAAATTCTTTCCGTGTCGGTAGAGTATCTTTTTATGATTTTTAGGGTTATTATATTATGTATTTTAGGTCTTGTTATCTTTCTAGATTTTCTTTCTATCTTTTTAGGATTTTATTTCTATCTTTTAGGAAAGTTTTTATCTTCTAACTTTATTAGTTTTTAGCCTTTTTAGTATAATTAGCCCTCTTATTTAGCCTAGAAGGGAGGACGAAGCAGAGAAGCAAGTGGTAGAGAGAAGAGGAAGAGCCGAGATAGAAAGAGAAGATCGAAGTCGAGATTGAGAGCTCGGTGGACGAGAGTTACCGGGGTCGTTAGTCAGTATTTCGGTTCGGTATTTGTATATTTTCGGTTTCTTCTGATTTTCTGTAAGACAAGTTTTTCTATTTAATTTGAGTAGTAATTTGTTTTCAATGATTTCTTTTATTGAATTTATTTGTTTCGTAGTTATGATTAGTGAGTAGTCTTCTTTTCTAGGATCGGGGTTAAGCCCGGCATAGTTGAGCATGTTGATGAGTAAGATTGTGTGTTGAATGCCTTTTATCTATTATCAAGATTGTTTGTTGTGTTTATACCGAGATGAAAGTTGAGGTAATTTGAGTTTTTAACTTGATTGAAAGAGAAAGTTAGTAACTTGAAGGTTGATGTTGTTTGAATACGAAAGTTTCAAGCTTTAGATCCAAAACAAGCAATTAAGTGAATTAGGATGCGAAAGTAGGTTAATTTACTTAATAGTCAACAAAAGTTGATGATTCTATCTGTTTAAAGGCCTGATCTTATCTTCTTACGAGTTTATATGCTTGGCTATGTTGTGGTGTCCCTAGTCCTAGATCTTTGTTTTTATTTGAATTATTTTAAGTGAATTTCGTTGCTGAGTTAGTTGGCTCGGTACTGAACTTGTTTAGGTCGTTAGATTGAGTCTTTTTGTGTACGGTGGTTCGTTAACGACCCTGACAACGTCGTTAACGAGGCTGCTTGTGAGTGTTTTTGTTTGATTTTGTTTGCTTTTTAGTAGTTGATAAACGAACAACCTTGCTTCCTGTGGAACGATCCTGACTCTGCTATACTCAGCGGGGTCTTAACTTATAAATTTATTTGTTGTCAAGAAATCCTATCAACAAATTGGCACCCTTGTCGGGAAAGCAACGTGTTTGTTAGTTTATCTGTGGGTTCGGGAATAGCCCGACCCCGTTTTTGTTTTTAATTTTTGCTTTCTTTGTCTGTTTTCTCAGCGTATGACGGTAGGACGACGAAGGCTCGAGTTTGACAACACTGGTTATTACTCAGAACCCGAGCGTTCCCTGCACCGTAGACTCCGAGAAAACCGAGCCATGGCCACACCAGAAGAGATGGCTCTTCAAATGGAAGACCTCCGAAATCAGATGGAGGCGTTGAAAACTGAGAAAGAAGGCGCTGCTGCTGAGGTTGAGCGTCAACGAGCTGCTAATGCTCGTCTACAAGAGGAGCTCGATGCCTATCCGAGGAATGCCAAACAGTACATGCATCCAGAACTAAGGGTGCCAGAATCTCCAATCGTGCTTCTTGCGATAGAGAAACCCTTTGAGATCAAGTCTCAATTCATATCCTTGATTAAACGGGCTCAGTTTGAAGGGAAACCTACTGAGTGCCCTATGGAGCATATTAGAAACTTTCTTGATTTATGTGACACCATAGCTGCTGAAGGTGTCTCACTTGAATATGTTCTGTTAAAAGCTTTTAGGTGGTCTCTTACTGGAAAGGCCCTAAGCTGGTTGGAGAGCCTACCTTCTAAGTCTATCAGGACTTGGAAAGCTTTGTACGATCAATTTCTTACAAAGTTTTTCCCCCCTACTAAGACCACGGAGTTGAGGAAACGCATCACCTCCTATCACCAGCTGCCTAATGAAACCTTTGTTGAAACATGGGAAAGATTCAAAGAGATGCTTAGACAATGCCCCACTCATGGGCAACCTTTATATGTTTTGCAAGAAATCTTTTTCCAAGGTATCAACGCAGAGACCAAGAACCGCATCAACACGCATACTGCGTGCGGTTTTATAGAGATGAATCCGACGGAGGCATGGGAACTGTTGGATAAACTTTCCAATTACGATGCCATGTATGGAACCCAGCAGACTCCACAGCCTTAGAAACGTCTCTACATGCCTAACCGAGACGAAGTTGACCCGGATGTTAAAAATCAATTCTTGCAAGATGAGGTCAACCGTCTGAAGAAGCAGGTAAGTTTTCTGAAATCCTCTGAATCATGTCAAGAATGTGGTTCTTCTGCACATAGTACTTCTGCTTGCACTAACATAGAGCAGGTTAGAACTGCTGAGACAATAGCTGAGATGAATTATATGAAAGGACCATACAGGAACCAGCCTAGCTATAATGACAGGTCGAACAACTATCAGGCATGGGGCAATCAAAATACCAATCAAAACTATGTAATGCCTCCACCAGATAGACGACCAGCACCGTATCGACCTCCAGGCCATCAGGAGCCACCATCATGGGTTCAAGGATTACAGGAAGGCATTAACGGCGTGACCAAAAAAGTTAACGAAGTGACCAACAAGGTTAACGAAGTTCAAGCCAACCTGAACCAACAAAATAAAAGATGGGGAGAGTTCGATATATGGAAGAAGAGTGTTGATTCCCAACTAGGGAACCTCGCTGCCCAAATTCTGAGACCACAAGGGCAACTCCCGGGCCGACCCGAGGAGAACCCTAGGGGACAAATAGCAGCAGTGCACCTTAGGAGCGGGAAGACATTGTCGGAGCGAGTTCAAGCTGAAGAAAAGGAGGAAGAGGACGTCACCAAACAGCTCGTTAACGAGCCAGCGAGTGCAAATAACGAGCCCATATACCAAAGTGACGAGGCTTCGAGGGTTCCTAACGACTCTACCCCAGGTAAGTCTTCTAAACCGAGCCTTCCTCTCAACTCCAGTGTAGTTAACGACCCCATCAGGGTCGGTAACGACCCACCGAGGTCACCAAACGATCCCAGTAACGACCCGGTAGCACCACCTCTCGAGCCTAACTTGGTTTTGAGAATGGTGAAAACTCTTCCATTTCCAACTAAGAAATCTATGGACTCTACTGAGAGTAAGTTCAAGCGTTTCGTAAAGATTCTTCAGGGCATTAATATTTCCATCCCATTCGCTGAGGCCCTAAGCGAAATGCCGGCTTACACAAAGTTTTTGAAAGATATTCTTAGCAGGAAAAGATCCATTACAGAGCTGCAAGATGAAGTCAGATCAATAGCTCTACTAGAAAAGCTAGGGGACCCAGGGAGATTTGCAATAACGATCGGCATAGGCAACCACAAGTTCAAGGCTTTATGTGATCTGGGCGCCAGTGCTAGTTTAGTTCCTCTCTCAATCTGGTCTAAAGCTAATATGGGACCACTAGAGCCGGTAGATATGAATCTGTACATGGCAGATGGATCATGTGTCAAGGCCACAGGAGTCGTGGACGACTATCCTATTCAAGTCGGGAAATTCTTTATACCAAATGATTTCATCATCCTCGATATGCCTGAAGACCCTCATGTCCCCATAATTCTAGGCAGACCATTTTTAGCTACAGCAGGTGCAAGAGTTGATGTGCGGAAAGGACTCCTCACTTTTGATATTGGAGAGGAACGGGTGGAATTCAACTTGGATCAGAATGCCAACGACCCAATTGCAGTCGCACAAATTGAGTTGACTCAACCAGAACTTGATTCAGCCGTCCCTAGCGAGCCTCACTGGCCAATCACCGAGTCCCACATGCACGAATACAACCAAGGTAAGTACTCTAACTATGAATCTGCTAAAGATGGTCATTCCTTATCTTTTGTTCCTACACCATGCCCCATCATATGCACTACAGAGGAATCCAAACCACCTTGGTTTTCGGATTTCACTAACAATCATGTAGGAATACCGGGCATATTGATAGAAGAAAAGTGACCTAATTTAGCAACTCAAGCACACAAAAGCTGCAAAGCTAAGTATGGGGTACCTCAAGATCCCAACATAGCTACACAGGAGCCGCCATGAATCAAAGGAGCACGTCGGGCTAACGACGTTAAAAATAGCGCTTATGGGAGGCAACCCGCTTTTTAGTATAGAATTAGATTTTTCTTTTTAGACTCTTTTTTCTTATCTTTCTTTTGAGTTATTTTTAGTAGTTTTTAGGATAGAAATTAGGATTAAGTTTTGAGCTAACAAGACGCAGGAGAAGGGATCGAAAATCACTTCAATAGGCCACAGTGGCTCGTTAACGATCCACCCAGGGTCGTTAACGACCCAGTTCGGACGACCCGATTCGACAAACGGGTAGGTAAGTTTTTTTAACCTAGTCTATCTTTTTCTTACTAACCTAGTCGCCACCCCCTCTACCCCTTCCTATCCCTTCCCTCTCCTATATAACCCTTTTACCCCTCCCAAAACTCTTCCACCCTCAAATCCTCCCAAATCCAACCTTCTCAAAGACTCAACCAAAAATCTTGAAAACCCCCTCCCACCGATCGGAATCCCGCGCCAACCATCACCGAGCAACCGTCGTTACCGAAGCCCGGAAACCCTTCCCTCCATCGTCGAAGATCCGAGCCTTTGATAACCCTCACCGAGCTCGTTACTCACCCAATTTCCGACCCCTTGTTCTTCAAATTTCTCGGTTCTCCGGTATGTTTTCTAAACCCTAACTCGAAATTGCATGATTTATGGTTTTTAGGGTAGAAATTTCATGTCTAGAATTGAGTTCATATAGGGGATCGATGTTCATGATTGGATTTTTGCCCATGAAAGTTTGATTTTGCTTCGTAATTCTAGATCTATAGAAGGATATTCATGTTAGAAGTTCCATTAAGAAAGGATGATTGTGAAAAGCATGAATTGTTCTTGTTATAGTATCAAGTTTTAAACTTAGCATGTCAAAATTTCGGGTAAATTTAGCATGTTCGGGATGGGTAATCGAGCAAGTATGGGGTGCGTATATCCGCTTGTGTGGCTAGTAAGGAGTATAGCGGATTGCATGCTTGGTTTTTTCTTGAATTTTAAGGTAGATTAAAACTCGGAATCCTGCGATTTGGTTCTCGGCGGATCGTTAACGACCCACCCAGGCTCGTTAACGACCCTGCATAATCTCAAAGTTCAACAACCAGTCCAGATTCATAAACGACCCAATTGGGTAGTTGACGAATAATTTCGAGGTTGTTTCGAGACCAAGTATGGGGTCTCTTGCCTATCTATTTTGAGTAGATCTTATCTTGGAAAAGTTTTTGATTATTTTGTAGATCTCATGGCAAGTTCAAGCAGACCCGCTACCCGAGATCAGAAGAAGAGAAGGAACCAGAGGTCCCCATCTCCACCTCGCATGGACAACGTGATTTTGAGTACTCAAGGCCAAGTGCATCGATACCGTGCCATTCTAGAGAAGGACTACAACACCCGTTGGTTCTCGAAGTCCAGTGCTATCAACATGGGGATCTACACGGACGTCAAGGAGGCCTTCCTTATCCTTGGTGCATCCCATCTCCTGAAGTAGGAGAATTTACCACACTTTCCGGCCCTCACATCCGAGTTTTTGGCTACTCTAGAGACTAGCTTCCCATCGAAGACTTCGGCGGGACGAATCCGGTTTCGGCTCGGTAATGTGAGCCGTGAGTTCACTATGGAAGAGTTCAACGCAATCCTAGAGCTTCCAAATCCGTCTAGAGACTACAGTTTGAAAGACTACAGGGTGACTAGGACATGGAGCTACATCACGGGGGAAGAACAATCCTCCACAGCGGCATTATCTAGGGCAAGCATCATCAACCCCATCTTCAGGATCATTCTCCGAGTCCTAGCCGCTATGTTTTGGCCAAAGAGAGAGTTGAACAGGCCAACGAGGACGGAAGTTGCTTGTCTCCGCACCATCCTTTTCGAGGAGCCCGACCCCTGAATTTAGGGTATGAATGGCTCTACTACGTCGAGAAATCAACCAAGTCCAAGGAGGTTTGGTGTGGCAACTTGGTTAGCCTTTTGGCTAAAAACCTTGGAGTTGACCTCACTCGCTACACACCGGCCCACGCTCAACTCCTCAACTAGAACTATTGGTATAGCTCTAGTATCTTCATTCAAGCCGAAGGAGGGTTCAAAGTAAAAGTTCAAGACCGCTTCGTTAGGCCCACCCTCGACAAGTTAGAGCTACTCTACGTACCAAATTGGTACAAGGCGTGGACGGGGCATGCTTACCCGTTAGAGCCCAAGTCGGAGGATGAGCTATCACTACGGCCGTGTGAGACAAGATTTGAGCGAGAAGGTGAAGCAATGGATGAAGATGAAGATGAAGATGAGGATACCTAGGTAGTAGGCGACGACACTGAAGAAGCCGACACCGAGGGAGGAACTGAGGAGCTAAACCTCGAAGATGAAGACCTCGACACGGAAGTATTGGGCAGCAACGTCCTCGTTGACGAGCCCACCAGGCTCGTTAATGACCATTTCCAGCCTCCTCCCTACATTCCTCACGAGGCACCCAGCTTCGTTAACGAGGGGCCGAGAGCTTCTGTCGACCCACCGCCAGCTCCTACCGACCCTCAGTCCTATGGACTCATGCCATACAACCCAGTGTTGTACCAAGATCATTTCCAGCCTCACTATCCACCACCTCCTCAGCCCGAGTACACAGGATCGAGTATGCCACCACCATGGGCCGAGGATCTTTCTGCTCAGATGCAGCAGCTTCACCTCCAGCAGGACCATATTCATCGGAGGATGGACAGATGGGAGACCGTCTATTCTGCTCGCATGTCGATGGAGGATGAGAGGCATCGTCAGAGAGAGGCGGATGATGCTGAGCGTTGGAGGACGATGTATGACTTCATGGGTACCTTTGAGCACTACTTTCCTCCACCAAACCAGTGATTCAGCCTGAAGATGAAGTTTTTCCTTGTTTTATGTTTTTCTTTTTCTTATTTTTTATCCTTGTTTGTTTTCTTTTCTATTTCTTTTCCTTCTTCTTATTTTTCTTACAGTGGGGACACTGTAATTTTAAGTATGGGGTGGGAGAAAATTGAAAACTTGTTGTCTTATGTGTTTATGCGTTTTGAGTAGTTTTGAAAACGAAAATGAAAAAAAAAATCGAAAAAATATTTTGAAAAATCAAAAAAAGGAGTTTTAGAATTGATAGATATCCCTTTCTTAGGTTCTATGATAGTAATTGCTAGCTTAATCATATAATTCCTTGCACGCATGTCTTTAAAAAGTATAGCCGGAATCTTTAGCTTGAAATTGTTTTTAGAAAAAAATAGCACTTGATGAAATTGAGCACATATACTTTATAGCATAAGTAATGCAATCCAACAAAATCGTTACCTAGTGAGGAATTTTTGGCCTTATAGGGAGAACATCAATAAATCCCTCTTCTTTTCTTGTGTGATTTACTCTCCTTATGCATATTATCTCTTGGAATTGTGATGGTTATCTATTTCTTGAGACCCATATGGGATTTATAGTTCATTACTTGTGAGAATCATATGATGGAGAACTTATTTTTATAAAGCCCTATTATTCCTTATCCACCTTTACATAATCCTTTTTTGATAGCCAATTCTAGCTTGAAGCCTTTATTTTTAGCTCCACAAAATTTCTCCTAGCCGAAATAAGCTTGACCTTATCCGGGGATTAGGACTTAGATTAGAGAGGTATTTTTGTTGAGTGTAAAAAAAAAAGGAGTGACGTAGACTGTTTGCTATGATTGAGGGATTGTTGGGAAGGGTAGATTGGAAGTCTCTTGTTTAAATTGTAAAAAGATCTCTTGATAAGTAGAAGATGCACAAAATAAAGCTATTTGTTGGAGATAAGTTGAAAAGATAAAAAAGAATAAACGAGGAAGCTCATTAACGACCGTGAAGTGAGCTCGTTAACGAGGCAGCGAAAAGAGAAGAAGGAAGTTTGAAGTGCATATGTGTTTATAGATAATGTCAGAGATTCTTTTATTTCTTATGAGACTTTCTAGGATATGTTGGGTGAGTAAAATGAGTGTGCATAATGAGGGAGTGAGTTTGGTATATGTTTATGAGAGTTTTGAAGTTATGTGTGAGTTTTTAGGAGTCTTTGATTCCCGAATATTATTAGCACCACATAGCCAAAATATTTTCCACGCCTTATTGTCTTTACCAAGCCCCATTACAACCCGACCGAATGGAAGCTTCTATGAAGTTTTTCATTGAGCCTAAGTTTCTCTTGATGATTTTTACTTGTTTTTACAAAATCTTGGGTGGAGAGTATTGATGATATAAGTTCCAATTTCTATGAGGTTTTGCATATTGGATTGAGTTGAGAGATTGAATTTATAAGCCTAAATACTTGAGAGTTGAGTGAAACACATTATATCCCTTGTGAGGTTGGATTGTATTTTCTTATGTCTATTTGGTGCATATATGTGTGATGACGTTAAATATCCTTTTCTATATTTTTCTCATGTGTAGATGTTGCTTTTTAGAGGATGGCTATATCTTGATAAGTATGTTTGTTTGGTTTTGGTTAGTGTTTAGTGATTGCTTGAGGACAAGCAAGTTTAAGTATGGGGTATTTTGATGTTCGTGTTTTTAGTATAGTTTTTAGTAGGTTTTCTTTGTTTATTAGGTTTAGTTTTGATAAGTTTAGGTTTAGTTTAGTGTGTTTTTGGATAGTTTTGCATATTTTCATAGAAAGTATGGAAGCTACTCTATTTTGTGTATTTTGTAGGTTTTAGCAAGGAAAGGTGCTATATGGAGCTGAATTTGGAGCGCTACAGTAAAAGACGGAGGAATACAAGTTTGAAGAAGTCAGAGTCCAAGTTTTACGAGATGAAGTGTGGAAGAAACCAAGCCCAGGCTCATTAACGAGGTTGTGAGGGCTCGTTAACGAGGCCATGTGATAGAAATTTTGAGGGTTGACTTTGTAACTCACCGATCCTGTGCGGGGAATTCTTTCCGTGTCGGTAGAGTATCTTTTTATGATTTTTAGGGTTATTATATTATGTATTTTAGGGCTTGTTATCTTTCTAGATTTTCTTTCTATCTTTTTAGGATTTTATTTCTATCTTTTAGGAAAGTTTTTCTAGCTTTATTAGTTTTTAGCCTTTTTAGTATAAATAACCCTCTTATTTAGCCTAGAAGGGGGGATGAAGCAGAGAAGCAAGTGGTAGAGAGAAGAGGAAGAGCCGAGATAGAAAGAGAAGATCGGAGTCGAGATTGAGAGCTCGGTGGACGAGAGTTACCGGGGTCGTTAGTCAGTATTTCGGTTCGGTATTTGTATATTTTCGGTTTCTTCTAATTTTCTGTAAGACAAGTTTTTCTATTTAATTTGAGTAGTAATTTGTTTTCAATGATTTCTTTTATTGAATTTATTTGTTTCGTAGTTATGATTAGTGAGTAGTCTTCTTTTCTAGGATCGGGGTTAAGCCCGGCATAGTTGAGCATGTTGATGAGTAAGATTGTGTGTTGAATGCCTTTTATCTATTATCAAGATTGTTTGTTGTGTTTATACCGAGATGAAAGTTGAGGTAATTTGAGTTTTTAACTTGATTGAAAGAGAAAGTTAGTAACTTGAAGGTTGATGTTGTTTGAATACGAAAGTTTCAAGCTTTAGATCCAAAACAAGCAATTAAGTGAATTAGGATGCGAAAGTAGGTTAATTTACTTAATAGTCAACGAAAGTTGATGATTCTATCTGTTTAAAGGCATGATCTTATCTTCTTACGAGTTTATATGCTTGGCTATGTTGTGGTGTCCCTAGTCCTAGATCTTTGTTTTTATTTGAATTATTTTAAGTGAATTTCGTTGCTGAGTTAGTTGGCTCGGTACAGCACTTGTTTAGGTCGTTAGATTGAGTCTTTTTGTGTACGGTGGTTCGTTAACGACCTTGACAACGTCGTTAACGAGGCTGCTTGTGAGTGATTTTGTTTGATTTTGTTTGCTTTTTAGTAGTTGATAAACGAACAACCTTGCTTCTTGTGGAACGATCCTGACTCTGCTATACTCAGCGGGGTCTTGACTTATAAATTTATTTGTTGTCAAGAAACCCTATCAACAAGACACCTTCAGCAGCTATGGTGTCACATAAATCAAGAAAATTTCTAATATGCTCCATAGGGCACTCAGTAGGTTTCTCTTCAAACTGAGCCCGCTTAATTAAGGATATAAATTGAGACTTAATCTGAAATGGTTTCTCTATCTCCGGAAGCACGATTGGGGATTCTGGCACCCTCAGTTCTGGATGGATGTATTGTTTGGCATTCCTCGGATAGGCATTCAGCTCTTCCTATAGACGAGCATTGGTAGCTCGTTGACACTTAGCTTCGGCAGCAGAGCCAACTCTTCAGGTGTGGCCATGGCTCAGTTCTCTTGGCGTCTACGGCGCAGGGAACGTTCAGGTTCTGAATAATAACCAGCGTTTTCAAATTCGAGCCTTCGACGTCTTACCGGCATGCACTGAGAAAACAGACAAAGAAAACAAAAATTAAAAACAAAAACGGGGTCGGGCTATTCCCAGACCCTCAAATAAACAAACAAACTCGTTGCTTCCCCGACAACATCGCCAATTTGTTGGACGGGCCTTCACTCAGGACAACAAATAAATTTATAAGTCAAGACCCCCCTGAGTATAGGGGAGTCAGGATCGTTCCACGAGAAGCAAGGTTGTTTGTTTATCGACTCCTAATAACAAAAATCAAACAAAAACAAGCAAAACACCCACAAGTAGCCTCGTTAACGACGTTGTCAGGGTCATTAACGAACCACTGCAAACAAATAACCAAAAATAACGATCTAAACAGGTTCGGTACCGAGCCTACGAACTCAGCAACGAATATCACTTAAGAGAATTCAAATAAAAACAAAGATCTAGGATAAGGGATACCACAACATAGTCATGCATATAAACTCGTAAGAAGATAAGATCATGCCTTTAAATAGATAAATTTATCAACTTTCATTGACTAATAAGTAAATTAATCTACTTTCATAAACCAATTCACTCAATTTCTTGTTTTGGGTCTAAAGCTTGAAACTTTCGTATTCAAACAACATCAACCTTCAAGTCTATAACTTTCTCTCTCAATCAAGTTAAAAACTCAAATCACCTTGACTTTCATCTAGGTCTAAGCACAACAAACAATCTCAAAAAGATAGAAGGCATTCATCACATAATCTCACTCATCAAACATGCATAACCATGCCGGGTTTAACCCCGACCCTAGAAAAGAAGACTACTCACTACTCATGACTAAGAAACAAATAAATTCAACAAAAGAGATCATTGAAAATAAATACTACTCAAATTAATAATAAATATCGTCTTACAGAAATTCAGAAGAAAACCGAAAAAACACAAAGCACCGAACCGAATCTCGCGACTAACGACCCTGGTAACTCTCGTCCACCGAGCTCTCGATCTCGACTCCGATCCGTCTCTCGCCTCTCTCGGCTCTTCATCTTCTCTCTACTTGCTTCCCTAAAAATTCCCCCCTTTTCTAGACTAATAAGAGGGCTATTTATACTAATAAGGCTAGAAAAATAAGAAGCTAGAAGATAAAAATTTTCCTAAAAAGATAGAAATAAAAAGCCTAAAAGATAGAAATAAAATCTAGAAAGATAACAAGACCTAAAATACATAATATAATAACCCTAAAATCATAAAAAATAATCTACCGACACGGAAATAAATTCCCGCACAGGATCGGTGAATTACAAAAATTAAACTCTCGAAAGCTCTATCTCATAACCTCGTTAACGAGCCCTCACAGCCTCGTTAACGAGCCTGGGCTTGGTTTCTTCAACACTTCTTTCTTCAAAAGCTTAGACTTCGACTTCTTTGTCTTGCATTCCACCATCCTTCATCATAGCGCTCCAAATTTAGCTCCAATTAGCACCTTTTCCTTGCTAAAACCTACAAAAATACACAAAACGGAGTAGCTTCCATACTTTTCACAAAATATGCAAAACTATCCAAAAACACACAAAACTAATCCTAAACTGATCAAAATTAGTCCTAACAAACTAAGAAAACATACTAAAAAATGTACTAAAAATACGAACATCAGACAACATTGCTCAAGTTGCTAAGGAGGTAGCTCAGGTGGAGCTCATGGAAAACAAGAAGGTTGTTGAAGATGCATCCAAGGAGTGATCTCCTTATTTCTGTTTTTAAACCTTAAGTTTTTATATATATCCCCGGGGTGTCGGGGTTTAATACATTTTTCTGTTTGTGTGGCCGCTCATTCTAGGGCCTTTTGTGTGAACAAATCTCTTTCCCCTGCTTTTTTCGTTTAGGGGTTTTATGGTGATTGATATTTTGGTATTTGTCTGGTCTTCTGTTTGTTTTGTCTTTTTTTGCAAGTAGTACAAGTTCCTTGAAGTCTACGTTCGTTGGACAAGGATTGACGTGTTTGGGAAGACGATCGTTGGCCGTCTTTTGATCATGTTATGTACTAATAGCGCTTTTTGTAAAGGATGCTAAGAGAGAGTGATGTATGTAATAGAATGTAAATACTTATGTTTTATTCAATAAAATCTAACTAGTTACACAAGTATCTTGGTTTATGTAAAACTCCTCTTGCTCTAGAGTTGTCTTTATGTATTCTCGATCTTGCATCTTGTGACTAGTCGTTGTGTGCACATCGTTGCCTGATTGTAAGGCGAGGACCCATGTTTGGGCCTGTAACGTCACAAGGCGTCCCTTGTTAGTTTTTGTAATATTGTCGTTGTTCCATGTGTACGAGACGAGATAAAAATAAAGATAATATGATGAAGTAATAGATAAATACCTTGTTGCAACTTTGGTTTTGTCAAAAGTGATATAATTTCAGATTTTTCACGTTCCAACTTCTTGGGACTGTCTTTCCATCATGGGATACTAACTCGTAGGCTCCTTGTCCGACAACTTTTGTAATCTGTTAAGGTCCTTCCCAATTGGCTCCTAATTTACCAGCATTCAGTTCTTGAGTGTTTTGAAAGACCTTTCTCAACACCCAATCACCTACTTGAAATGCTTTTGCCCTGACGCGTTTGTTATAACTTCGAGCTACCCCTTGTCTATATGCTGCCATACGAATCAATGCTTCATCGCGTAACTCGTCAATAGTGTCCAATGATAGAACAAATTGGATAGATTTGACTCTTCTGTAGCAAGACCATATCGAGCCGTAGGCAAGGTTACTTCAACTGGTAATACGGCTTCACACCCATACACTAGAGAGAAAGACGTATGTCTTGTAGCAATCATAGGAGTTGTCTGATTTGGCCAAAGGATAAGTGGTAACTCGTCGGCCCATCTTCCCTTAGCCTCTTTGAGTCGTTTCTTCAAATTCTAGATGATCACTTTGTTGATTGCTTCCGCTTGACCATTGGCTTGAGGGTAGCGTGGCGTAGACATCACCAAATGAATGTTGTATTACTGGAAAAACGCTCTTGTTTGGTCGTTGATGAATTGAGACCCGTTGTCACATACTATGGTGGATGGTACTCCGAATCTACTTAGGATATTTCTTTTTATGAAGGAAATGACCTGAGTATCTTTTACTTCTTTGAAGGCTTCGGCTTTGATCCATTTAGAGAAGTAATCGGTCATGGCTAAGATGTAAACACGTTGTCCTGAAGCTGGAGGGAGTTTCCCTACAATATCCATTCCCCATTTCATGAATGGCCAAGGGGAAGTTATAGGATGTAATAACTCTGGAGGTTGATGTGTTATAGGTCCATGATGTTGGCACGCGTCACACTTTCGAGCAAACTCCACTGCGTCTTTATTCATGGTGGGCCAATAATAGCTCATCCTTCTTGCCTTCTTCGCTAGGTTACGACCCCCTGTATGATTTCCGCATTCTCCATCGTGTATATCCTGCAACACCTTTTGTACTTCTTCCTCCCTCACGCATCGTGCGTATAATCCTGATGACATCAACTTGAACAAGATGTTATCCTTAATGGCGAAAGTAGAAGCTTTTACCTTAAGTCGTCAGGCGTCCTCTGTCATCCGGTAGAGTCCCATCTTGTAACCATCTTAGATAAGGGGTTACCCATGAGGTACTCTCATCAGAATCTCGTACCTCAAACATCTCCGCTTCTTATATTATGGAAGGTGCATCTAGATATACGAAAGGTATCTCGTGGTATTTTCTTGGGTCGATTGCGGATCCGAGATTTGCTAAGGCGTCTGCCTGTGTGTTAGCGTCTCGAGGTACCTGTTTTATCTCAAAGTGCTTGAAGTTTTTTATAATCTCTTGAACTTTTTCAAGTATGCCTTCATCTTTGAATCCCTGGCAACATATGAATTCGTGACTTGACTTACAATAAGTAATGAATCACATATTACCTCAATTTCTTGTACATTCAAGTCTTTGGAAATAAGTAACCCTGCTATGAGTGCCTCGTATTCTGCTTCATTGTTGGTAGCTTTGAATGTACATCGAACAGCCTGGGCCATCCTATCCCCATGTGGCGACTTTAGGACTACCCCCAGTCCTACACCTACTTGATTTGACGCCCCATCGGTGTGCATCATCCACTTGCCACTGCCTAGTGATCTTGCTACATGTAACATTTCTTGATTTTCTTCTTCGAGCATGGTAGGAGTAATGTCGTACCCGTTGAGGTGGATCAACCACCTCATGAGTCGACCTGATAGCTCTGGTTTTGACATGATACTCTTCATTGGAAAGTTAGTCCTCACAGTAATAGAATGACTTTCAAAAAAGGGACGTGGTTTCCGCATCAAGTAAAGTTTTAATCACATAATAGATGGGTAACTGGTTCCTATCTTCTTCTCGAGTCAAGACGGTGCTTACAGCTGCTTTTGTTACAACCAAGTACATGTACAACACCTCACCTGGCTTGGGTTTGGAAAGTATCTACGGGTGGGATAAATAGCTCTTCAATTCTTTGAAGGCTTCTTCATGTGCTTCCGTCCACTCGAATGACTTGTTTTTCTTCAAGATGTCGTAGAACAGTTTGTTCCTATCTGAAGATCGGGATATGAATCGGTTGAGTGTTGCTACTTGTCCCGTCAACTTCTGAACGTCTTTGACACATCTTGGTGATTGCAGCTCCATTATCGCCTTGATCTGATCCGGACTTGCTTCAATCCCTCTCTGCGTTACTATGTATCCAAGGAATTTCCCTGATGTAACTCCAAAGGAACATTTGGTTGGGTTCAACTTCATTTTATAGCTTCGCAAAATCTGAAACGCGTCTTCCAAGTGCCTGATGTGATCTTCCGCCTTCAAGGACTTGACTAACATGTCGTCAATATATACCTCCATTGTATCCCCCAGTTTTTCCTAAAATATCTTATTAACCAATCTTTGATAAGTAGCACCTGCGTTTTTTAATCCGAAATGCATAACTTTATAACAGTAAGTTCCTTGATTAGTTACGAATGCAGTTTTTTCTTGGTCGTTAGGATGCATCATTATCTGATGGTATCCACTAAACGTGTCCATGAAAGTTAAAAGCTCATGTCATGTCGTCGCATCCACCATTGAGTCGATATGAGGCAAAGGGAATGAATCTTTAGGACATGCTTTATTTAAATCAGTAAAATCCACGCAAACGCGCCATTTACCGTTTTTCTTTTTCACCAAAACTACATTTGCAAGCCAGTCAGGGTACTTTACCTCTCTAATTTTACCAGACTCAAGTAAGGATTTTACCTCGTCGTTGATTACCTGATTCCATTGGGGCGCGAATTTATGCCTTTTCTGCTTAACTGGTGGAATCTTCTGATCGACATTGAGGGTGTGTGTAATCACGTTAGGGTCAATTCCCACCATATCTTCGTTTGACCAAGCGAAGCAATCACTGTAGGACTGTAAGAATTCCACCAAGTGCTTTCGTAAAGTGAGCTCCAGATCCACCCCTATCCTGATTTTTCTTGATGGATCGAGTGGATCAAGGGCTACTTGTTTGAGTTCGGGTGTTTTTGGCTTTATGTAGTAAGTGGTGGTCCTATAGTCCTTTAATTGCTATTCTGACGACTTCTTTTTCGTTTCGATATGCAGGTTTTTTGAAGTCGTCACTCTCATTGTCACGAAGTAGCACTTCCTTGCCAACTTTTGTTCCCCTTGATTTCTTGTATTCCCCACGGCGATGGGAATTTTACCCATTGATGATAAGTCCAGTGAATGGCTTTCATCCCGTGGATCCATGGCATGCCCAAGATAAATTGAAAGGTGACGGGCAATCAAGTACTTGAGATTTTACCTGGTAGTTTACCCCTCCTGCGATGGTTGGTAATGATATTTCTCCTAACGTGTTACGAGATTCGCCACTGAAGCCTACCGAAGTCGTAGACTTCTTAATGATGTCATCCAAACCGAGGCCTAAACTGTACAAAGCATCCAACATAAGCAAGTTAGTGGAACTTCCATTATCAACTAATATTCTCTTAACGAGGAAATTTGCTATTGTTAAAGAAATTATTAAACAATCATGGTGAACTTCCTCTTCTTCGATATCATCGAAGGTGATGGGCATCATGTCGTGACTCGTTCCAGTAGAGATTTTGGGGTGTTCTCTCCCGGTATCCCTTGCGATTCTCTTGGCTGTGGAATAGGTTATGCCACAGATTTCGGACCCCCGGTGATGACATTGATTGCTCTTGTATGCTTTGGAGGTGGTGGTGGACTGGCTTTCCCTTTGTTGCGTTCTAGTTGTTCCTTTGCTTTTTCTGATATTAAGTCCTTGAGATACCCCCTGCGTAGTAGCTCACTTACCTCTTTTCTCAACGCGATGCATTCGTTTGTCCGATTGCCGTGATCAAAGTCGAAATCGCACCATCTGGATTTATCTTTTTGGTGTGAAGGTGTGTTACTCTTTCTTGGCCACTTCACAATATCCCCCATGCCATTAAGGGTTCGGACCACTTCCGTTGCATCTACGCAAAAGTAGTAATGAGACAATTTGGGAGGAAGCCTTGGATCTTCATATCGCTCATTTTGCCTAGCAAATTCCGCATTTACAGTCGACTTGGAAAGAGATGAGGTAGGATATGGAACGTATCTGGTTTCTCGCCTCCTTTGTCTACGCTCTGGTCAGTGAGGACTAGCGGCCTTGACGGTGAAGAGGTCATCCTCTTCCAGTCGCACATGCGCTAATGCTTTTACCTGTACCTCATCGATGTTCGAGCAAGGATATTTAGTTAATTCGCGATATAAATCAGGATTACCAACCGAAATGCCTCTTCCGAACGTTTCCACAGCTGTAGCGGCATCCCATCCTTCTATGGTGACCAACTCCTCGTTGTACCTGTTAAGGTAGGCTTTCAAGGATTCGCCGGTCTTTTGGACCACGCGATATAAGTCGCTTGAACGCTTTATAGCGTGTTGACTGCTCGCGAATCTTATCCTGAACTTGTCAATCAACTCAGAAAAAGACGAAATACTCCCGAGAGGTAAATGAGAGTGCCAATTAAGTGCGGGCCCAAATAACGTGTTTCCGAACCAATGGCACATAACAATCTCCGTCATGTCGAAGGGAACGGTGCTAATATTCATAGCTTGTTTAAACGCATCTACGTGTTGGTCCGGATCTATAACCCCTTCGTACTTAGGTACATCGGGGACATGATATTTGCGAGAGATGTCTACCCTCGCTATAGCGGGAACGAATCCTTCCTTTCCATTGCTATCAGTTGAGGTGCTCCTAGGACCTGAGTGATTCGGTCCTCCTAAGTTTTGAGGCGTTCCCGTAATTGGACAACCTCAACATCCTCTCTAACTGCCCTTAAAGAATTACCATTTACTTGATAGCCAGTTATTGGCCTAGTACTGTCAGGTGTTACAAGATTTGGGTCGTCCATGTCCAATCGTCGAATGACGCCATCCGCTGCGTCCATCAATCATTGACGGTTTGGCGCTGATTGTACCCAAGATCGAAGCAAATTACGTTTATTAGTTAAAGTTTTGATTTGTCTCTCATATACCCCAGTGAACTTGGCATGAGCTTCCTTTTGGTTTTCCAAATCTTTTTGAAGGGCAATCCAGGATGCACGGAGTTCAGTGATAATGTCGGAGTCAACTGCTCCTCCTCGTTCTGCAGCCGTGGAGGTGGTAGGATTTCCATTCACATTTCCAGAATCGTGGTCAACCCCATCTACGTTTCCAATTTGTTGGTTATCTCCACCTTGGTTGATTTCATGGTTCTCGGGATCTTCCACATGATTGTAGGTAGCACGAATGCCTTCCATCTTGTAAGTAGAGCTTATAGTTTTTTGGCGACGCGACTTCCTTTTGACTAGGGCCCCACGGTGGGCGCCACTATTTTTGGGTAGATTTACTACACAAACGTGTTACCTGCTTAAAATGAGGGAAACCTAACCAAAAAATAGTCGTAACGCGTTATAGCTAAAGAACAAGATGTATACTTAAAAAAACAGAAGTAGAAAGCAAACGAAAATAGGTATCGTGATTGGATTATGATCGTTCTGGTAAAAAATTCCTCCACGGTTACAAATAAACACACGAGCGAAATTGGCAAACAAAAAGAACAATTTTAGCTTGAGAGTATTTTAGAGTGCGATTATGAGTGAGCTTATCCATCTCCCCTTGATCTCTTCTCCGTTCTTATTTTATAATCTTCCGTCCTTTGTGACCATTACGAGCTCCTCTTCCCCCGTGGATGTCGCTACCGCTTTTCAATGGCCTAGTCGTTGGCATTTGAGGGACCTTTTGTAGCCGAGATTTCCGCCATTGCTCTCTCGCCCACTACTCCCCGTAATTACTTCTTATTTGATTTCATCGTTTGATGGTTTGGGCCGAATATCTTGGACTATCGTGATTATTGGGCTAAATTCTGGAGAGGCCCAACAATTGATAACTTTCTTGTTAAATGTGTATTAATTAATAATGGGAGTGCTACGAACCTGTTAATGTTGGATGCCTTATACATCCTTGGGGTGACACTTAACGATGTCCATAAGAAATCCACAACATTGGTAGGATTTAGCGGTGAATCTCGAAACATGTAGGGGAAATTGTCCTACTTACTATCAACATCGGAGTCAGCTATCAGGTAAAGTTCTTAGTGCAGGATTATCCATCTCCTTTTAACGTTATTTTAGGTATGCCTTGGATCAATGGGATGAAAGCTATCTCATCAACGCACAACCAATGCGTCAAATTTCCTTCTCCGTGGGGAGTTCAGGAAATTAACGATGAACAAAAGATAGCACGGAAATGTTATTCCATAACCATGAAGGCAACCACCTAGCACTTCGAAGCTACTTCTCAAGAAGAAGTCGACAACATAGAAATTACAGGACTGTAAGGTGTCAAATTACTACGTAAAACCTAAAGCTCCGAAGCTGGAAGAAGTTGAATTAGATCCTGAAAACCCCATGTGAAAAGTTTGAGTGGGAGCAGATTTAACACCGGATATGCAAGAACAACTAGTCGGCTTCTTACGTTCCTATTCAGATTGCTTTGCATGGTGAAGTGAAATTATGGTCGGAATTAACCCAGATATAATCACTCATGCGCTCAATGTCAACGACAGGATAACACTGGTCAAACAAAAAAGACGTAAGTTCGCTCCAGAACCAAATCAAGTAATAAACGAGGAGGTAAAATCTGTACCTGAATTTGGAAAAATAAGGGAAGTAAAATATCCTGAAGTGTTAGCAAATGTGGTCGTTGTAAAGAAAAAGAACTGGAAGTGGCATGTTTGCGTCAACTTTACCGATCTAAACAAAGTGTGTCCTAAAGACCCGTTTCTACTACCTCGTATTGATGTTATGGTCGATGTGGCGGCGGGAAACGAAATGCTAACTTTCATGGATGCATTCAACAGATATCATCAAATACTGATGCACGCCGATGACCAAGAAAAATCAGCGTTCGTAAATAACCAAGGGATTCATTGCTATAAAGTAGGGATGCTACACGGGTCGTGGCGACCCGTGACCCGCAAAAAAAATAATGTGACCTGCGACCCGTTTGATTAAGTCAATAGGATTAAAAATGATTTTTTTACCCAAATTTTTTTTTTAAAAAAACCCTTTGAGTTTACGGGTTGACACGCAAGCCCAAGGGGATTTTTTATAAAAAAATATTTTATATATTAATAAAATTATTAAAATATATATTTTTTAAAACATTGCGGGTTGAAGGTCGACCCGCGCGGGTTTAACCTGACCCGACCCTCAACCCGCAAAATAAAAAAATCGACCTGCAACCCGACCCTCACGGTTCGCGGGTCGACCCACAACCCGAAATTTTCATGTCGGGGCTGTACGGGTCGCATGCGATTCGATCCATTGAAAATCCCTACTATAAAGTCATGCCATTTGGACTTAAGAATGCATGTGCTACTTATCGGACACTGGTTAATAAGATGTTTCAAGAGAAACTAGGGGATACCATGGAGGTTTACATTGATCACATGTTGGCCAAGTCATTGCAAGCTGAAGACCACATTCGACACTTGGAAGACGCGTTTTAGATTTTGAGACAATACAAGATGAAATTTAACCCGATGAAACGCTCTTTCCGTGTTACTTTAGGGAAATTCCTTGGTTATATCGTAACATAGAGGGGAATCGAGGCTGGCCTAAAACACATAAAAGCCTTCATGGAACTCCATTCACCTCGGTGAATGGAACTAGACAAGTAGCAACTTTGAACAGATTCATTCCAGGTCATCTAATAGAAACAAGATGTCTTACAACATCTTAAGAAAGAACAGAAATTAACCGGACAAGTAGCACCTTTGAATAGATTCATTCTAGGTCATCTGATAGAAACAAGATGTTTTACGACATCTTAAGAAAGAACAGGTCATTCTAATGAATCAAGGACAATGAAAACGTGTTTCAAGATTTAAACAGGTATTCATCGCAGCCTTAGATATTATCAAGGCCGAAACAAAGAGATACACCCTACATATACTTGGCGGTCACGGAAGTTGCCGTAAGTGCAGTTCTTGTTCGACATGAAGGAGGAGATCAACTTCCTATTTACTATGTAAGTAAACTCTGTTGGACGCTGAAATGAGTGTGTCGTGTCAAAACTGGAGTTATTAGGTCGATTAGTTAGGTGGTTGCTACATTTGAATGGATACGACATCAACTATGAACCCCGGACATTTATGAAGTCACGGGCTTTGGCAGATTTTGTGGTCGACTTACTCCTATCCCGCTCGATGATAATAAACAAGAAAAATGCATGTCGAAAAGGCGTTAACATTTGGGAAGTGGATTCTACATACAGATGGAGCATCAAATCAAATAGGAGTAGGGATCGGAGTAGTAGTAATGTCGCCTCAGGGGGGATAGGATAGCCCAAGCCGTGCGATGCATATTCAAGGTGACGAACAATCAGGAAGATTATGAGGCGCTTATAGAAAAATTGACCATCGCCAGAGACCTAAACGTGCAACATATTGAGGTAATATGTGATTCATTACTCATTTTAAATCAAGTAATGGGTTCCTATGCTACTAAGGATTTGAAGATGATAGCTTATTTAGAGAAGGTCAAAGATATCATCAAAGGCTTTGATGTGCGCCTTTTTAGTCATGTTTTTAGGGTGTATTTTTGTGTGTTTGAGTCTTTTTCTTTAGTTTTGTGTTTTGTTTTGAGTCGTTTGTGTAGGTTTTCGTATTTTCTTAAGATATGGAGTATACATAAGCTTTGGTGGTGTTTTGTAGGTTTTTAGAAGCTGTTTGGAGCACTTTTGAGGAAAAGAGCAAAACCGAGAAGAAACACTTAAGGAAAAGCTCAAGGAATGAAGTTCATAAAGTCATTGAAGATCAAGTTTGAGTTTGGAAAGAGATATAGAAATTCGTTACAAAGACATAGGAAAACGAATCGAGTCAAACGGAGTTGTAACGAGCCCGCTATGCAAGTTTTACTCAAGGCTGTTTTCGATGCTGAACAGGATCGGTACCGAGGCTCTCAGGTCGGTACCGAGGTGTAGCGATACCGAGTCGACGCAATTAAAAGGCTTTTATCCTATTTCTTTTTATGTTATTAGATAGTTTTAAGGGATATACCTTATTAGAAGATTTATTTCCTTATAGATAGCTTTTAGATAGAATAGTTTCTTTATAAATACCCTTCTCTAGCTTCTTGTTTTGATCCACCACACAACACACGATTGAGGAGAGGAGGAAGAGAGAGATGGGTGTGGTAGGAGTAGAGATAGAGAGACGTGTGCGGAAGACAAGTTTTGTTTGGATTCAAAGTTGTAAGCTTTCTTTTTATTAATTTAAATGTTTTCAATTATGATTTGTGAGTAGTCTTCTTGTCTAAGGTTGGGGTTGAACCCAACAATGATTGTGCATGCTTGTTTGTGATCATGTCTTGATTTTTTTTTATTGCATGAATCTTCTCTCTTGCTCTTAATTCTTGAAACGAAAGTTGAAGGGAATTTCTCACTCATTGTTGAAGTGAAAGCGGAAACCTTGAATCAGAATAGTCAATTTAGGGTTTTGAAGCGAAAGCGGATCTATCCTAGTTGAAGTAGAAGAGATTAGATAGTAAGTTTATTGATTGTATGAAAGTTAGTTGATTTACTTGCTTAGGTAGACGAAAGTTGACACCTTTATGTGATAAAAGCATGATCTATGTATTTCATAAGCGTTTCTATACATGATTGTTGTTATGGGGATACCTTTACCTTAGGTTTTCTCTATCTCTTGATAAAAACCCTAGCTTTGTTGATTGCTTCCGTGATAAGTAACAAATTTTGGTACATAACTATCTCCCGTGGACGAACCTGACTTCGCTATACACAGCGGGGTCTTGACTATAAATTTATTTGTTGTCAAGAAACACTCCCAACAAATTGGCACCGTTGCCGGGGAGATTTCAATAGTGCCAAGTTTTGTTATTTTACGTTTTTCGGGACTCAGACGAGTCAGTAAAGACCCCCCTAGTGTCGGTACCGACCCTGCTGGGCAATCCAATTTCTGTGCTTTTTTTGTTTATTTTCTAGGTCACTGTTGAGTTGTTACCGATCCTATCCAGGTCGGTACCGACCCTGTCAACAGGTAGTTACTTCTTTCTTTTTAGTTTCTGCTTTTCGGGATCACTAAAGGCTCGATACCGACCCTCTGGGCCTCAGTACCGACCCTCCTCTGAGAACCCGTTTTGCTTTTGATTTTGTTTTTGTTTTTGTTTTTGTTTTTGCTTACGGTATATGCCAGCTAAAGGACGTCGAGTTGTCTCTAATCCAGTAGTAAACTCTAAACCCGAGCGATCCTTCCACCGACGTTTAAGAGAACGCAAAGCCATGGCCATGACACCGGAAGAGATGGCACCACAGATGGCTGCACTCTAGAGGCAGATCGATGTCGTGCAAGCTGACATTGCCCGTCTACGAGAGCAGTTGGATGCTATTTCAAGAAACGCTGCGCAATACGTGCACCCTAAACTGAGGGTGCCAGAATCGGTCATAGTTCTCCCAAAGTTTGAGAAACCAATCATTCTCGAAAGACCATTCATAGCCACCACAGGAGAACGTGTAGATGTCAGGAAGGGACTTCTCACGTTTTATATTGGATAAGAGAAGGTTGAATTTCATTTCAATCCGGCCATAAGAGAAGTGGCTAGTTGTAGTATTGAAGAGTCTACCGACCCACCATGGGTCGGTACCGACCCTTCCCTGAGTACAGAAACAAGAAAATACAAGGAAAACACGCATACCAAAGGTCCTACCTACCCACCATGGGTCGGTACCGAGCCCAACACCGCAACTGAGTCTGACATGCATGACATCGAGCCACTTCCAGATCCAGCAGGGTCGTGAACGACCCACATAGCCTCGGTAACGAGTCATCCTTTGAACAACCAAGGTGAGTTTTCTTGTTCTTATCCAATTAATTCTGGTCGTGATCCCTTCTCCTATCCTTGTTCTATGTCAAATCCTATTGTTAGTCATGTGAATGAGTCGAAACCTCCTTGGTTTTCGGATTTTACTAACCCTGTTGTAGGATTACCAAGCATACTTATTGATGATGGAGGACCGAATATCTTGGAGAGAAGCTTTTATGATTTTCCATCTAAGTATGGGGTTTCTCTTGATCCCGACATAGCTGGATGGAAATCGCATTGACCTACCAAGGTAAGTTCGTTAGGCTAACGACGTTAAATATAGCGCTTACGAGAGGCAACCCGCTTTTTGTTTTTGTTTTAGTTTTTGCTTTCTTAGTTCATTTTGCTAGCTTTCTTTTGACTTGTTTTTAGGTTAGAGTAGTTTAGTAGGGATAGAAGTTTTTCTAAAGTGACTCAGGTACAAGAAGATGAAGTACTACAACAAAGAAGATAATAATCAAAGGCATTCGGTGGCAATTCAGCAAGCTCGTTACCGACCTCACAGGGTCGGTACAGACCCCAACATAGAACCGAGAAAAATCAACTCCTCAGCGATCAATGGTTTCACGTAGCTTCAGTTTTATTTTATGAGTTCCCTTTCCTTATCCTCTTTATTTTTATGTCTTTTCTTTAAACAGTGAGGACACTATTTGGTTTAAGTATGGGGTATGGGAAAAGGAAACTCAGTTTTGTGTCTTTTGTTTGTGTTTTAGGATTAATAATATTCCACTTAGATGTCCTATGATATGCTTTAACTTGCTTGATCATATAATTCCATAACATGTTTGGAGAGCTTTGCCTGAATCATGTTGCAATTGTTTTTATGTGGATATTTAGCATGTGATTAAATTGAGCACATATGATCTTAGGTAGAAGTGACTGAAATCCAACAAAAATTGCTACCTTGTGAGTTGTTTTTGGCCTTAGGGAGAACATCAAAAATCCCTCTTCTCTTCTTTTCTTGTGTGATTTACTCTCCTTATGCATATTATCTCTTTTTATTGATATGGTTATCTATTACTTGAAGCCTATATGAGATATTAGTTCATTGCATGTGAAATCATATGATGGAGAACTTATTTCTTTAATCCACTTTTTATCCTTTCTTTTTACCTATCTTTGCATTATCCTCTTTTTGAAACCAATTATAGCCTGAAGCCTTTTATTTTTATCTCTACAAAAATATTCCTTAGCCGATATAAGCTTGACCCTATCCGGGGATTAGGACTTAGTGTTGGTTGTTGTGATGATTTTGTTGAGTGAGTTGTATTGGTTCAAGTGTCGGGTAATACGGGTTGAGTATTTGAGAATCTTGCGGTATAGTATGTAAAAGGAGTTTGGTTCCTTGAATACACTTGCAAAGGAAGTGGAAAGAAAAGAGGAAGAAAGAAAGAAAAAAGTAGAGTAGATATCGACCCCAGCAGGGTCGGTACCGAGCTTCTCGTAGAGAAAAAGATCAGTGAAAAAAATCAGAAAGGAAGAAAGCAGAAAAAAAAAGAGTTGAGTAGTGAAAAATGTGCATGAGCCAAATCCTCCTTGTTATTTTGAGCAAGATAAGTTGGGATATTAAAGGGGTTAAGAATAAGAGAGTGTGCATAATGTTTGAGAGAGTTTGGTATGTTGTTTTTTTGAGAGTTTTGGAAATGTGTGAGTTTTTAGGAGTCTATATTCCGGATATTATTAGCACCACATATCCAAAATATTTTCACGCCTTATTTGTATTTACCAAGCCCCATTACAACCCGGCCGAATGGAAGCTTCTATGAAGTTTTTCATTGAGCCTAAGTTCTCTTAATGATTTTCATATGTTTTGACATCTCTGGTGGAGAGTTTGGTGATATAAGTAACAATGGCTATGTTGATTTTTGCATATTGGATTGAGTTGAGATGTGTTATTCTAAGCCTAAACACTTGAGAATTGAGAGAAACACATTACCCTTGTGAGGTTGGATTTTTAGTTGCTTTTGCTTAAGGTTGCTCATATATGTGTGATGACGTTAGATTCACTTATCTATCTATTTCTACTTGTGTTTAGATGTTGTTTTTGATAAGGGCATTGACTTGATATATGTGTTGATGGTTGTAGTTGATGTCTTGTTGATTGCTTGAGCACAAGCAAGTCTAACTATGGGGTATTTTGATGTCCGCCTTTTTAATCGTGTTTTTAGGGTATGTTTTTGTGTGTTTGAGTCTTTTTCTTTAGTTTTGTGTTTTGTTTTGAGTCGTTTGTGTAGGTTTTCGTATTTTCTTAAGATATGGAGTCTACATAAACTTTGGTGATGTATTGTAGGTTTTTAGAAGCTGTTTGGAGCACTTTTGAGGAAACGAGCAAAACCGAGAAGAAACACTTAAGGAAAAGATCAAGGAATGAAGTTCATAAAGTAATTGAAGATCAAGTTTGAGTTTGGAAAGAGATAGATTTTCGTTACAAAGACATAGCAAAAAGAATCGAGTCAAACGGAGTTGTAACGAGCCCGCTATGCAAGTTTTACTCAAGGCTGTTTTCAATGCTGAACAGGGTCGGTACCGAGGCTCTCAGGTCGGTACCGAGGTGTAGCAAAGACCGAGTCGGCGCAATTAAAAGGCTTTTATCCTATTTCCTTTTATGTTATTAGATAGTTTTAAGGGATATATCTTATTAGAAGATTTATTTCCTTATAGATAGCTTTTAGATAGAATAGTTTCTCTATAAATACCCTTCTCTAGCTCTTGTTTTGATCCACCACACAACACACGATTGAGGAGAGGAGGATGAGGGAGAGGGACGTGAGAGGAGTAGAGATAGAGAGACGTGTGTGGAAGACAAGTTTTGTTTGTATTCAAAGTTGTAAGCTTTCTTTTTATTAATTTAAATATTTTCAATTATGATTTGTGAGTAGTCTTCTTGTCTAAGGTTGGGGTTGAACCCAACAATGATTGTGCATGCTTGTTTGTGATCATGTCTTGATTGTTTTTATTTCTCATTCATTGTTAAAGCGAAAGCGGAAACCTTGAATCAGAATAGTCAATTTAGGGTTTTGAAGCGAAAGCGGATCTATCCTTGTTGAAGTAGAAGAGATTAGATAGTAATTTTATTGATTGAACGAAAGTTAGTTGATTTACTTGCTTAGGTAGACGAAAGTTGATACCTTTATGTGATAAAAGCATGATCTATGTGTTTCATAAGTGTTTGTATGCATGATTGTTGTTGTAGGGATACCTTTACCTTAGATTTTCTCTTTCTCTTGATAAAAACCCTAGCTATGTTGATTGCTTGCGTTATAAGTAACAAATTTTGGTACATGACTATCTCCCGTGGACGAACCTGACTTCGCTATACATAGCGGGGTCTTGACTATAAATTTATTTGTTGTCAAGAAACCCTCTCAAAAGGCTTCATATATTTTCAAATCAAGCAAATACCACGAAATACCAATACGCATGTAGACGCCTTAGAAAATCTCGAATCAGTGATTGACCCTAGAGAATATAACAAAATTCCTTTCTTGCACCTAGGCATGCCCTCAATCATAGAAGATACCTCAACATCTTCGTGGGTGAGACCTTACATAAAATGGTTACGAGATGGAATCTTTCCAGACGACATAGAAGTTTCTACTCTTGCGATTAAGGAAAATATCTTATTAGAGTGGATGTCCTCAAGATTATATGCATGATGCGTAAGAGAAAATGAAGTAGAAATAGTGTTACGAGATATCCCACGATAGCGAATGAAGAAACCACACTAGGGGTCGCAACCTGGCAAAGAAGGCAAGTTGGATGAGATATTGCTCTCCCATCATGAACAAAGACGCAATCGACTTTGCTAGAAGATGTGATGGGTGCCAGCGTTTGTCATGGACCTATCTCTAACCAGCCACCAAATCTACTTCATCCCATATCATCCCCATGGCCTTTCATGAGATGGGGAATGGATGTTATGGGCAAATTACCTCCAGCTTCAGGACAACGCATTTACATTTTGGCGATGACTGATTATTTCTCCAAGTATATCGAAGTCGAGGCCTTTAAAGAAGTCAAAGACACTCAAGTTATTTCATTCATCAAGCGAAATATTCTGAGTAGATTCGGCATCCCATCTACTATGGTTTGTGACAACGACTCCTAGTTCATCAATGAAAAAACATTCAACTAGTAATGTTGACACCACATCTAGTAATGTCGACACCACGTTATCTTCAAGCAACTAGTAATGTCGGCGTTACAACATTCAACTAGTAATGTCGACACCACGTTATCTTCAAGCAAATAGTTAGGCGGAAGCTAGTAATAAGGTGATACTGAGTAACTAGAAAAAATGTTTCATGGGAGCAAAAGGCAATGGGAAGATGAGTTGCCCCTTATATTGGTATGATCGTACAACTCCAAAGACGGCGACAGACCATACTCCTTTCACGTTAGTTTATGGATGTGAACTTGTGCTACTAGTTGAAATATCCATCCCAATTACGCGATACGGCTTGACCACTAAAGATGCCAATAGCGATAACATGTTCCACCATCTAGATACTATCGACGAGTTATATGATAGCGCATCCGTACGATTAGCGGCGTACAAGCAAGGAGTGGCTCGAAGTTACAATAAAAACGTCTAGTTAAAAGCTTTCCAAGTTGGAGACTAGATTTTGAGGGACGTCTTTCAGAATACTCAAGAGGCGAATGTTGGGAAATTAGGGGCAAAGTAGGAATGACCATATCAGATTACTAAAGTCGTTGGATAAGAAGCTTACAAGTTAGTGTCATCAGAAGGGAAACTTGTCCCTAGAAGTTGGAAAAGCAACATATTTAAAGCTCTACCATTTCTAAAGGAGCAATTTGATCCATGCAAAGACAAGGTATTAAACAACCCCTTCATTACCTTCAAATAGTTATCTTATTCACAGTACTTGAAACATTCTACATACACGTTACGAGAACAAATAGCAATGATACAATCATGCAACTAACAAGGGACGCCTTGTGACGTTACAGGACAAAACATGAGCCCCTCCTTCCAATTAGGCTAATGTGCACACAAGACTAGTCGAAGATGCTAAAGTTGAGACTACATGAGAAACTCTGGAGCAAGTAGAGTTAACAAGCAATTGACAATGACAATGCAAGCATGTACTTAATCTTACATTTTATTAATAAAATCAGCATTACATTCTTTCTATCTTCGTGTCACACACGATTACATGCATATCTCCTTTATCATTCTGACAACAAGTGCTTTTAAAATAAACCTCGAGTACGCATCACCTTGACGTGTTGATCAAGCTTCATTTCAGATTAACACCACATACCTGCAAAACCTACAAAACAAACATAGACAAACAAAACCAAAACACGCAATATAACGAGCGTAGCCAAAATAAAAACCGACGTCTTAGCAAACATTTCTAAGACCAGGATCCATAACATCCCAAAATAAATGGCCAAAAGTACACGGCCAGAGAAATATGGTTCAAAAACCCAACACAGTGGGCCCAACAAAATATTGTTTTAAAATTTAAACATTGAGAGGGTGGAGATTTCATTCTTCCAGCGCAGATTCAGCGACCTTATCCTCCTTGGAGTCCTTAGCCTCAAAATGAGAGATGTTGGTAACAACCTGGGAAACCACGTCGCTAGGAGGATATAGAGTGTTAAATTCACACCTCTCTTTGGCCGCATCCTAAGAGGAATGCTTCAACTTCCTTAACCAGCGACTGCTCTTTCTCTATGGAGGAATGAAGCTCAGCCTTCAAACCATCGACAACTTAGGACATATCACTGACTTTCTTCTCCAAAACTTTCTTCTTGTGCTCAAAGAGGTCGCTTCGCTTCTTCTCCAACTGGATGTTCACATTAGAACGAGATAATTGAGTAGGCAACTCCTTAAGAAGATTGTATGTCGCCAAGGTAATCTTTAGGCCTTGTAAATCCAAAGGCGTCAACACATTAGGAAATCATTCACGAAAAGGCGATCAAATAAAAAACAAAAATGAGTGCACAACATTCTTACCTGCCACTGCGCAGCCACTGCTTCACCAAAGACCTCGGCCATAGAAGATTTGCCAATCCCGTCGCGAGGGCCCATAATGCATAAGGGGGAGAGAGCATCAAGGCATTTCTCCATAGCTAGGTCCAATGACAACATTATCCCAGGTAAGTCAGATAGGCTGGGGATAGAGGAGCGCTTCGAGGAAGCCCCTTTCGTTGGAGTTGAAGATGACTTAGGAGGAAGTGAAACCGCCAAAGATGTGTCAACTTTAGAAGCCGTATCGACTTTCCTTTTCTTTCTAGCCTTGACGTACTCTGTGGTAGACAAAGCTGCAGCACTTGAACGGGTGGTCCTTGAAGCTGAACATGAAAGATGTTAGAGAGAAGAAAAAGAAAACCAGAAAGACGTAAGTAAAAAACAAGAAATAATGGGAGAGAAGTTGTTTACTCGACATTTCGGATTCCTCAGAAGCGACGTTGCACAGTTTGACGATTTTAGAGTAAAACCTCTCAATTAAAGGCAGTGCTTGAATACGAGCGACGATTTGAGCAAAATGTTAATATCATCATAGAACATGCAAGAACAAAAAGAAACAACGCATTACCTGAAGCACGCCAGCGAGGCTTAAGGAAGTGGCAATCAAACCTTAAAGACGGCATCTTTACAAAAAAAATTATATGCCCAACCCTGGTCCAACTTCGACACATCCAAGACTAGATCAAATTTACTTCTTAAGGTTTTTGTTATGAAACGGGCAAACCCGCCTTTAGACAGGCTACAAGTATAAAAAAAGATCTTCTGATTTGAAGGGAATGAATGTTGTTTGTAGAGCATATAAGACCAATCGACAAGAGAATGCCGTAAGCTTTGGGAAGAAATTGGCTAGGATATACGTTTAGGGTTTCCAAAAATTCGACTACAAGGGGAGAAAAAAGAAAACTGTGACCTATGCGAAAAGGATATTCATAGAAACATACCCAATCCTCGTTGAAGGAGTCGCCCACTCACCTTGTCCGGTTCTGTACACCACGACCGACGCATGGAAGCCAACTGACCAGGCGAAAGAAGCGGGGTCATAAGAAGAACTTATCTTGTGCTGAGTGGAAGAAATAACACGAGAAGATTTGAGGGATGGAGGTTCCTCCGTCTCATAACAACGGGAGAATTGTTCATAGGAAGACTCGATATTGCTCATGGTGGAAGAAAAGAAATTGAAATCAGATCAAAGGAAGAAGAAAATGCGAGGAAAGGCGTACTTGGGAAAGAGAAGTTGAGGCGCAGTGATGATATGGTTCTGGAGGCAATAAATAGAGGGATCGATGGGACGTCTGATGCCCTTCAGTTTCACAGATGCAGATTCAAAAACCCTTGAAAAATTTGAAGGAAAATTTCAGCGGGTTTTCGTGGGTTATTGTTGGGTAATTGACATTTGGGCCGAAATCGGAGTGCAAGCTCACATCAGAGATGATCGGTTACACACACGATCCACAAGGTTAACAAGAAGGGCAAAAGAATCAGAAAAAGAATGTTGGGATTCATTGAAGGCGTAGACGAGATTTCCGGGAAGTAGAGATTATGGCTTAACGGCTTTATAGCCCGTTATAAAATGGGTTGAGGCAAGAGAAGCAGGGACACAAAAAAATCACCAAGAAAAACCATTCATAAGCTCGATACTATCAATATATATACTCTCATTTCTCGATTGTGTTGTTCTTCATTTTTACTCATTGTCATCAAATACTTAATATTCTACATTCTGTACCCTTGAAACTCTTCATTCATAATCTTACACCAACAATTCTATTTGAAATTTCTAGTTTATATTTCAAATTATATATTGATGTGCCGCAACCTAGGCCACATCATGATTTCACGCCACCTCTTCTTGGCCCCATTACAAGAAGCCATGCTAGACTCCTCAAGGAACACCTCCAAGCTGGATTAGCCACCATGGTTGCGCCACCAAGACCCCGTGATCACGTTGCTTCAAGTTGTTGGCTCACTTGGTGAATCTAATGCACTTAAGGACCCCTTCCACGTGGCGCCATTACTCAGCCATAATCAAAGCTCATCTTCCATTAATGCAAGCAGCCAAGAAGATGATCAAAACTCTTCATAAATCAGCCATCTCTTCACCAACTCCATTCAAGTGAAGACTCCTCATTTTCTCCTCTTAATGGCTGAATTTAGGAGACCTCTTTGCTGGCATTTTGAGGCTTATATTAGGCCATATTTCCTTGGTAATTTTAGATTATCTTTGATTGAAAAACACTAGAACAAACTCGAGTTTATGTCTTTGAACTCTCACTTGGGGCGTTCAACCAAGTGACCCTCTCCTTTGTGTGTTCATCAAAGGTTTGGCCTGATTTGTTTGGGTGAGTTTATCCCAATCGTTTGTTGCCTTGTTTTATCTTTGTTTGGGGATTTTATCCATACAAAAATCAAATATTTATCCTATCAATAAAACTATAATAAATCAGTTTGTTTTATCTTTGAATATGCTGAGCTCTCCATCCACCAACAACATCATTCGCTTGTTCAACTTGGAGCAATCTAAAGAAGCAATTCCATCCTCCCATCCACTCATTCGAACCAGTTGCAAGGCGATCCAAGTCGGGACTAATGCGACCCCCGTTTTGGATGCTAGCCAGGAGGCCGAGTCATTCACACTACGCTCGGATGGACCCGTCACCCGTTCTAGGGCTCGTGCCATCGAGACTGCGACGCAATCACTTGTGTCGCGACTTTCCGCAGGCCACGGCACAACCCTCTCCGCGTCGACGCACACAGCCTTGTGTGTCCTCGGCGTCGAGGAACCTCAAGCCGAGCCCTCGGTACCAACCTTCACCACCTTGGCACCATCGGACTCAGCCCTTGCACCGGACCCCGGATCGCAACTTGAGGTTCAAGTGCCCCTCGCGATGCATCGCGCGCCAGCGTCCTCGCTAGCGTCGTAGCCCTTGCCAGCGCCCTCGCCAGACTCGCCAGCGTTGTGTCACGCCTGCGATGGCCATGTCGCGACATCTCGGTGCCGGCCACGGACGACCTATCCTATTTTCACTATTTTTAGCATGTTTCCTAATTCTGAACATTACTATTGTTGGTTTTATATGTTTAGGAAGCCTTTTATGGGCCTTGCGCCGATGGGCTTAGAATTGCGTCGTTGGGCCTAGCTTGCATGCTAGCCCTAGGCGTGCCTTAGGATTTTTCATCTCTTTGTTTGTGCCGCACCTATTTATAGGGTGTTATGCATTGTTTTTCATTCAGCGCACATTTAGGATTTAATATAGTTGAGGATTGCTCTTTATTTCTCCCTTTGTGCTTGCACCGCCGCAATATTCTCATCAATGCTCTCGTGTTTCGCAATTGTTCTAGTGCAATCGTTCCAAACTCGATCATTCCAATGGTGATTCGAGTTTTTTCAAGTCTTCCGCCGCATACTTCGAGACCCACTACTCAAACACCGCAAAGATCTGTTGCATCCCGTAACGAGGGACGCATCAACTGGCATCAGAGCCACGGTTTGAGTAAGTCTCGCTACACCTTTTTTAGTTCATTCTCACACGATCCATTCCGTTGCATCAACCCTAGATCCATCCTCCACTTCATAAACCGTCATCTAGGGCCCCAATTTTTTTTCTTGTGTACGTTAATTGTTAAAAAAAATCAGCCTTGTCCATACTCACTTGATCTATTGATTACAATCGAGGCTCGCCTCGGCACCGGCGCGATCGCCGCACGCACTCGCCTCGACGTTGCAATCCACATCGCGACAATGATCGTCGTGAGGCTCGTGATCCACGCCACAACCACCGAGACATCAAGGTACAATTCAAACCCTTCTATGGCACTTATGATCCTGATGTTTTCATTGAGTGGTTGCAGGGCACGGAGCACACGCTCCGACATTTAGGTTACGAAGATGATGAGAAGGTCAAAGTCGTAACCCTACACTTCCATAGTGTCGCTCGAACGTGGTGGAACCGATTCGAGTCCGAGAGGATTCGAAAAGGCAAGCCCCTCATTTGAGAATGGCACCAACTTGTGTACATTTTGAAGAAGAGATACATCCCGGCTGATTATAAGGATAAGATGCACATCGAGATAATGCGCATCAAACAAGGTTCGATGACCCCGGAGGAAATCTTTGCCAAGCTCGAGGATATGTTTCTCAAGGCTGGCATGAGTGTTTCTCCATCAGTTATGCGGACTCGTTTCATTTCGGGATTGAGGCAATCGATCCAAGATCATTTGGAAATATTGCCCATTAAAGATCTCAACAATTTGGTTCATACGGCGATGCAAATCCACAAGCAAGAAATGAGATCCAAATCCACTTGGCAAAATTCGAGGTATGCATAGAACCCTAGTCCATTAAGTTTTCCTACTAATCGTGCACCTTCTTCCATACCAAATGCAAAGACAGGTTCGCAAACCAAGACGGAAGCCACGCCTTCGAAGGCGCTAGCCGCGCCGCATACCGCCGAGGAAAGTGCCGATCGTGCCCGTGACTTGGCATGCTACAAATGCGGGGGTCGTTGCCACATCATGAGGAATTGCCCGAACCAAAAGAAGGTCTTATTTACGGCTCAAGGGGAACCGTATGAAAGCCAAGAGGAAGACGAGCTCGAGGCGCCTGGTATAAACTCAACCGAGTTGGAGTGCGATCCATCGGAAGCAATTGGCGTCTCCAAGCTTCAATTGGTAACTCGCCGAGCTTTAAGCATGCGAGAGGCACCTAAAACCGATCAACGGGAACAACTATACCACACCCATTGTTTGGTAAATAATGCGTCCTTAAGCGTCATTATAGACTCGGGGAGTTGTGCAAATTTCCTCTCAAAGAAGGTTGTCGATCACTTCAAGCTACCGACGACGGCACATATGCAGCCGTTCAAGCTTCAATGGATATCCAATGACGGCGGCGATGGCGTAGGTAACGCGCCGAACACCGCATATTTCTCCAAACAAGGGCTCCAGCAGATTTATGATAGTTCAAGCAGCGTTTCTGGTGGAAAACCTATTCATTTAGAGTTTCCAACATAAATGAAGAAAAATCGCCCAGGGGAGATGCATTTGAGCAAGGGACCGCCGCCAGCCTCGCCTACCGTTGCACACCACGCCGTCGCAGCACGGAAATTCGGATTCCAGGAGCTACGGGACGAGTTTACAGGCGTTTCCAAGGCCATTCCTCCTCAAATTCCAGGAGCTATCACATATCCAAAAGGCGCCCCGGAACCTACAAGATCGAGTGAAGACGCCGAGCCACCCCTCCTCGGGACGTGCCAGGATCGTCTACTTTTGGCCAGGCGTCGTGACATCGATAAGTCTATGCAGGGGAGTCTTTCTTCTTTCATTTTGTATCCTTTGATTTCCATTACTAAATCCTTGGATGCCTCACTACCGCCTTCTATTGTTTCTCTTTTGAAGGAATATGAAGACATGATGCCGGACGAGCTTCCGAAGGGATTACCGCCGATCCGAGGGATCGAGCACAAAATCGACCTCATGCCAGG
Organism: Fallopia convolvulus; assembly: GCA_964016875.1. Classification (NCBI taxonomy): domain Eukaryota; kingdom Viridiplantae; phylum Streptophyta; class Magnoliopsida; order Caryophyllales; family Polygonaceae; genus Fallopia; species Fallopia convolvulus. Next base: position 25,762,514 of record OZ024721.1, on the reverse strand, counting down.
CGCTTCTTTACCAAATAGGGAAGCGTATCGAACCTCACCTAAGGAAACACAGGAGCTCCAGCAGCAAGTTCAAGAGCTTTTGGACAATGGCTTTGTCCGAGAGTCTTTGAGTTCGTGCGTCGTGCCAGTAATCCTCGTGCCAAAAAAAGATGGCTCATGGCGCATGTGCGTCGACTGCAGGGCCATTAATCAAATCACGGTGAAGTACAGGCACCCGATTCCACGGCTGGACGACATGCTTGACGAGCTCCACGGCGCAACCTTGTTTACGAAGATTGATCTCAAGAGCGGATACCACCAAATCCGCATGCATGAGGGCGACGAGTGGAAGACCGCATTTAAAACCAAGCATGGTTTGTACGAATGGCTTGTCATGCCTTTTGGCTTGACAAACGCCCCTAGTACTTTTATGCGGCTTATGAACTTTGTCTTTCGTAAATTTTTAGGACGTTTTATCGTCGTGTATTTTGACGACATTCTTTTTTTTCTAAGGATTTGGATTCTCACGCGAAGCACCTTAGGTTGGTGTTAGATTGCCTTCGTGAGCACAGTTTGTATGTAAACATAGATAAGTGTTCTTTTTGCACGGACACGGCGAAATTTCTTGGTTTCGTTGTGTCCAAGGATGGCCTTAGAGTGGTTGACGACAAGATCCGCGCCATCCGAGAGTGGCCCACCCCTACGACCCCGACGATGGTTCGCTCCTTCTTAGGGCTCGCAGGGTTCTATAGGCGGTTCGTCAAGGACTTTAGTTCCATCGTCAGGCCACTCCACAACCTCACAAAGAAGGCAACCACAATCAAGTGGATGCCCATTCATGAGGCCGCCTTTCCGGCCTTAAAAGATGCATTATGCAGCGATCCAGTCTTGCAATTGCCAGACTTTACTAAGCGCTTCGAGGTCGAGTGTGACGCCTCCGACTATGGCATAGGCGGCGTACTCGTCCAAGAAAAACGCCCCATTGCTTATTTCAGCGAAAAATTAACGGGGGCTACTTTGAATTACCCGACGTATGCCAAGGAGTTATATGCGCTTTTTCGGGTTTTAAAGACATGGCAGCATTACCTTTGGCCTAGCGAGTTCGTAATTCATACGGACCACGCCGCCTTAGCGTATCTAAAGAGTCAAACGACTCTAAACCGACGCCATGCACGATGGGTGGAATTTATGGAAACTTTTCCATATATTATCGCCCACAAAAAGGGAAAAGAGAACGTTGTGGCAAACGCTCTCTCGCGCAGGTATGTTCTTTTAACTCAACTACAGGCCAATTTGCTCGGTTCTCCTTGATTAAGGAGTTATATTTGCATGATTAATTTTTTAAAACGGTCATGGAGAACCTCGAGCATAATCGAATACATGGGTCCTATTTCTTGGACAATGGATACCTCTACAGAGCCAGAAAGCTTTGCATTCCGAACTCATCCGTGAGGCATCTATTGCTCAAGGAAGCTCATGATGGCCGAGGCCATTTTGGCATAGCCAAGACCCTAGCAGCACTTTGTGAACACTTGTTTTGGCCCCACATGGCGTCCGATGTTCACAAGTATTGTCGCGGTTGTGTGCCGTGCCAAACAGCTAAATCGAGGTCCCAACCTCACGGTCTGTACACGCCATTGCCAATTCCGGATACCCCGTGGGAAGATCTTTCCATGGATTTTATCACGGGCCTTCTGATGATAAGGCGCGGTAAAGATTCGATTTTTGTAATTGTGGACCTCTTCTCCAAGATGGCTCACTTCGTGCCATGCAAAAGGAACAACAATGCGACCGAAATCGCAAACTTGTTCTTTGAGCATGTCGTGAAGCTCCATGGTGTGCCTAAAACTATTGTTAGTGATAGGGACCCCAAATTTTTTAGCCATTTTTGGAGGACGCTATGGGGAAAGCTAGGTACGCAATTACGCTTTTCTACATCATATCATCCCCAAACCGATGGTCAAACTGAGGTGACCAATCGGACTCTGGGTACCCTTCTTCGAACGGTGCTCAAACATAACCCACACCGGTGGGAGGATCTAATTCCTTTTGTTGAGTTTTCCTATAATAGGTCCAAACACTTGGCGACAAAAACGACACCTTTCGAGATTGTCTACGACCTCAACCCGCACTCTCCGATGGATTTAGTCCCTCGGCCTTTGAAGAACGGCGAGCACATCGATGCGGCCAACCGCGCCGACGCCATACGACGCTTGCATGAGCGGACTCGACTTCAATTGGAGCGCCGGTCTGCACAATATGAGGCACAACACAACAATGGTCGCAAGCGTCTCGTTTTCAACCCTGGGGATCTCGTTTGCTTGCATCTCCGCAAGGACCGTTTTCCGGACGCTCGGAAAACAAAGCTTCATCAACGCAGATATGGTCCTTTCAAGGTCTTAGAGCGCATCGGAGATAATGCCTACAAGATCGACCTCCCAAGCAAGTATTCGGTTCATTCCACTGTTAATGTTGCCCATCTCTCCCCCTACGTCGAGCCTGCTTATGAGGAAACGGGGACGTTTTCCAACCAAGTGGGGGAGGGTGATGCGACACCCGTTTTAGATGCTAGCCAGGAGGCCGAGTCGTTCACACTACGCTCGGATGGACCCGTCACCCGTGCTAGGGCTCGCGCTATCGAGACCGCGACGCAATCACTTGTGTCGCGACTTTCCGCAGGCCACGGCGCACCCCTCTCCGCGCCGACGCACACAGCCTTGTGCGTCCTCGGTGTCGAGGAACCTCAAGCCGAGCCCTCGGTACCAACCTTCACCACCTTGGCACCATCGAACTCAGCGTCAGCGTCCTCGCCAGCGTCTTAGCCCTCGCCAGCGCCCGTGCCAACGCCCTCGCCAGACTCGTCCGCACCGTGTCACGCCTGCGATGGCCATGTCGCGACACCTCGGTGCCGGCCACGGACGACCTATCCTATTTTCACTATTTTTAGCATGTTTTCTAATTTCGAACATTACTATTGTTGGTTTTATATGTTTAGGAAGCCTTTTATGGGCCTTGCGCCGATGGGCTTAGAATTGCGCCGCTAGGCCTATCTTGCATGCTAGCCCTAGGCGCACCTTAGGGTTTTTCATCTCTTTGTTTGTGCCGCACCTATTTATAGGGTGCTATGATTTGTTTTTCATTCAGCGCAGATTTAGGGTTTAATATAGTTGAGGATTGCTCCTTATTTCTCCCTTTGTGCTTGCGCCGCCACAATATTCTCATCAAAGCTCTCATGTTTCGCAATTGTTCTAGTGTAATCGTTCCAAACTCGGTCATTCCAACGGTGATTCGAGTTCTTTCAAGTCTTCCGCCACGTACTTCGAGACCCACTACTCAAACACCGCAAAGATCCGCCGCATCTTGTAACGAGGGAGGCATCAGGGACTCATCATGTGGTAGCAGAGCTAGTCGAGTGAGTTCCTCAAGTTGTGGAGGTACGAATTGCTTTCCCTCTTTTCGGTTTTTGGTTGCTCATTTGTGCCTTTCTTTTAGCCAGCCAAAACCCATGAATTCTCCTTGAGATGTTGCTGCAAATTGTTGCTGAAAACTCAAGTTTGAGTGCTTAATTTCATCTCCCATGGCTGAAATTCATGTGAGGAAGACAACATTTAATTAATCCCAGCAGCTTGAATGCAACTCTTCCATTCCCTGCATTCAGTTCAACTTGATTTCTCTTAATGACAGCTGAGTAATTGCAACCTTTCCTCTCCTAGCCATTAAAACCTCCTGGCTGCTTGAGATATCCCTTGATTAATACTGAATTTGATGCGACTCTACCCTAGCTCAGACCCAGCTCCGACGGACCCGAGACGGCCTAGACCTTGGAGACCCCCTTGGCATAGGACTTAGTCTCGTATTATGCTATTATTTATATTTCCGTCATTTATTTCCGTCATTTCCATTTTAGGCGTGCGTTCCATTCTTGTAGAATGGGCTAGCCTTGTTATTTCCCTTTCTAGCTAGTTTCCATATTTAGTATGTTGTTATTTCCCTTTCTAGCTAGTTTCCCTTTTTAGTAAGTTGTCTTATTGGGCCAGGAGTCGTTGGGCCTTGTTTGCATACAAGCCCGAGACGCCTCTCCCATTAGGTTTAGGGTTTCGAGTGGCCTCCTCCTCTATATAAAGGAGCCACGCCCCCATTGTACTTCTGACGTCATAATGAAATAGCCAAGATTATAGTTGAGTCGAGAATCCTCCTAGTTTTGGCCCGACGTCACCCCGGTTCCTTTGTCGAGTCCAACGACCGACGTTCTAGTCCCTTACCTCGCCCCACCCTCGTTCCGACGAGCATTAGAGGCCCACGAGTCCACTTTTGTGGTCTCATATTTATCCGGTTACCCTTTTCGGAGAAGATCCGGACGTTTCGAGCCTAGATCCGCCCCTTGCCAACCGAGGGTCACATCAGTGGTATCAGAGCGTCAGGCGGTTCGAACGGACCCTTCTCCGTCCCTTCAAAAAAAACACGTCGACTTCTGCCCGAATTTCGGCCACAAAAAAATTTATTTTTCTGCAATTTTTTTCCATATTACTGTAGGTCTTTTCGATACGAGTTCGGGCATATATAATTCGTCCAAAACGGACGTCGTTTGCCCCTCCAAAAGGCCAAAATACGACGCCAGCCCCGGTGCACCAGGATTCCAGCCGAAGACGCACCAGCAACGTGCCAGGATCCGAGTCCTGGCACTGCCAGGATTCACGTCCCGGCGCAGCATCAGCGTGCCAGGATTCACGTCCCGGCGCAGGTACGCTGCAGCAGACTCGCGCCGACCAGCGAGCCAGACCCGAGTCCTTGGCGCAGTCCCAGCGTCGCACCAGCAGGAACAAGACGCGCGCCACACCGCGCCGACGGATCCAGCCCTACGCGTCCCCGTGCCAGCCTACTTATTTTCGGAAACCCTAGATCTTTCCGAAGATTGTGTTGGTTGTGATTTGGGAGCATATCTTTTGTTATCTTATTTTATTTTATTTATTTTTGATTTTTATCCTTTTGTAAAAGATCTTAATTATAAAAGATCTTCTATTACTTTTATTTTTAGGATAGATTTTATTATTTTCCGTTTTTTAACGGGATCTTTCGGGTTGTGGAAGATCTCGTAATATTGTAAAAAAAAAAACCGAGAGCCAAGCCATGTCTTGGACTTGCTCGGTCGTATGGGACGATTCGGACTCTTGGGATCGGCCTCGTCGACGAGTCAATACTCGTCCCTATAGGCCGCTTCCGAGGGACGATCCGGATTGGATCCCACCATATAGACTCCCGGAGAATCGGGCCCGTTATTACGGCGAAACTCCAAAACCCCGATGTCGATCATACGTTGAACGGGATTGGAGTCCGCCACCTCGGCACCCGAGACCCCGATACGAAGAGCGGGAATTGAGTCCGCCGCCTCGGCGCACGCGTACCCGATATGATGAGCGGGACTTGAGTCCACCACCTCGGCGACCCCGTCCTTGAGACCGCACCGCGGAGACCCAAAGGCCTCCCTCGGCCCGCGCATCACCAGCCCTTAGCGCCGACACTTCGACCCTCTCCGAGACCCATCGACGCACACTCTACGCCATGACCGCGGAGCAACGGATCGCGGAGCTCGAGCGCCTTTTAGCCGAGGCTAAACGAGAGTCTCAACTGTGGCCGGCACCCCATGTGCCTTCGCACAAGCCGAGTCCAGCGACGTCGGCGCCCATCCTTAGCGAGGTCCCTAGCGACGTGCCAAGACACGAGTCCAGCCCAGCGCCGACCGAGGCCCCTGCCGAGGATCCACCCTTGGATATCGCGGTCCTTGCCGTGCCAACACCCGAACCGGTGCCAAGTACGCCTGTCCTTTCCGAGGTTCTTCCCGAAGTTCTTCCCGAGGTCCTCCCCGAGTCCAATGCTGACGTCGAGCCCAAGCACGCGCCTGCCCCTGTGTCGACACCATATTTACTCGAGACTACACATGTCGATGGCAAGGCTTTGTTGAGATCGTCGCCTTCTTCCCTTTTCCGACACAGGTCGAAGCGAGGACGCTTCGAAGCTAAGCGGGGGAGAATGATGCGACTCTGCCCTAGCTCAGACCCAGCTCCGACGGACCCGAGACGGCCTAGACCTTGGAGACCCCTTGGCGTAGGACTTAGTCTCGTATTATGCTATTATTTATATTTCCGTCATTTCCATTTTAGGCGTGCGTTCCATTCTTGTAGAATGGGCTAGCCTTGTTATTTCCCTTTCTAGCTAGTTTCCATATTTAGTATGTTGTTATTTCCCTTTCTAGCTAGTTTCCCTTTTTAGTAAGTTGTCTTATTGTGCCAGGAGTCGTTGGGCCTTGTTTGCATACAAGCCCGAGACGCCTCTCCCATTAGGTTTAGGGTTTCGAGTGGCCTCCTCCTCTATATAAAGGAGCCACGCCACCATTGTACTTCTGACGTCATAATGAAATAGCCAAGATTATAGTTGAGTCGAGAATCCTCCTAGTTTTGGCTCGACGTCACCCCGGTTCCTTTGTCGAGTCCAACGACCGACGTTCTAGTCCCTTACCTCGCCCCACCCTCGTTCCGACGAGCATTAGAGGCCCGCGAGTCCACTTTTGTGGTCTCGTATTTATCCGGTTACCCTTTTCGGAGAAGATCCGGACGTTTCGAGCCTAGATCCGCCCCTTGCCAACCGAGGGTCATATCAGAATTAATCAGGAGATATGTAGTAAGAGCCTCGGTTTATTTGTAAAAGGCAGCCGGTTATCTTGGGTGTTTAGTTCGAATTTTTTTTTCAACTTATTATCGAGCTTCTTTATAAAAAAAAAAAAAGAGAAAAGTTTGCTTCTCATTTATAAAAAAAATCAGATTTTGTTCTCTAGCTCAAATTTGTACTTGTTATTCGACCAAGATTGCTTGATCGTTGTTCTCTTGCTGAATTTATCTTGCCAATGTCTTGATCTAGCCATACTTTAGAGCAACTAAGACTGAATTGGGGGTTTGCAAATACTCGTCCACAAGCTCACTTGGCTTGTCTTTGTTTGCTACCTCTGTTTTGTCTCGAATTTGTGATTGACTCTTGTATTTCTAATTTGTATTTTTATACTTGACATATTGCAACTACTTGTGTGAGTGTGAGACGAGTGCCTCCAAAAAGTGTCAAACACGAGTCAGTCCAATTACTTATTTACTTGCTTTGAGTGTGAGTGGGAGACATTGTGTGAGGATTGAAAACTTGATTGAACCACCCGGTGTCTTTCAAGTTAACGGAGGGAGTGTTGGAGCTGCGTGAATGGAGTGTACAACACTAAACACATTATGTGATGAGGGTGACATTTGGAGAGGCTAAAAAGTTGATCTTTCCTTCGGAAAGTTCATCAAACAAGGGAGTTTTGAGTTGTGAGGGAGCCTCATAGATTTTCATCTTTCTTGAGTCAAACACAAGTGTGTCTTTAGCTTTTACTAACACTCACCTATTCCGTGTTTCTTAGCTTTGTCACAACGCAGTCTTTTAAGATAGGAAAAGACAAGAAAATGGATGTGGAGGAGACAAGCCGTCCCATTACTTTGGGAGATTTGCAACGCAAGTTTACTCCAGTTTGGGAAGAGAGCAAATCTGACGTCAAGGAAGCTTACGAGAAAGCCCGAACTGAGTTACTTCGAGTGCTTGATGAAAGGCTTGAGCAACGATTAGGAGGGACCCAGATGCAAGCTGACGCCTTAGGAGCTAGTGTGGAGGTTGGCCAACACACGCCCCCACCCATGGTTCCATTAACCTCGGAGGGCAACACTCATTTTGAGGTTGGACAAACTTCTAATCAAGATGAATTGCCACCAGTTTCTATGGCTAACACCACCAACCACATGGCACAACTTAGGGTAAGCCATGGTCCATCTTATCTTGGAGATAACCCAAATGATAGTCCTTACTATGGGTACCAAGGTATGAACCCTCCTCTCTTTAAAACAAGGTGTAATCTAGTGCGCCAAAATCAAGCACAAGTTGCACCGTTGCATGTGGCGCGCCGTGTCCTTAATGTTCCTAATGCACGCCAAGATCAAGGGTGTTACGTTGATCAAATGCAGCAGAAATACGGTTACGATGACACTAGACAACAGCCGAGGGATCACCATTATGGTGTTAATCTCAACATCGAGCCCTTCGCTGGCACATCCGATGCGGAAATCTATCTAGATTGGGAGTCTAAAACTGAGGCTATTTTTTATTATTATAACTATCATGATGCCCAACGAGTGGTCATAGCTGCCATTCATTTTACAAATTTTGCATACTCATGGTGGCAAGAAGAGAAATCCGAGAGGGAATATGTGGGTGAGCAACCCATTAGCACTTGGGCTGAGCTTAAAGATGTCATGCGCCAACGGTTTGTGCCCGAGAACTACCTTGATCGTGTCCAAGTCTAGCCGGAGCGTGTCAAACTAGGAGCTCGAACACCCGATCCTGAGTACGCTTTCCGGAGAGGTATGTGGTTTCTAAATTCATAGGTGGTCTCAATTTGGATTTGGCTACTTATGTGGAAATGCAGAGATTTGGTCCTAGTGCACCTATAGAGGAAGTTCTTCACTACACCAACCAAGTTTACCACAACCTGCAAAAGAGGAAGGGAGGTGGAAGTGGACGTCTGTGGGGCCAAAGCACAACTGGTTCTTCACAACCCTACAAGAAGAGTGAGTCCAGAGACTCCAAGAATGAGGGAAGTCGGGTACCCCCAAGAAGGAAACGCCTTATACCCCAGCCAAACCCAAAGATGAAGTTAGCACACGCACCCGCGATGTGAAGTGTTACAAGTGCTTGGGAAGAGGCCATTATGCTCGTGATTGTCCCACAAAGAAGAAAGTGCTCCTCAACAAAGTGGGAGAGTACGAATCTGAGGACGAGGAGCAAGAAGAGGACGAAGGAAACAACGACATCAATGAAGAAGAGATTGATCTGGTTCCCGTAACCATTGAGTGTTTTGTTGTTCAACGTACGCTTCTTAATTGTGAAATTCCTAACGTACCTTTGCAGCGAGAGAATATCTCTCACACACGATGCTTTATCCAAGGCAAAGTGTGTAGCGTGATAATTGATGGAGGATCGTGTAGTAACTTGGTTGATTCTGAAGTGGTTAGACGTTTCAACCTCAAAACCCTTCCACGCAAGGTTCACTACTCATTGCATTGGTTGAATTCCAACGAGCCCGTCATGGTGAAGGAGCAAGTCAAGATCAAGTTTGCCATTGGACAATATGAGGATGAAGTTCTTTGTGATGTGGTTTCCATGACAGCGTGCCATCTACTCCTTGGCCTTCCTTGGCAATACGATAGGGCCGTGATTCATCAAGGCGTTTCTAATGAGTATATCTTTCACATGGAAGGCAAAAAGTACACTCTTCATCATTTGGCTCCTCATGAAGTGACGGTTGACCAAGAAGCTAATGAGCTAAGGAGAAGGAGCAACAACAAGAAGAAGATGGAGCTTAAGGCGTTTGAGGGAAGCTCCAAGCATTTACTGGTGGCTCGAGGCAAAGAGATCAACAAGGCTATTCAGGGAAGGCAAATGTGTCTAATTCTTCTTTTTAAGGATAATCTTTTTATTGACAATGATTTGGTTGATCTACCTCCTAGTGTGTCTTCTTTATTGCAGGAATTTGAAGATGTCTTCCCCGAGGATATTCCAAGTGGGCTGCCTCCTATACGTGGAATAGAACATCAAATCGACTTTGTGCCCGGAGCCACATTACCCAACCAAGTTGCATATCGCACCAATCCCACCGAGGTCAAAGAATTGCAAAAGCAAGTGCAAGACCTCTTAGACAAGGATATGTGAGGGAGAGCTTGATTCCATGTGCGGTTCCGGTAATTTTGGTGCCAAAAAAAAGATGGGAGTTGGCGCATGTGTGTAGATTGTCGTGCCATCAACAACATCACCATCAAATACCGCCATCCCATTCCGAGGCTTGATGACATGTTGGATGAGCTACATGGGTCCAACCTCTTCTCCAAGATTGATTTGAAGAGTGGATACCATCAGATTCGAATGAAGGAGGGCGACGAGTGGAAAACTGCGTTTAAGACCAAAAAAGGTCTTTACGAATGGTTAGTCATGACCTTTGGTTTAACGAATGCACCTAGTACCTTTATGAGACTCATGAATCATGTTCTTAGAGATTTTATTGGTCAGTTTGTTGTGGTTTATTTTGATGATATTCTAATATATAGCCGCACACTTGATGACCATGTCATGCATATTAAACAAGTTCTAGAGGTGCTTAGGAAGGAAAAGCTTGATGCTAACTTTGGCAAGTGACTTTTTTGCTCCGACCATGTTGTGTTTCTTGGATTTGTTGTAAGTAAATCAGGTATGCATGTTGATGAAGCCAAGGTGAACGCCATACGAGAATGGCCCACGCCAACCTCAATGACGCAAGTAAGGAGTTTTCTTGGGCTGGCCAGTTTTTCTAGGTGTTTTGTGAGGGATTTTAGCACCCTTGCATCACCCTTAAGTGAACTTACCAAGAAGAATGTGCCCTTCAAATGGGGCGTCGCCCAAGAGCAAGCTTTCAACACTCTTAAAGAGAAGCTAACCAATGCTCCTTTGCTGATTTTGTCGGATTTCTCCAAGACTTTTGAAGTAGAGTGTGATGCTTTGGGAGTTGGCCTAGGAGGCGTAATCATGCAAGAAGGTCGTCCCATTGCATATTTTAGTGAGAAGCTAAGTGGTGCCGAACTGAGGTACCCCACTTATGACCAAGAGCTTCTCGCCCTGGTTCGTGTGCTCAAGACATGGGAGCATTATTTGTTACCCAAGGAGTTTGTCATACACTCCGACCACGAGGCTCTCAAGTACCTTCGAGGTCAAGCAAAACTGAACAAGTGTCACTCCAAATGGGTTGAGTACATCGAGTCCTTTCCATATGTAATCAAGCACAAGAAAGGAAACGACAATGTGATGGTTGATGCTCTCTCTAGAAGGTACACTCTAATCTCATCTTTAGATGTTCGCATGCTAGGTTTTACATTTATGAGAGATTTATATGCTACTGATTTGGATTTTGGTCAAACTTATCTTGCATGCTCTAAGGAAGGTAGTAAAGATCCATATTTTATCCATGATGGCTACCTATTTAAGAGTGATAAATTGTGTATACCGAGTGGTTCTACTCGTAGATTGCTTGTGCATGAGGCCCATGGGGGAGGGTTAATGGGACACTTTGGCATATCTAAAATTTTGTCCATGCTTAAGGAACATTTCTATTGGCCACGCATGCATAAAGATGTTGAGAAATTTTGTGCTTCCTGTGTTGTATGTTTGCGTGCTACGCCTAAGTTGAACCCTCATGGCTTATACACCCCACTTCCTATCCCACACGAGCCTGGGGAAGACATTTCCATGGATTTCGTGCTTAGGTTGCCCCGTTCCAAAAGGGGCGTGATTCTATTTTTGTAGTGGTTGATCGTTTCTCTAAAATAGCGGACTTTATAACTTGCCATAAGACCGACAATGCCGCCCATGTGGCTGAGTTGTTTTTTAATGAAGTCATGCGGCTTCATGGCGTTCCTAAGACCATTGTGTCTGATCGGGACGCCAAATTTCTGAGTCACTTTTGGAAGACTTTGTGGGCAAAAATGGGCACTAAGTTATTGTTTTCCACTTCTTGTCATCCCCAAACAGATGGACAAACTAAAGTTGTTAACCGTACTTTAGGTGCAATGCTTCGTTCTTTGTTGCGAACTAACTTGCGCAGGTGGGAGGAATGTTTAGCTTTCATTGAGTTTGCATACAACCGTTGAATCCATTCAGCCACAAAGAGGACTCCCTTTGAAGTTTTTTATGGCAAAAATCCCACCACCCCTTTAGATCTTGTTCCGCGCACCATCAAAGACAAAGCGAGTGTGGATGGAGCTACACAAGCTTAGAAGATCAAAGCTCATCATGAAGCTACTCATGAAGCTACTTGTGAGCAAATAGAGAAGAGAACGTCTCAATATGTTAAGCAAGCTAATGAGGGGCGTAAGGAGCTGATTTTAGAGCCTGAAGATCTTGTTTGGGTACACCTTCGCAAGGATCGATTTCCTACTCTCCGTGACTCTAAATTCAAGCCTAGAGGCGATGGTCCTTTTCAAGTGCTCGAACGAATCAATAACAATGCATATCGCCATGAATTACCTAGTGAGTATGGTGTGCCTGATGTTTTTAATGTCTCGGATTTATCTCCATTTGTTTCAGGTGAAGATGATTCTGATGATGATGATTCGAGGTCGAATCTTTCTCGAGAGGGAGGGGATGATGTATCCCAACCTAGGCCACATCATGATTTCACGCCACCTCTTCTTGGTCCCATTACAATAAGCCTTGCTAGACTCCTCAAGGAACACCTCCAAGCTGGATTAGCCACCATGGTTGCGCCACCAAGAGACCGTGATCACGTTGCTTCAAGTTGCTGCCTCACTTGGTGAATCTAATGCACTTAAGGACCCCTTCCAAGTGGTGCCATTACTTAGCCAAAATCAAAGCTCGTCTTCCATTAATGCAAGCAGCCAAGAAGGTGATCAAAACTCTTCATAAATCAGCCATCTCTTCACCAACTCCTTTCAAGTGAAGACTCCTCATTTTCTCCTCTTAATGGCCAAATTTAGGAGACCTCTTTGCTGGCATTTTGAGGCTTATATTAGGCCATATTTCCTTGGTAATTTCATATTACCTTTGATAGAAAAACACTAGAACAAACTCGAGTTTATGTCTTTGAACTCTCACTTGGGGCGTTCAACCAAGTGACCCTCTCCTTTGTGTGTTCATCAAAGGATTGGCCTGATTTGTTTGGGTGAGTTTATCCCAACCGAATGTTGCCTTGTTTGATCTTTGTTTGGTGAGTTTATCCATACAAAAATCAAATATTTATTCTATCAATAAAACTATGATAACTCAGTTTGTTTTACCTTTGAATCTGCTGAGTTCTCCATCCACCAACAACACCATTCGCTTGTTCAACTTGGAGCAATCTAAAGAAGCAATTCCATCGTCCCATCCACTCATTCGAACCAGTTGCAAGGCGATCCAAGTCGGGAATCATCATATATTCTATCTTAACTTGTCTACGTTTTTAATCTGGTTTGTGGTTAAGATCCCCTCATTTTAGAAGATTACGCGTTTACATGTTAATCCACCCAAAACAGTATGTGATAACTAATACTTGAAATACTAATTGTTTTTATACTAATCACTCAGGTAATTTATTTCCTTCTAAATATATTGTTAGTGCACAAAAATTCCGCTTTCTATGCACTAGTTGAATGCATTCCTCTTCCGCTCCAAACTGATTCCTTCAACCTGTAACCTGCAAAACAATGGACACAGGGGGCGGGGACCCCCTAATCCACCTCCGATATCTAAGTCAAAAGAGCAGTTTGTCGAATTGAACGTCGAGGTACAACAAGAAAGCGAGAGATCCACCGAGTATGGATATTCTTGAACAGTCGAGCTAAGCGAATATTAGCCTGTTCAGGCTCTCAATAGGTGTGTCCAATAGCTTGAGCGAGTATCAGTCTATCAATCAATATGCTTTCCCTACACGGCGAAGACGTGTATTTATAATGGAAGAAGGAGAGGTTGGGGGCCCAAAATTATATCTATATGGCCGAAAATTCCATCTTCCAAGGGCTGGCCAACTGCCTTATAGCCCAAGAAAGGAATATTCTACCCCTTCTCCAACTTTAATTCTATCTTTAATGAAAGATAAAATATCTCATTAAGTTGCATAACCACCATATTTAAAACAATAGGAAAATAGATAAAAGATAATAAATGCATAGTAATTTAAGAAATACCTTTATGGCGATAACGAAAATAATAATAAGCTATGTTTATTTTACCCGCTCACAAATGCCCCACCTACGTCGTTGTATACGTTTTCTCATATACAATGACGTAGGGTATAGAGGTCTCTTAGTCGATGTGGCCATGCGGATTAGTTGATCGGGTTCCCCTAACTTGCGTGCGTGCGTGCGTGCGTGCGAGTTTGTCCATGAGCAAATATCATGGGCATTCATGAGCAAATATCATGAATTTATTCTATGAGAAAATATCATAGTTCTTATTTCTATGAACGAATATCATAGAAATCTTACTCACTCTTAAGCGTGTCATTTGTTGAGGTTTAAGGTAGACCCATTGGAACAAGCAAAACAGAAAAGGGAGAACAGAACGTTAAAAAGGTTCCCGGCCGGGGATTTTATTTTAGAAAAAAAAAAAGAACATAAAACGAGGTGCTTGTCGAATAAGCTTTATTTTTAACACAACATCCATGCGACGAGCCTTTTCAAGATGGGCAATATCCCAAATCCGAGGGAAGACATTCCCGTCAAGACTCTTGAACGATTGAGCTCTCCGACTTTGCGCTGTAGCCACCTAATATGATCCCTTCCAATTCGGGTCGAGCTATACCATATGCGTGTGTTTTTCCATGACCTTCTGACGTAGAGGCCTCCACGCATTGGGTTAGGGCTGCCCGTTGGTAGGATGCGATTTGTGCAGCGGCAGCGTATCGACGATCCTCGGCGAAGACGAGGTGGTCAGAAAGAGCGCGACGATTCTTTTATTGGTTTTCTCGAGGAACTTTTCACATGAAAGGCCACCAATATTTTTGCAAACGAGCTCGGAGAGCCGAAATGCAATCTCCAGCGCACATCTCGTATATACTTTCACGGATCTCATACAATTTAGGCTCAACCTTGCTTGGGGGTACGCTTCTCAAGTTTGGCCCGAAAAAAGAACGATACTATAAAATCTTTTTCGGCCATAGCCAAAATCTACGAGCCCTTAAGAGAACTTTCCATGCCTCGGCGATATCCGAAGGCCAATGTTCTCATCTAAGTTGCGTATCAAGGGCGTTTGCCATTTGAGACTCTTACGTGATTTCGTTTCTTGTGATCACGGTCATAATTGCAAGCACGTTATTGCTCACAATTTCGATTTAGATGCCAATTTGTTGGACATCCCGTTGCCTCGACGCGCATCGAGGTCTTAAGCGATTCTTGCACGACTGGCTAACTTTTTTTTTCGCTAATGGTAAACTTTATAGAATAGGAATAGGGAGAGGAGTACAGAAGGCCAACAGGCCATATCAAAACCAAGATACACCCAAAAGAGGCAACCTAGATGAAACCCAAACTCCAGCAAGGCCATGATTTTGCACATCCATATGTTTCCACTCCATACTAGTCACGGCACAAGCCATAAAACAAGGAGCAAACCATCAAATGCGTCCTCATGAAAATGGCTCTGCATTTTCATTCCACAAATGGCGGTAAGGGGTATCATTTACAACAATATCTACCCATATCTACCCCAAAAAGCCCCAACTCGGAGAATCAACAAAGAAGGAAGAGTAGAGAACATCCCAGAGCCCGGCATGGACCTCATGATCCCTCATATTGATGCAAAGCACATAGAGTGGCATGAGATCCAATTGCACACTATTGTAGGCCAGTCCAATCTTTGCTTTCATCATGATAACATCAGTTAGAGCACTCAGCAAAGAAAGGGAGAGGGGAGAGTTCTCCAAACCAAAAAAATCACAAAACCTCCTAAACCCAGCAAAGAAAACCCTGGAGGAAGCAAGTATCTACGACTAGATCTCAAGTTGTCTTCTCATAGCCTTCCCTCTTTTGCATGTAAGCTTCAGCTTAGTAGTGATTCTGAGTTTGCAATTCTCTATTATTTTTGCTGCACAAACATTCACATCCGGATTTTTTTTTTTGTTGAATATAGCTTCATTCCTCATCCACCAAGTAAAGTAAATAATCCCCATATAGGTTGTTAACTTAGCTAGATATATGTTATTTTTCCTTCTGTTGCAAGACAGAAAGCAGCCCCACCAATCCAAGATTGTATCGAACCTGACAGTAACTCGAAGCCAATCCCAGACTATATTCTCTACTGCTTTAGTGAATCCACACTGAAACCATAGGTGATCTTCAGCTTCTTCATGATGACCACACAGAATTCAATCTGATCTTGGTATGAGTCCAATCCTGCATAGCCTTGCAGAAGTTGGTAGTCTATTCTAGGTTGCAAGCCAACAGTGGAAACTCCATTTTTTAGATTGGATCCCTGACCAAATAAGTGAC
This sequence comes from Fallopia convolvulus, assembly GCA_964016875.1. NCBI lineage: Eukaryota > Viridiplantae > Streptophyta > Magnoliopsida > Caryophyllales > Polygonaceae > Fallopia > Fallopia convolvulus. The sequence continues at coordinate 25,746,459 of OZ024721.1, read as the reverse complement.
CCCCACTCTTTCCTATCTGAATGAGGTCTGAAGTAGTCATACACAAGAGCACAGTTTAGTTTGCCATCTGCTTTGCATAAAGCATTCAAATAAGCATTGTTGTCTTCCATCTTCCTGATTGTTACTTGCATTCTTCGAAGAATTGTGTTCCTCAATTTCAGAATCCCATTCCAAATCTAGGAATTAGCTATAGAAATATTGACCAACCAGAAACCCTGTCTACTTAGAAGATTTCTGTTAGCCCATTGTGTCCACAGATTCTCCCTTTTAGCCAATATGTCATACCCTAGTTTAAAGAGAAGAGTTTTATTCCAGGACAATATTTCCTTGAAATTTAACCCTCCTTCCTCTAAAGGCATGCAGACCTTGCTCCAGGCATGCTAACGTTGCCAAGGCATCAATGGACTTGTTTTGATCGCTTGATCATTTTCCAATCTTGATCAACTTGAACTCTTCTATCATATTTAAGCATTGTTGACCATTCGGTTTTACAATGCCCTTGCACTTAGTCTTTGGATCCTTGATTCCGACACGCGTCGTGCGATTTCAAGGATCTATCTCGATTAGAAGCTTATCGGGGTGAACCGCGGTCGCGGTTTGTGAACTCGTGGCATCGATGTGCGTTAACTGAGGCAACAACCGTTTTTGGGGACTATCAGCGGCCGCGGAATATGGGGCCAGGACCGCGGAATCCCTGGTCGCGGCCTCGCTGGCCGCGATTGCGGTCTTTGCTGATCGAACAATTTCCGCGATTTCAGTATTTGCTTCATAGTTGACTTAAATTCCTTCGATCTTCTCATCAATGTTTTTCCGGCTCAGGACCGCGGCGGTTACCGGCGAATCCGATAACGCTAACGAGTTGTCAATTGGTCCCTTCGATTGTTGGTTCGTTGATGAGGCGCTTTTCTTGGATCTTTACAAAGAACGCTTTAGCCTAGCGATTTCTCCAAGGCTTGATTGCAACAAGTCTTCATTCGATTACGCATTGTTTTGAATCCGCTTATTCTCCATTAAAGCGGAAACTATAGCGTGTTGTAAGCACTCTCGTCTTTATTCTTGGCGGTGGACGATGCCCCACTGCCTTGATTGCTTTCGGGTTCAGCGACGCGCATCGCTGATTCCCAATGATGATTGATTTCATCAAACTGTGTAGCGCTAAGACCATCGATTACGTCGCTTGATTCGAACCTCGCTGGCTTGCACGAAGAGCAACCATCCTTTGAGGGTGAGGTCGGGTCACAGATTTGATTATCTTTGAGCAAGTAGTCTTGCTTCGTACTTTCTAGCGTTTGATCCTCCGAGCGAATATCAGAGTTTGGCTTGATCACCTTGTGGGTCTTGATTATTTTTCGAGCGAAGATCGGATTTTGCCCCAGCGCTTTTAGGGTTCTTGGGTAAAAAACCACATGACGATTGCTATCGCTTGGGTCATGGTCGCGGTGGTAGGGACCGCGGTCGCGGCTGACGAGGCTGTGATCACGATAGCGCTGGAATCGCTTGCGATTTAGGGTTTTCGAGTTCGTCGTTTCTTCGGTTCCAAGAGAGGTTGTTTCTTGGTTGTTAGAGATCGATTCTAGCCTCACGATTGCATGGATTGATCGCTTTTGACATCTTTTGAAAACTTCTCTAGTGGCTTGACTTGGAATCCATTGATTGGTTGATTTTTGACATCAAGAACAAATCTTTGGATACGCTCTATTAGGATTGGTAAAGTCCGCTCAGACTCTCCAATTTTTCTTGACCCTGATGGTGTTTGATGAACAATTTGTATGCCAAATTTCTTGAATAGCGTTGATCTATCTTAATCCCTTTATTTCAGCGATTAAGGCTTCCGTTTGAAAGATAGAGGATCGTTTTGCTTGCTTTTACGATCGGCTTTATGTTTAGGAAGACGTTCAGCCTAAGGCAAGTAAGATCCGAGTCTATTCCAGGCAAATTGTATGGGCCCTATGCGGAGCGGTCACGATTACCCCGCAATAGGTATATGATTGCTGAAAGCCTGTCACGCTTGCCCTAACAAAAAAAGAACTTCTTCATGGGCTCGCCTTCTTCCACAAATCTCTTTTATAGTCCGTGAACAAATTTATTGTTGGATTCCAACCCTATCTGGTTAGTTCAAGTACGATGACTTTCGTGTATCTACAATTTCGGGGGACCCACGGCCGCGGTTTTGGGCGCCGCGGTCGTGGTTGCGTGGGCCGCAGTCACGGTCTTCTTGGCGATCGACTTCGGTCCCTACACGCATCCGATCGAGCGAATATCGATCGTCGCCGCTTATGCGGGTCCCAGGTCCGCTCCAAAAAGTTACCAACTTTTCCCTTGTTAGGTTTTCTTTGCTTTGATTGTAGTTGAAGGTTGATTCACAATCAAGTTTTCAACTTTGGGCTACCGGGCGCGCACCCGAAGCCTAACCTGTCAATTGGTGGTCGACTACCAACCTTATGCGAGATTGAATTCGACAAGGGGATGACAACGTCTCTTCTTGCCCCAGTTCCGTTGATTTCGCAGCGCGCACTGCGATCAACACTGGTTGTGATAATTCGATCATGATTTTGCTTAGGGTTCATTCGAATCCCAAAGCGGGTCTTTTTTGTTGATTTTTAAAGACGCCCTTAGGCTAGAAAAAATCCAAAAAACTCAATTTTTCGGAGGCACAAATTTCCGGAGGGGCACTCCGGTCGAAAAATCCGGATTCGCGATTTTCCGGAGGTGCACTCCGGCAAACCGCGCCCGTGGTTTGGTGACCCGTGGTCGCGGCTTGGTGACCCGCGCCCGCGGTTTCGTCTTTGAGGGCTTCCGCGAATGATTTGCTTCGCTCGATCGCTTGGGCTTCGAAAATCCACTTCTTTTTCTTCTAGGAACGATTACTCATGGATTTAATCCTCATTGCCACAGACGGCGCCAATTGTTAGTGCACAAAAATTCCGCTTTCAATGCACTAATTGAATGCTCCTTTCCTCTTCCGCTCCAAACTAATTCCTTCAACCTGTAACCTGCAAAACAATGGACACAGGGGGCGGGGACCTCCTAATCCACCTCCGATGCCTAAGTCAAAAGAGCAATCTGTGGAATTGAACGTCAAGGTACAACAAGAAAGCGAGAGATCCAACGAGTATGGATATTCCTGAACAGCCGAGCTAAGTGAATATTAGCTTGTTCAAGCTCTCAATAGGTGTGTCCAATAGCCTGAGCGAGTATCAGTCTATCAATCAATATGCTTTCCCTACATGGCGAAAACGTGTATTTATAATGGAAGAAGGAGAGGTTGGGGGCCCAAAATTATATCAATATCGCCGAAAATTCTATCTTCCAAGGGTTGGCCAACTGTCTTAAGGCCCAAACAAGGAATATTCTACCCCTTCTTCAACTTTAATTATATCTTTAATGAAAGATAAAATCTTACATTAAGTTGCATAACCACCATACTTAAAATAATAGGAAAATAGATAAGAGATAATAAATACGCAGTAATTTAAGAAATACCTTTATGGCGATAACGAAAATAATAATATGGTAGCTATGTTTATTTTACCCGCTCACACATATCTAATAATTTTATTAAATCTCAACCATTCAAGTAAATCAAGGGTTAAAAATTTTCTAACTGTATAGGTAGAGTTATTCTCCAACTCTACCGTAACAGGATCCACTCACTTGTGACTTGGCATCAACTCTTGTCTGCACTTGTTCTCCACATATATTGAGACTATTTGACACCACTCATTTATTTTGACAAAATAGAATTTCGTTTCTAACCTTTCATACTAAAACAGATAAAATTATCCTAACCTTTGGCGTTGGATGTCCAGTTTCTAAGGATTACTAAAGTATTGATTCAATTGTAATGGGATAGCTGGCCACAATTGGCCTCGAAAAATGGCTTCCCATATAGTAAGGTATTGATCCATTTATGGTGGAATAGCTGTCTACAGCTATTTCCTCGAATTTTCTAAATTCATTAACAAATTTTAGATGAGTCAAATTAGGGGTCAACCATTTAAACAAAAATCACTTTTTTCTAATCAATGATTTCTAGCATGTTACGTAACAGTGTAAAACGTGATTATTTTTTATAGCACACGCAACAGGTGATTTGAATTGATTAAAATTGGGGGACAAGTGCCGCCTATCCCCGATGAATAATAAATTATGATTGAGAACAGTGGCGGACCGAGAAATTTTCCGAAGGAGGGGTGAGAGTACTTTACCAAACTCAAGTCATAAAGTTCTTAATAAATTGTTTTAAAAAATATCAAATGATAACATTATTATTAATGTATAAAAAAGTCATTTTTGTATAAGCATTCTAGATAATTTACGAAAAAGTCACTCATCCATCTTATTAGGTTAATCATATTAACATTGCTATCAATATATTTATGTTCTAGGAAAAAAAATTTGAGACCCAATAATAAAAATTGTTATCTTGTTATTCCAAATAGTAAATTTATCCGCTTCAACCAAAAAAAATGTATTTATCAATAATCTTAAATAAAATAAACTTAATCAACCAAAATCGAAATAAAAATAATAAATTTATTGTTTGAATTATTTGTTAATTTTATTTTGGTTAAACGAATTGTTGAGATGATTTCTAAGGATAATTATTGAGAGGTAGGTGAACATGAAAAGCCATAAAGCCAGAAAAAATACTCCTAGGCCTAGTAAAATTTGCAAAAAAAAGAAAGAAATAAAAATAGTAAAAATTTATGCCAACTGCGGTGACATGATAAGAATGTAGGGCAAGTTTAGCTCTTTTTAAATTGATTTTTTTGGTTGAAAGGTCAAAGCCTCAAAAGTGGCATTTAATTTAATTGTTTTTTTTTAATTATGTTCAGTACATTAGTGTTGTCTTGCTTTTTATCCAAACGAGGTACTTTTAAGAGACATTTAAAAAAAAAAAAAAGAAATTGGGTTGTCTTCTTCAACCCCTTGTTCCCATTTTTTTCCAGATCTGAAAGGAGGGGCTGATATATTTCAGCAGCTCCCTCTCTTTGTAATTCCGGCGACTCTCCGGGTGGAAGGGTGGGCGGCCGCCCCCTCAAGCCTCCCTGGGTCTGCCACTGATTGAGAAGGTTTTTTTGTGACTTATCATAAAAACTAAAAATAAATATGGATTTTTGAATTTGAAAAATAAATGATTAAAAATAAATGAGGATTCTTGAATTTAAAAAATAAATGGTTAAGATTAAAAAAGAAAAGGGTAAAAAAAAATTCACTTTTTTTCGTTTTTTTTTTTGCCAAAATCATGTTTAACTTTTTACATTGTATTTACATATTTTATGCATATGTTTACACTTTTATAAGACATGTTCACATATTATCACCTTAAAAGTTAAAATATTTTATAATACTTTCACATATATTGTAATGTGTTCACATATTAGTATTGTTTGTTCTTGTTTTATGGTCATATGTTCATGTTTGATTAAATAATCACACAATCGTTAAAAGGCTTAAAAAATTTTGAAAAAAATTTCGCTTATTTTTGCCAAAAACATGACACTTGATATTTTACATTATATTCACATATTTTATATACATGTTCACATTATTACAAGTTACAAGTGTTGTTCACATATAACAACCTTTTACCTTCATAAAATTTAGCATACGTTGACATATAATATAAGTACGTTCACATATTAGTATTGTATGTTCATATTTTATGGTCATATTTTCATATGTTCATACTCGCTTTATATCATTTTACATGCGTTAAAAGACTTGAGAAAAGGAAAAAACAAAATTTTAAAAATTTAAACAAAATTAATTCTCTTTATTTTTTTAAAATTTTTTCCCTTTTGTTTTTCCAAAAACATGACGCTTGACATTTTACATTATGTTCACATATTTTATTCACATGTTCACTGATGGTGCGCGGATTTGATCATGCGCAAACTGACAAAATAAGTCGACTCCAATCCGAAGACAAATGACGTTAGACGCTCGAACGGGTCCCACACAGGGAAAAGGCCTCGAAGGTAGATCCCGGGGAGTTTCCTACATCCATCAAAAGATCTTGAGTGAGAAGGGGTCGTAGGGCCAAGCATCGCACACATTCAACGGTGAGGGAAAGCAGCTAGTATGATGCGACCCTACCTAGGGTCAGGCACAGTTCCGACTAGTCCTAGGCGCCCGATACCATGGTGTCCCCCTTGGATTAGGACTTAAGTCTTATTTTATGTATTTTCCTTTTATAGCATATTTCTATTTATGTCTTTCCCGTGTTGATTGTTGCTACTTTTGGTATTATCTATTTATGTTTTTTGTGCTTTTAGACGTTGGGTCTTACTTGCATACAAACCCTAGTCCATTAAGCCTTTGGTTGTTAGGGTTTCGAGAGCCACCTCTTTATAATGAGCTCGCTCGAGCTCTTTTATTATTTACGCATATTATTATTTCGAGTTTACTAGTTGAGGATTATTCCTACTATTCTCGATCATGTGTCACTTTTTCCCGATCGCTCTTCCTCTCAATCTAGACTCCCTTGTCTAGATCACCTCTTATCTCTTCTACTTCACGACGTTCATTCTTGCTTCCGCTACTCAAAACGAGACCCAATACGCTTTCCATGACGAGATCCTTCCATGAATCCGAAGACAGGTTCACATCAACTATCATCAGAGCCTCGAAATTACATAAGTATCACGCCTTGTAAGTCATTCAAACCTTTGATCACGGAAAATTTTCACCTTATTATCCTTCGATCTATCCATCTATCATTGTGGTGTCCAATAAATTTTTCTTCTTTACCTTGCACAATTTTGTGGTGTGAACATGGACATTGTTGGCATAATTCTTGTTAGTCAATCCTATTTTGTGCGTTATCAATCTTATATGTCCGATAGCTTGCCTATCATTGATCAAATCCATTCAGATCGTGGCAAAATTCAGTTTCTGGTGTGATACGCGGAGTGGCGTAGCTTGGAATTTGTGTCAGTGGGGGCTAAATTCCGTTGATAATTTTTTTGGCTATAGAAATATTCTTGTCGAAGCAAGGAAATTCTTTTTTTTTATTTTTTAATAAAATATGGAAAAATTGTATTTTTCTGTATATAAAAAAATTATATATAAAATTATATATTTTTATATATAAAAAACCATTTCAATATATTTTTTATATATATAAAAAAATTAATCTTCTATTTTCTGACCAAATAACTTAGTTTTTATTAAATAACCTAGTTTTTTTACTATATTTTTAAAAAAATTAATTTTTTTTTTTGAAAATCCCAGTGGGGGCTGGGCATGAACTCCCTCCTCCACACACGTATCTTCATATTGCATACAAAATCAATTCGTACTGCCCTAATTGCATTCAATCCTGTGTACACATTTCTCTCCTTGTTTACGTCCATCTTCATCATATCTTCGAATTCTTTTTTGAAATAGGCACTGTAGATAAATTTATTCTCGATCTACGCTCGGTCAAAAAAGTTTTCCGAATATAGGCTGGATGTGGAGGGACGGACTGAAGTCCCTGGGGAAACTAGAGGCTTTACAAAACCATAAGCTTGTACAGCGACTCACTAATATAAATTAATTTTTTAATTTAACATAAAATAAAATTTCGAGCACTAACTAACTACTATAGCCACTAACTAAGTACTATTTTATTTTAATTTCAACATAAGTCGTTGCTTTAACAAGAGACTTGTGTAATTTTTTTAATTTAGTTTGTGACGTTTTGTTTTAGTTAAATAATATAAGAGTTTATTAAATGAAAATAATATCAATCATTTCACAAAAATTTAAAAAATATAAAAACTATAGATTAAAACATGTCTCGAAAAACGAGTTTTTGGGTGAAACGTAATTTTTAGTATCTCGAAAAACGTAAAAAACAGAGAAAGTTCAAATTTCAAGAGTACTAAAAGTGGATTTTGGGTAGAAAGGGATTTTATGTTGAAGGTGAAACAAGGCCGGTGACTTTGGATAAAATTAACCTAAAAAATTAAGAGTCTATAACTATATATTAAAGATATACCTTTTCGAGCCACCAAAATGATTCTGGCCCCACCTCATATTTAAAAATTAATTTTCAACTATTTAAAATTATCTCTAACATCAAACAAATATCTATTTAGTATAACAATATCTTTTGAAAGCTTCCTTATACAAGTATTTAAAAGTAAAGATAAAATATTTTAAAATAAATATAAATCTTTTAACATATATCTTTTGACGCATTTATTTATAGATATATAGTGATTTTATTTTATAAAAAAATTAATGATAAATATTTATAAACTTTAAAATTAATAAAAATAGATAATAAAATATTTAATAGATATATTGAAATATTTGATAATCTCTAAATTTATGTACATGGGAAGTAACAAAATATGAAGAATATAATATTTGATCAAAAAATTATACATTCTACGAGTAATAAATTACTTATATTAAAATTTATATTATATTTTTATTTATTTATTAATATCCTATTTATAATTTTTATAAAATATTGAATCATAGTCGTACATGGTACGACGGGTAAAACTAATTAGATTATACAAAGTAGTTCCAAATTTTGTTTTAATCTATAGTTTTTATATTTTTTTTAATTTTTGTGAAATAATTGATATTATTTTCATAAAATAAACTCTTATATTATTTAACTAAAATAAAACGTCACAAACTAAATTAAAAAAAATTACACAAGTCTCTTGTTAAAGCAACGACTTATGTTGAAATTAAAATAAAATAGTAGTTAGTTAGTGGCTATAGTAGTTAGTTAGTGCTGGAAATTGCATTTCATGTTAAATTAAAAAATTAATTTAGGCTAGTGAGTCGTTGTACAAGCTTATGGTTTTGTAAAGCCTCTAGTTCCCCGGCGACTTCAGTCCGTCCCTCCACATCCAGCCTATATCCGGAAAACTTTTTCGACCGAGTATAGATCAAGAATAAATTTATCTACCGTGCCTATTTCAGAAAAAAATTCCATATCTTCTGATATCCTGTATTGCTATATATTTTTTTTATTTCTGTGCAATATAATAATAATAATCATGTAATAATCTATCTCTAATCCACACATGCATGATTATCCTTCTCATTATTTGCCAAATCATATCTTCCTATTAATTAGCAAATCCTGGCATATCCTTCCTTGCGTAATTTCACTATTGATTACGTAAGTTTGTTGTTTTTTGTCCCTTGTGTTAATTTAGTGTTGACCGAATTCAAAAAAAATAATAGATTCGGTTATTAAAAAAACGCTTATTTGCCTTTTCTTGTCATTGTTTACGTACATATTTGGTTTGATTACTTGTTTATGTCAATGTTGCTTCTACCAACGCTATAAGTGTGCTATAGCTTTAAACCGCCCTCTCGGCATAGCCAAATTAACCTTAACCTTTGTATATTTAATTATTTGGGTGCTTATATTGATAGTGAGTCGATATATTATTGGTTCACTTTTACTCTCGCCTTGTCATGTTTCATACAAGAATCCACCGAAAACGCTTTGCCGGGTATGATGACCCGAGGCGTTTTTGGGTTCGGAAAAGCACATGGCCAAATACTTCGGCCAATGAGACTTTGCGACGTCTCCATTGGTTGCTTCACTAGCCACGCTCGAAATTTGTTTAATCGTTTGGAAGATGATCGGTGGTCTAGGAAGCTGATAAAATTAGGATAGACTTCACTCTCAAATTCTGGTCACGAAACGTCAAGAACAAGAATTGGATTTTGTGAATCGTGTTTTTTATTTAATTTGGATTTTTATGAGGAAAGATAGGTATTTGGGAAGACACTTAGATGAACTCACTAAGGCAGCACAAATAGATTATGATTGTAAGGGATGAACACACCCAAACAAAGCACAAAGCTCGAATGAACACACCGATTATAACCAGCCAAAGGCCACGAATTTTGTTAAAAAAATATCTCCCAGAACTTCATCACTTTTAACTTAATTCCTAGCTTATTTATAGGCTGAAAACCCAGCCAAAAGACTCTCCAAAACTGGCCAAAAACCTTTCGAAATCTGGCCACTTATTATCTTAGAATGCAAAAGTCTTTTAAGTGCAACCATTGAAGATTAAGGCCTTTCACTTCCATGGCCAGCCACCCCTTCATGTGCTTACTTCTTTATGATGTTTTAATGTCAAGAATGACATCTTGGATAATGTCATTAGGTGGCTTAAATGCAGCTGCAAAGTGGCGCCAAAAAACATACTTGAATAAGGCCTTCGTCCATGATGGTGTGGAGCATGCCTTGTTGAGTTGTTGTGGGCATAGCTTGGACTGATCGTGTGGCACCCCCCTGTGACACATCATCCTCCCCACCTTTAGGAGGATTCATCCTCGAATCCTTAGCCTCGATCTCGATGAATGGACGCGCACGATGGCTAACACGAGTTGGACCACGCCGTAGGATGGGCTTAACTTCTTCGGGGTCCATGGGCATGAGCTTGATTAGGATGTGGTCTTGGTGGAAGTGATAGGTGTTCCGACGTGCATTATGGAGAACGTTGTTATCCCATGGCCATGGTTGCCCAAGTAAAATGTGTGTCGCGTTCATGGGCACAATGTCACAATCTAGCAAGTCATGATAGTCGCCGATCACCATGGGCAAGGAAACATAGTGAGTGACGTCGAAGTAGCCCGTCTCCGAGAGCCAACCAAGCTTATAAGATTGTTCAAGACGCAAAGGCTGGAGGCCAACTTGGTCGACAACATCACAAGACACCAAGTTCATTCCACTTTGACTGGCTGAAAGTCGTCGTGACAAATCAAAAATAAATCCCTAGTTACACAACTAGTATAATCGGTAAGTCGGGGTCGAACCCAAGAGACACTTGTATCCTAAGTTATATTATTATCAACTCAGAAAGGTAATAAAGGGGGTTTTTGATTAATATTCTAAAACTAGGAAATTCAACTAAACAAGACAAGCAATAAAACAAAGTAAAAGTTTGGGTTTTTATCAATTGAGGAAAGCAATCCTATTCAAGCATCCACTTTCATCATCAAGTTATTGATCATAGATTCAAACAAGTTATTCCTTTTGGTTATTCCTATCCTGATCAGATATAATAAACAAGCCAACGGGTCATGTAAATACTTAATATCAAAACAAACATGAAACGATCATGAATAATAATGATATTAGCAATGAGAACAAGGATAAACAGGATACATGCAAATTGAGTTCCAACGAGTCAAACAATAAGCATGGAATCAAATCTCTTTCTCAATGGTTTTAGTCCAACGAGTCCTAAAACATTGAGTTGCGCCAAAGATTAGGTTTTGCTAAGAGAAAACCTAGATCTAGCAATATAGAGTATTAAACTCCAACAAGTTGGCCAGACAAGCAGAAATCAACACAATCAATAATAATTACGCACAAGAGAAGTGAAATAACCTATAGAAATAAACTTGTAAAGTAGAATCTCACAACAACTTGAGTCTGAAAAGCTTCAACTTGAATAGAATTAAAGGGTTTAGTTCTCCATAAGAGAGAAAATACAAAAGTCTGAAAATATTGGAAACTAGGTCTAAGAGAGAATGTCAAGCAAAGGCTGAAAAAAAAGCTTAAGTAGTCTCGAACAAACTCGAAATAAAAAGATATAAAAATATAAACTAAGAGGAGAACTGCTCGCGTGTCAACTCCAGCTGAGCCGCGATCGCCATAATGCAAGGCCGTGATCGCGGCCTTCTCAAATCCGCTACCTCAACGGCAACCTTGAACCGCAATTGCCACCAGTTTGCACCGCGATCGCGGCCTTCTCGCTACCGCGGCCTTCCTCGGCGACCATGATCCGCGATCACCCTTTGGGGTGGCAGCGATCGCGGCCTTCAGAATCTTCGAATCTTCAAATTCTTGCAACTTCGAATCTTTGGCCTTCAAATAATGCTTCTAACAGGCCTAAAATACTATAAAAAGATGTACTAAAAAGTCCTAGTTATGCTGTATAAAACACAAAATATCACACTTCCTCCATCAATGTTAACCAAGCACTCATTGCCAAGAACCATGCATCGGGCATAGAACAAATTGCGCCATTGCTTGGCAAGCTTGCCAAGGGGCACATCATCTTCTTTTGGCTCCTCTTGGCTTGGCTCCTCTTCATCGGAAGCCTCCCCACTTGGCTCCTCCTCCATTGGTGCCTCCTCTCTTGGGGGGAGTCTTTGATTCCCGGATATTATTAGCACCACATGACCAAAAATATTTCCAGCCTATTTGTTTTTACCAAGCCCCATTACAACCCGGCCAAATGGAAACTTCTATGAAGTTTTTCATTGAGCCTAAGTTCTCTTGATGATTTTTGCTTGTTTTGACAAATCTTTGGTGGAGAGTTTGGTGATATAAGTTCTAATTTTTATGAGTTTTTGCATATAAGATTGAGTTGAGAGATGAATTTATAAGCCCAAACACATGAGAGTTGAGTGAAACACATTATCCTTGGTGAGGTTGGATTGTAGTTGCTTATCTCTATTAGCGCTTACGCTTACATATGTGTGATGACGTTAATAGTCATTTGCTGTTTTCACTATGTTTTGAAATTGCTTTTTAGATGAAGGGCTATTGCTTGATGAGCATGATGATTGGTTTTGGTTTATGTTTTAATGATTGCTTGAGACAAGCAAGCTTAAGTATGGGGTATTTTGATGTTCGTGTTTTTAGTATAGTTTTAGTTGTTTTTCTTGAGTTGTTTAGCTTAGTTTTGGTGTTAGTTTTGTGTGTTTTTGGATAAGTTTGCATATTTTGTGAAAAGTATGGAAGCTACTCCATTTTGGTGTTTTTTTGTAGGTTTTCGAAGCAAAAGGGAGCACTTTGAGAGAGTTGAAGTCAAGTGGGTGATGGTGGAATAGGAAGAAAAGAGGAGAAGGAATACGCTTTGAAAATCCCGTTGAATCTAAAAAAGAATCTATGAAAAGTGTACAAAAATCCAAGTTAGAGAGCTCATTACCGACCTGTGAGGGTCGGTACCGAGCTATGCAGCAGGATTTATCAAGAAGAATTCAGCAAAGAGTCTACCGACCATGTGCAGATCGTTACCGAGGTGACCTGTGTCGGTAGGCGGCGCCGACTTTCAGAAAATCTATCTTTTATCTTGTAATCTTTTTAGTTAGGAAAGTTTCTATCTTTTAGAACCCTTGTTAGATAGTTTCTCTTAGTATAAATACCCCTTATTCTAGCCTAGAGAGAGGGGGGCTCGTTAGTTTTGAGAAAGACGATTGTTTGGAGATTTTAGTTCGGTTCGGTCGAGAGAGAGAGAAGATCGAGCTTGTTTGTTTTGCTCTTCGATTTCGAGCTTGTTTATCTTTGAGGCATGATAAGTATCCTTCACACTAGTTCGTATGCATGATTATGTTGTGGTAACCCTTGTCCTAGATCTTTTTCTATCTTTGAATTACTTTTGTTTTACGCACGTACAGACTCGTTACCGAGGTACACAGGTCGGTATCGAGCTTGCTGTTTGATTGTTTTTTTTTGCTTTGTTAGTGTTGAACCCAACATCGTTACCGACCCTGACAAGGTCGGTACCGAGGGCTGTCCTAGCCTTGTTTCCTTCTTTTGCTCCTGTTTTGTTTCGTTTCTGTGCCTTTTTATTTTATAGTTTAGTAATCAAACAACCTTGCTTCCCGTGGACGATCCTGACTTTGCTATACTCAGCGGGGTCTTGACTACAAATTTATTTGTTGTCGAGAAACCCTATCAACCACAAGTCCTCTTAAATCAACCAAGAAAGACCAATGGAATGCAAGTGCAAGGTCAAAGCAAGGAGTTAGGTATGGCTAGGTAAGACACAAAGAAAACTCAAGCACAAGAAAAAGACTCATGTAATGGGAATATAGGACCAAGAAGCTACTAAGCATCAACTCATCCAACAACAATTCAAGCAAAGAAAAAGCCAAGCTCAGATTCTTTTTCTCACGGGGTCTGACTTCTTCTATGCCCGACCTCTCTTTCACTTTCTCCAGGTCCGAGCATTTCTAGCCCCAATTCTTTTCCTTTCCAAGTCTGAATTTTTCTTTTATGGCTCAAGATTTTGATTTTTTTTATCAACAAACAATTACGAATCACAAACAACTTACTATGCAAAGTAATGCCTTTTTTCAAGCTTAAAATTAAATGATGTGTTTCCCGTATCCTAATCCAAGCCAATACAAGTCAAAAGTAATTGAAGTGTTCTTGAAAATGAATTAGGGTCGTGGCTGGACAAGGCTAATGGCAACCGAAAGTTCCCACCACAAATGCAAGACAAGGCTAGTTTAATGTGGGGAAATGAAGGGTTGTTTGTGAAACCAAGGGGTGGCAGGTTTGTGTGGTGGTAAGGGACCTTCCAAGGTCTTCTTATTCAACCTCAAGAAAGAAATGGAGGCTGAAAAATTCAGATAAGGACACGGTACACAAAACACACACGACAACACACAAGCTATGCAAAGACAACACAACTCAGCAAGGTAAAGGCAAGGGTGGCTCAACGAGCACTTACAACCCTAGATTACTCAATCAAAGGTCTAAGAAGGAGTACCTTGCGTGGCTCTGATACCACGTGATGAAGGATCTTGTAGTTGAAGCGGTGCGAGGCAATACAAGGAACACCCGAGCAAATCTCCAAGAGAAAAGTGACTGGCTCTTGTCTTTCTTGAGAACGGTTTTGGTTGGTGATGATGGACGAAGTTATGTGATGAAATGGAAAATGAAAAATCAAGGGAATGGGATGGATATGGATGAATCTTCAAGAGGATACGACTCACCTCTCAAAAATACGAACTAGGAGGCTCGGGCTAGGATGTGACTTACCTAGATTGAATCTCCGGGATTAGATCGATATGACTAACAATTCCAAAGATCTAAACTGAAAAATGAAAGACTAAAACAAGGAAATTTTGATTCAAATCAAAGGAGACAAGGAATTCAAGGTTTTTTGTTCAATCTTGTCTAACTATAAACTAGAGATCTAGTGGCTTATAAAGAAAGACCTAAAGGCAAAACTGACATTTGCCTTAGGAAAAGTTTAACAAATAACAAAATAGACCCAACATTTCCAAATGTCATAAAACACTCTCACAAGCCAAGCAATGAACCACACAAATCGTGGCCTTCTAACAAGACAAGCACACCTCACTTCCTCACGATGTGACAGCCTTAGCATGGTCACATCATACTAGGATTTCGATTTCAAATAATATGAAATCCCTAATTTAATCAAGAGTTACACCTTCGAAAACAGCTGCTTCAACTTCAGCCACTCGAATTTTCGATATTCTAAAACCCCCTACACGAATAGTTACAAACACTTTTTGAAACATAACCTAGAATCAGATCCTCACTACCTAAACGAACCCGACATTGAAGGATTAAAAAACGATATGATTCAACATCAAACCCATTTGAATGTGGAAGACAACAGCGGTGCTCAAGAATTAATGTGTATTCAAATCATAGAAGCTTACTCAACAATAGTCGAACAAGTGGGGAAGTTTGGAATGAACCAGAAAAGTTTGGGTGCGATCAATCCGGCATAACAACTCAAAAGATAAAAAAGTATAGTTAATTTTTTCATGCTCGTTCCAAGTTCGAAGAACGGTTAATGTGAGCTTATCCACGCGGCTATGCACTCTTCAAATAGGAATCCATTTTTTTGAAATATACTAGCTTTTGTGCTTTGGTGGGTCAGCATTCTCAAGACCAAAGAGTTGGTGGAAAAAGGAGGGAAGCTCCCCCATTCCCGGTTCTCATGTAGCTGCTTCAATTTCAACCAATTTGTAGTTGATAGTCAAGGTCGTTTCTTTTTTTGAAATGCTATGCAAAATATATAATTTTATTTTAGTAATGTTCTATGTTTTCTTTGGTGGTTTATTTGGGGTCATAAAAATTCAAAAAATTTTAATCATCCTAAGATCTTGACTAGTTTGCTTCCTTTTGATTTGGCCTTTTCTCAACATTTGCAATGGGTGTCTACTCAAACCCCTTTAGTTCGCAAGCTTATTTCTCGTCCAAAAAGGAAAATCATAGTGCATGGATTAAGCCTCATGTTGATTGGTTGAAGTTAAACTTTGATGCTTCCAAACGAATAAATAATACAACTTATACAAGT
This sequence comes from Fallopia convolvulus, assembly GCA_964016875.1. Classification (NCBI taxonomy): domain Eukaryota; kingdom Viridiplantae; phylum Streptophyta; class Magnoliopsida; order Caryophyllales; family Polygonaceae; genus Fallopia; species Fallopia convolvulus. The sequence goes on along the minus strand of OZ024721.1, from coordinate 25,730,398 downwards.
TTCTTAATTCGTGACCATAACAGTAAAATCTTATGTTTTGATCGAAAACAAGTACACTCCATGTCGGTTCTCAAATCTGAAGATCTTGCCTTGTTAGACGGGGTTAGAAGTGCAACTTCCTTAAAACATACTTATCAAGGGCGATAATTTAATTCTTATTAATTATTTAAAAAGAACTTGGAAAGTGCCTTGGGAAATTCAGGTTATTGTTAATGACATCCGTCATTTTGTTGCTTTTATTCCTTGTGTGATGTTTTTTCATTGTTTCGGGGAATGCAATTCTGCGGCGGATTTCCTCGCTAGAAGGCGGTTTAGTTTTTCTCATTAGGTTGGCTATTTTGATTTTTTTTCCAAGATCTTTGTTTGATCATTTGGATCTTTCTCAGTTTAATGTTTGGGCCCGTGATCATCCTCTATTATTTGATTTTCTAAAAATCATCCGATGTAATGATTAGGTTATCCTTTATAATACTCCCTCCGTCCCCAAGAGTTTGTCCGCCTTTCCTTTTCGGTCGTCCCCAAAAGTTTGTCCAACTCTATTTTCTTTCCATTTATATCACACAACATTTACATTTTTACCCTTACAAAAACAAACAATTACAAAAACTTTCTTCCCCAATAATCTCTCTCCATCACTTTAACACAATAAAATCACTACACTTAAACAATCCATACCCAAAAAAAACACAAATTTACAAATGAATTTCATTACCAACATTTTTATTTTATTTTTTGAACAAAATGAGATCCATTTTGATGGGTTTTTGGACCATATTTTTCGGGCTTATTTTGGACCTCCATTGTTGGATCACATGGGAGCTCCATTTTTGGGCCCGATCCATGAAAGCTTCGATATATACCCTCGTTCTCTCTCACAAACCTTAGCTCTCTTCATTTCAGACCGCCGCTTGTTCTAGAATCCTATCTCGCTCTCATTACAAACCCTAGCTCCATTTCTGGTGCGCCGCTTCTCTTACAGTCCTCTCTTGCTCTCTCACAAACCTTAGCTCTCTTCATTTCATGCGCCTCTCTCTGGATATCATTCAATCCCCTCTCAATCTCACAAAAAATATCTCGATCCAACTTGAATTGGTTCGGCCTCCCCTATTGTTGGTTGGATTGATTCATCTTGGTACGCCTCTCTCTGGATCTCATTCAATCCTTTATCAATCTCACACAAAACTCTCGAATTCTTGAATCGGTTCGACCTCCCCTGTTGTTGGTTTGATCGATTCATCTTGGTGAATTCTTGGCTGGTTCTTCGATCCTTCATCATATCTGGTTGTGGTGAGTGTGTTCTTGCTTGGTTATTCGATCGATTCATCTTGTGTTGATCCCTTTCTCTGTAACACCCTCTTCCTACCCTGGAGGTATTACCGCCAGTAACCCCGATTAAGACTAAACCAAAGCTACCCAAGGCTTTAAACTGACTGAACAAACTAAAAACAAGGTAAATGAAACCATTTAAAACCTAACAAAATTAAGTAAAACTTTACAACGGAAAAGAGAATAAAAGGTCTTATACAAGCCTTAACTTAAAAAGAATTAATAAATAAATAGAACAACCTTCTATTTAAACAAAATCTTCATCAAATCTTCCTTAAGTTCTTATTTCTGAAACTCAGCTTCGCTTTGAAGTAGTTCAACCATGATCTTCATTCAAGTATAGCCATTGGAAACCTTTCTTCAACTTCTGGAGCTTCAAACCTCGGAACCCACCTCTTGAATCAACTTCCAAGAAGAACCTGATGGGTCATAAACCAACGGTGGACACCAGCCGACCATATAAAAGAAAAGAAGATGGACGGGTTAGTCTAATGAAAGACTAAGCAAGCGGAGAATCTAACTTGGTTCTTATGGTTGTAACTAAACATATTGACATCCAAATCCGATTAGAATCGGATTATGATCCAACAGTTAGCAGTCTTATAGAGAATAAGAAGGAGACTTGCGTAATCAAGAGAGAGAACACCACCGCTTGTGGTTTCTTTAAGAAGCATAAACGATTAATGGAAACTTATACTAACCACATAACATTCACAATCGTCTTCGACGACTAATGAGCTTAACTTCATCAAAGTTTGATTAAGAATAAATTTCTTAATCAGGAGCAAGAATGGTTATCAAAAGGACTAACCATTTTGGTACATTAATGTGCCTAACACACTTATCTTTCATTACTTTCAAAATGTGCACTCCCACCATATAATAGTTTTTACATAGTTCGGCCAACAACCGAGATCAGAGGGCGTGTTTCATCCATGATCATTTATATATGCTCGGCCAACAACCGAGATTCGGCCAACAACCGAGATCAGAGGGCCTGTTTCATCCATGATCCTTTAAATGTACTCGGCCAACAACCGAGATTCGGCCAACAACCGAGATCAGAGGGCCTGTTTCATCCATGATCATCTGTCCTTGAATTACTCTATTTCATAATAATGTCTCAGCATGAGACAACTAAACACATAAGGTCACACATAACGGACCTAAATCCAGTTCTAGCGTAGAAACTGAAATAACGACATGGTCGTTATTTCTAACAAAATAACAACCTATCAAACTTTATTCAACATACAAATTATTCCCAACATGAGAATCAAATGGAATTCAATTCCTCATTAATAACCATAACGCGAGAGAGAATCGTCCACTTGCCTTAGAAGGCGTGCTCAACGTCCTTAGCAATTCAACATTAATCTTTATCATCCTTCTGACAAATATAACAAAAGGATTTCTCAGCAACGAGCTCACAGAAACACTTCTTAGTTGTATTCTCAACTCCTACAACTTCCTAATCGATAAACGATTTAATTTCCGAATATCGATATATAATAAATCATTAGTTATCATGCTTTAAGGAGCCATCTTGGCGGAATTATAACTAATTATCTGCTTCACTTTTGAAACAATTTTCTAAATAAAAATTATTCATTAGCAACATTTCTTAAAGGTGACCAAATCTCGGATCAAACGGATTAACAACGAATCTCGAGTAATTATCCGAAGTCCTTTACCTGCCAATCAGTATCAAAACTTGTATTCACTATAACTGAAGATCCTGACGTCCGTTTCTCGAGCGGTTTGAACCTATGAGACTGTATCAACGTCAAGATTATAAAAACCATAAATTTAATTAGCAAAGCGGAACCAAAAGGCCCTTACGGTGGCTCCGTAATCAACCTGCTAATTAATTTCGATCGTATATACCTTCACTCGAGCCCATGGCTCGTTTGGCTCGATAGTGGCTCGATCCCCGAGCCCAAGGGTGGCTGGGCGTTGCCCGATGGCGGCCCTTGTTGTGGGTAGTGGTCAGAGAAGCTAGTAGTCACCGACGACGTCGCGGCGAGGCAAGAAAGTGACCGGCGTGAATTCTTTCTCCCCAAATCCGTCGACATGTTCTCTCGCTGGTTCGAGTCTATAGCAGTAGCAACACAAAGATGAAGAAGAAGAAGAGGTGAAGGTGAAGATGGAGGTGGAAGGTGGAGGTGAGGATGGAGAGCAAGGGCGAGGCAAAGAAGGCGGGAAAGAAGTTCGCCGAGTCCGTCGTTGTTCCAATCCCCCTCTCGATCTCTCTTTCTCTGTTTCAATATAAAGAAGTTCGAGCCCTCCCTTATCTATCTCTCAATTCCTTCCATACTGAGCAAAGAAGATATGCTTATAAAATTCAAAACCCGTCTCGCAACGGGACTCGCGTTAAAGCGGTAAAATTATGTACCTCGGATGGAAAAACTTACTAAACGAAAAACATCCCGTAAATTATGTAGACCAATAAAACCAATTTTCCATGATTTTATCATGCTACCTTTAATTTTTAAGGCTTCCGTTTCACATTTTAAATCCTTTACAGTACATAATTAAAAAGACGGCTTATCCAATAAATATTCTTTTTCCACTGAAAAATCCTAGAATTCATACCGATCCATAAATCATTTATTTGTGATTTTAGGATATCACCAAGAATTTTCTAGGATTTAATCTCCAACAAAAATATTTGTTCAAGCGTTAAAACGAACAAAGAGGTTAAAAGGATATCCGAGAAAAATTCAAAAATATCCTCAAAAACCATAGTTATTACATTCTCACCCTTTGCTCTTTTGCATCTGTCACCTCTGGTTGGTGCATGTTGGATTGTTGGTTCGATTGATTCATCTCCGTGCATGCTTGGCTGGTTTTTCGATCCATTAATCATATCCGCCTGTGGTGAGTGTGTTCTTGCTTGGTTATTCGATCCATTCATCTTGTGTTGATCCCTTTCTTACCATTTGCTCTTTTCCTGTCTCCTCTGGTTGGTGCAGGTTGGTGCATGTTGGCTTGTTGATTCAATCGAGCCATCTTCGATATCCTCTGGTGAGTTTTCTCACTTGAACGTGGTTCATTTGTTCTTTGATTGATCTTCTTGGATCGTTTTCTCACTTTTGCATGTTCTGTATTCAATTGGGCCTACATCTATATCCTCTGTTTTGTGCATGCTTGCTGGCTACTTGGTTCGATCCATCTTCTACCCCCTCTGGTGAGTTCTTGCTTGGTGCGTGTTTGATCCATAGTTAATCTGAGTTTCAAAATGTCTTGTACACATGTTGTCCTCACTCTTCCTCGTTTTTTATTTATGGTGTATTGCAGAGTGCTAGTCCCCTAAGCAGATGAATCTTGATTCGTTCTTTGGTGGTGATGAAAGTCCCCGGTCATCGAATTCATCAGAACCTGCATGCTCTGATGAACCCAACTATGAGTGGGGGCCTGATTGCAAAGGGCTCCACTCCTACAGTCCCCAAAAATTTGAGGTGGAGACAGATGATGAGGTGGACGGCCCTAATGAGTCCCCTGTAATTGAAGAGGTCCCTGATAATGAAGATAATGAAAATAAAAATGAAGATAATGAAGAGAGCTATGGTTTCGATGACATTGATGGTGAATTTGCCCTTGATTCCGAAGAGGATCATTAGCTAAGTCCCCTGATCTATCTAGTTTCTTTTGAATTTTGTTGTTGTTGTTGCAGTTTTCTGTGTTGTTGCTTGCTTTATCCCCTGCTTGTTGTTGAATATGCTTGTGTGAGTTTGTTTGTCCTTGCTTCTGTGTTGTGTAATTCAGTTGTGATTGCATCTTTTATCCTCTGTTTTTTGTTGTTTGAGATCCTTGATAGGACGGGTACCATCCTGTGGTGGCAATCCCACTGTCGGATCTGATACATTGCATGCTTGCTTTGCGTTTATCTCATTGCTTGTTGTTGAATATGCTTGTGTGAGTTTGTTTCTCCAGGCTTCTGTGTTGTGTAATTCAGTTGTGATTGATTCTCTTGGCTTTTGTGTTGTGTAATTAAGTTGTGATTGATTCTCCTTGCTTCTGTGCTTACACTTGTGATTTGAATGCATGGGGATTTTTTTTGACCTTTTTCCTTTTTACCAATGATGAGGCCAACAAACCTGAGGGGCAATTCCTCTACATTCCCACCACTGTGGCATACATAAGCAAGCTAGCCTGTTATGCAGGCTATGGCACGCCAGTGTATGCCAAGATGATGTGGGTGGATTGCTCCAATGATGGAATGGAGACACCTGAGGTTATTTTTTCCCTTTATTTTTTTTTATCAATGATGATACTTATCTGAGATGCATTTCCTCTACATTCCCATTTGAACTTGATATGCAATTGGAAGCCAGTCTCTTTATGGACTTTGGCATGCAATTGTACATCAAGTTTGAGTGGCTGGATTGCATCAATGAAGGATTGGGGATATCTGAGGTTATTTTTTCCTTTTTTTTCTTCAACCTTTATAAAAACTAAAATGCACTGTGTCTTTTAGCTTGATGCTATTCATTCATACCCAAAAGTGTGGATACATGCCACTAGTTTAGTTACAATTTACAATTTCATACATACAAAAGTACATTGTTTCTGCATTCAAAAAATATGCTTGTACTTGCATCATTCCATTAGAGATAGTGATTGTCTTCAAATGCTTCTGCCTGAGTGTCTTCTGCATTGCTTTCTTGTGTCTCCTGAGTTGGTTGACTTCCTTGCATTGTTGGTTGTTGAGTTGCATGTTGAGCTTGCTGTCCATACACTATCTCCCATGCTTGTTGCACAGCCCACATAGGGGCTTCTACCTGGATTGGTAGTGTGCCTAAGAGTTGTAGTCTATTCTTATTTACATGTGGCAAGTCATAGTCATTTTCCCCTTTACACTTGAGTATTTCATTCATTATATATTGCAAAGACATCCACACATTGCCTAGTGTCTTAGGATCAAGCTCATAAAATGCTTGATTTACTGCTTCCATCATTGCATCAACATTCTTTGGCATCTTTTTGTGCATCAATGATTGAATGCTTCTGAAAAATCCTAAGTCTAAGATGTTGAGGTTAGGACTGTTTGGTGGTTGTTGTATTAGGATGAAAGTAAAACCATCTTGTTGATATACTTGTTGCCACTCTGCATCTGCTTGTGATATGTGTGCTTTTGCATTGTCCTGTTGAATGAATATCACTTGATGTGCTCCTTGTTGTGTAGGCCATTTGGCCTTGATTGCTAGCACAATCTGATTTATGAGCATTTCCCTTGTCACTCTCTTATTGACTGATTCAATTAACTTTATAACCATTGTCCCCTTTTCTCTGTTCTTGGATTTCCTCTTTGCTGCTTCTTGATAACTAAATGGAAACATTCCTATTTTACCATCAAATGTGCATTCTCCTTGTGCATCATACCTTGGTCTTGCTACTACTGTTGTAAACATGACTTTGGGTATGAATTTGCTTGAAGCAGCAACTCTGTATTGTCCCCTCTCATGTTGTGCTAGATAACATCTTTGAGTCTTTTTGCTTAGTTGGAACCATTTCTCATCAATGTGAACAAAGTCATACATTGCATAATATTGCTTCTTTGTCTCTGGTGTGCCCCCTTGTAGTAGCTTTAGAATCCATTCCAACTTTGTTGTTTTGTTTGCTTCTGCTAATCCTGGCTTCAGTGCATTTGTGTGAGGTCTGATTTATCCCCTTTTAATGAGTCTATGTGCTACACTCTTTGACACTCCTAGTTTGGCTGCTAAATCTCTTATGCATGTCCTGTCTCCCATGGAAATTGCTGTGATTGCTTCCTGACTCACCTCTTGCCTCTGTCTTCCACTGTTGTGATATTTGTTGCTTACGTTTGGCCTCTGCCCTGCATCCATTTCTGCCTTGGCTGTGTTCCATATCCTTGAAGCTGTCCTTGCTGAAACACTAAACTCTAATGCTACTCCTTGCATATGTCCCTTGTACAGTTGACCTGTTGCTGTGTGAACTTGCATAAGCCTCAACAGAATGTGAAACCGTTTCTTAGAGCTGAGCTTTGACTTTGATGGCTGGGGATGTGAAGATGCTGGCATGAGATTCCCCGTCCCTGGTGTGTGTTGCCCTGCCACCTCTGTTGTGTCCACTGCTGGCTCATTTAAATCAAAGAGAAAAGGTTGATGGTGAGGTGGGGCTTCACCAGCAGGTGGAAGGTCTTCATTAAGATCAAATGCTGAAGCCATCAATGAGAAACAATGATGTAGAGAATATTTCAGTAGCTTTGTGTAAATTCTGTATGTTTAACAATGGCTTAGTAAATGCTAGCTTTTTGGGTGTCTTTTAAAGAAGAATTGTGGCAAGTCAGCAATCCTTGTAAAAATGTTTACTGAGTTGTGATTGGTTCACATAAAATTGAGAAGTGTTTCTATTGGTTGTAATTAAAGCACAAGGAATTGCCCCTTTTCCTTTGTATGCAAACCAACTGTATGTCTCCTATGTTATTCATTGATTAGATGTGTCTTAAATATTGTGCATATTTTTTTTATGCACAAATTTTTGGAGACAGAGGGAATAATATACAGGCAATCTAGTGTTGGGCTTGTAATAAACTAGTAGCCCTTTCTTAAAAAAAAAATACTTCCAAATTTAGAATTGCCTTGCCCTTTTTCATTTTCTTTTTCTTATATATATGAATGATGAATGATGAATGATGAATGATGAATGATTTATGTGTGTAAAATGCACTCCCCCGGTTCTGCAAGCATGGAAGTTATGTCATTGCCATAGATACACAGATCAAGCTCGAGCTGGCATCATATTGGGCAGTTGTAAAGCGGCTGCCTTCTTCACTTCCTTCGTCCGTCGCAGTCTCCGCTCTTCGATTTCACTGGATACGGCGCGAAACAACTGTGAGATTGCAGTGAAAAAAGAGAGAAGGAGACAATCCATGGCGATTTTCCGGTTCAGCTCCGCAGACGGCGCCGCCTTCTCCGTGCTGTTCTCGCTAGCACTTCTGTACGGATCGATGTCGATTTTGGTTTACTCCATAATGCACATGAAATTCATCCAGCCTCTCGGCGCTGATTCTCCACTTGATCGCTTCTCGGAGGCCAGAGCCATGGAGCATCTTCGAGTTCTCTCCAAAGACATCGATGGCCGCCAAGTTGGTTTCAATAGCTTTCACAAATTTTGTTCTTCGTATTCTTCTCATTGACTCTCCTTGTTTTTCTTTTCCCACACTGCTGTGACATTGTTCACTTCTCCATTCTTATGATTCGGTGATAGGTAGGGCGCCAGGGGCATAGAAAAGCTGCTGATTACATTAAAGGTCAACTACAATCCCTAAAGGACAGGGCAAATCCCAACTTCAGGTTTCTTTCTTCTAGCTCTACTTACCTTGGATGTGATGCAAGTATTATGCAAGCAATTCAATTGTTTTATAGATATTGTTTTTCATGTTGCTGCTAACATAAAATTTAGTTTTCAATTGGAACACATATTGTTTGCGTGATTGCAAAGGAGAACAGCGCTATTCTTGAGGGAGTATTGTGCGATTGTGATGTTAAGACGTGATTGTTAAGCTACAAGTAGTTGACATGCTTGGAACTTTGAAGATAATAGAAGTACCATTTAGGTTGGATATTAGATAGTATGATATCACCAATTAAAGGGCTTTGATTATAAATTCAGTATGTGACAAATTATTAAATGCTTCTGCTTAATCAGATTGACATATTGATCACGAGCAGAACGGATTGGGAAATGTCTGACAAGATAATACTTTACTTAAAATACTTGCAACGTAAACGGATGCTTTACAAACACACCATATAAATGGAGTAGCTGTCTTCGTAGGCACATTATAAACACTTTGCATGCTAGTTTTTACTATTGCTTTGATTTTGCAGGATTGAGGTAGAAGAGAATACAGTTAATGGCTCTTTTAACATGATGTTCTTAGGCCATAGCATATCTTTATGCTATAGAGCTCATACAAACATTGTTATGAGGTAAACTATTTTCGTCTACATAAATGGATTAAGAAGTTCATGTATTGGTGGTTAGGTCTGTGCCAACCATAAGTTACCCTTTTCCCATTGTTTTTCCTCTTTACTTGCAGGCTATCCTCTATTGGTTCACTTGAAACTGATTCTTCTGTTCTAGTAAATGCACATTTTGATAGTCCAGTTGGTTCTCCAGGAGCTGGCGACTGTGGTTCTTGTGTTGGTAGGTCTGTTTATATCCAGTTATTACATTTAAGATACTTGAGGAGACACTTTTCTCAAGTGAATGGTTCCACTGTTCAATTTTTTTTTTACAATTGCAGCATCAAGCTTAGAACTGGCTAGGCTCATAACTGATTCAAGTTGGGTTCCTCCTCGACCAATCATATTTCTTTTTAATGGCGCTGAGGAACTTTTCATGTTGGTAAACATACTTGTGCTCGCTCATTTTATTTTAACCTTTACTAAATACAAGCTGAACGGGCGCATCCTCATGCTCATTGGCTTTTATAACACTGCCTTTGAGATGGATTTAGTCCCTAAATCAATTTTGGTGCATCCTAACTAAATTTAGTTATTATTGTCACATAGCTGAATTTCAGTTTTTCTTGGGACTATCGGGCGTACCCCGTTTCCCTTGGGCAGGGGCATCCCATCTTGACCCCTCCCCCCACCCCCAGATTCCGCTGTAGTGGAGCCTTATTGGGTCAATGATGATGATGATGACTAAATACAAGCTGAATATATCTGGTCATTCCTATTTTTTTTTGGTTCATTCATATAAAAATATATTGAGTATGCTCAACATGCCGTTTAGTAGTACATGATTCTTGAAAAGATCATTTTAAAACCGTTGTAAACTTTTTGTTTAAAGAGAGAAACCATTGTAACTCTTCATGCTACTCAATTCTTTACTTCATGCTCATTGGCTTTTATACATTGCCTTTGTTTTATAGCTATTGAAAGGGTCTAGCTTTTTGTTATATTAAAGTTTGGTTCCCATATTTGATTGAACAGGTTAATAAAATCCTTTTGTTTTATTTTGCATCAAACCATGCTATATTGCTATGTTTTTGACAATGAATCAAATGACCACCAATTTTGTTAGGGTTCACATGGATTCATGACTACTCACAAATGGCGTCATACAATTGGAGCTTTCATAAACATAGAAGCATCTGGAACGGGAGGTCCTGGTATGGTTTCCACCATTCTTTTAGACATGTTCGTGTGTATTTCAGGCTAAACTATTATGGTTGACCATATTAGTTCATTCTCTTAATTATGTGAAGACATATGTTTTTCTTTTTCTTTCTAAAAAAATCTCATTTATGTGTTATGAGGTATGATTAAATCTAACTTAGGCTATATTTTGATTGAGTTACTTCTTGAAGGTTAATCTGAGAGACTGAGGTCATATATAATTCGAAGGACTTGTTACTAGATCTGATGTCTAAATATGCATTTGTTCTTATGGATCATGAAACAAAGTTCAACATTCATTTGTATTGAGGCTAAGCAATGCCATGGATCCTAGGTTAAACGCACTTCTTTATAGATATGTTGTGTGCTTGGTAAACATCTTATATCTATATCATTCTTGTCAACTTCTACTGTCAAACATTCTTGTATTTCTCAAACTTCTAAGAGTTTCCATCATCAAGTTTTTGAACATCATGGTGACTGTGAACTCAATTGTGGACTGGACTTTGTTAAAATTGCTTACACTTCAAATCTCTTTGGATCCTGGATCCTAGGAGTTCTTCTTTTGGAGATAGGGTAAGTAACTTGGGGTGAATGAAGTTGATGACCTCCAGCATTATTATTGATCGTCCTATTCTTGTTGTCCCTTATGTTTTCTCCCCTTGGTTTTTTCTTTGCTTGTAATGTTGCTTGTGGGTTGTCATCCAACTCTAAATTACTCTTGGAACAAAATTACGAAACAATTAGATTACCAAAATAAAGATATTTGTACAAAGTGTAAAATGCTCTGCTTCTCTATGCTTAAAATAGTAATATCTTAATGCACATTCTTAATACCCTTCATGGTTCTCCATACATGGTTCATCTTCAACATATTTTATCCTGGCCTGATTTGTGTTTTAGTAATGCACAGATTTGGTGTGCCAATCTGGACCTGGATCTTGGCCTTCTTTTGTGTATGCAAATTCAGCTATATATCCAATGGCCAGTAGTGCTGCTCAGGTAATTTGACCATCTGCTTCTATGATGATGCTGCTAAGCCCAGTTAATTAGTAGTGATATCATGGTCAAAATTATTTGTTTCTTTCTTTTCTATGTATATTTTTGTTTAAGCTGGATGACTATCTTGTTACTTATGTAACTTCTGTAATGCAGGACGTTTTTAATGTTATACCCGGTGATACAGATTATAGAATATTTGCAATGGACTATGGCAACATTCCTGGACTTGACATCATCTTTCTCCTCGGTGGTTACTTTTATCACACTGAACTTGATACATTGGAGAGAATAGTGTATGCATTAGAACTATGTATTTGGTACATACTCCCTTTTTATGATGTTAAACTGAGGTAGGTTAAGCACACTATTTGACTCTTCAAAAAATTCTTAACAGACCAGGAAGTATCCAGGCACGTGGGGACAACTTGATTAGAGTGGTGAAGACCTTTTCTAGTTCTTCTATGTTACATAATGCTAGTGAAAGGCTATCTCTTGCATCTTCTGCCAATGCTTCTAGCGATGAGGGCGCAATTTTCTTTGACTATTTGATGTGGTTCATGGTAATGTATATAAAGTAATTATTCCACCAGTGAGGCTATGTATATAATTGCCTGAGGACAAGACAAACTAATTTACACTTTTTTCTATAGGTTTACTACCCAAAATGGTTGTCTCGGTGGCTTCATAGTCTTCCAATAGTAATATTGCTTCTTTTGATCTTGTTTTCTGCACCCAAAGGACTCTGTTCTTGCTGCAGAGCTTTTTTCACCTTGCTGCATGGTAAATGGACAGTGGCTTTCTACCAGTATGCCATTTGTTCAAATTGAACTGTTGTCTCTATCATATGATCTTACCTAATTTTTTAACTGTTTGCTATGAATTGTGACGCTGTGGAAACTGCAGGGATCTTTCTCCATGCCATTTCCATTATAATGGGAATCATCATCCCTGCCGCATTTGCTGCTCTAAGACTGGCTTTTACTAATCATGCCATGAGCTGGTGAGTAGAGACAGACTTTCTGGTTTTAACTATTAAAGTATTGGACTATGGGCTGTGACTAATTTGTTAGCTTTATGTACGTTGAAACCATCAATTCTGTGTTAGTTGTGGGGTTTTGCTTATGGTTATCATTTTCAGGGGATCAAATCATTATAAGTTTGCGAGGTTGTTGGACTGGCTTTTGCCTAATTATTGAAATGATTTAATACCAGATATTTGGTAATCACTTGCAGGTTTGCTCAACCTTACTCAGCATTCATGATGTTCATTCCATGTTCTCTTGTTGGCTTATTGCTCCCAAGATATCCTTGGGGTCGCCTTCTCTACTCTTCTGTTCAAAGAATACCAAATGAGGTATGCTTTTCTTTTTCACTTGTTGGCCTAATGTGTCTTCTTATCATCCTAAACCTTGCATTGTTAGCTGTTGGTGTCAATGTCATATATATGAAACAGTGATAATCGATAAGTGAAATTTAAATCATAAAATTGGTAGATATACAACAGGATAGATGAAGGAGGGGAATAGGTAGCTAGATACAATATGACATTGACACTGTTCATTCACAAAAAAGGGAAGGCAAGATCTAGTTCATCATATCTAATGTTTGTTTCGTTGGATTCAAAATTTTATAGCTATCTATAAGGCGTATGATGCTTTAGTTTATCTCAGTTGTATTCCATGGATGATTAGAATGTTTTTCATGGTAGAATATTCCTTATGTCCCCTTTAAAATGCTCTTGGGTGTGATTACCATGTTGTCGTTGGGGGGGGGGGGGGGGGGGGTAGTTATACACTTAGCATTCTGTACTTTTTTTTGAAAGGAGAATTTATTATTATGAAAAGACAAGTAATAGCAAGTGCATATAATTCTCCTTATTCGACCTGAAAATATATATAATTCTCCCTTTGTAAACCTATTAACTGAAAAATCAATGTAGAATTCAAGTTGCAACATACTAATTACAACCGTTTAGAACAACTTCAAAGGTGTGTGCTGGTGACGATAAAACATTTTTGTTGATGAAAATTCACAAAATAAGCACAGTGGATTGAAACTTGAAAGCCATATGATTTTTCAGCCTTGCAAAAACAAAAGAATCACATAAAGAGATAATTATTCTCATTAGAAGGAAAGAAAATCCTGACTTCTATTTCTTGACTTCATTACTCATTTACTGCTGAACCTATTTTTTATACTCTCTTCTTTCTGATCGGGTCGTGGTCACTGCTGATCCTTTTTGTTTGACTGAAACTCTTTCAGGAGCTCACTGATGAAGCAAGCTTTTGGGGAGGGTTTGGGTTTTATGCTTCATTAACATTGGTATGCAACATAGTCTCTGTTGGAGAATATTTGAAGGAAAAATAAACATGTTCCATGCACTCCATTAACTAATTTTTCTGTATTGTGCTGGTAATGGATGTGATCTCTAAAGTAACAATGTGATGGACAGGTTTATGTTTTACTTGGGCTTAGTGTAGGCTTCATGACTTTCTTTGTGACAGTTTCATTACTAGTTGCATGGGTTACTCATCGACTATTGATAGGTCATGGAATCCCGTCACTAAGGTCAACTTTTTCCTCCTTTTGGTTGGTGAATAATTTACAAAATTATCTAATGTATCAAACTGTTACTGATGATCCTGTTGATTCTTTAGGTCAGTGGTGATATATGTTTTACCCTTAACTCCATGTCTGATATACTGTGTACACTTTGGTGGTTTTCTGGTTCAATTCTTGATTGAGAAGATGGGTATGTTGGGTTCTCCATCATCTCCTTATGGTAAGAGATGATTTTGAATATTTGTGATTCTTTCCTTGTAGTCTGCATACTTACTAAGTGCTTGACTCAAGCTTGTAGTAAATAAGCATGAAAATGATAAATGAAAGTCATTGATGAAACGATTTGCTAATATTTGTTGAATGATGCATTGACATCTGATGTCAAAGAATTGGTCGAGAATGTTTCTGCAGATGAATTACAATGTACATAACAGTGTTGATCCTGTGATAATCAAACTTTTTGTTCCAGGGTACTACGTAAAAGACATCGTATTGGCAGCTGTAATTGGAGTTGCAACCGGTTGGTCTGTGGGGCCAATATTGCCCATTGTTAGTCATTGGTTGGCTAGATCATCCATCATAAAATTCTTATTGCACGTTAGTGTGGTTGCGATGGCTATATCTTCCCAACTCTTCCCTTACAGTACAGAAGCTCCAAAAAGAGTTGTGCTTCAGCACACAGTCTTAACTTCAGGTACAGAGAAATTTATAAAACAAAAACTTAAAAGGTTTTTAATATACTTATACACGCTATTTCAAAGCTACCTACACAGTGAAGAATGTTTATTATATAAACTGTATTAGTACCTGTCTGAAATTTGTCTTGTCCTTGATTGACAGATTCAACCAAGATTTTGAACGCCACATATGATTTTTCTGTGGTGGATTCAAATTCTCTGACATTTCTATTCAAGAATTCACCTAAAGCAGCTGAACTACTATTTGACTCTGAAGTTTCTTTCAAATCTACGAGAGAGGAATGGTTGGTAAGTACTTTTTTTTTTTTTTGAAACGCTGGTAAGTTAAATTAGTTTTCAAGATTTTTATCATGCTGTCTCAGAAGCATGAAACAATGAATCGATTTGTCGAGCTATTCTTTCAGTAATTCATGGCAGCTAGAGTCCATTCTAAGAAATTTAACAAGTTTGTCGGAATCCAAATATGGATATTTTCCCCTTTCTAATCTATACACATGCTTCTTCTGGTACATCAAAGTTGAATCTACAGAGAATAGAATTGTTTATATTTCCATGCTGCTATTGCATTTGCAAATCTTAAAGCAATGATGTAATCACATTTCTTGATAATTCTCGATACATCCTTGCATTTGGAGTAGTTTTTTTTTTTATACTGCATTTGCATTCTGTTTATATCCTATGCTGGTAGTCTTAAATCGAAGTTGAACCCCATCTCCTGACATTTCAAATTGATTGTTTGATGTGTTCTGACATTGATCATTCTCTATATTCTTTAATTTGACAGTTTCTGACTAATGGCCTCTGATTGCAGGCCAGCTACCCTGTATCTTATCTGTTCTCTAAAAGCATGAAATTTCCCACCAACAGCAACGACATTTCAAGTGAATATAAAGCTTTTCCTCATTTAGTAGCTATTAAGCCCCAAGAATTTACTGATGCTGACACCAGGAAAGTGTATCTGGAATTAGATCTGGGGTGAGTAAAATGAATCTCAGTTTATCATAGGAAGCAAAAAGTACTTTTAACAGTAGCTGATACACTATAATATCCTTCAGTGCAATTATAAGAAATACTCATGTTCTGTATCTTCTCTTTCCTCAGCTCTCTAAAGGAGGTCTCAGTGGCTGTTCTCAACATTACTGGTCCGCTATATAAATGGTCATTGGTTGACGCTGTACCAGGTAACACGCAAGCAGTTTTCTATTATATCATCATTGCTTGCTTTCGGAACCTTAACGAATCCATCAACGAATTGATTTGCAGCTCCCGAGACTCTTGACGGTGGCCCTCCTTCGCATATATGCAGACTGAGTGGTGCAAGCCATGAAAAATGGAACTTCTGGCTGGAGGTGAAGTCTCTTTAACTTGTCTTATTAACTGTTATATGATACGTCCGATTTTACAGCAACTATTTTGCTGCTTAAATTCTATCTGCAGGCCAACAGTTCCGAGCCCCTGCGAGTAGACGTTGCTGTGTTGGAACAGCATTTGGTAAAAAAGACCAGCAAATTGAAACGCTCATTTCCAGATTGGGTCGATGTAACCGCCTATACAAGTTTTATGTCCACCTACTTGTTTTAGATCCATTTTAGAATTTGTTGTGCAAAAAATAAGAATCCGTAAACAATTTTTAGGACGATTTTGGGAAATAACCCTTAAATAGGGGGCTAATTACCCTTAAATTGAGTTATACGGAGTATGTTTTAATTGCATGGAGGTAACCCTTACTTCTCCCACCTTCTACCCATATTGACTCGGTCGTTGACTGACGTTCCAAATAATTGAGGACACTAGTTGACAAAAAATTGTCAACAAATGCCTTGTTAAAAAAATTGTTCACAAAAAAATGCCTGGTTGACAATAAAATTGACATCAAATGCCTTATTGACAAAAAAAATGTCCTATTGACAGAAAAAAATTGTCAATAACTAATAATTATTGTCAACAAATGCCTTGTTGATAATTTTTGTCAACAAATGCCTTGTTTATAAAAAAAATTGTTGACAAAAAAATGTCTTGTTTATAAAAAAGTGTCAACAACTATCAATTACTGTCAACAATGATTGTTAACAATTGTCAATACATGAATAGAAATAAGGAAAGAGAACAATAATTATTGACAACAACTTGTTGTCAACAATTGTTGACAATAATTATTATCAACGTCAACAAACAATTATTGTTAGAGGTGGGTTTGGTTCCGGAACCGGCGGTTCACAGTTCCTCCGGACCCTAGAATCGGAACCGGGAACCCCGATTCCTCGGTTCGATTCCCGGTTTTGGTTTCGGGGTGGTTTCGGTTCCGAACCTTAAAAAAAAATGTTGAAAATGCAACAGCGGTCCGAACCTTAAAAAATAAAAATAAATGTTGAAAATGCAACAGTGATCGCTGTTTTGGAGCCATGACCACGGTTTTGTGTTTCCATCGATATTTTTTTAAAGGGATAGAACCGCCAGTTCCGGAACCGGTGGAACAGGGATCGGAATCGACTGACCCCCGATTTCGGTTTCGAAACCGCCGTTTTTTCCGATTCGCTTCCCCGGTTTCAAGGAACCGAACCCACCACAAATTATTGTCAACGTAAACAAACAATTATTGTCAACGTCAACAATTGTTGACATCAATTATTGTCAACGTCAAAAAGTGTCAACAACCATCGATAATTGTTGACAATAATTATTGTCAACGTTAACAACCGTCAACAATTGTCAACACATAACTTGTACAAAATCACCCATAATTACTTACATTAAAATATTTACATTATAATCATATGAATTTGTACCCTGTAATAAAAGTCCTTTCACAACAATAACTTCAATGTAAATGACAATTTGCACCGTTGAATAGTCGCGTAATAGATGATCTGCAGAAGCTTCATAAAATTTGAAAAAAAAATGTCTAGTGGAAAGATAGGAAATAATGAAACTGCAGATCAAGACAATAATCGGATTAAAAAAAGGGTTTTTTTAGTGTGTGCCCATGAGCACACACTAACAATGATTGATGTTTCTCTAATTAGAAATTTAAAGGTAAACATTACATAATAAATTTAAAATTAGTAATAAATACTCTTCCAAAATTAAGCTAATGGTTTCCTTATTTATATTTACCTCCTTTTCAATTTATATTCACCTCCTAATTAATGTGTGCCCATGGACACACACTAGAAAAACCCTTAAAAAAACCTACACAAATTATAAGATTTTATAAGTATTAAAAAAATTACACTCAAGAACACATGTGACAAGCATGGGGTTAGAAGTCAACATGATATTATAATGCAAACCTACTCATAATAAATAACTAGTAACAAAAATTAAGGTACAATGAGGACAGTAGTAAATCATCATCAGACATTACGTATGAAGAAGACCTTTTAAAAATCTAAAACTAAATCCACATAAGTAAAAAACAACTATAATTAATTGAAAAAAAGGAATGCATTTTAAATTTTCATAAAATATATTAAAAGTATAGAGCGAAAACAAAACATATTAAACTCACATATACAAATTCAGGATACTTTCATAAGATAGTTAATAGCCGATGAAATAGAAAAATAATTAGGGAAATTAGGGATAGTGATGGAACACAAATTCTTGGGGAAACAAATATTCGAAATGAGATCCGAAATGATTTCAAAAAAAGATATACTAGGGAACCAATATATACGGTACTCCTTTGTGAATACTTGAACCTAATAACCAAGGAAATAACTAACACAAAAAACAATGAATTAACAAAAGCCGTCTCTAACGAGAAAATAAAAGCGCACTCATGAACATTGGATTCCGACAAATCTCCTAGTCCAGATGGGATGTTTGCTGAATTCTACAAAACATATTGGGACATCGTGGGTCCATCAGTAATCAAAGCAGTGAAAAGTTTCTTTCACTCTGGCAACATTTTGAAGCAAGTAAACCATACTTTCATTACTTTACTACCCAAAAGAGATAACCCGAACTCCACAAAACATTATAGGCCTATTAGTCTTTGTTCGATAATCTATAAAATTATAGCCAAAATTATTACAGAACGTCTGAAGAAAGTTTTGAGTAAGCTTATCCACCCTCTCTACAAGGAGCCTTTGTGGCTAAAAGAGCCATTCAAGATAATATGCTGATTGCACATGAAATCTTTCATTCATTCAAAGCAAGGAAAAATAAAGATGGATGGGTTGCCATTAGCTAGATATGGAAAAAGCATATGATAGAGTAGAATGGAATTTCCTGTTTTGTGTGTTAGAAAAGTTCGGTTTTAACAAAAAATCATAGGATGGATCAAAGAATGCGTACAAACATGATCCTTTTTCAGTATTGGTTAAAAATTCATAGGCTATTTGTCCTTTTAGCTATGTTTGTCCAAAATTTTCCGATATTGCTCTTCGTATTTATCAAACAAAAAGCAAGACACATTTAAATGTATTCACCATCACTGTTTTCTAATATGAATTTAATAGGGGCAATTTGGTAAGAATAAGACATATTTTAATATATGTGCATTAGGCCTACAAGGTCAAATAGAAGTAAATGGATGGAGTACTAATAGATTTTACAATATAGATAGTAACATTATCTTAGATTTTATAATATATATTGAATATATATTACTGAATAAAAATATTAATATAATAAATTATTTTTATAATATATGATATATTTTAGGAGTCCGGTTCAGGTGCGAAATAAGAAAGAACAAGAGCCGTTGGATCAAGAAAAATCAAAGGCGCTGATCATTTCACTTAAAAGGGGAAAAAACGGCACGGGCGAATTTTTGGCGAATTATTCGCGTATTTTTGAAAAAAACGGCCCAAATTTGTTCATCAATACTGTGGATTTATTCATTGTTATATTCATATTTGTTCATTGGTTTTAGCATATTTGTTCATCGGTTTGTGCATATTTGTTCATTAGTTTATGCAGATTTGTTCATTGATAGATGCATATTTGTTCATTGGTTTTGGCATATTGTTCATTGGTTTTGGCATATTTGTTCATCAGTAATGTCAATTTGATCATTGGTTTATGCATATTTGTTCATTGCCTTTTTCATACAATTGTTCATTGCTAGATGCATATTTGTTCACTAGTAACCTCAATTTGTTCATTGCTATATGCATATTTGTTCATTAATAACATCAATTTGTTCATAGCTAAATAAGGCACAAGCACTCCTCTTCGATTTGTTGATATCTCGTTCTCTTAGCATACACCATATTATTGCAAAGTTAGATTCTTTATCTATTATCCTTTGCATTCAAGTTTCTACATCAAACTTATCTTATTTTGGTACTATATTTAGCACTTCATTCGTATTGACAAGTTAGCCTTAAAACACTTCATTCGTATTATCCTTTGCATTCAAGATAGACTTAAAGCACAAAATAAATGCAAAAATACACAAATAGATAGTTATAAATGTACAAGTTGATGGTATTAATAGTCCTAAATGTACAAGTTGGTGGCATTGACACATAAACATAAGTTTATTTCAATTCACAAACAAAGCTTAGATCAATGAACAAAAAAGTTATATCAATGAACAAACAATGGTATATCAATGAACAAAAAAGAATATATCAAAGAACAAATAATGGTATATCAATGAACAAACATAGTTATATCAATGAACAAATAGTAGTATATCAATGAATAAATATTTGTATATCGAAACTAATTATATGTGCATCAAACACTAGATAATATTGTATTCATACTCATAAATAAGGTTAAAAAATAAAACTAAAAATTAAAAAAGTTCAAAATCGATGAACAATGTTATCAAAAACTCGATGCACAATGAGTTAGTATTGATGAACAAATGGTGAATATTGATGAACAAATCGCTATTTTTGATGAACAAACTGGGCGCGTCTCATAAAAACGTATTTTTCAAAAAATACGTGAATAATACGGGAAAAATTCGTCCGTGTCGTATTTTATTCAAAAATTCGCCCGTGCCGTTGATTTTTTGGAATGAACGAGCGAGATTTATTCTTATTTCTCACACAGGCGCCCATTCGTACAAGGCTCTTTCTCATATTTTAGTACCATGTATATATTTATCTATATTTTTTTAAATAAAAACATTGTTATTCTAGAATAAAAAGTCCTATTTCACAAAATTCAATTGATCATGTCCAATTAATTAAAAAAGGTCAAATGAGTAGAATCTATCTAAAATGAAATCAACAAATAAGTTTCTGAGCAGATGGCTTATGCTTTTGCTGCTATGAATTTCCCTTTCCCAGAGACAATGATGATCCCTCCATTTGTTTGTGCCTCTCCCATGGTCACTGCTGGGTTAGGCACAGGCTTAGCTCCTGTTACTCCTATCCCTCAGTTGCCTTATCTTGGGTCGACTGGTATGATCAATGAAACTGGGACTGAGTCATCCAACAGTATGTTAAGAAACAATCTCAATTCGGTTGAAATCAAGTCAGCAGGTGAGAGCTCTACTGATTCCCCCAAAAGGAAGATTGAAGATGACAATGGTGACAAGGCAAATGTAGTGACTTCTACCTCCAAGAAACCTAAAAGGTCTAGGGCTCGCAAATCAAATGCAGTTTAATGATTAGTGTCTCTTTCAAGTCTGGTGTGGTATGGGGATGTTTATCTTCCCATCTTTTGAAGTTTGATTATCTATGTTTCTTCAGTGTTTGTAAGATATTGTTTCGAAGGCTCTTAGTTCTTGGTTATGTCGGTTTAGTGTTTGTTTTAAGTTGAAAGGTTGCTGATGATGTTGTCTTGAAGGGTGCAAGTTTTTGGATAAAAATGTATGGTCAATGTTTATGTGAAATATTAAGACTACTTTGTTGGTATTATGACTGTTTACTTCTAAATTTTATATGTGCATTTCTCTCAAATTATTATATCATGCATTATAATAGTTTATATAAATATTGGTTATGGAATGTATGTATTGTTAAATTTAAATTCAGGTTAATTATTGTTCTAAGATATATATGTTCCAATTTTCTTAAACAGTCCTCTTTGGTAATTTTTCCATACAAATATATGCGTTTATATCTCAACTATAAGTCTATGTTAAATTCTTGGTTTAGTATGTGCTTAACGTATAAATTGATCTTATTACACACAATATTACCTTTTACATTAGCTCTTTCTAATTATTTCTCTACTGTAGCTTTACTTCTATTCTTACTCTATAATGTTTGCCCTTTTCTCCTCTTTAACTTCTCTTATTTACATTATCTTCCCAAATTATATGTTCCTAATTCACAAGGTTTTTTATGAGTATCGTCTATTGGAATGTTAGAGGTGTTCGTAGGCCTAATTTCTGGGAAGAAATTGGGTTTATTAGAAAATCAAATAAATTAAATATTATGTGCTTATCAGAAACTAAGACAAATCAATTACCTTATAGTAATTCTTGGACAAAATGTGGTTTTCACAAAATAATTTTTAGCCCGAGTATAGGATCTCGAGGAGGTATGTGGATTTTAATGACAAATGACTCATTTTCACTGCATTGTTCGGAATTTTATAACTCTACAAACCTTATAATTTTATTTTATGAATATAGATCAATTAAATTCTTAATTGCCTTTGTATATGCACCCTCTCGGGATGAAGAAAAACTTGAATATTGGGACTTCTTAGAAAATTTCCTATTACATTCCCGATTTCCTTTCATTATTATTGGAGATTTAAATGAAATCAATTTTACTAATGATAAATTAGGCGGTGTTGTTCCATCTCAATCACGATTTTTACGTTTACAAAATCTCAAGTCAAAATTAGGACTTATTGATACTCCTACTTCGGGTTTTCCGTTTACCTGGAGAAAAAGTTCTAATTCTTTGGATAATACTTTTGAAAAACTAGATAGAATTTTAATTCATCATTCTTTAGTTACACATTATCCTTCAATTAAAACTTTGCATCATCCTTTTACAACTTCGGACCATTGTTTAATTTCGATCAATTTAAATAATCATCAATCTTTTAAAAAAATTTCCGTTTACATTTGAGAATGCTTGGATTTCTAAACCACCGTTTGAGAGTCTTGTTCTCAAGGCATGGAGATATAACCTAATTTGTTCATATATGTTTAAAGTTTCGGCTAAAATGCGTTTACTTAAGAAATATGCTAAAAGTTGGGCCAAGGCTAATATTAATAATAATTATGAACAATTGAAAATTTCATTAGCACAACTAAATGATCTACAAGATAAATTATTAACTAATCCAAATTCTAGTCCTATACTTAATAAACTTCAATTACATTTGAATAAATATAACGCTCTTCTTCAATTTCAAAATATTTTTTTGGAAGCAACGTGCTAAAATCAAACACCTTCAAAACTTAGATAAAAATACTAAATATTTTCATTCTATTTCTAAAATAAGATCTTTTAAACAGAAAATTGTTAATTTTACTACCTCTCAAGGGATTATTGTCTCTGACCAAGAGGCAATCACCCAGTCAATTTTTAAGGAAATCAAGAATAGATTTTTGGCTAACCCCTTGTGCTCTATTCAACAAAATGATTTAGACATTATACCTTGTCTAGTTACACAGGAA
Organism: Fallopia convolvulus; assembly: GCA_964016875.1. Classification (NCBI taxonomy): domain Eukaryota; kingdom Viridiplantae; phylum Streptophyta; class Magnoliopsida; order Caryophyllales; family Polygonaceae; genus Fallopia; species Fallopia convolvulus. The sequence continues at coordinate 25,707,104 of OZ024721.1, read as the reverse complement.
GATAACTTTATCTTTAGTAAGGCCCCGACTCAAACGGAAATAAAATAAGCAGTAATTGATTTGGCACCGGATAAAACGCCTGGCCCTGATGGCTTCACAACTGAATTCTTTCAACACTATTGACATATTATTGGGAGTTCAGTCTGTTTAGCTGTTAGCTCCTTTTTTCATTCAGGTCACATGCTTCAGGTTTTTAACAAATCGTTCATTACATTGATACCGAAAATTGATACTCCATTAAATATTAATCATTTAGGCCTATTAGTTTGTGCAACACTATATATAAAACAATTACTAAGATAATTGTTACAAGAATATCTTATATTCTTCCAACCTTAGTTCATCCCTTGCAAGGAGCTTTTGTACAAGGCAGACTTATCCAAGATAATATCTTAATAGCTCATGAAATTTTCCATTCTTTCCATAAGAAGAAAAAAGGTCGACAAGGTTGGATGGCAATTAAAATAGATATGGAAAAAGCGTATGATAAAATAGATTGGAACTTTATCAGACAAATATTGTTAAAGTTTGGGTTTAGTTCTCACTGGGTTCATATAATTATGACATGTATTACTACTTCTTCATCCTCTGTTCTTGTTAATAATGAACCGGGTCCTGAGTTTACTCCTTAATGTGGAATTAGACAAGGAGATCCAATGTCCCCTTTTATTTTTGTCTTAGCAATGGAATATTTAGCGCGTACCTTACAGTATGAATCGTCCTTGGATTCTCCTAAAATTGGTATTCGATTAGTTAAGAATGGAACTTGTATTCCTTTTTTAAGCTTTGCAGATGATACTATTATATTTGCAAATGCAAATATGGAGAATATTCAGTTTATCAAATCTTTCTTGCAAAAATTTTGTATTTTATCTGGCTTATCAATAAATTATAATAAAAGTCCCTTTCAAACATCAGAAAATATTTCTCGTCCTATGGCTGTTTCTTTAGCTACTACCCTAAATATACAAATCACTACTTCAATGGAAAAATATCTAGGTATCCCTATTTTAAAAGGCCGTGTTCAGAATTCCATGTTTAATGATATTACAGACAAACTTAAACAACAACTAACTGAATGGAAAGCTAACTCTATCTCCCAGGCGGGAAGGACTGTTTTAATTCAATCAAACCTTTTAGGAAAAATTAGTTATTTAATGCAAAGTTTCTTCCTACCAAAAGGTATATGCGATGATATTGATAAAATTAATAGAAGTTTTTTTTGGAATAAATATATACCTAATCATCATCCTTTAATAAGTTGGGATAAAATTTGTTCCCCAAAGGAAAATGGTGGAGTGGGTCTAAGAACTGCTTACAATAATAATGCTGCTCTTCAGATGAAATTATTATGAAAAATTATAATTGATCCTCATAATATATGGGTTAAAATAATTACTGAAAAGTATTTACGAACTCAGCATATCCTTAATTATACACCGAAGGCTACATCATGGCAATTTGGAAGATTATTACACATTAAGGAGGTTTTTTCTAAGGGTATTAAATGGTTAGTTGGAAATGGACAAAATATTTTATTTTGGTCTGATATTTTGGTAGGAAATTCAAATTTAATGGAGTACATTGACAATGGTAATATTCATTTAAAAGTTTGCTCTTTCATTTTACCTAATCAAACTTGGAATACAGTGGCACTCTCAACTTTATTGCCTCCTTGGATAATTTCAAATATCTCTTCTATTTTCCTGCCTCTTACTGACTTACAAGATTCCATAATTTGGAGTCCGTCACCAGATGGCTCCTTCACAGTTAAATCAGCATCTGAATTAATAACATCTTTAAGAAAATTACCTCAGACGGGTTTCTCTTGGATTTGGAGACTGCGAGTTCCTCCTAAAATTCAAAATTTCATATGAAAAACATGTTCTGATTGTTTGCCTACAACTGACAGAATTAACAAATATTATAATTCAGTATATGCCACTTGTTCTTTATGTGAATCTACACCCGAATCTCTTCATCATTTATTTTTCTTATGTCCTTTTACTGATAAATTGATGACCAGTTTAGGCGAAAAATTAAATTGCAATTTTTTAATTGCTAATACAACATGTTCTTTTATGTCTGATTTATCCGAAACCTTGAAATTAAATACAAACTCAGAGATTTTATGTTTTCTTTGGTGGTATATTTGGAATCATAGAAATGCACTAATTTTCAAGAAAAAGAATTTCAATTTTAATTTAAGTCCTTCTGAATTAGCTTTCAGAGAATTCTCCTTATGGGACTTATCTAATTATAAAACCCCTGGTAAGAAAACACATTCAAACAATAATCTTCGGAAAAGAAGGGAAATGGAGTTTGGAAGAAACGTCCTCCACAATGGTTTAAATTAAATAGTGATGCTTCTAAACAAACTAACGCTGACACTTATATAAGTCTTATCATTAGAGATAGTAATAGTATTGTCCACAAAATTGATCGGAGGAAAATTTTGCCGGTTTCAGTTATTCAAGCGGAAACTATTGCTATGATTGAAGGAATTAAAATGGCGTTATCACTTAACATTTCACATTTGATAATAGAAGGGGATAATTTAACGCTTATTAATTCTTTACGGAATATTTGGATGATCCCTTGGGAAATTAAACTTTTAATCAATGAAATTAGAACTTTGGTGGCTGGGTTTCAAGAGGTGGTTTTTTTTCTATTGTTTTAGGGAATGTAATGCTACGGCAGATTTCCTTGCAAGAAGACATGTCAATATTGAACATTGTCGACAAGTTCTTCAAGACTCAAGTTCAAGTTTTGGTTTTAGCAATTCTAGAACTTTTATTTTTTGTTATCCGTTATTGTTATAGTTCCTAAACATCATCCGTTGTGATGATTTAGGTTGGCCTTGTTCTTTTAAGGCAACCTAATGTTTGCTTGTAATGAGCTTGTTGCTCATTGTATAAAAAAAAAACAAATAAGTTTCTGATTTCACGGGTTCAATTTTTTTTCATTTTTATATATATATTGAATTATTCTTTGACTAGAATAATTTGCAAGAACATGTGAGGAATTACAAAATCGTTACAAACATTGTGGTCAACTTTTTTAATAACAATCCAAATTAGTAATGTTCCATTTAAGTGATAATATACCCATTTAAATTAGTAATTTATCCCTCCATTTAAATAATAATGATACCGTGCGCAATAAGCATTATTTTTTTTAGCATGACCTCTATTAAATCCATATATCTATATACATATATTATAAAATAAATAAAATTTGGCCAAATAATATCTCATTCAAATGAATTAAGTATTTTAATTCTAATTTTAATCTAATACATCTATATGTATGTCTATCTAGAAATCTATAAACTTATAAAATTGACAATATATATTCATGTACTTAAATACGTCGTTTCAACAATACATTTGCATATTATAAATATATAAAGTTTGTGGTAATAAATGGCCATGTAATTAAAATTCTTCAATATTGTATTTTATGTTGATGCTCCTAAAATTATCTTGAGAATTATTGTATTTTCTCTCAATATACCATGAACGATTGCTAAAAAAAGTACAACTTGAAAGTTTTTGAAAAACAGAAAATATTAATTTGAGAATGTCCTAAATAATTTAATTATATATATATATATATATATATATAAGAGTGAGTACGGTTCTGATGCGTAACATTGTTAAAATGAAAAATGAGAACAAAACATGGCCGTTCGATCTAGTGAATAGACGGTAGAGATTGGGAAAAATTGGTTTGATGGAAAATAGAAAAAAATAATCAGTTCATTTAAAGTGGCATTACGGGTAAATAAGTTGAATTTCTTATTTAGGGACGAAATTACCCTTGAGATAAAAATATCCCCAAACTTGCAAACACACATAAAGCCGACATTCTCAAACCCTACTCTCTCTCTCTCTCAAGGATCTTGAATTGCCCCAATCTCTCAATGATCTGCTCCGATCGCACAATCTGCTTCGATCTACGGTCTCTGGCTTAATTGGTTTCAATGGAGGGAAAAAGGTATGAAAATTATTCGAAGCTTTATCTGTTCAATCTGTGACCGTCGTCCTTTCCCTAGGCTGGCATCGATACTGATTTCCTCATTTTGAGCTTCCATTGTCTTGCTAGTTTGAGTCTTAGATTTGAATTTGGTGATCCTTTGTGCTAATTTGAGTGTAATATGAAGTGGTGTTCGTTACGATTGTGATTTGAGGCTTGCTTTTGATTTAATTTCATGTCAATGGTTTTGCAATGAATTGTACTTTGCAAACCAATAAAGTTCAGTTGAATAGGTTAATTTGATGTGGTAGTGGTATGTATGTGTTTGATGTGGTATTAGGCATTGATGTGAAGCACAATCTTGTAGTTAAATTTAAGATGGTTTAGTATCAAACAAACATGAGAAAGAGAGTTCTGGTCAAAATGCTACTGCATGCTTCTAGTAGAATTTATCTGTTTGGGGTGTTAAATTCTACAAGTGTTATCTTCAACCAATCAAAATATGATAAGGAAGTCCAAGCTGGATCTCAAATTCATGGCTTATATGGCTATTGACTAGCACGTAGAAGAACACTTTTGAGAAAAATAATTACAGTCCTATCACTAGAAATTGTACATGTCACATTTGATTTGAAATTAGTTGATGTAAAAACTGTTATACTTTGGAGATTATGAGAAGATGTGCATGGGCACATAGATGTTTATCAAATTCTCTGTTTTCATTTATAGATTTATAGTTTACTTGTTGATGGTAAAAAGTTCAATTCGTGCATTTTAAATCATACGTTCATGCTATTATACAATATGGTTCATCGTACTTCAAAGTTTGGTTCATGCGTTTTTAAGTGTACTTGTTAACACAATTTGTATTTTTATATTTAAAAGCATAGCTTCCTTGTCATTCAAATGCTTGTTTTATGCTTGTTTAAGCATATGTTAATACTATTGTGTACTATATATTCAATGCATGCTAATGTATTAAAAAGGGTTGAGATCATTCAAAGTTCGGTTCATGTATTTTAAAGCATAGGTTCATGCTATTCTACAATATGGTTTATAGTATGTCAAATTTTAGTTTTGCCTTGGAAGCTAGTTTTTTTTTTTTTGGAAATGAGGTTCATAATAATTATTCTATTGGTTCATTATTTTGTATGCTTAGGTTCCTAATAAGTGTCTATATAATTTATGTCATTTAGTAGCCTATTAGCTCAAATGGTAGAGCAATGTGTCTATGCACATAATTGTGGGTTCAAATCCCACATAGGCTATTCGAACTTCATATAATTCATGTCTTTTGGTTCATTATAGTTGTTCTTTTTGATAATATTCTTATAAGTTCTGGTTTATAATATTCTATCTTACCATTCATGTCTTTTAAGTCATACTAGTTGTTATTTCGGTTCATGACATTTGTTTATTTGGTTCATATATTTATGAGCAAAGATTCATAATATTTCATCGAATGGTTCATGTCTATTAGTTCATAATAGTTGATATGTTATTTCATGTATTTATATTGTTAGGTTCATAACAATTGTCAATAAAGTTCATAAAATTTAACATAGTAGCTCATGTGCATATGCATCAAAGCATTAAGAATTTGATTAGTTCCTTGATAAGAAAGATGACAATAATCTATTCAAATACAAGATTATAATAAAGCATACATAGCATAACAACCACCTCCAAGATCATTACCAATATCATAAAGTAATCCTTAGAAGTAAACATATGAAGTGATTGTAATTGATCTTTCCTTTAAGCATGCAAGGTTCCCTTGGCCAAAAATGTATTACGATGACACGTTGAAGCAATGGAATAATTATTATCATTTAATGTGGTTCATAAATGTATCGACCACATAATTGAGCATGCCGACAAATTTGGCCGGAGCTCGATGAACAACCTACAATAATAAAAGGGAAAAGATTAAGTTAATTTAGAAGCAACATGGAACACATAATGAGCAATAAAAAATGTGTAAAATATCGTTGTTCATTTGGTTCACAAAGATTGTCATTGCGGTTCATAAACATTACACAGTAAGGTTCATTGAAAATGACGAAGCGGTTCATGATGAATCAGACTGAACCATATCTATGTCACTTCGTTCTGTTATGTACATATATGGCCAACTTATCCAGTCCGGATTAAACTAACTTATTATTATGATAATGTATTCATACTTATGTATTGCTTAATGTGGCTAAGTAACAACCTACAAATAGATGGGTGGTTGAATTTAATGACACAAGCAAGGGAGGCGTCAAGTCTTTGTACAGGAACCCTAATTAATTAATTAATCTCAAATTGACATCTCAAAACATGACTTCTCAAATACACCAGACAATTTTTGTTGTTGACACACGAAAAAGCTTAGCCGCTTTCACAAACACATAAGTACTTAGTGAAACCAAATGCTATGTCAAATCCTTGAGACAAATTCACTAAGCCACCAGCAGAGGGAACCTCCACGCTCAAGGCAACAAGGCTTACAAAAATCTTAGCAAAGTTACAAGAATGCATATTAGTAGGGCTATAGCACATGCCTCAATTGAATCCTTCAAATTGTAATACAAAAACATACATAAATCTTTATTTTGCAATCTTTATCAATTCTATGGTTCTCTTCACCAAAATCCATGAGCAAAAATGAAAAATAGTACCTAAATTCATGAAAATCCATGAGCAAAGATTGAAAATCTAAATCAAAGAAAATCTTACCTAAATCCATTAATAAGGAGGAATTGAATGTCAATTTGTTTGAGAGGAAGTTAGATGATACTCAAATGAGTAGTCGAGGCGATCAAGGAGACGAATATTTGATGATCGAAAAACGAAATTCAGGAACGGAAGTGTGTGTGTGTGTGTGTGTGTGTGTGTGTTTGGGATGAAAGTGAGGTTGAAGATAAAAGGCAGTAAAATGACTCAAATGACCCTCAAACTCTAAATTTTAAAAAGGTGCGTGTGTCTTATTTGTGCTCATCTAGACCCTTAATCTCACAAAATCAACGGATGAGAATTGTTCTCATTTTACATAATAAGAATAATTCTTATTTGATCCCCAATCTAATAAATATATATGGAATGAAAGGTGTATTATCTTGGTCGATTATCAAATAACAACTCAGAATGTTCATAGTCCTAACAAGAGGATAACTTATTGAAAAAATGAATTATCCTATTTATATTCTTAAATTTTCAACTACATCATAAGATAGAAATAAAAATGAAAAAAAGAAACAGTTTTTATTGAAAATTTTAAAAAATGGGATTATTCACCATTATATTCTATCAATTTTTTTTAGAAAAATAAGCAAGGAGTTGAAAAGTTGTAACGTCGCTAGACATCGAAAGAGGTCGATAAATGATCATAATTCTATAAAAATAAATAAGAAGAAGTTGAAAAAATTGTAACCATATTTGCCCTTAAATATTGAAATCAATGGGATTAATGAATATTATTCTACCAAACTAATTTAATTGAAATAAATGAGATTAAATGGATATTATCCTTTTGTCTATGAAAGTATTTTTGTAAAATCTTTACAAAACCGGCTATATGACATTGAATGAGATCGATAAATGATCATAATTCTATCAAAATAGATAAGAAGCTGAAAAAATTGTAACCATATTTAGCCTTGAATATTAAAATCATGGGATTAATGATTATTATTCTAAAAAAAATAATTTAATGGATAATATCCTTTTGTCTATGAAAATATTTTAATAAAATCTTCACAAAACCGACTATTTATAGTAGAGTAATTTGCAATTTTTAAGCATTGTTTTCTCATAATAAATCCTTCAGATACGACATGATTTATTGGTTTTTATAATAATTCCAAAAATATCTAATTTATTGTCTAAAAAACATTAACATTCAGGCATGTATATAGTAGTTTGGCAAGGATTTGTATTATCGATGTGTTATTCAACTTCTTTCTATTTTATGTGTTAGAACTTTTCTTAACTAAATATATATGGACTAATTAGGGTATTATCTTGGTCGTTTTTCCATTAGTGTAATTTTTATGACTTTAGTTGTTTAATTCTTTTCTAATTAATAGCTATAATTATTTATAGTTTAGGTTTCTGTTTCTTTGAGTTCCATTAACAATATATTAGTATCGTGAGTTTAGTTTTCGTTTAATTTCACTTTTATTTCTCATGTGATGCTATGAAGAAGTCAAAAGAAAATTAATTCTTTTATAAAACGACATTATTTCTTCCAAACTAAAAAAGTTGTCATTATTTTTTTTATCTATCAACTACCGTGATTCAAAATTTGCAACACAATTTTATTTTTAATCCTTAATATTTCTTCATTGAATTAGGTTGATATATTTATTCATGATTCATATAATAGATGCGACCAAATATTAAAAATGTTTTAACCAAAAATATTTAACGACGATATAAAATATAAAAAAAACCCGTGCGTAGAACAAGTCATCCTCTTAGTATTATAATAAATTAATTTTTCAATTATAATTTTTTTCAAAAATTTTTGCTTGTTTTTTTACTATTGCAGTTAAAATCAGGTTATTTTTACAAGAAATTCACATATTTAATGCACATGTTCATAGAGTTTGATTCAAATGAAACAAACTCTTATCCTGAAACGAACTCTTATCTTGAAACGAATGCACTTTTTCTAGTTCGTAATGCACTTTTGCTAGTTCGTAGTGCACTTTTTTGGATTTGCACTTTTTGTACTTTGTAGTGCACTTTTTCATATTTTGCAATGCACTTTTGTATGAAAAGTGCAGTACGAACTAGAAAAAGTACATCCATTTCACGTTTTAGGATAAGGATTTGTTTCATTTGAACCAAACTCCATGTTCATATTATAATAAGGTGAGCTTCAAATTATTTTTTCAAAATTTCTTGCTTGTTTTTGCTATCACACTCAAAATCATTACGTTTTACAAGATGGTCACATATTTGATGCACATGTTCATATTATAATAAGGTGAGATTCATATAAGTAGTTTATCCTAGATTATCGTAGGTTCATATATAATTTACATATGTTCATAAATTAATATTGCAAGTTTCATGTTTTAGTAGTTCATGTTCTAGGTTATGGGGCTCATGTACAACTCACATATGTTCATAAGGTTCACGTTTTATGGTTTCATACTCGGCTATATCATTTCACTAGCGTAAAAATGCTTAAAAATATTAAACACGTAAAATAATAATAATAATAATAATAATAATAATAATAATAATTATTATTATTATTATTATTATTATTATTATTATTATTATTATTATTTTGGACGGGATCGGACAAACGAGATTCGTTTGTAACACTTACCATAAGACTCATATGCATTTGATCCACTACCATAGAGATTTATAGTGAGATGATATGTAAGGGATTTATTAGATCAGAATGTTAAGAATATAGTAGCAGATAAAATAATCTAGAAAAATAGAAAAATAAAGATCAGGTGCGAATGGATGCTTACATACGAAATAAGAATAAATCTCATCCGTTTCTTAAAAAATCGATGTCCCGTATTAGACTTTTGTTAAAGAGATGTATTTTCCCGAATTATTTGCATATTTTCCCTAAATTATTCACGTATTTTTCAAAAAACATTGTTTGTAGGGGGCGCACAAAACTTGTGCATTGGTTCTGCGTTGGATGTGCATCAAAACCAGTTGTTTGCGCATCGATTTGTTGATACACAATTTGTTCATTGATTTTGAATTTTTAACCTTTAGTTATGTGTATGGATATTGTAATTAGCTAGTTTTTGATGCACATATTGTTAGTTTCGATGGACATATAAAATAAGATGTATTTTCTGGTTGTTTTGATGTGCATACGTAAGTAAGACACACTTTTGTGCATCAATTCCTATTGATTATTTAGGGTATGTTAAACGTAAAAGCATTTGCATAAACAAGTTGAAGTGAAAGTCGATCCTTGTACAACAAGGCGGTTTGAGTAGACCTCAAAAGGCAATCTCGTGAGTAGACCCCGAAGGGTAATCTCGTTGGGTGTAGACCGTAAAGGTAATCACCCTTGACCCACTTAAAACATTTTATTAAGTTGACTTGGATAAAGGCTACGAGTCACTCGATGAGATCAAGCTTTCCTTCAACGAATATTGCCCCTATTCCATGCCAAGGGATACCGCAATATTGTTGCAAGATAAAACGTACCATACGAACAATAGACATGTTGGCAAGACATATCTATCAAGTTAACCGTACCTTATTCGAGTCCCACGACTCCTCTTCATTCTTCACTTGAACGAAGTCGTTTTCCCATGACGTTTGTGGTTCTTCCTTCACTTGGATGAACTCCTCATGCCATGCCATTTGAGGTTCCTACTTCACATGCACTCGTGAAGATCGATCCATGATACACTCACTTTGTGTTTGATTCTCTTGAGAAAACACACGACTACACCACCCAAGTCTTGACCGACTCTTAGTGTAAAGTTGCACCGATTTGTGTTTACTTGTGTTTCTTCACATGTGTATCCAAATGGATGACCAACCATCCTTTTATAGACGTATAGGATGTACAAAAACTACCCAAAAGGTGGTTACAAAATCGGTTGAGAGAATGAGAGGCCAAGAGTGATTTTAGGGGAAGTTGTAACCAACTCTCCTTATCCATTTCCTCTCTCCTTGTCACCATTTTAGGCGTCCAACATCAGCCCAAATTGGAGTCCGTCCAAATCCAGCCCATATTGGCCCAAGCAAATGGTCCAAAACTCCATTAGAAAAGCCCAATCCAAAGCCCAAAAGCAAACTCCAAAAGGCAAAGCATGAGGCCCATTCTTGCATCCATGTATGCCGCCCATCCAGCCCAAGCCCATGCCCCATGGGCCGGCCCACCAAGGCCCACACCAAGCTAGGATAGCTAGGTACCTAGCTAGGTCACTTACCTAGTGTAGCTGGCCCTCAACTAGTTGAGCTAGCATCCACCTAGTTGAGCTGGCTTGAGCTGCGTTTTAGCTCGTTGAGCAGACTTACAAGCTACTTGAGCTAACTTGAGCTAGTTTGAGCTTCCATGAGCTAAAACCTAGCTACATGAGCTTCTTACCAAGCTTATACTTTGAGTCAAGAGCTTATTCAAACTTCTAGAGTTAACTCTAAGCTAGTTTGAAGATTTAATACTCCTTTCTAGCATTCATAACTATGTGCTAAGATAATCTCAAGCAAATCTTTGCATAAAGCATTCATCAAGCTTAAAGAAGCTTTCAAACATTCATATAAACTTGCACAAAGCTATACGATTCATTTACTTAGCTGAAAACCATACCTTTGCTCAATCGCTTGGACACGGCGCCTTGGGCCTTCGCCCTAAGCGCGCCGCAAACACCATGCACACTCCCTTGGTGCGCCGCTAACATCATGCAGCCACGGACGTGTCAATGCTATAGTATAGGCGCGCCCCAACTAGCCAAGCATGCACCTCACAAGCACGCATCGACGTGCCTCGCTCTTGCACCGTGCCAAAGCCGAGCAAGCACGCGCCCCATGCATCGGCGCGTCTTCGCCGAGTGCCGGTGCCTTGTGCCGCAATCAAGCGCTGAGGTTTCAAGCCTCGGTGCCGGTGTGCATCTCTTGGATCTCTTTTCTTTTCATGACTACTTCTCTTTATCATATCATGGCAAGTTAGATTAGTCAATTTACTCAATCGACATTTCCTTGTGACTTCTTTACCTCAACATGCTTTCAATGGGATTGATGACTTTTCACAAATCACCAACATTCCTCCCCCATTTGAGGAATGACATCAAAACTCGAAAACTTTTCAAACCCTATATCATAGAAGTAAATATCCCAAGGATTTGAATTTACAACTTGTAGCTATCACTAAGTGCACTAAGGAATTGTGGTGTTCTAAGAATTGAACCACAAATTCTTGTCTAAGTACAACAAGCAATAGTACGACATGAGTTAACCTTACTGTTTAATCTTTGAACTTGACGCTTTTAATTGCTTTTACGTCCCATATCCATTTCACATATGCTTTTAAGCGAGTAGTCCTAGAACTCCCTTGGAAGAAGCCTTATACTTCCACATATGTATAGTTGAAACTTCTAACGTGCTACCTACCAAGGAACTTTCCAAAGTCTCATTAATGAAACAAAGTTTCAAAACTTCCCTTTTTATGTAGGCTAGAGCATCTTCCTTAATGGGCCTTTGTATACTCTCCAACCATATGTCCTTGGCTTACCACATTGAATTCAGCCCTTACTTTTGATAAGGGGGAATTGGGCGTCCAAGTCATAGATTGTAAACTAGGATTTTCACCCATCCCTCGAGTTGAATTTAACACAAATACTTATGCCAATCTTCTCTGTGGAGAAATCAACAACTTCACTTGTGTTTAACAAAACTCAACTGAGTTGACTCTAAGTACGAATTATTTTTAAGAAAATATCCACTCATACTTAAATGTCAAATTCCGACCCAAAGTTGAAATATATGCAAGATTGCCTCTTGAGTCTTCTCAAGAATGTGCACCCATCACCCTACTAGAAATTCATGACCAATCCTCGACTAAAGGTCTTCCTTAGTTAGGTGATCAAACTTGCATTTAAACTAACATAGAAAGTATTTCCACACATCCAATGCCTTAAGCATCTTAAACATCATATCTTTGACAAATGGCCATGTCAAGATATCAACACCTTACCCCTTGAGCGTCCTCAAGCCATGACACACTTTACTTTATAACCGTGTATCAATTGATCCATATGTGTTCTAAACATGTGTATAAACATGGAATTTACATTCCCTTTCCAATGTAGTGCAAACCTAGACGATGATTTAGAAAAACAAATTCACCTTCATCTCTTCACATTGGCATCTTCATAATTTCAACAATGAAGAACTTCATAGACAAGACCTTACCATCTCATCCATTTCATTTGGATTTTTATACCAAATCAACCATGTCATTTCCATATAGACTTATTAAACACTTCTTAACCAAAATGATTAAACTTACTATTTTAATTCATGCTACAAGCGTATAGAGTCCTTAGAAAGACTTTCAAAATGACATTCTTTTGCTTTTGGCCATTCAACATAAAGTATTCCACTTCATGTATCAACTTCATCTTAACCACCAATTTTATTGGAAGTTTCCATAGGATCATCATCCATATGACAATATGAGATGATTCAATTCTTCCTTTTCATAGAAATCTTTTATCAAAGAAAACTAGAAGAATTATGCTCATAAGACAATCATCTTATCACAAGTGTTCACTACACATGTTAAGATTTGTCTTTCATTAACCATGCCATTATATTTCCCTTAGTCCTTTCAATGATCATCTTAACCATAAGACTTAATATACCGTAAGTTGCCAAAATATAGAGCCTTCATGGCGTATTGACACTTTCCTTGGATCCGAGGATTGATCAAATTCCTCTTAGGTCTCTTCTAGACCATTACTTGTTAATTTGAAAGTTTTGAAACCAGCCTTTCAAAATTCTCAAACAAGTTCTATACATCCAACCTAATGACATTCAACATGAGCCACCCCAAAGAACTTATGGGGTATGTGATAATCCAAGTTCTTAAACTCAATCACATCCTTTAACATTTCCAAAACTAGGAAAACATTTCATGACTTCAAGTATGATTTCATTGATTTAACCAATCAATTATAAGTGCCCCTTGTGGGCGCACCTTCGACCCATCAACTTGGGTCACGACGCTCATGCGTCGAGTAATCACTTTCGACAAGGCTCGAGATGATTAATCTCGGCATGCCTTGCGTTGCCTATTGCCATGCCACGCAACTTGCCAAGCGCCGACGCCCCGAGCACCGCGCTCACAAGGAGCATCGTCTTATTTCGAACAAGCGCGCCCTCGCTTTATCGCAAACCAGCCATGCCAAGCACCGAGCATTGGGTCTCGGCGCGCCTAGGCACGTGCGATCCATGGACATGCCAAGGCCTTAGCCTTGCGTACTCTCGACTCGACCCTTGTACGGCGAAATCGAACGCCTCGCGCCTAGTGCCAAGAGGGTCGATCTAATAGCCAATAGCGGGCGTAATTGCGGTACGTCGTTGGCATTACAACCGCTAGTGCCGAGAGCCACAGAGAGCGGTACCACGGCTTGGTACTCCACGACGCGCCTTAGCCTACAACTAAGGCATGTCTTGGTTTATTCCAAGACTCAACTTGCGCCGGCCTCCTTCTTATGGCAATCCATTCGACATTAGTAATGTCAATTCAGGGCATATCTCATGTCGACATTTATCCAAGTCAACATCAAACCATACTTTAATTTTTATAAGTCATTATCCTTTGAGGACTTAAGCACATGACAAGACCGACTCTAGTCATGCCAAAGTGTCAAACCTATGTACTTGACACTTTCAACCCTTGTCAAACATTTGTTCAACTAAGCCATAAGAGATCGCACTCTCATGTACTCATTGCTCAATGTAAACATGCATAAGTCTCAATTTAAACCAATCAAGACTTTCATATTTCCTTTTCCATAAGAGGCATAAATTTTATGAAATCACAAAGTGAACTTCCACATGCATCTTATCAAAGAGACTCTCACCATCTCTTTTATGTGTTCTTTAGTGTATTCATGGCCAACAAGTGTTCACCCTCTCACGTGGGGGGCAATCCAGTAGACCCTTACATTAGTAGACCCGAAGGTAGTCTAATTACTCTATTAGACCCGAAGGTAGTCCAGAGCATGAGTCGTCCCAATCAAGGAATGGTCGACTCAAGGGTAATCTGATTAGGATCATCCAAATAGAATGTTACTAGAATCAACTTTTTCAAAGTCGATCTTAAGAATTGGACATAGTCCTCTTCTTGCACACAAGTTGTTAAGATCATTCGTTTATCAAGCCATTGTTTATTATTCAACCATAAACATTACATGATCATTTTATAGATCAAACAACACACTAATACCCTTTAATCAAGGTATACAAACACAAACAAATTTAAAAGCACACAAACAATGCCAAATACACACACACACACACACACACGTGTATAAAGGAAACAAATACAATGCATACATTCAATCACGGCGCCTTATGCCACACAAGGAGCAATAAACCGGCATTATAGGCCTTAGATCCCCATAGACCTTTTGCCAATAGGTGCCACCCACATCGGCTCCTCCATCCCCCAAGGGCTCGGTCCTAGGGACGCTAAACTTAGACTTCGCACTTGTGCACTTGGCTCGAGGCTTTGAACGCCTCTTCAATCTCGAGTACCCTTGCCTTCCCTCATGTCCATGACTAGGATCACGAGCCTGTAACACCCCTATTTTGCAACATTGGGTATTACCGCCAGTGACCTTGGATTTTACCGTCCAAAGTCACCCTAGGCTTTATAATGATATTAAAACTTATAGAAATGCGGAAATTTACATAAACGCTACATAAATAAACGGATGCTCACGAATGAGACTTGGTTCTTTAATTGAAGATGAAATTGACTAAAAAGCGGAATTTTATTTATTGATAAGAATTTTCGTTTATTACATTGGGAGTCGTTTTACAAATGTAGCTGCGGAAAGTAAAGCCCATTTAGAAAGGGTTGAAAAGACGTAATTAAAAATACAAGTATTGCTTGGTTTTCAAAAAAGAAAAAAAAGCTGGTGCACTATCTTCGAAATGCCTCTCTCTTATGAGAATTCCTTCCTTCCTTCAACGTCGTCTTGCCTTGATCTTCTATCCTCGCCTAACACTTCTCGAACCTCCTAGACTTCGCCTTCAACACTTCAGTGTACATTCCTACAGTCTGGCATTTGTCGCGAAGGGCGAGAAATACCAAGCAAAAATGCGGAAATAGGGGAATTAGTCTAAGGAGACTAAGCAAGTGAGAATGGAAATTCTCAAGGGTATTATGGTAATTTAAAATATTCGAGAGATATTATTGGGATGTGTTTTAAGGTATAGCTATTTTTTGTGGGGTTTATCGGGACGGAGGAGAGTGTATCTCGAGAGGAGATAACTCGATAATCGAGAGAAGAACTACGAGATTGTAGACTTCTTAGAGTAGAAAGTATGTTGGGAACGTTATTAATTTATACAAGTTTTGAAAACCTCTCGCGCCCTTGCGGACCGAGAGCCGGATCGATCATTTGAGACCGGTCCGGTTTTGATTTCTTTTAAATGTGCTTTGGCACTTATCTTATATTGTGATGAAAACTTTCAATTACGTTAATGATTTTTAAAGAGTGTGGGGGGCATGCAGTGGCCCGGACCACTGAAGGGAACCGAGTTCCGACACTTAGCTACGGTGCCACTCATCCCTCCGTTGCGTAGGAGCGGACATAGATCATGATCTTGAAAGTCGTACTTTAAGCACGGAGGCATATGACTTAGTAAGTTTTATAGAGGTGTCGGGTTAGTCCCACACCCCTCACTAATTCATCCAAACCGATCTCTAACCGAGATCGTAAACACGCAAGGTCACAAACAATATTAGCATAATAGTCCTATAAAATATTAAATAACGGAATAACGATAACAGTGGGGTCGTTATTTCTAACAATTGATATTCCTAGGTTCGTTTTATTATTAGCAAACAAGTTGTTCCCAACATCGAGAAATTTCACGAAACAAATTTATTAAGGCTACAATAATATCTTTAGTTTATAAAAATAGAATTATTTCTTAGAATATTATTTTGTATCCAGGAGCATGCAATTCATTTATTTATATCTTAAGAGCATAATAATATCTTTTCCTTATCTTTTATATCCTCCTTATAAGATATCCTTTTTATTCACTTATAGTAACATTAATATAACCTTAACATTATTAGGAAATTATTTTGTTATTCAATGCATGCAAATTGATAAATTAAATAAAGCCCATTAAAATTATATTTTTCCATATTTATATTTTAAATAATTATACAAATCATTCATATGATATAAAAAGTCCATTATACCCTTATTATTATTTCTTTTTTCTTATAAATAAATCTTTTAAGACTACTTTATCTTATTAAAAATAATTTCCATATTTATAAATCATGTTGATCATGAAAATCATTCTTATGACGTGAAAAGTCCAAAGTGCCCTTTTCATATATTTGTCCATCTCCTTATATATCTTTTATGACTAGTGTATATTATAAACCTTTTCATCTTATTATACTCTTTTTAAAGGCATGCAACCATCTTATGATATCCGAGATATTAATTTATGACTAGTGTATATTATAATATTATAAACTTTTTCATCTTATTATACTCTTTTTAAAGGCATGCAACCATCTTATGATATCCAAGATATTAATTTATTATGTTATATTATACTTATTCTAGTAATCTACTTATATGGTAAGTTTTCATTATTATGCTTAAAATAATTATTGTATGCTTTCCATGTATGTAAAATAATGATAAAATTTCTATTATTTTATTTAAAAGTTTCTTCATGTCTAGAAACATTATTTTATAAAATATGAGCATGCAAGTATTTATTTTATTTATGTACAAGCATTTTAATATTAAAAGTTTATCTTTTCTAACAACTTAGGTTTTTATTATAAAGTATACTTGATATTTTATATTTCACTAACCATGTTTATAAAATAATGATAATGAGCTCATTATTTTATTTAAAAAAAAATCATTTCATATGATCTATTTTATATTAAAAATAACATGTGTGATAATAATTCTATCCATGTACAAGGAAAATAATAATTTGAGTTTATCTTGTCTAACTAACAAGATCTTATATCTTTATTTAAACTAAGTTATTATTATAAAATCTATTATTAACTTTAAATGGCATTAGATCTCATGAAAACACAATAATCAAAATAAAAATTAAAATAAAAAGAATTTGACCTTTTTATTTCTACAGAATTACGATTTTCTAACACAAGCACATAGGGGAAGGCAGGGGAGAAGGTCGTCGGCGGCCAGGGTAGAGGGGCGAAGGCCTGGTGGTGGCCCGACGTGGCTCCGGCGAGGCACAGGCGGACCGACGGTAGTCCAGCGGCAGTTCGGTGGTGACCCCGGGGTGGAGCTTTTTTATGGAGCTTTTTTCTTGGCTGATTTTTTAAGAGATGAGAGTAGCACTTTGCTAGAAGAGAGGAAGAGAATTTTATGTGTCTTCTAAGTGAGGAAAATCAACCTTTAAATAGGCAAAGGGGGAGCTCTTGGTGATCCATGGCTATGGCTTTTGACCAATGGGGAAGGGGAGGATGAATGGTGATAGGAGGAGAGTGTGCTAGTTGGTGATGATGCTTGATGATGCAACCATGGATGGTCTTGCAAGCAAGGTTGGGGAAGATGGAAGACACAAATTACATGCATTGGAGAAGCGTCAATTCAATCAGACTTCTTTGACTTGTTTGAAGAAGAAGAAGAAAAGGGTAGTTTATTATTAAAAGAGTGGGTTTATGAATTGATGAGTTACAATAGCCTAGCGGTTTGAGGAGTGTGTGTGTGAGAGGGAGATGCAAGAGGTCTCGGGTTCAAGTCCCGACTCTTGACTCTTTTTTATTTAAATTACTTTGTACTTATTTTTAGTCTTGTATACTCCATTATATAATAATTTCGAAATTTTTAAAAGCCTTATTTTTATTTGAATGCTTTTATGCCTTCATATTCCTTTATAATATATTCTTGAATTTATTTATTTAAATTATTTAAATTCTCTTGTTATAGAGAAAAAGGATTATAATTTATATTATAATGGTTTTAAAAACCCTGGAATATTGCGGATATTACATTTATAATATTTTTATAATTTATTAAGACAATTATAAAAATAATTAAACTTTCTCTTTTTAAGAGAAAATAGATATCCGACTTGCATAATATATTTAATTAAATTCTTAATTTTCCTTGTAGTGAACTTTTGTAACCTTTCGTAATATAATATGAAATTATGAAGTTTATTAAATTCTCTATTTTAGAGAAAAAAATTTATTGGGATAAATACCCATTTTATTTTATTTAAAATTTAGGGGATATTACAATAGTACCCCCTTAAAAATTAGTTTCATCCCTGAAACTAGGAAAGGCTTAGGGTGGTACAAGGTTAACACGGAAAGTAGCTACCAACAACTGTGAGGAAACAACAAAGGTCTAGTATCCCCTTAAAAAACATTTCGTTCTTTAGTTAAGGTGATTGTACAGATAGAAGAATTACTATTGTACCTTTTTCTTAAGGAATCGTTAATTTAGTATTCCTTAGAAAGATTCCCACATTTGAACTTATGTGGTGTAACGAAATCAAGGGATAGAAATGGTAATCCAATTGGTTTTTTCTAGCGAAGTTGGTGGGGGGGTCAAGCGGTTTTATCCATTAGCTTGAGTCATACCTAAGGAAGTTCTGAGTTGACCTTCCCAAACATAAAAGTTGGACTGCTTTTAGGATAAGCATCCTAATTGAAACGAGCACTTAAGTGCTTCTAGGAAGCGAGTAAGAAAATGACTAATCTTGCGGAAGAGTTCTTTTAAGATGGATATACGATAACTGTCGAGTTGGAATCGAAGCTTAAATATGTGAAACCATGCCTTGGAAGAAGAATCTCAAATTACAGCTTCTAAAGGAGTTACTATTGGGATAGGCGATGGTATATCCCAAGAGGCAGTAACCATCTTTACGATGCCGTGTTCGACTATATTTTACTATCGAGAAGTGGTTCAAGCGCCCCTTTGTATTATATTTTACAGTACTTATAAGAATGTAGTTTTTCGTAAATAAGGTTAAACTCGAGGGACTGCGTGGTTAGTTCCACCAATGTGATCAATATCGGGGAACTATATCCAATACAATCGCCTAAAGTGTATATCTTCATAGGAATAAGACCTGGAGTTCTACCTCAACCATGTGGCCAAGATGGGAGGTAAAAGTCCATTCTTATTCACCACCATGAATCTATATTGAAACTTTTGATTTTATAACTTACAATTTCATTATGGTATAAAAGTAACATTTTGAGGCGAACTTAGTAGTACAATGTATATTTCATAAAGTTAAATTAGGGTTCAGCTCGAACTTTTTCTTATATAAGCTACCGATGGAACACATGCTTTGGTTTGATACGCAAGGATATAATATGATAATCATAATCATAATCATAATATAGAATTCAAGATGAGACACCCTTACAAAGAAGAGTGTCACCGGCATGATTCGACATTTCACTACTGTTGTGATAAAAAAAAGGCCTTAAATGCAAAACTAACATGATTACGAATATTAAACTTGGGCAGGAAGGAGGATCCAACTATTCCTCTTGAACATCCGATGCAAAAGGTTTGTCACTGCGGTGCATCTCATAGAGCTGTTGATAACTTGCATTTTAGAGCATATTAGGACATGCATTTAGGACTTTAGTTTATATGTTTTCATGCATTAGTCTTGTGTTTTCTAGTACTTTTAGTTGAGTTTCCGTTATAGATGTCTACACGCGTATTTGTATGTTTTTCAGGTACTTTGGAGAAGTTTGAGCTTCATTGGAACACGTTTGGATACTTGGCGGAATCATGACTTCAGTCTAGGAGGCAACGGGACCGGAAAAGAGCGATTCAAGAGCCAAAAAGAAGGAACCACACGATCAAGGCCAAGGTCGTGCACCCATGAGCACGGTCGTGCATGCGGTGTCGCAATTCTTCGGATCGTGCGCCCTAGGCGCACGATCGTGCGTCTAACCTCAGAGAAAGGCGTCGCCCGTGCATTCCAAACGCACGGTCGTGCGCTGCCCAGGCACTGGTCGTGCGTATCGATGGTCAGGATCGTGTGCCCCGCGTAGTCCGTGCGATCCAACGCACGGTCGTGCGGTCTGAAGGCATTGGTCGTGCGTTTGGCACGCACGATCGTGCGCGACTCCAGCTCCCGGCCAGGATCGTGCGGTTGCAAGGAATGGATCGTGCGTCTCGAGCGCACGATCGTGCGTATGCCTTGCATCGTGCGTTGCGCTTCCTAGGGTCGTGCGCCTCGGCGCACGACGCGCGCCGTGGCTCGTGTGCCTTGTTTGCTCGGGATTTTGGGCCGCCTCTTCCACCCTCTCCTTAGTATAAATACTTTGTTTTGTCTTCTAGATGGGGGTTCGAACTTTTAACCTAGTTTTTATTCCTCGAGAGACAAGTTTAGAGAGATTTGTTGGAGAATTTGAAGACCTTTGTTGAATTGATTTTGGATTTGCTGGATTTGAATCAAGTTTGTTTGTTTCTTCATTTCGGTATGTTGATTCTCATTGTTGCATTGATTTCTTCTATTTCCATGTCTAGCTAAACCCCCAAATTCTAAGATTGGGGTGAACCCAATGATGTCTAGGTAGACTTATCTATTAAATTGCACAATCTATTGTTTAAAGCTTTGTTTGATTCAATCCTAGATGCTTTATGCCCTAGTAATTTATTTGAATGGAAACTTGCCAAAGTTTGAGACTAAAAGGTGAAAACTTTGATAAGTAGTCAGACAGGGAATTGAGACTGAAAGGTACTTTTTTCTGTTGGAACCCTAGGATTTGAACATGAGTTTTCTCTATTATGAAAGTATTTTGAATTCTCTTGTGGAATAACAGTTACCATAGAAATCTAAAGGTTGGCTTGAGTTAGCAAGTCGCGAAAGCGGATGTTGATTCAATTTAATCTTAAATTCTAAGTGCTTAAAGGTCTAGATTTTAATTTGCAAGTCACGAAAGTGGATGTTTAATTGAGTCTAGATATGTTTGTTAAAATTCGAAAGAATTTAGCGGATACATTAGACAATTGCCTTCAAACAAAGTCATAATTAAGATTGTGCAATCATCCTTTATAGTCTACCGAAGCATTATTGGTGATCCTTAATCTTAGAAGCCTTTCTCTCATTGATTTGCCCAGTTTTACTTGTTTGCTTGTCATAAGTTAGTTTCATAGCAAAAATCACAATTCAATCTTTTCTTATTTTACGACTTAGTCTACTAATTTGACTACAATTAATACTACATAGTCCAAAAGTTCGACACCTTGGTATTACAACAGATCCCGTACACTTGCGGGGTAGGATTTGGCCTATCAAGTTTTGGCGCCGTTGCCGGGGACTATAGTTAGTATTGGTTGTTTCTCACAACCGGTAGATTAGGTCTGTTTTTCTTTTTAATTTTGTTTCTTTTTGTTTGTGTTTTCAGATTGTTCTCTAGTTCATGCGAAGAGCCCTAAATGCTCAACCACTCAACATTTTTGATCCCGAAATTGAGCGTACTTTTCACAAAAGACTAAGAGAGGAACGTGCAATTCAAGCTATGGGTGATCAAAACCAAGACGCTGAGGCTTTGCATAGACCCTATGTTGCTGATCTAGAAGCCCAAGTAGCGGCTGCCAACAATCGAGTGGCTGAGTTGGAACAAAACCAAGCGCTCCAAGAGGAAGAACAACACCCACAAACTCTTGTTGAATATATGAGGCCTGCTCAACATGGGCCTATTTCTGGTGTTGTCTATCCTGAGGTGCAAGCTCGTTACTTTGAATTGAAGCCCTCCTTGATCAACATGGTCCAACAAAATCAATTTGGAGGTCTTCCATCTGAAAATCCTCATCAGCACCTCACCACTTTTATTGAGCTCTTGGAAACTGTCAAAATCCACGAGGTCCCAGATGACACACTCAGGATGAGAGCTTTCTCATTCTCTTTAAGGGACAAGGCCAAGACATGGTTCAAGACTCTTCCTCAGAACTCCATCAGAACATGGGATGAGTTAGCCTTAGCCTTCTTGAACAAATACTTCCCACCTAAGAAGGCTTCTGAAATGAGGCAGCAAATCAGTAATTTCAGGATGAAAGATGGAGAATCTTACTTTGAAGCTTGGGAGAGATTCAAGGAGCTTCTTGTGTTGTGCCCTCATCATGGGCAATCTAAGGTGGCACTTCTTGATATTTTCTACAATGCAACTGATGGTGCAACTCGTCTGCTAATTGACGCCTCATCTGGAGGTGGCTTGTCTAATCTGCAAACAGACGATGCATGGGATTTGATTGAAAGAACTGCATTGCACTCCCACAACTATTCTGATGTTCGTTCCACATCTAGTGACAAGAAAGCCTCTGGGATGTATGAAGTTGATGCCAATACTCAATTGAGGGCTCAGGTTGATTTTCTTACTCAGAAGGTAAAACAGATGGAAACAGCTGCAGCAGCAGGAAAGCCCATTGGTTCTACACCATCAAGCTCAGTGGTAAATTGTCAGTTTTGTGGAGCACGTGATCACACAATATCAGCTTGTCATTTGTATGCTTCTGAACGTGAGCCCTAGGTAGGAGAAGTCAACTACATGAATAACTACAATCGGGATGCAAGGAATGACCCATACTTCAATACTTACAACCCCGGGTGGAGGAATCACCCAAACTTCTCCTATGGAAATAGTCAAGCACAACAAAGACAACCACCTGGGTTTCAACCAAAAGCTCCTCAACCACAAATTGCTCCTCTTGTGTCACAACCTCAACAATCAACTATGGAGCTTCTACTTGAGCAACTTGTGGCGGGTCAAAAAGCAAGTCAATCCTTTCAACAAAAGGTGATCTCGGAGCTACAAGAGATGAAAAAGCAGCAGAAGTTGTTTGAGCAACAATTGGCTCAACAAGCCTTGAATGCTCCAAGACCGAGTGGTCAATTGTCTGGTCAACCTGAAGCTAACCCGAAAGGCCAAGTGAATGCTATATCTCTAAGAAGTGGAATAATGCTTGAGACTCCACCAATGACTCAGAAGGTGAAGGAGAATGAGCTACAAGCAAAAGAGGTTCGTGAAAAGCCAAAAGAAGATGAGAAGGAGCATCCATATGTTCCTCCACCACCATACAAGCCACCTCTACCATTCCCTCAAAGAAGAGCTGAAGCCCAATTGGATCCACAATTTAGAAAATTTGTGGATATGTTGAAGAAGCTTTGCATCAACATTCCTTTCACGGATGCCTTGAAGCAAATGCCCTCTTATGTAAAGTTCTTGAAAGAGATCCTATCCAACAAGAGGAAGATTGATGAATGCCAATCAGTGTCTTTAAGCAAGGAGTGCAGTGCTCTTATCCAAAACAATCTCCCTACAAAACTTGGAGATCCAAGTAACTTTTCTGTCCCTATTGTCTTTGGAAATACTACTTATGATGCTTTATGTGATCTTGGAGCTAGTGTTAGTATTATTCCCTTATCCATCTGTACAGAATTGGGTTTGGGAAAGCCTAGACCTATAGGGATGACACTTTATATGGCGGATAGATCATCAGTTCGCCCCATAGGAATCATTGAGGATGTGAAAAGAAGGAACCACACGATCAAGGCCAAGGTCGTGCACCCATGAGCACAGTCATGCAGGCGGTGTCGCAATTCTTCGGATCGTGTGCCCTAGGTGCACGATCGTGCGTCTAACCTCTGAGAAAGGCGTTGCCCGTGTGTTCCAAACTCACGGTCGTGCGCTGCCCAGACACTGGTCGTGCATATCGATGGCCAAGATCGTGTGCCCGGCGTAACCTGTGCGATCCAACGCACGGTCGTGCGGTCTGAAGGCATGGGTCGTGCGTTTGGCACACACGATCAAGCGCGACTCCAACTCCCGGCCAGGATCGTGCAGTTGCAAGGCATGGATCGTGCCTCTCGAGCGCACGATCGTGCGTATGCCTTGCATCGTGCATTGCGCTTCCTAGGGTCATGTGCCTCGGCTCACGACGCGCGCCGTGGCTCGTGTGTCTTATTTTCTCGGGATTTTTACTACAATTAATACTACATAGTCCCAGAGTTCGACACCTTGGTATTACAACCGATCCCGTACACTTGCGGGGTAGGATTTGGCCTATCAGCTGTTGACCTTGAGTCTGGGATGTATTCGATCTTTTTCCTTTATCCTGAGTTGTAGACTGCACAGAAACAGTTCCCGTCTTTCTGTTGGAAGACTGAGGGTACTGGGAGACTGTGCTGGAGCGAGTTGGTCCTGACTTATTTGGTAGTTGCCTACAGAATTGGTGGACATGTCCATCTCTCCCATAGTTGAAGCACTTCCTTCGGCCTTTCGAGCAATCTCGATTTATGTGCCCTTGCTTTCCGCAATTGTGACAAACTATAGAGCTCTTCTTGGATTCCGAGCCTGGGAATGACTTAGACTTAGTTGGTTCGGACCCAGTCTTGCTCTTCTTTGACCAACCTGAACCTTGTGGAGGACATGGCCTCTTAAATTTGCCATTCTCCCTTTTATGAGATTGTCCCCAATCTTCCATCCTTGGTGTGGGTCCCTTGAGCAAGGATTTTGCCATGTGTGCCGCATCCACGTATTCATCCAACGTCGTGCACTTGCGATCACTCATTAGAGCTTTGATTTCTGGGTTCAGTAATTCATGGAACCGTTGAATTCTCTCTGCCTTGGTGGAAATATTCTTTGTGGCATCTCCCAATTGTGGTTAAGCTTTGTTGTCTCGGTTATGCTTAGCCCACCAATCTATTGGTGAGGAACCTTATAAAGCTTCTCTTTTCCCCAAGTTGCCCAGAAGTGATCCAACATCTTCGCTTTGAACATTACCCAGTTCAACCTTGGTTGTTCCGACAAGTTTGAACTTTCCCACCATTTTCGTGCTTCTCCCCTTAGCTGAAGGGAGGCAAGGTGCACCTTTTCCACTTCTTTGCACTCAAGTGTGCTTAGGAGGTGCTCCATTTGTAAGAACCATCTGACTATCTCGTTGGTTTCTCCTGTAGCGTCATAAATGTCTGGCTTCAACGAGGAAAAAGTTCCCAGGTTTTTGTGACACTCTGAGCAAATTATTGATGAAGAAGTCTGAACGATATTATCCTTTGCATTGGTAGTTTGACCTCCTCCTGCTAAATTCTTCACGTTGGGCAATGTAGTTGGAACCATCTCATGACTGAATTGTTCCACGTGTACTCTTGCAGCTTCGATCCTTAAAGGATCACTTTCCTCCATCCTTGGTGGGCAAGTAACTTGTTGATGTGGGTCCTCTTGATTTTGACTAGAGCGCTTAAACCCTCCATCCTTTTCCTGAGGCGGATTGCAATCAAAGGTGCTCCTATTGTTGTTCTCTTTAGCGTTCGTCATCTTAAAATGCTGAAATTTTGATGTCCTTCTAATGTCTACAAGTAAGGGATGATTAACAAGGTGCAAGAGGACTATCCAACCTAATAACGGAACTAAAGGTTGGGAATAATAATGTCGAGTATGGAGGAGTTACTACTTTAATTGTGACGAAATGGAACACGTGTCCACTAATTGTCTAAATAATGAAGCAACTTTATGGCCCACTAGGCCTACAGGGCAACTTACTAAACTTATAATCCATGTCAAAAATATCTTGGTCCTAACAACTTCTTCTCTATCTTCGTATATCACCGTGTTGACTTATCAAAATGGAGGTGAAGAAAAGTTCTTGATGTGGCTTTCACATAGCCTTGTTATGGTTTGTTCATTCGGTTGACAAAATATCAAATATCACGCCAAGCTTCCATATGTTAACTGAGCAATTCCTAACTACTTGTTGGTACGTCAGACTAATATATCCTTCATTGGTCGGAATTCTCTACCACTTCTTTATTGCTAGATCATTGTTTGTCCCTCACATACCTCTCGATAATCTGTTTCGAGATCGGGTTAAGTGGAGACATGTTAGATCTTTAGTCGACTAAGCCTTCCTTGGTGTCCTCTTTGGAAATTTCTATCTTCCTGTGAGTCACTGGCTCAATAAGTTCGGCTCTATGGAAACATAAGTATTACCTTTAGTTGGCATGACTTCTTCTCATTCCCGATGCGCATGAACTTAGTTTTTATTACAACCATTTTCTGTAAATGGCTAACGATCGACGTTTAAATATAGAATATTCGTAATTCTATATTTGGAGAAGGAGATAGTGGAAGGAAGTTTTGAAATTGGGGGTAAACAAAATTTTCATTTTAAACACATCTACATCCTTAAAGAATTATAATGGTTTTAAAATCTCTATTAAAGGCTCATTTTATATGACCTTAGATTAAAAGACGAATTTTTAAAGTAGAAAAATTTATTTCATGTATGGCATGAAGAAATTCTAATCTTGGAAGGAGAGTCTAAAGATATTTAGTTATGTAGCTTCTATCTCGGTTTTCGGGAAATTCCTATTATCATTTAAAGGAAATTTTTCGAATCTTAATTCTTTGATTATAGGAAATTTTGTGAACTTATTTTTAAAATAGAGTTTATAGATAAGGATTTGGTACGATACTTTTTAGTAGAGCTTGGTTTTTTATAACTTTCGAATAAGACTTTGTAATTAGAATAATTCCGACTATAGGAACTTATCGTCTTAGGATTTCTACTTATTAGTTACTCTTGAGTTTTGACTTAAACTTTCAATAAAAGTAGATAAATTTTGAAATTTCTTTAAAGTACTTGAAAGAAATATTTATTCTTGAAGTAGATCAAGTAAAACTTGAACTTGGGAAAGAATTCTAACTTACATATTGTTCCCAAAAGATTTTTAAAGTTCTTAAGAAAAATGTGTAGTTCATGACTTTCTTTTAAAGACTTATTTCTTAAAGTTGGAAGAGACAAAATTTTCGGTTTAGAAATTTTCGGTTTAGAAAACAAAACGTTCGGCTCTGATCCCATGATTGTAACACCCTTATTTTGCAACATTGGGTATTACCGCCAGTGACCTCGGATTTTACCATCCAAACTCCAAAGTCGCCCTAGGCTTTATAATGATATTAAAACTTATAGAAATGCGGAAATTTACATAAACGTTACATAAATAAACGGATGCTCATGAATGAGACTTAGTTCTTTAATTGAAGATGAAATTGACTAAAAAGCGGAATTTTATTTATTGATAAGAATTTTTGTTTATTACATTAAGAGTCGTTTTATAAATGTAGCAGCGGAAAGTAAAGCCCATTTAGAAAGGGTTGAAAAGACGTAATTAAAAATACAAGTATTGCTTGGTTTTAAAAAAAGAAAAAAAAGCTGGTGCACTATCTTCGAAATGCCTCACTCTTATGAGAATTCCTTCCTTCCTTTAATGTCGTCTTGCCTTGATCTTCTATCCTCGCCTAACACTTCTCGAACCTCCTAGACTTCGTCTTCAACACTTCAGTGTACATTCCTACAGTCTGGCATTTGTCGCAAAGGGCGAGAAATACCTGGTAAAAATGCGGAAATAGGGGAATTAGTCTAAGGAGACTAAGAAAGTGAGAATGGAAATTCTCAAGGGTATTATGGTAATTTAAAATATTCGAGAGATATTATTGGGATGTGTTTTAAGGTATAGCTATTTTTTGTGGGCTTTATCCGGACGGAGGAGAGTGTATCTCGAGAGGAGATAACTCGATAATCGAGAGAAGAAC
Source organism: Fallopia convolvulus (assembly GCA_964016875.1). Classification (NCBI taxonomy): domain Eukaryota; kingdom Viridiplantae; phylum Streptophyta; class Magnoliopsida; order Caryophyllales; family Polygonaceae; genus Fallopia; species Fallopia convolvulus. The sequence goes on along the minus strand of OZ024721.1, from coordinate 25,678,816 downwards.
TACGAGATTGTAGACTTCTTAGAGTAGATAGTATGTTGGGAACGTTATTAATTTACACAAGTTTTGAAAACCTCTCGCGCCCTTGCGGACCGAGAGCCGGATCGATCATTTGAGACCGATCCGGTTTTGATTTCTTTTAAATGTGCTTTGGCACTTATCTTATATTGTGATGAAAACTTTCAATTACGTTAATGATTTTTAAAGAGTGTGGGGGGCATGCAGTGGCCCGGACCACTGAAGGGAACCGAGTTCCGACACTTAGCTACGGTGCCACTCATCCCTCCGTTGCGTAGGAGCGGACATAGATCATGATCTTGAAAGTCGTACTTTAAGCACGGAGGCATATGACTTAGTAAGTTATATAGAGGTGTCGGGTTAGTCCCGCACCCCTCACTAATTCATCCAAACCGATCTCTAAACAAGATCGTAAACAAGCAAGGTCACAAACAAGACTAGCATAATAGTCCTATAAAATATTAAATAACGGAATAACGATAACAGTGGGGTCGTTATTTCTAACAATCGATATTCCTAGGTTCGTTTTATTATTAGAAAACAAGTTGTTCCCAACATCGAAAAATTTCACGAAACGAATTTATTAAGGCTACAAGGAGAAATTCCACTTGTCTTTGCTTATACGATAGCGGATTAACGAAAGAGCGGAAAAAGTTGTTCTCTAAGCGGAACGGGAGCTCGACCTATCGACACGGAATAATTCGAACGGGCTTTAATAAGAATTTTCTTTAAATTCTTTTAAAGTTTTGGAAATCTCTTATATCCTTATTATAAGAGAATAATTTCTAAATTATTATAATAATAATTTAGGTGGAGATGAATAAAATAATAATATTCCTTATTATTATTTTAAATTTGTAATATCCTTTTATTACTTATAAAATCCTTATTTTAATTTTACTCAATATCACCCTTGAAAACCAAGTCATAATTCTTTTTAATTTCTTAAAATATTCCTTTCTAACTTAACTTGTTATTTTATTAATATAAAAATGCAAGCAATAATTTAAAAAAATCATATGATATAGTTTTCAACATTATCTGAAATATTGTTTTTATAAAGTCTTCTTAGGATTGTGAAAATCTAAAAATGCCCTTGTTATTTAATATCTTTTATTTTTCTGATTATTATAATATTATCCCCTTATCAAACAATATCCTTTTAAAACTTATAACATGATCTTATTATAATATCTTTCTTATTATATTTCTCATTTAAAAAACATGTAACATCTAATAGAGATAATTATGTTAATAGGTGTCCTTTTCTAGTACTTTTCTATAAATAGAAATTTCTAGTCAACTTTACATAGTATGTTTTCCATAAATGTGATATGATGATAAAATAATCTCATTATCTTATCTAAATAATTTCCCCCCTATATCTTTAGTTTATAAAAATAGAATTATGTCTTAGAATATTATTTTGTATCTAGGAGCATGCAATTCATTTATTTATATCTTAAGAGCATAATAATATCTTTTCCTTATCTTTTATATCCTCCTTATAAGATATCCTTTTTATTCACTTATAGTCACATTAATATAACCTTAACATTATTAGGAAATTATTTTATTATTCAATGCATGCAAATTGATAAATTAAATAAAGCCCATTAAAATATATTTTTCCATATTTATATTTTAAATAATTATACAAATCATTCATATGATATAAAAAGTCCACTATAACCTTATTATTATTTCTTTTTTCTTTATAAATATATCTTTAAGACTACTTTATCTTATTAAAAATACTTTCCATATTTATAAATCATGTTGATCATGAAAATCATTCTTATGACGTGAAAAGTCCAAAGTGCCCTTTTCATATATTTATCCATCTCCTTATATATCTTTTATGACTAGTGTATATTATAAACCTTTTCATCTTATTATACTCTTTTTAAAGACATGCAACCATCTTATGATAGATATTAATATATTATGTTATATTATACTTATTCTAGTAATCTATTTATATGGTAAGTTTTCATTACTATGCTTAAAATAATTATAGTATGCTTTCCATGTATGTAAAATAATGATAAAATTTCTATTATTTTATTTAAAAGTTTCTTCAAACATTATTTTATAAAATATGAGCATGCAAGTATTTATTTTATTTATGTACAAGCATTTTAATATTAAGAGTTTATCTTTTCTAGCAACTTAGGTTTTTATTATAAAGTATACTTGATATTTTATATTTCACTAACCATGTTTAAAAAATAATGATAATAAGCTCATTATTTTATTTAAGAAAAACTCATTTCATATGATCTATTTTATATTAAAAATAACATGTGTGATAATAATTCTATCCATGTACAAGGAAAATAATAATTTGAGCTTATCTTGTCTAACTAATAAGATCTTATATATTTATTTAAATTAAGTTATTATTATAAAATCTATTATTAACTTTAAATGGCATTAGATCTCATGAAAACACAATAATCAAAATAAAAATTAAAATAAAAAGAATTAGAGTTTTATGGAGCTTTTTTCTTGGCTGATTTTTTATGGGATGAGAGTAGCACTTTGCTAGAAGAGAGGAAGAGGATTTTGTGTGTCTTCTAAGTGAGGAAAATCAACCTTTAAATAGGCAAAGGGGGAGCTCTTGGTGATCCATGGTTATGGTTTTTGACCAATGGGGAAGGGGAGGATGAATGGTGATAGGAGGAGAGTGTGCTAGTTGGTGATGATGCTTGATGATGCAACCATGGATGGTCTTGCAAGCAAGGTTGGGGAAGATGGAAGACACAAATTACATGCATTGGAGAAGCGTCAATTCAATCAGACTTGTTTGACTTATTTGAAGAAGAAGAAGAAAAGGGTATTTTATTATTAAAAGAGTGGGTTTATGAATTGATGAGTTACAATAGCCTAGCGGTTTAAGGAGCCTCGGGTTCAAGTCCCGGCTCTTGAATCCTTTTTATTTAAATTGCTTTGTACTTATTTTTAGTCTTGTATACTCCATTATCTAATAATTTCGAAATTTATAAAAGCCTTATTTTTATTTGAATGCTTTTATGCCTTCATAATCCTTTATAGTATATTCTTGAATTTATTTATTTAAATTATTTAAATTCTCTTGTTATAGTGAAAAAGGATTATAATTTATATTATAATGGTTTTAAAAACCCTAGAATATTGTGGATATTACATGTATAACATTTTTATAATTTATTATCACAATTATAAAAATAATTAAACTTTCTCTTTTTAAGAGAAAATAGATATCCGACTTGCATAATATATTTAATTAAATTCTTAATTGTCCTTGTAGTAAACTTTTGTAACCTTTCGTAATATAATATGAAATTACAAAGTTTATTAAATTCTCTATTTTAGAGAAAAAAATTATTGGGATAAATACCCATTTTATTTTATTTAAAATTTAGCGAATATTACAGAGCCTCCATCGCCTTGGAGGTTTGAGGCGCAAGAACCTCATCTACCTTAGCATTTTCGAGATCGGGTTGAATCCTCACATTATTGATAAACTAATCCCAAAAGGTCATGCTTCGGTTGTACACATCAGCCCACTCGTTAAAGTCTTGGAGCCCGTCATGATCCACTTCGATCGGCCTTATGGGACTAGGAGGTTCGATTATGACTTCCCTCAAGTAAGAGCTCACGTCATCAACCGTTTTATCCCCTCGTTTAGCCAAATCCTCAAACTTAAGAAAACAAAACAGCAAAGCAAACATAAACATAAAAAAAAATTCGTTGAAGATTGTTGATTATTTAGGGTATGTTAAACGTAAAAGCATTTGCATAAACAAGTTGAAGTGAAAGTCGATCCTTGTACAACAAGGCGGTTTGAGTAGACCTCGAAAGGTAATCTCGTGAGTAGACCCCAAAGGGTAATCTCATTGGGTGTAGACCGTAAAGGTAATCACCATCGACCGACTTAAAACATTTTATTAAGTTGACTTGGATAAAGGCTACGAGTCACTCGATGAGATCAAGCTTTCCTTCAACAAATATTGCCCCTATTCCATGCCAAGGGATACCGCAATATTGTTGCGAGATAAAACGTACCATACGAACAATAGACATGTTGGCAAGACATATCTATCAAGATTAAACGTACCTTATTCGAGTCCCACGACTCCTGTTCATTCTTCACTTGAACGAAGTCGTTTTCCCATGACGTTAGTGGTTCTTCCTTCACTTGGATGAACTCCTCATGCCACGCCATTTGAGGTTCCTACTTCACATGCACTCATGAAGATCGATCCATGATACACTCACTTCGTGTTTGATTCTCTTGAGAAAACACATGACTACACCACTCAAGTCTTGACTGACTCTTAGTGTAAAGTTGCACCGATTTGTGTTTACTTGTGTTGCTTCACATGTGTCTCCAAATGGAGGACCAACCATCCTTTGATAGACGTATAGGCTGTACAAAAACTGCCCAAAAGGTGGTTACAAAATCGGTTGAGAGAATGAGAGGCCAAGAATGATTTTAGGGGAAGTTGTAACCAACTCTCCTTATCCATTTCCTCTCTCCTTGTCACCATTTTAGGCTTCAAACATCAGCCCAAATTGGAGTCCAAAAGCCGTCCAAATCCAGCCCATATTGGCCCAACAAAATGGTCCAAAACTCCATTAGAAAAGCCAAATCCAAAGCCCAAAAGCAAAGCATGAGGCCCATTCTTACATCCATGTATGAGGCCCATCCAGCCCAAGCCCACGCCCGATGGGCCGGCCCACCAAGGACCACACCAAGCTAGCATAGCTAGGTAACTAGCTAGGTCACTTACCTAGTGTAGCTGAGCTAGAATCCAGCTAGTTGAGTTGGCTTGAGCTATGTTTTAGCTCGTTGAGCTGACTTACAAGCAACTTGAGCTATTTTGAGCTATTTTGAGCTTCCATGAACTAAACCTTAGCTAAATGAGCTTCTTACCAAGCTTATACTTTGAGTCAAGAGCTTATTCAAGCTTTTAGAGCTAACTCTAAGCTAGTTTGAAGCTTTAATACTCCTTTCTAGCATTTATAACTATGTGCTAAGCTAATCTCAAGCTTTGATCCTTGCATAAAGCATTCATCAAGCATAGAGAAGCTTTCAAACATTCATATAAACTTGCACAAAGCTATAAGACTCATTTACTTAGCGCAAAACCATACCTTTGCTCAATCGTTTGGACACGGCGCCTTGGGCCTTCGCCCTAGGCGCTCCGCAAACACCATGCACACTCCCTTGGTGCGCCGCTAGCACCATGCAGCCACGGATGTGCCAATGCCATGGCATAGGCACGCCCCAACTAGCCATGCATGCACCTCACAAGCACACATCGGCGTGCCTCACTCTTGCACCGTGCCAAAGCCGAGCAAGCGCGCGCCCCGTGCAGCGGCGCGTCTTCGCCGAGTGCCGGTGCCTTGTGCCGCAATCAAGCGCCAACGCATACTACTCGCGCCGTTGCATTGTGCCATTGCACACGAGGTTTCAAGCCTCGGTACCGGTGTGCATCTCTTTTCATATCATGACTACTTCTCTTGATCATATCATGGCAAGTCACATTAGTCAATTTACTCAATCGACATTTCCTTGTCACTTCTTTACCTCAACATGCTTTCAATGGGATTGATGACTTTTCAGAAATCACCAACAATTCCGCCTTGTATTTGCATCAAAACTAGCTATTTGTACATCGACATTTTGATCGACATTATGCATCAATTTCGAACAATAATTCTTTTACCTTATTTATGTGCATGTATAAGATTTTTCGTTTAGTTTAGTTACTTTGATGCACATACCATTAGTTTCGATTCATATGCATGCATAAGATGAACTTTTCGATTACTTTGATGCACATTGAACGAGTATTGATGCACATACATAAATAAGACATTTTTTTTGCGGTATTTTGATGCATATCAATGGGTTTCGATACACAAACATATATCTATATGCATATTTTTTTTTTATGAAAACACATTTCAATTAAAACTAAACACCATCGTTTGCAAAAATATCGAAGACAACAACAAGAAAAGAGAATTATAAAATAAGAAAATTATGTGCGCCGCCCGATTGACTTCTCTGTGAACATGAGCCCATCGACACGAAGTGAATAAATGACTTGAATCGACAATAACAACAGCTAAAGTTCCCAAAGTCGAGTTTGGGAGACTTCCCCTATCCAGTAGCTTAATCACTTTCAAGCAATCAGATTGCACAATAATTCTTGAGTAACCTTTGGATTTAGCAATCTGAATTGCCCATCTGATTGATTCAACCTCATCAACATCTATCTCCGATCCCACTTTGATTCTGTTTGCACCTACAAACAATAGGTTGTTTGAAACGTCCCTCCCTATAACTCCAACGCCACACTCCTTCTCTTTGACGGAAGCATCGCAATTAACTTTTATCCATCCCGTAGGAGGCGGTGACCATCGTTGAGGACGTTCCCTTCTCTCCAGAGATTGTTTAGTCTTAGTGAGAGAGCATTCTTTCGACTACGCCTTAACACACTGCAGACTATCCTCGATAATTCTGGCTTGGTCGACCATCTCACCCTCAAACACTCCAGCATTGCGTGCTCTCCATAAATGGTAGATCAGACTAGCCCAAAACTCCTGTTCTTTGGCTTTCTTCTTTTGACTAATCCATTCTGCCTAATCGATGAAAGATCCTCTTGCAATATCAACATCAGTCAAGCGTGGAAACTTTCTCCAGATTTGTTGTGCTAATCTGCATCCCCACAAGCAAGGTTTCTCGTCTTCATCAGCTCCACAATGCCAACAAGCCATATCTGTTACGATCTTCCGCTTAAACAAATTTCATTTTCATGGAATCAATCTCTTGCATTCCCTCCATAATAAAGATTTGACTCTAGGGCACACATTAAGACCCCAAATCCATTTCCACAAACTCCTGTTTCTATTATTATCGGCCTGTTCACCCTTGTTGAAACCCGATATAATACACTCTATAAACGGGATTATATTAAATACTAACTCTCGGGTTCTGTACAACCAAACGGTTTTCGTACGTAGATTATTCCTCCTTCCCGCCCTTCAGATGATTGTTTTGTAATCCTGTTTACAAATAAAGCATGTTGGACTTTATACCGTAAATAGCGCGATCTCACTCGGAGATCAAACACATCGAATCTAGGTACAAGAAAAGATTCCTAACCCGGAGAGGTTTTTCAATCCTTTATTTTCTATTTCCCCCTTCCGACTTATAAGATAGCCTCGTGCTAGCTTATGTATAAATGCCCGTTGTGGGATATATATCATTTGGAATTTTTCACTTTGGCTCCCCAAGCCTAGAAGCCCATGTGGAACAAATTAAGAGCCGAATTTGTTGACTTTTAAGCTTGTTGAATGGCTTTGTACTACATTTATACAAGGCGAGCTTTTCGTTTGGCCATTCATGGGAGCGGAATTACGTGGGAGCTCCATGCAAAGAAGGTGGCTCACTTACTACTGGGCCATATGCTAGGAACGATCATTTTAGGCCCAAATGACTATTTTGTTTTCCTTGGCCCAATATCTCTTAGATCGTAGCTTAATTAGATAGATCAGGCCCACATCAACTAAACCAAGAATATGATTGACTAATCTTCGCGTGGTTTGGCATTTTTCCCACATACACCCCTTTTTACCATATATTCATATATATATATATGGTTTTATTAGCATTTATGTTGCGCACCATCACAACCCCTTGGCTTGGTGCCCTCGGGAACGAGGGAAACGAGATAATAAACAGGTGTGCCAGTGCTGCATCAAGCACGAGTGTTACCCGGTTATGTGCAATGTGATTTGACTTTGGAAAAGGATAGAGTGAGCGTGCGTCTCGAATAGAATTAGGATCTCGTCCTCTTTATTGAGAGTTGGCGTCAACCCCGAGCCTCACTCGGGTTGCGCTCACATTTTGAGAGTTGGGATCTCGTCCCTAAGAGGATTGTCGCCAGCCCCGAGTCTCGCTCGGGTTGCGCGCAAATTTTGAGAGTTAGGATCTCGTCCCTAAGAGAGTTGCCGCTAACCGCAAGCCTCGCTCGGGTTGAGCACGCTTTTCGAGAGATATGACCTTGTCCTTAAGAGAGTTGCCGCCAACCCCGAGCTTCGCTAGGGTTGCGCGCGCTTTTTCGAGAATTATGATCTCGTCCTTAAGAGAGTTGCCGCCAACCCTGAGCCTCACTCGAGTTGCGTGCACTTTTCGAGAGTTGGGATCTCGTCCCTAAGAGAGTTACCGCCAACAACGAGCCTCGCTTGGGTTGCGCGCGCTTTTCGAGAGTGGGGACCTCGTACCTAAGAGAGTTGCCGCCAACCACGATCCTCGCTCGGGTTGCGCGCGCTTTTCGAAAGTTGGGGTCTTGTCCCAAAGAGAGTTGCCGCCAACTCTGAGCCTCGCTCGGGTTGCGCGCATTTTTCGAGAGTTGGGATCTCGTCCCTAAGAGGGTTGTCCCAAACAGCGAGTTTCGCTCGAGTTGCGCGCGATTTTTTAGAGTTCGAACCTCGTCCCTAAGAGAGTTGCCGCCAACCGCGAGCCTCGCTCGAGTTGCGTGCGCTTTTCAAGAGTTAGGACCTCGTCCTTAAGAGAGTTGTCGCCAACCCTGAGCCTCGCTCGGGTTGCGCGCGCTTTTCGAGAGTCGGGATCTCGTCCCTAAGAGATTTGCCGCCAACCCGCGCCTCGTACTGGTTGCGCACGCTTTTCGAGAGTTTGGATATCGTCCCTAAGAGAGTTGCCGCCAACCTGAGCCTTGCTCGGGTTGCCCGCGCTTTTTCCAGAGTTGAGATCTCGTTCCTAAGAGGGTTGCCACAAACCACAAGCCTCACACGAGTTGCGTGCGATTTTCAAGAGTTAGGACCTCGTCCCTAAGAGAGTTACCGCCAACCGCGAGCCTTGCTCTGGTTGCGCGCGATTTTCGAGAGTTAGGACCTCGTCCTTGCAAATACGTTGTTTCCAACCCCAAGCAGGAAGCAAGGGGTGGATTCTTGCACTTTTAACAGGGAGTTAGGACCTCGTCCTTCCAACTAGATTGTTTCCAAGCCCAAGAGGGAAGCGAGGGGTGGATTCACGCACTTAGAACAGGGAGTTAGGACCTTGTCCTTCCAACTAGATTGTTTCCAACCCCAAGCAGGAAGCGAGGGGTGGATTTACGCACACAACGAGATTCAACAACCCCGAGCGAAAAGCTCGACGGTTCCGTGCATAACAAGGATCGACACCAACCCCGAGCGGGAAGCTCAGCGGTTCCGCGCATAACGAGGATCGACAACAACCCCGAGCACGAAGCTGGGCGGTTCCACACACACACTAATATACATTGCATGGAATTAATTAGCGAGGCAAATTTTCGAGGCGTACCTCATTCCACGACCATTCTACACGAGTCTCCGAACAAAGATTATGGCACGAGACCGTGCACGCCAGGGGCGAACCCCGTGGCGCACCACAATGGAGATTATGGCCTGAGATCGTGCACTCCAAGGGCAAACCCCGTGGCGTGCCACACAGAGACTACTTCTAAGCCCGCGCACGCCAGGGGCAAACCCCGTGGCGCACCGCAGAGTGACTGCGGCTAAGCCCGCACACTCCAGGGGCGTACCCCGTGGCACGCCGCACAGAGACTGCGGCTAAGGCCACCCACACTTGGGGCGAACCCCGTGGCGCGCCGCACAGAGACTACAACTAAGCCCCGAACGCTAGGGGTGAACCCCGTGGCGCGTCACACCGAGACTGCGGCTAAGGCCGCGCAGGCGCCTCTTTGAGGGCCCGTGCACAAAAGACGCACTAACTAGAGGGAAGAGGACACACTTACTTGATTATTACCCGAGGTTAGGTCGGATAGGGTAAGCTAGTTTCCGCAAACGGCGCCAATGTTGAAACCCGATAAATTACGCGCTATAGATGGGATTATATTAAATATTAACTCTCGGGTTTTGTACAACCGAACGGTTTTGGTACGTAGATTATTCCTCCTTCCCGCCCTTCAGCTGATTGTTTTGTAATCTGCTTTACAAATAAAGTCTATTGGACTTTATACCGTAAATATTGCGATCTCACTCGGAGATCAAACGCATTGAATCTAGGTACAGGAAAAGATTCCTAACTCGAAGAGGTTTTTCGATCCTTTATTTTGTATTCCCCCCTTCCTACTTATAAGATAGGCTTGTGGTAGCTTATGTATGAATACCCGATGTAAGATATATATCATTTGGAAATTTGCACTTTGACTCGCCAAGCCTAGAAGCCCACGTGCAACAAATTAAGAGTCAAATTTGTTGACTTTTAAGCTTGTTTGATGGCTTTGTACTGTATTTATACAAGGCAAGCTTTTTGTTTGGCCATTCATGGGAGTGGAATTACGTGGGAGCTCCATACAAAGAAAGTGGCTCACCTACTAGTGGGCCATAAGCTTGGAACAATCATTTTAGGCCCAAATGACTATTTTGTTTTCCGCGGCCCAATATCTCTTAGATCATAGCTTAATTAGATCGATCAGGCCCACATCAACTAAACCGAGAATATGATCAGCTAATCTTCGCGCAGTTTGGCATTTTGCCCACATACACCCCATTTACCATATATTCATATATATATATTTATGGTTTTATTAGCATTTATTTTGCGCACCATCACAACCCTCTGGCTTGGTGCCCTCGGGAACGAGGGCAACGAGACTATAAACAGGTGCGCCAGTCCTGCATCAAGCACGGGTGTTACCCGGTTATGTTCAATGTGATTTTACTTTGGAACAGGGTAGAGTGAGCACGCGTCTCGAAGATAATTAGGATCTCGTCCTCTTTATCGAGAGTTGGCATCAACCCTGAGCCTCGCTCGGGTTGCGCACACATTTTTATAGTTAGTATCTCGTCCCTAAGAGGATTGTCAACAACCCCGACCGAGCCTCTCTCGGGTTGCACGCATATTTCGAGAGTTGGGATCTCGTCCCTAAGAGAGTTGCCGCCAACCGCGAGCCTCGATCTGGTTGCAGGCGCTTTTCGAGAGTTAGGACCTTATCCTTAAGAGATTGCCTCCAACCCCGAGCCTCGCCGGGTTGTGCGCGCTTTTCGAGAATTATGACCTTGTCCTTAAGAGAGTTGACGCCAACGATGAGCCTCACTCGGGTTGCGCGCGCTTTTCGAGAGTTGGGATCTCGTCCCTAAGAGAGTTTTCGCCAACCACGAGCCTCGCCCGGGTTGTGGGCGCTTCTCTAGAGTTGGGACCTCGTCCCCAAGAGAGTTGCCGCCAACAGCGAGCCTCGTTCTGGTTGCGCACGCTTTTCGATAGTTGGGATCTCGTCCCTAAGAGGGTTGCCATAAACTGCGAGCCTCGCTCGGGTTGCGCTTTCTTTTCGAGAGTTGGGATCTCGTTCCTAAGAGAGTTGCCGCCAACCGCGAGCCTCGCTCGGGTTGCGCGTGCTTTTCTGGAGTTCGGACTTGGTCTATTAGAGAGTTGTGCCAAGAGCGAGCCTTGCTCGGGTTGTGCGCGCTTTTTGAGAGTTGGGACCTCGTCCCTAAGAGAGTTGCCGCCAATTGTGAGCCTCACTCGGGTTGCATGTGCTTTTCGAGAGTCGGGGTCTCGTCCCTAAGAGACTTGCCACCAACCGCGAGCCTCGCTCGGGTTGCACGCGCTTTTCAAGAGTTGGGACCTCGTCCTTCCAGCTAGATTGTTTCTAACCCCAAGCGGGAAGCGAGGGGTGGATTCACGCACTTAGAACAAGGAGTTGTGACCTCGTCCTTCCAACTAGATTGTTTCGAACCCCAAGCAGGAAGCGAGGGGTGGATTTACGCAGACAACAAGAGTTGACAGCAACCCCGAGCGAAAAGCTCGACGGTTCCGCGCAGAACGAGGATCGACAACCCCGAGCGTGAAGCTCGGCGATTCTGTGCATAACGAGGATCGACAGCAACCCTGAGCCGGAGCAGGAAGCTCGGCGGTTTTGCGCACACACTAATATATATTGCATGGAATTAATTAGCGAGGCAAATTTTCGAAGCGTACCTCGTTCCACGACCATTCTACGCGAGTCTCCAAACGAAGATTGTGGCACGGGGGTAGAGCTCTCAGTAGTATTGCGTTTCCTAGAGAGAGAAACTCTCTCTTCTCTCCTCCCCAACCGGCACCTCTACACCTATTTCCACCGGCATCTCGATCCGGCAAGGGTACACCTCACGTGGCCCTTGCCCACCGCACACGGCACGCATCCTCACGAGTCGTCGTCGTGTCGGAGCCCACCGATGGTCCACGAGTCGCCAGCTTCTCTTTGTCCAAACGCACCCTCTCTTTCTCTCCTCCACTCAAACTCATCTTGTGCCAACACCAAGACCCACAACCGCCGTGCCCAGCCTCCGCCAGCCTTGGCCGAACCTCCTTGGCCATGGGGCAGAAACACAAGACACCACTACCGCCCAAAAATGAGGATTCGAGCCAACTCAAGGTGAATGCAATGGGAAGCTCCTCTAATGGAGATGGAAAGGATTCCAACGCAAAGACAAACAAGAAATGGGAAGACCTCGGCAAAGCTGAGAAGATTGGAGCCAAACTGGCGGCCAACCCCACCATTAAAGGTGACAAGTGCTTGGTGGTCGAAAATAACGAGCAATATGAAGATTTGGATGCTCAAAATGCAAATGAGGTGATCGAGAACATGGAAATGGCAGCCCACACAAAGAATGACCTCTCCGACGAAGAAGAGGAGGATTTGGAGGTGATTCCGGCACCCCCTATGATATGGTTCAGGAATCGGCATCTCAAAGCTCAAGAGAAGTGGCAAGGCAGTTTTCTCTTCCTCGGATCCTCGGACAGTGCTTCAGTATTTTTGTTCTTTTGGAGGTTGTATGATTCATTTAAGGCCAATGAATACTCGTTGTAAAGCTAAGAGTCAGAGATACAACTTTCATGTTGATCACTTTCACCAATTCTATCTACACGTGACCCAAAAGAAGCGTTCTTTCCAGCAATTCCATTTAGACGGATCAAGATCTCAACCTCATGGAGTGGGTTGTATTCAAGTCGTTTGGCTCTTTGTTTTTGGTGGCGACTTCCAAAGGTCTTTTGCTCTTCAAATCCCCACAAGTTAATGAAGTTCAATACTTCCAAGTAATAAAGAGAAGACCTTTCATGTTTTGGGTTTTATGGTGCTCTGTTTTTCCTATAAATAAGACGTCTAGGCTCATTGTTTTGTACGTCAATTTTTAGAGATAAAATTTGTGTTGGAGAAGCTCATATGAGCATTTGGGAGTGATCCCTTGTTTGGTGTGTAATATCCAAACATGTTCGGTGAGTTGTAACCGAACGGGGTTTTCGTTTCTCATTAGGTGCGATATATCCAATGAGACTTGAACCCTCTTTCGAATTACATTGGTGTGTCATATCCTTGGTCTTTCGATTGCTTATCCATTATATTTATAATTTAAGTTGGTTTGATTCAATTATTTGTCCTTTTAGTTTCATCTACAAATAAAACACAAAAATCCAAAAGCGAGGTTTTTTCAAGTTGAGTTTGAGTTTGAACTTTCTTCGACACCCAATCGAGCAAACAACGATCCTATTCACAACACCCTAGGCCGCCGGCGTCGCAAGAAAACCCTAGTGTGGTCCCCAACGAGCTCACAAACAAGGAAGAAAACCCTAGTGTGGTCCCCAACGAGCTTACAAACAAGGAAGAGTCACATGCTGAGCCTTCCAAAAGCACATTGGAGATTGAAGTTGGAGGGAAAATCAAAAGGGTAAGGTCAACACCCTCTCTTTCTTCATGTCATGCTATTGCCTCCCCGTTTTTGGGTAATGCTCATTTTGTATCCCCATGTGATCTACCAAACCCCTTTTTGGCCGCCACCCACCAAACACAAACCCTAAACACATCACCTTTACCTACCAACCCCCAACATGCCATGGGCCCACTTCCAAATTCAAAAAATCCCACCAATTTTCCCATAAAAAACCCAACGGCTAGTTTAAAGCACGCGAGCGCCTACTCCCCCCGTGCCACAGCCCCGTACAAACGCCCCAACCCCCGCACCACAGGCGTGCCCGCCACCCTCGGCTAATGCTTAAACCTGACCCGTGCCAGCCTCGGGCCACATCGGCACGAGTGCATCGGCACCAAGAGCCCAAGCCGATGCGACCCGCCAAAATGGCGCTCCAAGAAGCTATGCGCTCGCCTTGGCCTCCGGTAGAGCACCAATTGCACGATCACACCTCGATGCTAGGCCAAATGCGTGGGCAACTCGATCCAAGAAAGTTTTCATGAATTCCGGCCTTGGAGGCAAGCTTGAATATATCCCACCTACCTCAAACTGAGTCCAAATCAAATGCTTCAAGGCTCTTCCAAAACAACAAGTTTGGGGATGGTTCTTGCTAGGCCAATATGTTGGCTTCCATCCGGGGAATTTTCTCATCAATGAAATGAGGAAACAATGGGGCGTTCGATCGAGATATAGAGAAGAAGAAGGTTGGACGATTTTTAACTTTGATTCGGAGGAGGATTGCGACAAGGTGCTACAAGGAGGGCCATATTTCATTCATGGCAAGCCGCTCCTCCTCAAACATATCCCGGACAAGTTCACGTTTAATAGGAAAGACATCGCCACGATCCCCTTGTGGGCTCGATTATACGGCCTCTCCAAAGACTATTAGACCACGCTCGTGCTTGGAAGAGTGGCGTCCCACATTGGCAAGCCACTATACATGGACCCGGTCACTTACGAGGGAAAGAGGGGAGCATATGCAAGAGTGCTCACGGAGATCAATTTCGCCACAACCATCATAAGGGAGGTACCTCTAGAATTTGATGATGGAGTTTCTTTTGATTGCGAATTCTTAAATGAAAATGAACCATGCTATTGTGGAGATTGTTGCACATTTGGGCATGTAGATGTTCATTGCACCTTCAAAGAAAAACGAGTGGTCGTTGGTGTTAATGCCAAGCGCCCCTCCAAGGCCTTGAGGAGCGCAGCTCGGAGAGGTGAGGAGCCGGTCGGGGTTGGCGGCGCCTTGGAGGCAGGTGGCAAGGAAGGAGATCCACCGAATGACTCCACCAAGAAGGGTCCAATCTCCCATAGAAGCGGCGCCACCTCCGAAAATGAAGCATCGAAGGGTGAGGGCACCTCTAAGAGCGTGGGAAAATAAGGGAAACACAAAGTGAGTGATCTTTCAAAAGAAAAAGACGGGGATGGGAAACAAATGGAGAGCGAAACACGAGAGGAAAATGATAGTGAGGATGGCACTTCGCACACTTCTAATGCAAGTGCCTCGAGTGATGAGTCCTCTTCCGAGGACGAGAGTGAAACACAATTAAGTGAGAGTGAGGTAGAGGTGAATCTAAACCCGAGGGTGCCTTCGTCGGAGGAGGTGACCGTTGGTGTGGAGGAGGATGACGAAGCCTCGGTCAACTATGTCGAGGGTGGAAGATGTGGAGACTCCAAGGTTGATGAGCCTTTTGAGGAGTTTAAATTGAAGTCGGCCAAGAAGAAAGCCCGGAAGGCCGCGCATCAAGAGGCCATACTTGTGCTTAAGCCAAAGAGAAATGGTCAAGGCAAGTGCACACAAGGACAACAAGGAGCTCGGCTAGAGCTGGGCGGGGGAAGGGCATCGCGGTGTGCTCATGACGGTCCTAGCATGGAACATCAAGGGGCTTTGCCATCCCTGGAAACAAAATGGCTTGAAGGAGGTGATTGATCAAAGAGAATAAAGCCAAGGTATGTGGCATCTTTGAGACAAAATGTGAAGGTTATGATTTGAGTGTTTTGACACATCGAGTGGCCCCGAATTCGAACCACACATCGAACTTCCACCTTGATAATAGGGCCCGGATCCTTGTCCATTGGGACCCGGCCCATGTGGAGGTCGATATCGTCGCTTTCTCCATACATCACATCGGATATCTCGTCACTTGTAGGACATCCGGTATGGTGTACGGTGTTTGTTTCATTTATGGTTTGCATAGTGTCAGTGCTAGGCGACCCATTTGGCAATTTGTTGAAGACCTCTTTGCGGCACATGATCTCCCTTGGATGGTGTTGGGGGACTTTAATATGGTGATGAATGAAGGAGAAAGAATCAACGGCGCACCGGTCACAATGTATGAGTGTCTCGCCATGGTTGAGGCGTGCCGATGCCTCGGGCTTGTGGACACACACACCACGAGCAACAACCTTTTCACTTGGACCAACCAAACAATTTGGAGCAAGCTCGACCGAGTTATGGTAAACCAATCTTGGCTCAATTATGATTTGTTTTGTCATACTAACTATCCGGACAAGTGGCACCTTTCGGACCATAAGCGGGCCATAGTTTCCTTGCGTAGGGCAACCGAGAGGAGCAAGCCAAGTTTCAAGTTCTTTAATATGTGGGTCGAGCATCCAACTTTCAAAGACCTTGTTCGGGAAAAGTGGGCAACCCATCACCGGGGGACCTACCAATTCCGACTATGCAAGCTCCTCAAAGGCATGAAGGGTCCATTAAAAACCTCAACCGCTTGGAGTTTAGCCACATTTCCTCTAGGGCACGCAAGGCCAACCTCGTCTAATCCCATGCCCTTGAAGCGCTACGAAAGAACCCCGAATGCATGGAGGCAAAGCGGGAGCATGATAGAGCCTTGAAAGAACAAAGAAGACTTAATGATTTCGAAGCAAGCTTCTTGAGCCAACAAACCAAAGCCAAGTACCTCCTCAAGAGTGACCGTTGTACAAAATACTTCCACAACTTGATGAAAGCCAACGCCCGACGCGCCCATATCCCATCCATTAGCCGGCGCGACGGGAGCCACACCACGTCCATGGAAGATGTTGCTCGGGAGTTTGGAGAGTTTTTCAAGGGGCTATTTGGCACGGACGTGCAGGTTACCGCGCCGGACCCGGACTACTTTGCAAGAGGCGAACGAGTCTCGGCCCCGGATGCCGCCTTGCTCACGAGGCCAGTGTCCAATGCCGATGTCAAAGCCGCCCTTTGGTCCATTGGAGATGAGAAGGCCCCCGGTCCCGATGGCTTCATGGCGAAATTTTTCAAAGCCACTTGGGACATAATCGGGGGTGAACTTTGTGCGGCGGTTTAGGAGTTCTTCACCAACGGCAAGCTCCTCCGACAACTCAACCACACCATCATCTTACTCATTTCGAAGATCGAGCACCCCACACGCGCTGAAAACTACCGGCCCATCTCTTTTTGCAACGTAGTGTATAAGGTGATCTCCAAGATCATGACCATGCACCACGCCAAGTGCCTCGGGCCACTCATTGATCCGGCCCAAAGCACTTTCGTGGAGGGTCGGTTAATGTCGGACAACATCTTTATTGTCCAAGAGCTCTTGAGGAAGTACGACACCATCTCTTGGAGCTTCCTCCAATTCGCCCTCACCAACATTGGAGTCCCCGAAAGGTTCATTGAGTGGATCATGGAATGTGTCTCCTCGGCCACATATTCCATCAAAATCAACAAGGAGATCCATGACTTCTTCCCCGGCAAAAGAGGTCTCCGACAAGGTGACCCTCTCTCCCCTCTCCTTATTGTGATTTTTATGGAGTTCATTTCTCGGTTGATTAGAAGAGAGACAATAAGGGGGGATTTTCGGTTCCACAAATTTTGTGAGGAGTTGAGACTCTCGCACCTCATATTTGCCGATGATGTGGTTTTATTTTGCCGGGGTGACTTGGGCTCGGTTAGTACTCTCATGAGGTGCTTGAAGAGATTTCAGGCCATGACCGGTTTGGCCGTGAATGTGGGTAAATCATCCATCTTCCTTGCTTCCGTGCCGGAACGTGAAAGAGCCGCCTTAATTGGTGCAACCAGATTCAAAGTCGGTTCTTTCCCGTTCCGTTACTTGGGCATTCCTATTAGCCCCACCGGCCTTAGGGTGATACACTTTAAGCCTCTCTTAGACCAAATTGGGGGGTACCTAAACACTTGGGCCAATAAGAGTATTTCCTTTGACGACAGAGAGAGTTGATTGCCTCGGTTTTGCAATGGTGTAAGGGGTTTTGGCTCTCTATCTTACCAATACCCACCTCGGTACCTAAGCACCCTTTAACGTAGCTTCCTTTTGAGCCAACCCCCGGGTTAAGTGGAAAGATGTGTGCACGCCACAAAAAGAGGGAGGCTTGGGTTTGCTTGACATATCCAAATCGAACACAAGCTTCATGGTTAAACACTATTGGCACATTCTCAACCGTCGGGATAGCTTGTGGGTACGATGGTTCCACCACATGCATTTGAGTGTTGAGGATGTAATATCCGCTAAATTCTAAATAAAATAAAACAAATATTTATCCCAATAATTTTTTTTTCTCTAAAGTAGAGAATTTAATAATCTTTATAATCTCACATTATATTATAAAAGATTATAAAGGTTACTACAATAAAAAAATTAAGAATTTAATTCAAGTCGGGTATTCATTTAAATAATCCTTTTCTCTTTAAAAAGAGAGTTTAAATAAATTAAATAAAATATAAGAACATATTATAAAAGGATTATTAAAGTGTAAAAACTATTTAAATAAAATAAGATTGATACAAATTTCGGATTTTTATTGTCTAGTCTTACAAGGCGAAAAATCGTACAATGCAAATTAAATAAAAAGGAGGCAAGAGCCGGGACTCGAACCCGAGACCTCTTGCGTCTCCCCTTCCCACACACACACTCCAAACCGCTACGCTACTGTAACTCATCAATTCATAAACCCACTCTTTTAATTTTATGTTATCCTATTCTTCTTCTTCCCAAAACACATCAAACTTTGGTCTGATTGAAGAGACGCTTCTCCTATGCATGTCAATGGAGCCTCCCCTTTCCCCATTCTTTCTTGCAAGACCAACTCTACTACATCATCAAACATCATCACCCAACAAGCACATCTCCCCCCAATGGACATCAATCCCCTTCATTCCCATTGGTGAAATTCCATAGCCATGGATCACCAAGCTCCATGGAATTGCCTATTTAAAGGGCTGATTTCTCCCTTAGAAGACACACACAATCTCTCTTCTCTCTTCCTAAGCCTTCTAGCTCTTCAATTTGTCCAAAAATCAGCCTAAGAGAAGCCATTAAATTGCTGAATTTTTCCTTCAAAACACCATTAAACCCTAGCCTTTCACCACCAAGCCACCACCGGACCCGCGCGCGCCGCCTGGACCCTTGCCGGACCACCGCCGGTCTGCTGGCCGCACTACTGGTGGTGCCGCCCCTCTCCCCTGGTGCCTTCCTCTGTTTCAATCAAGCGTAGACCTGAATATCAAAAAAGGGTAAAATTCTTTTTCTTAATTTTGTTTTAATCCTTTTAAATTTATAACAAAATAAATAATATTTTGGCATATGTAAATATCTTAAAAGATTCTAGTTGTTAGACAAAAAAAATCAGATTTTTATGATTATTATATTTTACTAGTAAATAAATGATTTTATTAGCATGCTTAGGATTTATAAAAGAAAATAAAATTTGCAAGACATAAAATAAATTCAAATAAATTATAAGAATGATATAGATGACTTCTGGGCACATAATTTCGGAATTTAAAAAAAATATATCTTACCTTGGTTGTATTTTTTATATTAAAGAAATAGATTAAGATAAAAAGCAGTTATCAAAATAATAAGACTATATTAATGGAAAAATATTATCTTAAGACCGTTTTATTAAAGATGAGAGTTTTTATGTCATTTAAAATTAATAATAGATTTTATAATAATAACTAAGTTAAATAAAGATATAAGATCTTGTTAGTTAGACAAAATTAACTCAAATTATTACTTTCCTTGTACATGGATAAAATTATTATCATACATGTTATTTTTAATATAAAATAGATCTTATGACATGAGTTTTCTTAAATAAAATAATGGACTTTTCATCATTAATTACATACATGGATAATAAGATATTTATATATATTATATATACTAGATTTAAAGATATTAATGTAAAGACCTAAGTTGTTAGAAAAGATATGCTAAGAATTTTTATCAATACTTATATATATAAAATAATGACTTGCATACTCATATTTTATAAGATAATAATATTGCTAAGTTGTTAGGAGTTGCCTTGCATAAAAAGATATTTTAAAATAGAAAAGATTGCATATCTTGATCTAAGATATCATAAAAATATGCTTTTGATTATGAAATAAAGTTTTAAGACATGAGTATATTATTTTTATAAACTAAAAATATGGGAGGATTTATGTAAATAAGATAATAAGATTATTTTATTATCATATTAAGTTTATAGAAAGCTTACTTTATAAAGTATCTAGAAAGTCCTATTTATGAAAATACTAAGAAGGATGCCTAGTAATATTTTATCTCTATTTAATATGACTTGTATATTTAAATTAGTTTTTTTTGTTAATGAGATCATGTTATAATAAAATATTCTTTGATAAGAATTTAATATTATAAGTACTGTTATGGATATTATTGATAAAAGTTAATGTTATAATAATACTAAGATTGAGATATTTTTATAAGGGCATATTAGACATTTTACTATTCTAAGAAGTTTTTAAATAAAATAAATCTTTTAAGATTGAAAACTATATCATATGATTTCATAAAGATTTCCTTGCTTATTTATATTAAGAAAATAGCAAGTTAAGTTATAAAAGAATATTCCAATAAATTTAAATAAGGATGTTATTGGTTTCCAAGAGTGAAAATGGTTAAGTATTAAGAATAAGGATTTTATAAGGATAAAAAGGATATTACAAAATTAAAATAATAATAAAGGAATATTATTATTTTATTTAGCCCAACCTAAATTATTATTATAATAATTTAGAATTTCATTCTCTTATAATAAGTATTCAAGAGAATTTCAAAACTTTAAAAAGAATTTAAAGAAAATTCTTATTTAAAGTCGTTCGTAAATTTCCGTGTCGATAGGTCGAGATTTCGTTCCGAGTCGTGATCAACGCTTTCCGTCATCTCGCTAGTCTATACTCGTAAAAGCAAAGGCAAGTGGAATTTCCCCTTGTAGCCTTATATATTCATTCCGTGAAATTTCTCGATGTTGGGAACAACTTGTTTGCTAAGTAATAAACGAACCTAGGAATATCGATTGTTAGATATAATGAACCCACTGTTATCGTTATTCCTTTATTTAATATTTGGTAGGACTATTAGGCTAGTTTTGTTGTGGCCTTGATTGTTTACGGTCTCGATAAGAGAACGGTTACGAACGAACTAGTGAGGGGTGCGGGATTAACCCGACGCCTCTATATAACTTACTAAGTCGTATGCCTCTGCGCTTAAAGTATGACTTTCAGGGTCATGATCCATGTCCGCTCCGATTGCAAGGAGGGATGAGTGGCACTCTAGCTAAGTGTCGGGAAACGAGTTTTCCCTTGGTGGTCCGGGCCATGCAAGCCCCCACCCTCTTTAAAAATCTTAACGTAATCAATATCTTTTCATCACGATATAAGATAAGTGCCAATGCACATTTAAAAGACATCAAAACCGGACCGGTCTCAAATGATTGATCCGGCTCTCGGTCCGCTCAGGGCGCGAGAGGTTTTTATACTTGCTTGAATTAATAACGTTCCCAACATACTTTCTACTCTAAAAGAAGTCTACAATCTAGCAGCTCTTCTCTCGATTAACGAGCTATCTTCGCTTGTGATATGCTCCTCTTCGTTACGATAAACCCCACATAAAGTTCTATACTTCAAAACACATACGATCTTATCTTCCTCGTATACTTAAAATTACCAAATTACCCTAGGGAAGTTCTGTTCCCGCTTGCTTAGTCTCTTAGCCTAATTCTTCTTTTCCGCATGTTTACCTGGCATATTCTCGCCCCTCGCGAATTATGTCAGAACCTAGAAATCCAAACAAGGCGTAGGTGAAGGCGAAGGAAGGGCAAGAATCTTCAAGATGTATTCTCCGTACTTTGGTTTATTTCTGTTTATGTCCCAAGAACAAGATTTATGTTTTCATTATCAAACATCATTTTGCTAAAGTAATGTAAGGAAGGTTTGTACGAACAAAGTCTCTTTCGAGAGCAACCTTTTATTTTATAAATTATGTTAATTTCTGCATTTTTATGTGTTCAATATCATTCTAAAAGCCTTGGGTGACTTTGGACGGTAAAATCCGAGGTAACTGGCGGTAATACCCAATTTTGTAAAATAGGGGTGTTACAATTATGGTATCAGAGCCGAACGTTTTTTTTTCAAAACCGAGAACTTTCAAACCTAAGTAGTTTCTTCTTCCGCAAACCAAAACTTCTATTTTTAGAAACTTCCTTTCTACCTTCAAAAAACCTAAGTAACATAAATATTTTCAACTTTTTAACTTAATCATCTTAGCTAAAATCTTTATTTAAACCTAACTTTTCATCTTAGGAACATTTATAAGTTAAAAAATTTCTTACATTGAAAACTTTCAAAGTTTAAATTCATTCTATAGATCTTTAAAGAGTTAGGAAATTTAATTCAAGTCTTAAGTAGACCTCAAGAATTTCAAATTCTTTTGAGTAATTCCAAGAAAATGAAAAGTCTGAAATTTAATATTTTATGTCTAAACTTTATAACCGAGAATGCCAAAACTTCCTTCCAATATCTTCGCCTTATAGAATCAAAGGATATTCTATATAAACGCCTTCTTCTCCTCTATAGAAATGGTACTCACTAGAAGTCTAACCCGAATCAGGGATGAAGCCAAAAAGGCCGCTCAAGAGCTTGATGAGGCTTTCGCTCAATGGTCGTTTTTGCCAAATGGATACCCCGAGGATAACCCTGAGCTAGCACTACAAGAGGAGATGCATGAACATGCACCCGAGGTGAATCTCGAGGAAGAAAACCTTGAAGAAGCATACCTCGAGGGAGAAGCTAATAATTCCCTTCATGACCAATCAAGTCAAGAAATCACTGAGCAAGAATTCTCAGAATATTATCCATGGAGACACATGACGGAGACTCCACGCCACCAAATCACAAGTCAAGCTCCAATGACCTATCAAGTGGATGGATGGGCTAACTGGACTCAGGGAGAGTCATCCCATTACCAAGCAAATTGTCAAACAAGAAACCCATCTCCAACCAGTGACCCAAACCCAACGAGGGTTCGTCAGCCAGATTACGACCATCTCCTCCAACGTAAAGAGGTACGGTCGGAAGAAATAAGGTCCTACCAGAACATGGACACTCCTCCCCCTACAGGCGTCCGTCCAAGACGAATCCGTTACATGAACTATGACCTCATAGAGAGGCGTAAAGAAGGCTGGCTAAACAGACAAATGGCCGAACAAGACGAATTGTTCCAAGTCGAAGTCCGACTAAGCGAACTTTGCGCAAGGGATGCGTATCTTCGCAGGCAGATTGAGCAGGCCAACTTAGTGCTGAACAATGAGAGCGGGACTCTTGATGAGAACGTCTTTGACGACGGTTTCCTCGATAAGTATAGTTACCCCAACCATTCCTAGGCTTTGTCTTAGTGGTACTTTCCTTCCTAAAGAAGTGAGCTTAGACCACTTCTCTCGGCTTTTATTTTGCCTCTGACAAGTCGAGTAGGATTAGTATTTCCTTTATCCATCCTTAAGTGTAATGGCTTACGTTATAAAGCCTTTGTAATCTCTCTTCAGTAAAAGTTCTAATAAAATACCCCTCCTTCCCTGAAAATTTGCGCGTTAATTCTTGCTTATGATATTGAATTAACAACATAAACCAACTTAAAAACCTTCAGATGGTCAACACAAGAGGAAACAGCTGTCGAGTTAATCCCAGCACCGCGGGGGAAGGTCATGATGAAAACCAATCCGAGGTTAGATGTGCACCTCGAGCTAACCGTCCCCCTGCACCAGTGGCTCCAGTGGTAATCGACGAGGGTACAGTGGCAGCCTTACGCACTCTCGTACAACAAATAGTACAAGAGGCCATCCATGTTGCGGTACCTAACCCAGCAAACACAGAGGTACATGAGGAAGTGCAAGAAGAAGCTCAAGCAGCCGAGGTCATTCCCGAGAAACCAAAAGAAGTTAGCTTCGCAGAAGGAATCAAAACCTTCAATGCTATGAAGCCAGATTCATACGACGGGACAGGCGACCCTTCAGGAAGTCAGTACTGGTTCTTCTACGTAGAGAGACTTTTAAGGAACGTGCACTGCTCCGAAGCAGATAAGGTGCACATGGCTGCTTTGAGACTTAAGGATGAAGCAGGTGAATGGTGGGAAAGTTCTAGCATGTCTACTCGCCCCGACCTGAGTTGGGCCATGTTCAAGGATAAAATGATGCACCGGTTCTTCTCTGAATCTATGAAGGATGAAAAGCTCGACGAACTCCACACCCCGAAAGTCCATGGGCTGAGTGTGCTAGAACGCGCCAAAAAGTTCAATCACCTCCTCCAGTACACCGAGGACAAGATCAACACTGAGCAACAAAAGATCAAGCGCTTTCACCGTTGGATGAGCGACACCATCAAACCATGGATGGTGAATCGCACTGTTAAGACCTTAGAGGAGTATGTGGATGCAGCATATAGGATGAAAATGACTCTCAAAGGTCCCGAGCACAGAAAGAATGATGGAGGGAAGCCTCACCACTCCAGCCAAAGCGGTTTCAAAAGATCGGCCTCTCCACAAGGATCACACTGGTCCAAGAAAAGTAAGGACAATGCCATGTTAGCCGGGCCAAAATCCTTCCAGAGCTCGGAACCCAACAAGAGCTCTATAGTTTGTCACAATTGCGGAGAACCGGGGCACATCAATCGAGACTTCCCAAAAGACCGCAAGACGTGCTACAACTGTGGTAAGGTGGGACATTTCCACACCTATTGCAGACAGAAAGGGAGCGACGGAGGCCAATTTCGTTCAAACTCAGCCTCTCAGAACCACCAAGCCTTGAATAAGGTGGATGGATCAACTTATGTGCAATCTACAGCTCAGGATAAAGGAAAAAGGTCAATGACATCCCAGAGTCAAGGTCAACAGCTCTATGAGATGCACCACAGTGACAAACCTCTTGCATTGGATTTTCAAGAGGAATAGTTGGATCCTCCTTCCTACCCAAGTTTAATATTCGTAATCTTGTTAGTTTTGCCTTTAAGGCCCTTTTGTATTGCAACAGTAGATGAAAATGTCGAACCATGTCGGTGACACTCTTCCTCGTAAGAGTGTCTCATTTCGAATTCTATATTATGATTATGGTTATCATAATATATCCTTGCGTATTGAACCAAGCTTGTGTTCCTTCGTTAGCTTAATATAAGAGAAAGTTCGAGCTAAACCCTGATTTAACTTTATGACATATTCATTGTACTACTAAGTTCGCCTCAAAATGTTACTTTTATACCATAATGAAATTGTAAGCCATAAAATCAAAAGTTTCAGTATAGATTCATGGTGGTGAATAAGAATGGACTTTTACCTCCCATCTTGGCCACATGGTTAAGGTAGAACTTCAGGTCATATTCCTATGAAGATATACAATTTAGGCAATTATGTTGGAAATCGCTCCCCAATACTGATCACATCGGTGGAATAAAACCACTTAGTCCCTCGAGTTTAACCTTGCTTACGAAAAAACTACATTTTTACAAATACTGTATAATACAATATAAAGGGACGCTCGAACCACTTCTCGGTAGTATAATATATTCGAATACAACATCGTAAAGATGGTTACTCCCTCTTGGGAGATAACCATCACCTATCCCAATAGTAACTTCTTTAGAAACCGTAACTCGAGATTCTTCTTCCAAGGCATGGCCCTTACACTTTCAAAACTTCCAATGTTAACCTTCTCGGCCAGTTACTCTACCCCCTGCTTCCGGAATAGTGTTCATCTCGAAAGTTATCGAATATCCATCATAAAAGAATTCCTCCGCAATGACTCTATTCTAGAAGTATAGAATGGATTAGTCATTTTCTTACTCGCTTCCTAGAAACTTTTAAGCACTCGTTTCAGTTTGGATGCGTATTCTATAAGCAGTCCAACATTTATATTGGGAAAGTGATGTCGCACTTTTTAGTCGGGTTTTATGGGTAGTTTTCTAGCTAGGATTGAGTCTTTTTCTAAGTTTAGTGTTTTGTCTTGAGTCATTTGTGTAAGTTTTCATATTATCTTAAGATATGGAGTCACATAAGTTTGTTTGATGTTTTGTAGGTATTTGAAGCGTTGAAGAGGAGATGTTTAGGTTTTTCAAGCTTTCTAAGAGGTGATGTTCAAGCGGTCTTATGGTGATTTTGATAAGAAGAGTGAGAGTCGGTGCATTTGAAGGTTTGAAGATTCCGAGTTGAAGATTTCAAGAACAAGGTGCTTTTGAAGGAGCTAAAGGAAGTCTTAGAAGGCCAAGAGCGATTAAAGAAGAAACATTGAAGAAGAACCAAGCTTTGGAGCAAGTTTTGAGCGAAGAAATGAAGAAATCAAGTGCAGCCAATGGTCGGAGACGACCTCCATATGGTCGGTGACGACCCAATCCGTGTGTGGCGGATTTTTTTCTTGCGTTTTAAGCTAGGTTTAGTAAATGTTTTATTTATGGGCCTTTTTAAGATAGAATTTAGTTTCCTTGTAGGTATATTTCCACTACTATATAAGGATTGCTAGGGTTTTATTTTAGGGGGACGTTTTAGAGGAGATTCTAGGGGACGTTGGAGACGTTATTTTGTGGAAGACGGAACGAGATGCAGTGGGATTTCTAGGTTATCTTATTCCAAGCTCTTGGACAATTTTAGAGAGACTTGGAGGTTTGCTTGAGATTGTAAGTATTCTTTTAATTGAAGTTTGTTTGGATTCGAATCATGTCTTCTCTTTCGTATATGATTATTGATTGTGCCATGGATCGTGAGTAGTCTATTTTCTAGGGTTAGGGTGAAACCCGACGAGTTGTGCATGATTAAAGCATGAATCTTTGATTGATCAATCCTTTTGAATCTCTATCCTTGTCTACTTGTTTTCTATCAATTCCTTAATGAAAGTTAAGGCATGTTCAAGTTTATGATTGAATTGAAGGATTGAATTGTGAATTTGGATAATACTTGGTTGAAAACGAAAGTTGAAACTTTTAGAAACAAGTAGGGTTGCAAGTTTAGATCTTTATGAAAGTTTAGATTTTTACTTGATTGTTTGTGACGAAAGTCATTTATGAGATTACTATGGGATGATTTTGATTCATGTTTGCATGCATAGCTTGTTGTGGTGAATCCTTTGCTCTAGATCTCTTTTGATTTGGTTTTCGAAGTTTTCTAGTTACCCGGATAGGTCGGTTACGACCACTTTCAGGTCGGGGCCGAGCTCCTAGTTCCCTTAGTTTTTCTCCTGCGTTTATGTTGAGTAGTTGGTCGGTTACGACCTGTTGTGGGTCGGTGTCGAGCGTCTGTTTGTGTGTTTTTTTTTCTTTGCTTTGTTCTCTTTAATTAGGATTAGTAGCTAGACGTAGATTCTTCTAATTCCCGTGGACGAACCTGACCTCCCTGTACTCAGCGGGGTCTTGATCTATAAATTTATTTGCTTGTTAGGATCAAGGTAAAACCCTTTCAACAAATTGGCGCCGTTGCCGGGGAATTAGTTTAGTTTCTTGTCTAGTTATTTTTCGGGTTTGGGAATAGCCCATACCCTTTTGTCTTTTCTAATTCGTTTTCTCGTGATTGTGTGTGTAGGTGTATGCCCTCTAGTTCTCGAAGGGAAGTTGACTGTTTTCCTTTTGATTCCGAGCTTGAGAGAACTCTTCACCGCAGGCTAAGAGAACGAAGAGCAATGGCCAACGCCGAGGAACTTGCTCGCCAGATGGCTGATCTTCGCCTTCAGATGGAAGGCATTCAAAGAGAGCGTGATGCTCAAACTGCTGCTGCACAAAGAGAGAGAGATGCGGCTGCTCGTCTTCAGCAACAACTCGATGCTATTCCACGAAATGCAAAGCAGTATATGCATCCTGAATTCAAGGTTCCTGAATCTTCTATTGTGCTCCCTGCTATCGAATACGCTTTTGAGATAAAGTCACACTTCATCACTCTTATCAAGAGGTCTCAGTTTGAAGGCAAGCCCACCGAGTGCCCTATGGAGCACATCAAGAACTTCACTGACCTCTGTGACACAATAGCCGCTGATGATGTATCGCTTGAATATGTGCTTTTGAAAGCATTCAAATGGTCTTTGGCCGGAAAAGCTCTTACTTGGCTTGAAAGTTTACCCTCTAGATCTATTACTACATGGAAGACTCTGCATGATCAGTTTCTGACAAAGTTCTTTCCGCCGGCTAAGACTACAGAGTTAAGGAAGCGCATCACTTCTTATCATCAACTTCCCAATGAGACTTTTGTGGAAACTTGGGAGCGGTTTAAAGAACTTCTTCGGCAATGTCCAACTCATGGACAGCCTCCTTATGTACTTCAAGAAATATTCTTCCAGGGAATTAATGCTGCTACAAAAGATCGGATCAACCTCCACACCGACTGCGGGTTCATTGAGATGGATCCCGATCAAGCGTGGGCCTTGTTGGATAAACTCACCAATTATGATGCAATGTATGGCACCCAACAAGCCGTGAAGGTTCCACAGAAGAGACTTTATGATCCCAATGCTGAGCCAATTGATCCGGATGTGAGGTTTCAATTTATGCAAGATGAGATAAACCGGCTTAAGAAGCAAGTGGGCCACTACAAATCCACCGCTCAACCTTGTCAAGAATGTGGTTCCCATGCTCATCCTACTTCTTCTTGCACAAACGTGGAACAAGTCCGAGCCGCCGAGGCTTATGCGGAGGCAAATTATATGAGAGGGGCCTATCGTGGCCAAAACAATGCTTATCCGGCGAGGAACAACAACAATTTTTCTCAATGGAACAACAATGGCTACGGTCAAGGTTTTCAAGCACCACCACAAGAGCAAAGAGCCCCTCCCTATAGACCTCCCGGTTTCCAAGAGCCACCAACCTGGGCTCAAGGACTCCTTGAAGGAATGAATGGAATCCGAACCGATCTTAAAGGGGTGCAAAATCAACTAGGAGACTTTGAAGCTTGGAGGAAAAATGTGAATTCTCAACTCGGTGATTTAGCGGCCCAAATTCCACGACCTCAAGGGCGATTACCGGGCCATTCTGATGAGAATCCGAGGGGTCAAATTGCTGCAGTGCATCTGAGAAGCGGAAAGAAGTTGTCGGATCGAGAAACATGCAAGAAAGCGGCGGACGATGAGGACCGATCTAGCTCAGAGGAGGTCGTAACCGACCCACCAAGGGTCGTGGCCGACCCTCTCCCTACTTCAGACAAGGTCGTAACCGACCCACCAAGGGTCGTGGCCGACCCTCTCTCCGGAATTCTTCCTTCCGTTCCTTCTACCTCAACAACAAAGGTGCTTCCTTTTCCAACCAAGAAGGCTAAGGATTCCACGGAGGGCAAATTCAAGCGTTTTGTGCAGGTTCTTCAAGGGCTTAACATCACTATTCCTTTTTCCGAAGCTTTGAATGAGATGCCCGCCTACACCAAATTTCTTAAAGAGATCTTGTCAAAAAAGCGGTCGATGTCTGAATTAACTAATGAAGTACGATCTCTAGAGCTCCCGGAGAAACTCGGTGATCCGGGTAAATTTGCAATTACTATTGGCATAGGTGCCCATCACTTTAAAGCTTTATGTGATCTTGGTGCAAGTGCTAGTCTTCTTCCTCTCTCTATATGGTCCAAAACCAACATGGGACCTTTGGAGCCCGTTGATATGAATCTCTATATGGCAAATGGCTCTTGTGTAAAAGCAACTGGAGTCGTCGACGACATTCCTATCCAAGTTGGAAAATATTTTGTTCCCAACGACTTCATTGTGCTAGATATGCCTGAAGACCCTACGGTGCCAATCATTCTAGGTCGACCATTCTTAGCCATCGCAGGAGCACGTATAGATGTCAGGAAGGGACTTCTCTCATTTGATATTGGAGAAGAGAAGGTCGAATTTCAATTCAATCCGGTCGTGAACGAAGTGGCTAGTTATAGTACTAAGGATCCTATCGATCCCCCATGGGTCGGTAACGACCCTTATCTGAAGGAAAACGAGGTGGGAGGTGGATTCAAGCACAGTACCGAGGCGCTTCTTGACCCAGATCGGTCGGTGCCGACCCCCCATGGGTCGGTGACGACCCCTTTTCTGCTCAATCCAGGTGAGTTTTCTTGCTCTTATCCAATCAATTCTGGTCATGATCCTTTCTCCTATTCTCGTTCTATATTAGATCCTACTGTTAGTCATATGAAGGAGTCGAAACCTCCTTGTTTTTCGGATTTTACTAACCCTGTTGTAGGATTACCGAGCATTCTTGTGGATGATCGAGGACCAAATATTTTGGAGAGAAGTTATGATATTTTTCAGGCTAAGTATGGGCTTTCCTTTGATCCCGACAAAGCTGGATGGAAACCGCCCTGATCCGCTGAGGTATCTTCTCGTCTAGATAAAGACGTAAAATTAAGCACTTCCGGGAGGCAACCCGCTTTTTATTTTTCTTTTCGTTTTGACTTTTTAGCTTAGTTTATTTTGTTTTTCATAGTTTAGAGTAGATAGGTTTCTTGTCTTGCATCTCCACTAACGTTTTGTAGGGACCCGAAGTGTCGAAAAGGGAAGAAGAGGGCCGGAACACACCACAACGCAAGGGAACAAAGCCCAGGGGGGTCGGGGACGACCTAAAGGAGGTCGGAGATGACCAACAGGAGGTCGGAGACGACCAACAGGAGGTCGGGGACGACCAACAGGAGGTCGGAGACGACCAACAGGGGGTCGGAGACGACCATTAGGAGGCCGGTGCCGACCCACCAGTGGGCAGCAACTTCCACAACCAGCCCGGTTTTGACCCTATGGACTTCACGATGGGACCTCAGACTGATATGGTCCCTTACTACTCTCACCCCTATGGCTTTGATGGGTCCGGTGGCTCTCACTTTCAAGGACAAGGCACATATCATACCGGTTCAAGTTCAGGTGGCGATTCCGATATCTCTCGTCTCTCGGCCAAGATGGATGCCCTCATGCTCCACCAACACCAACTTTATGGGGCACTTAATCATCACCACAACCAATTTGTTGAGCATCAAAAAGAGCTTAAAGATTTCCGCATTGAGTATTATGAAGATCACAAGCTAGATGTTGCAAGATGGGATGCTCAAGTGGACTATAACAATTGGTTGGCGCAACAACTTTTCCCACCGCCACCACCTCCTCATCCTCCTCAAGAATGATTCTCCTCCTTTACCAACGCTTCAAAATGTGTCCAAGTTAGTTTCTCTTTCCTTTCTCTTTACTTTCTTAATCAATGGGGACATTGATGTTTAAGTATGGGGTGGTTTGGGAGATTACTTGTTTGAGTCATGTGTTGTTTTGTGTTTTGATTGATGTGTTGTGCGTTTAGTTCTTGTTTTGAGTTTTTTTTTTGTTTTTAGATGGATAAATGCCCTATTGCTTAGATGTTCTAGGATGGAAATTGCTTGCATCATCATGTAAAACCTATGGCATGCTTTAAAGAATTGCCTAAACCATGATCTTGCTTTTTGAATTTTGAGCTTATAATGAAAATTGAGCATGCATATTTCTAAGTGAAAGCAATCCAACAAAAATTGGACCTAAGTGAGATATATTTTGGCCTATAAAGGAGGAACATTTTTACTCCTTTCTCTTTCATGTGTGAATTACTCTTCCAAATGCAATTTACCAATTGACAATGGCATGGTTATTTTAAACTTGAGACCAATGGAGATATGCTCATTACTTGATTGAATCAAATGATTTTGAACTTATTTTATAAGCCTATTATATTCCTTTTCCTACCTATACATGATCCCTCTGTTTGTAGCCCTTTGTTTTGAGCTTAAAGCCTATTTCTAGCTCCACAAAAAATTCCCTAGCCATGAAAAGCTTGACCCTTTGATCCGGGAATTAGGACTTAGAAGAAATTGTTGAAGAATTTATGGAATGATGGGGTGAAAACAAAGTGATTATGGAAAGTAGATAAAGTGTGTTGTCTTAGGAAAGTGCAAGTATAAGTGTTTTTTGGGCTTGAAGTGTGTGTATGTAGGTTGTAACCGACCCAAAGAGGGTCGGTGCCGACCCCCCACACACACAAAAAAAAAAAAGAGAAGTAAACGGGGAAAATCAAATAATAAGTACTAGAGTCCAGAGCCTTCAAAGAAAAGAGGAAAGACAATGATAATAGATGAAAGGGGTAGTGCATTGTAAAGTTTTAAGTGGTTGGTGATTGAAGTAAGAGGAAAGAATGTTGGTTAAGTGATGTGTAGTCTAGGAGTCTTGATTCCCGGATATTATATAGCACCACAAGGCCAAATATTTCCACTCCCTTTTGTTATTACCAAGCCCCATTACAACCCGGCCGAATGGAGACTTCTTTGAAGTTTTCATTGAGCCACCCGAGTTCATTTGATGATTTGACTTGTTTTGACTTCTTCGGTGGAGAGTTTGCTTATATAAGTTCCATTGACTATGCGGTTTTGTGTTTGGAATTTGAGTCGAGTGATCATTGCTATAGTGTAAACACTTTGAGAGTTGAGTGAAACACATTCCTTGGTGAGGTTGGATTGTGATTGCTTAGGATGTTCATGTGTGCTAGGATGTGGAAGTTGTTTGCTCACTATTCTACTTGTGCTTCCTTTTTTTTTATAAAGGTGATTCTTGAGTTTTGTTGATTGGTATTGATGCATGTTAAGTGATTGCTTGAGGACAAGCAAGTTTAAGTATGGGGTATTTTGATGTCGCACTTTTTAGTCGGGTTTTATGGGTAGTTTTGTAGCTAAGATTGAGTCTTTTTCTAAGTTTAGTGTTTTGTCTTGAGTCATTTGTGTAGGTTTTCATATTATCTTAAGATATGGAGTCTACATAAGTTTGTTTCATGTTTTGTAGGTATTTGAAGCGTTGAAGAGGAGATGTTTAGGTTTTTCAAGCTTTCTAAGAGGTGATGTTCAAGCGGTCTTATGGTGATGTTGATAAGAAGAGTGAGAGTCGGTGCATTTGAAGGTTTGAAGATTCCGAGTTGAAGATTTCAAGAACAAGGTGCTTTTGAAGGAGCTAAAGGAAGTCTTAGAAGGCCAAGAGCGATTAAAGAAGAAACATTGAAGAAGAACCAAGCTTTGGAGCAAGTTTTGAGCGAAGAAATGAAGAAATCAAGTGCAGCCAATGGTCGGAGACGACCTCCATATGGTCGGTGATGACCCAATCCGTGTGTGGCGGATTTTTTTCTTGCGTTTTAAGCTAGGTTTAGTAAATGTTTTATTTATGGGCCTTTTTAAGATAGAATTTAGTTTCCTTGTAGGTATATTTCCACTACTATATAAGGATTGCTAGGGTTTTATTTTAGGGGGACGTTTTAGAGGAGATTCTAGGGGACGTTGGAGACGTTATTTTGTGGAAGACGGAACGAGATGCAGTGGGATTTCTAGGTTATCTTATTCCAAGCTCTTGGACAATTTTAGAGAGACTTGGAGGTTTGCTTGAGATTGTAAGTATTCTTTTAATTGAAGTTTGTTTGGATTCGAATCATGTCTTCTCTTTCGTATATGATTATTGATTGTGCCATGGATCGTGAGTAGTCTATTTTCTAGGGTTAGGGTGAAACCCGACGAGTTGTGCATGATTAAAGCATGAATCTTTGATTGATCAATCCTTTTGAATCTCTATCCTTGTCTACTTGTTTTCTATCAATTCCTTAATGAAAGTTGAGGCATGTTCAAGTTTATGATTGAATTGAAGGATTGAATTGTGAATTTGGATAATACTTGGTTGAAAACGAAAGTTGAAACTTTTAGAAACAAGTAGGGTTGCAAGTTTAGATCTTTATGAAAGTTTAGATTTTTACTTGATTGTTTGTGACGAAAGTCATTTATGAGATTACTATGGGATGATTTTGATTCATGTTTGCATGCATAGCTTGTTGTGGTGAATCCTTTGCTCTAGATCTCTTTTGATTTGGTTTTCGAAGTTTTCTAGTTACCCGGATAGGTCGGTTACGACCACTTTCAGGTCGGGGCCGAGCTCCTAGTTCCCTTAGTTTTTCTCCTGCGTTTATGTTGAGTAGTTGGTCGGTTACGACCTGTTGTGGGTCGGTGCCGAGCGTCTGTTTGTGTGTTTTTTTTTTCTTTGCTTTGTTCTCTTTAATTAGGATTAGTAGCTAGACGTAGATTCTTCTAATTCCCGTGGACGAACCTGACCTCCCTGTACTCAGCGGGGTCTTGATCTATAAATTTATTTGCTTGTTAGGATCAAGGTAAAACCCTTTCAACAAATTGGCGCCGTTGCCGGGGAATTAGTTTAGTTTCTTGTCTAGTTATTTTTCGGGTTTGGGAATAGCCCATACCCTTTTGTCTTTTCTAATTCGTTTTCTCGTGATTGTGTGTGTAGGTGTATGCCCTCTAGTTCTCGAAGGGAAGTTGACTGTTTTCCTTTTGATTCTGAGCTTGAGAGAACTCTTCACCGCAGGCTAAGAGAACGAAGAGCAATGGCCAACACCGAGGAACTTGCTCGCCAGATGGCTGATCTTCGCCTTCAGATGGAAGGCATTCAAAGAGAGCGTGATGCTCAAACTGCTGCTGCACAAAGAGAGAGAGAGATGCGGCTGCTCGTCTTCAGCAACAACTCGATGCTATTCCACGAAATGCAAAGCAGTATATGCATCCTGAATTCAAGGTTCCTGAATCTGCTATTGTGCTCCCTGCTATCGAATACGCTTTTGAGATAAAGTCACACTTCATCACTCTTATCAAGAGGTCTCAGTTTGAAGGCAAGCCCACCGAGTGCCCTATGGAGCACATCAAGAACTTCACTGACCTCTGTGACACAATAGCCGCTGATGATGTATCGCTTGAGTATGTGCTTTTGAAAGCATTCAAATGGTCTTTGGCCGGAAAAGCTCTTACTTGGCTTGAAAGTTTACCCTCTAGATCTATTACTACATGGAAGACTCTGCATGATCAGTTTCTGACAAAGTTCTTTCCGCCGGCTAAGACTACAGAGTTAAGGAAGCGCATCACTTCTTATCATCAACTTCCCAATGAGACTTTTGTGGAAACTTGGGAGCGGTTTAAAGAACTTCTTCGGCAATGTCCAACTCATGGACAGCCTCCTTATGTACTTCAAGAAATATTCTTCCAGGGAATTAATGTTGCTACAAAAGATCGGATCAACCTCCACACCGACTGCGGGTTCATTGAGATGGATCCCGATCAAGCGTGGGCCTTGTTGGATAAACTCACCAATTATGATGCAATGTATGGCACCCAACAAGCCGTGAAGGTTCCACAGAAGAGACTTTATGATCCCAATGCTGAGCCAATTGATCCGGATGTGAGGTTTCAATTTATGCAAGATGAGATAAACCGGCTTAAGAAGCAAGTGGGCCACTACAAATCCACCGCTCAACCTTGTCAAGAATGTGGTTCCCATGCTCATCCTACTTCTTCTTGCACAAACGTGGAACAAGTCCGAGCCGCCGAGGCTTATGCGGAGGCAAATTATATGAGAGGGGCCTATCGTGGCCAAAACAATGCTTATCCGGCGAGGAACAACAACAATTTTTCTCAATGGAACAACAATGGCTACGGTCAAGGTTTTCAAGCACCACCACAAGAGCAAAGAGCCCCTCCCTATAGACCTCCCGGTTTCCAAGAGCCACCAACCTGGGCTCAAGGACTCCTTGAAGGAATGAATGGAATCCGAACCGATCTTAAAGGGGTGCAAAATCAACTAGGAGACTTTGAAGCTTGGAGGAAAAATGTGAATTCTCAACTCGGTGATTTAGCGGCCCAAATTCCACGACCTCAAGGGCGATTACCGGGCCATTCTGATGAGAATCCGAGGGGTCAAATTGCTGCAGTGCATCTGAGAAGCGGAAAGAAGTTGTCGGATCGAGAAACATGCAAGAAAGCGGCGGACGATGAGGACCGATCTAGCTCAGAGGAGGTCGTAACCGACCCACCAAGGGTCGTGGCCGACCCTCTCCCTACTTCAGACAAGGTCGTAACCGACCCACCAAGGGTCGTGGCCGACCCTCTCTCCGGAATTCTTCCTTCCGTTCCTTCTACCTCAACAACAAAGGTGCTTCCTTTTCCAACCAAGAAGGCTAAGGATTCCACGGAGGGCAAATTCAAGCGTTTTGTGCAGGTTCTTCAAGGGCTTAACATCACTATTCCTTTTTCCGAAGCTTTGAATGAGATGCCCGCCTACACCAAATTTCTTAAAGAGATCTTGTCAAAAAAGCGGTCGATGTCTGAATTAACTAATGAAGTACGATCTCTAGAGCTCCCGGAGAAACTCGGTGATCCGGGTAAATTTGCAATTACTATTGGCATAGGTGCCCATCACTTTAAAGCTTTATGTGATCTTGGTGCAAGTGCTAGTCTTTTTCCTCTCTCTATATGGTCCAAAACCAACATGGGACCTCTGGAGCCCGTTGATATGAATCTCTATATGGCAAATGGCTCTTGTGTAAAAGCAACTGGAGTCGTCGACGACATTCCTATCCAAGTTGGAAAATATTTTGTTCCCAACGACTTCATTGTGCTAGATATGCCTGAAGACCCTACGGTGCCAATCATTCTAGGTCGACCATTCTTAGCCACCGCAGGAGCACGTATAGATGTCAGGAAGGGACTTCTCTCATTTGATATTGGAGAAGAGAAGGTCGAATTTCAATTCAATCCGGTCGTGAACGAAGTGGCTAGTTATAGTACTAAGGATCCTATCGATCCCCCATGGGTCGGTAACGACCCTTATCTGAAGGAAAACGAGGTGGGAGGTGGATTCAAGCACAGTACCGAGGCGCTTCTTGACCCAGATCGGTCGGTGCCGACCCCCCATGGGTCGGTGACGACCCCTTTTCTGCTCAATCCAGGTGAGTTTTCTTGCTCTTATCCAATCAATTCTGGTCATGATCCTTTCTCCTATTCTCGTTCTATATTAGATCCTACTGTTAGTCATATGAAGGAGTCGAAACCTCCTTGTTTTTCGGATTTTACTAACCCTGTTGTAGGATTACCGAGCATTCTTGTGGATGATCGAGGACCAAATATTTTGGAGAGAAGTTATGATATTTTTCAGGCTAAGTATGGGGTTTCCTTTGATCCCGACAAAGCTGGATGGAAACCGCCCTGATCCGCTGAGGTATCTTCTCGTCTAGCTAAAGACGTAAAATTAAGCACTTCCGGGAGGCAACCCGCTTTTTATTTTTCTTTTCGTTTTGACTTTTTAGCTTAGTTTATTTTGTTTTTCATAGTTTAGAGTAGATAGGTTTCTTGTCTTGCATCTCCACTAACGTTTTGTAGGGACCCGAAGTGTCGAAAAGGGAAGAAGAGGGCCGGAACACACCACAACGCAAGGGAACAAAGCCCAGGGGGGTCGGGGACGACCTAAAGGAGGTCGGAGATGACCAACAGGAGGTCGGAGACGACCAACAGGAGGTCGGGGACGACCAACAGGAGGTCGGAGACGACCAACAGGGGGTCGGAGACGACCATTAGGAGGCCGGTGCCGACCCACCAGTGGGCAGCAACTTCCACAACCAGCCCGGTTTTGACCCTATGGACTTCACGATGGGACCTCAGACTGATATGGTCCCTTACTACTCTCACCCCTATGGCTTTGATGGGTCCGGTGGCTCTCACTTTCAAGGACAAGGCACATATCATACCGGTTCAAGTTCAGGTGGCGATTCCGATATCTCTCGTCTCTCGGCCAAGATGGATGCCCTCATGCTCCACCAACACCAACTTTATGGGGCACTTAATCATCACCACAACCAATTTGTTGAGCATCAAAAAGAGCTTAAAGATTTCCGCATTGAGTATTATGAAGATCACAAGCTAGATGTTGCAAGATGGGATGCTCAAGTGGACTATAACAATTGGTTGGCGCAACAACTTTTCCCACCGCCACCACCTCCTCATCCTCCTCAAGAATGATTCTCCTCCTTTACCAACGCTTCAAAATGTGTCCAAGTTAGTTTCTCTTTCCTTTCTCTTTACTTTCTTAATCAATGGGGACATTGATGTTTAAGTATGGGGTGGTTTGGGAGATTACTTGTTTGAGTCATGTGTTGTTTTGTGTTTTGATTGATGTGTTGTGCGTTTAGTTCTTGTTTTGAGTTTTTTTTTTGTTTTTAGATGGATAAATGCCCTATTGCTTAGATGTTCTAGGATGGAAATTGCTTGCATCATCATGTAAAACCTATGGCATGCTTTAAAGAATTGCCTAAACCATGATCTTGCTTTTTGAATTTTGAGCTTATAATGAAAATTGAGCATGCATATTTCTAAGTGAAAGCAATCCAACAAAAATTGGACCTAAGTGAGATATATTTTGGCCTATAAAGGAGGAACATTTTTACTCCTTTCTCTTTCATGTGTGAATTACTCTTCCAAATGCAATTTACCAATTGACAATGGCATGGTTATTTTAAACTTGAGACCAATGGAGATATGCTCATTACTTGATTGAATCAAATGATTTTGAACTTATTTTATAAGCCTATTATATTCCTTTTCCTACCTATACATGATCCCTCTGTTTGTAGCCCTTTGTTTTGAGCTTAAAGCCTATTTCTAGCTCCACAAAAAATTCCCTAGCCATGAAAAGCTTGACCCTTTGATCCGGGAATTAGGACTTAGAAGAAATTGTTGAAGAATTTATGGAATGATGGGGTGAAAACAAAGTGATTATGGAAAGTAGATAAAGTGTGTTGTCTTAGGAAAGTGCAAGTATAAGTGTTTTTTGGGCTTGAAGTGTGTGTATGTAGGTTGTAACCGACCCAAAGAGGGTCGGTGCCGACCCCCCACACACACAAAAAAAAAAAAGAGAAGTAAACGGGGAAAATCAAATAATAAGTACTAGAGTCCAGAGCCTTCAAAGAAAAGAGGAAAGACAATGATAATAGATGAAAGGGGTAGTGCATTGTAAAGTTTTAAGTGGTTGGTGATTGAAGTAAGAGGAAAGAATGTTGGTTAAGTGATGTGTAGTCTAGGAGTCTTGATTCCCGGATATTATATAGCACCACAAGGCCAAATATTTCCACTCCCTTTTGTTATTACCAAGCCCCATTACAACCCGGCCGAATGGAGACTTCTTTGAAGTTTTCATTGAGCCACCCGAGTTCATTTGATGATTTGACTTGTTTTGACTTCTTCGGTGGAGAGTTTGCTTATATAAGTTCCATTGACTATGCGGTTTTGTGTTTGGAATTTGAGTCGAGTGATCATTGCTATAGTGTAAACACTTTGAGAGTTGAGTGAAACACATTCCTTGGTGAGGTTGGATTGTGATTGCTTAGGATGTTCATGTGTGCTAGGATGTGGAAGTTGTTTGCTCACTATTCTACTTGTGCTTCCTTTTTTTTTATAAAGGTGATTCTTGAGTTTTGTTGATTGGTATTGATGCATGTTAAGTGATTGCTTGAGGACAAGCAAGTTTAAGTATGGGGTATTTTGATGTCGCACTTTTTAGTCGGGTTTTATGGGTAGTTTTGTAGCTAGGATTGAGTCTTTTTCTAAGTTTAGTGTTTTGTCTTGAGTCATTTGTGTAGGTTTTCATATTATCTTAAGATATGGAGTCTACATAAGTTTGTTTCATGTTTTGTAGGTATTTGAAGCGTTGAAGAGGAGATGTTTAGGTTTTTCAAGCTTTCTAAGAGGTGATGTTCAAGCGGTCTTATGGTGATGTTGATAAGAAGAGTGAGAGTCGGTGCATTTGAAGGTTTGAAGATTCCGAGTTGAAGATTTCAAGAACAAGGTGCTTTTGAAGGAGCTAAAGGAAGTCTTAGAAGGCCAAGAGCGATTAAAGAAGAAACATTGAAGAAGAACCAAGCTTTGGAGCAAGTTTTGAGCGAAGAAATGAAGAAATCAAGTGCAGCCAATGGTCGGAGACGACCTCCATATGGTCGGTGATGACCCAATCCGTGTGTGGCGGATTTTTTTCTTGCGTTTTAAGCTAGGTTTAGTAAATGTTTTATTTATGGGCCTTTTTAAGATAGAATTTAGTTTCCTTGTAGGTATATTTCCACTACTATATAAGGATTGCTAGGGTTTTATTTTAGGGGGACGTTTTAGAGGAGATTCTAGGGGACGTTGGAGACGTTATTTTGTGGAAGACGGAACGAGATGCAGTGGGATTTCTAGGTTATCTTATTCCAAGCTCTTGGACAATTTTAGAGAGACTTGGAGGTTTGCTTGAGATTGTAAGTATTCTTTTAATTGAAGTTTGTTTGGATTCGAATCATGTCTTCTCTTTCGTATATGATTATTGATTGTGCCATGGATCGTGAGTAGTCTATTTTCTAGGGTTAGGGTGAAACCCGACGAGTTGTGCATGATTAAAGCATGAATCTTTGATTGATCAATCCTTTTGAATCTCTATCCTTGTCTACTTGTTTTCTATCAATTCCTTAATGAAAGTTGAGGCATGTTCAAGTTTATGATTGAATTGAAGGATTGAATTGTGAATTTGGATAATACTTGGTTGAAAACGAAAGTTGAAACTTTTAGAAACAAGTAGGGTTGCAAGTTTAGATCTTTATGAAAGTTTAGATTTTTACTTGATTGTTTGTGACGAAAGTCATTTATGAGATTACTATGGGATGATTTTGATTCATGTTTGCATGCATAGCTTGTTGTGGTGAATCCTTTGCTCTAGATCTCTTTTGATTTGGTTTTCGAAGTTTTCTAGTTACCCGGATAGGTCGGTTACGACCACTTTCAGGTCGGGGCCGAGCTCCTAGTTCCCTTAGTTTTTCTCCTGCGTTTATGTTGAGTAGTTGGTCGGTTACGACCTGTTGTGGGTCGGTGCCGAGCGTCTGTTTGTGTGTGTTTTTTTTTCTTTGCTTTTTTCTCTTTAATTAGGATTAGTAGCTAGACGTAGATTCTTCTAATTCCCGTGGACGAACCTGACCTCCCTGTACTCAGCGGGGTCTTGATCTATAAATTTATTTGCTTGTTAGGATCAAGGTAAAACCCTTTCAACAAATTGGCGCCGTTGCCGGGGAATTAGTTTAGTTTCTTGTCTAGTTATTTTTCGGGTTTGGGAATAGCCCATACCCTTTTGTCTTTTCTAATTCGTTTTCTCGTGATTGTGTGTGTAGGTGTATGCCCTCTAGTTCTCGAAGGGAAGTTGACTGTTTTCCTTTTGATTCTGAGCTTGAGAGAACTCTTCACCGCAGGCTAAGAGAACGAAGAGCAATGGCCAACACCGAGGAACTTGCTCGCCAGATGGCTGATCTTCGCCTTCAGATGGAAGGCATTCAAAGAGAGCGTGATGCTCAAACTGCTGCTGCACAAAGAGAGAGAGAGATGCGGCTGCTCGTCTTCAGCAACAACTCGATGCTATTCCACGAAATGCAAAGCAGTATATGCATCCTGAATTCAAGGTTCCTGAATCTGCTATTGTGCTCCCTGCTATCGAATACGCTTTTGAGATAAAGTCACACTTCATCACTCTTATCAAGAGGTCTCAGTTTGAAGGCAAGCCCACCGAGTGCCCTATGGAGCACATCAAGAACTTCACTGACCTCTGTGACACAATAGCCGCTGATGATGTATCGCTTGAGTATGTGCTTTTGAAAGCATTCAAATGGTCTTTGGCCGGAAAAGCTCTTACTTGGCTTGAAAGTTTACCCTCTAGATCTATTACTACATGGAAGACTCTGCATGATCAGTTTCTGACAAAGTTCTTTCCGCCGGCTAAGACTACAGAGTTAAGGAAGCGCATCACTTCTTATCATCAACTTCCCAATGAGACTTTTGTGGAAACTTGGGAGCGGTTTAAAGAACTTCTTCGGCAATGTCCAACTCATGGACAGCCTCCTTATGTACTTCAAGAAATATTCTTCCAGGGAATTAATGTTGCTACAAAAGATCGGATCAACCTCCACACCGACTGCGGGTTCATTGAGATGGATCCCGATCAAGCGTGGGCCTTGTTGGATAAACTCACCAATTATGATGCAATGTATGGCACCCAACAAGCCGTGAAGGTTCCACAGAAGAGACTTTATGATCCCAATGCTGAGCCAATTGATCCGGATGTGAGGTTTCAATTTATGCAAGATGAGATAAACCGGCTTAAGAAGCAAGTGGGCCACTACAAATCCACCGCTCAACCTTGTCAAGAATGTGGTTCCCATGCTCATCCTACTTCTTCTTGCACAAACGTGGAACAAGTCCGAGCCGCCGAGGCTTATGCGGAGGCAAATTATATGAGAGGGGCCTATCGTGGCCAAAACAATGCTTATCCGGCGAGGAACAACAACAATTTTTCTCAATGGAACAACAATGGCTACGGTCAAGGTTTTCAAGCACCACCACAAGAGCAAAGAGCCCCTCCCTATAGACCTCCCGGTTTCCAAGAGCCACCAACCTGGGCTCAAGGACTCCTTGAAGGAATGAATGGAATCCGAACCGATCTTAAAGGGGTGCAAAATCAACTAGGAGACTTTGAAGCTTGGAGGAAAAATGTGAATTCTCAACTCGGTGATTTAGCGGCCCAAATTCCACGACCTCAAGGGCGATTACCGGGCCATTCTGATGAGAATCCGAGGGGTCAAATTGCTGCAGTGCATCTGAGAAGCGGAAAGAAGTTGTCGGATCGAGAAACATGCAAGAAAGCGGCGGACGATGAGGACCGATCTAGCTCAGAGGAGGTCGTAACCGACCCACCAAGGGTCGTGGCCGACCCTCTCCCTACTTCAGACAAGGTCGTAACCGACCCACCAAGGGTCGTGGCCGACCCTCTCTCCGGAATTCTTCCTTCCGTTCCTTCTACCTCAACAACAAAGGTGCTTCCTTTTCCAACCAAGAAGGCTAAGGATTCCACGGAGGGCAAATTCAAGCGTTTTGTGCAGGTTCTTCAAGGGCTTAACATCACTATTCCTTTTTCCGAAGCTTTGAATGAGATGCCCGCCTACACCAAATTTCTTAAAGAGATCTTGTCAAAAAAGCGGTCGATGTCTGAATTAACTAATGAAGTACGATCTCTAGAGCTCCCGGAGAAACTCGGTGATCCGGGTAAATTTGCAATTACTATTGGCATAGGTGCCCATCACTTTAAAGCTTTATGTGATCTTGGTGCAAGTGCTAGTCTTTTTCCTCTCTCTATATGGTCCAAAACCAACATGGGACCTCTGGAGCCCGTTGATATGAATCTCTATATGGCAAATGGCTCTTGTGTAAAAGCAACTGGAGTCGTCGACGACATTCCTATCCAAGTTGGAAAATATTTTGTTCCCAACGACTTCATTGTGCTAGATATGCCTGAAGACCCTACGGTGCCAATCATTCTAGGTCGACCATTCTTAGCCACCGCAGGAGCACGTATAGATGTCAGGAAGGGACTTCTCTCATTTGATATTGGAGAAGAGAAGGTCGAATTTCAATTCAATCCGGTCGTGAACGAAGTGGCTAGTTATAGTACTAAGGATCCTATCGATCCCCCATGGGTCGGTAACGACCCTTATCTGAAGGAAAACGAGGTGGGAGGTGGATTCAAGCACAGTACCGAGGCGCTTCTTGACCCAGATCGGTCGGTGCCGACCCCCCATGGGTCGGTGACGACCCCTTTTCTGCTCAATCCAGGTGAGTTTTCTTGCTCTTATCCAATCAATTCTGGTCATGATCCTTTCTCCTATTCTCGTTCTATATTAGATCCTACTGTTAGTCATATGAAGGAGTCGAAACCTCCTTGTTTTTCGGATTTTACTAACCCTGTTGTAGGATTACCGAGCATTCTTGTGGATGATCGAGGACCAAATATTTTGGAGAGAAGTTATGATATTTTTCAGGCTAAGTATGGGGTTTCCTTTGATCCCGACAAAGCTGGATGGAAACCGCCCTGATCCGCTGAGGTATCTTCTCGTCTAGCTAAAGACGTAAAATTAAGCACTTCCGGGAGGCAACCCGCTTTTTATTTTTCTTTTCGTTTTGACTTTTTAGCT
This sequence comes from Fallopia convolvulus, assembly GCA_964016875.1. Taxonomy (NCBI): domain Eukaryota; kingdom Viridiplantae; phylum Streptophyta; class Magnoliopsida; order Caryophyllales; family Polygonaceae; genus Fallopia; species Fallopia convolvulus. The sequence goes on along the minus strand of OZ024721.1, from coordinate 25,634,949 downwards.
TAGTTTATTTTGTTTTTCATAGTTTAGAGTAGATAGGTTTCTTGTCTTGCATCTCCACTAACGTTTTGTAGGGACCCGAAGTGTCGAAAAGGGAAGAAGAGGGCCGGAACACACCACAACGCAAGGGAACAAAGCCCAGGGGGGTCGGGGACGACCTAAAGGAGGTCGGAGATGACCAACAGGAGGTCGGAGACGACCAACAGGAGGTCGGGGACGACCAACAGGAGGTCGGAGACGACCAACAGGGGGTCGGAGACGACCATTAGGAGGCCGGTGCCGACCCACCAGTGGGCAGCAACTTCCACAACCAGCCCGGTTTTGACCCTATGGACTTCACGATGGGACCTCAGACTGATATGGTCCCTTACTACTCTCACCCCTATGGCTTTGATGGGTCCGGTGGCTCTCACTTTCAAGGACAAGGCACATATCATACCGGTTCAAGTTCAGGTGGCGATTCCGATATCTCTCGTCTCTCGGCCAAGATGGATGCCCTCATGCTCCACCAACACCAACTTTATGGGGCACTTAATCATCACCACAACCAATTTGTTGAGCATCAAAAAGAGCTTAAAGATTTCCGCATTGAGTATTATGAAGATCACAAGCTAGATGTTGCAAGATGGGATGCTCAAGTGGACTATAACAATTGGTTGGCGCAACAACTTTTCCCACCGCCACCACCTCCTCATCCTCCTCAAGAATGATTCTCCTCCTTTACCAACGCTTCAAAATGTGTCCAAGTTAGTTTCTCTTTCCTTTCTCTTTACTTTCTTAATCAATGGGGACATTGATGTTTAAGTATGGGGTGGTTTGGGAGATTACTTGTTTGAGTCATGTGTTGTTTTGTGTTTTGATTGATGTGTTGTGCGTTTAGTTCTTGTTTTGAGTTTTTTTTTTGTTTTTAGATGGATAAATGCCCTATTGCTTAGATGTTCTAGGATGGAAATTGCTTGCATCATCATGTAAAACCTATGACATGCTTTAAGGAATTGCCTAAACCATGATCTTGCTTTTTGAATTTTGAGCTTATAATGAAAATTGAGCATGCATATTTCTAAGTGAAAGCAATCCAACAAAAATTGGACCTAAGTGAGATATATTTTGGCCTATAAAGGAGGAACATTTTTACTCCTTTCTCTTTCATGTGTGAATTACTCTTCCAAATGCAATTTACCAATTGACAATGGCATGGTTATTTTAAACTTGAGACCAATGGAGATATGCTCATTACTTGATTGAATCAAATGATTTTGAACTTATTTTATAAGCCTATTATATTCCTTTTCCTACCTATACATGATCCCTCTGTTTGTAGCCCTTTGTTTTGAGCTTAAAGCCTATTTCTAGCTCCACAAAAAATTCCCTAGCCATGAAAAGCTTGACCCTTTGATCCGGGAATTAGGACTTAGAAGAAATTGTTGAAGAATTTATGGAATGATGGGGTGAAAACAAAGTGATTATGGAAAGTAGATAAAGTGTGTTGTCTTAGGAAAGTGCAAGTATAAGTGTTTTTTGGGCTTGAAGTGCGTGTATGTAGGTTGTAACCGACCCAAAGAGGGTCGGTGCCGACCCCCCACACAAAAAAAAAAAAGAGAAGTAAACGGGAAAAATCAAATAATAAGTACTAGAGTCCAGAGCCTTCAAAGAAAAGAGGAAAGACAATGATAATAGATGAAAGGGGTAGTGCATTGTAAAGTTTTAAGTGGTTGGTGATTGAAGTAAGAGGAAAGAATGTTGGTTAAGTGATGTGTAGTCTAGGAGTCTTGATTCCCGGATATTATATAGCACCACAAGGCCAAATATTTCCACTCCCTTTTGTTATTACCAAGCCCCATTACAACCCGGCCGAATGGAGACTTCTTTGAAGTTTTCATTGAGCCACCCGAGTTCATTTGATGATTTGACTTGTTTTGACTTCTTCGGTGGAGAGTTTGCTTATATAAGTTCCATTGACTATGCGGTTTTGTGTTTGGAATTTGAGTCGAGTGATCATTGCTATAGTGTAAACACTTTGAGAGTTGAGTGAAACACATTCCTTGGTGAGGTTGGATTGTGATTGCTTAGGATGTTCATGTGTGCTAGGATGTGGAAGTTGTTTGCTCACTATTCTACTTGTGCTTCCTTTTTTTTTTATAAAGGTGATTCTTGAGTTTTGTTGATTGGTATTGATGCATGTTAAGTGATTGCTTGAGGACAAGCAAGTTTAAGTATGGGGTATTTTGATGTCGCACTTTTTAGTCGGGTTTTATGGGTAGTTTTCTAGCTAGGATTGAGTCTTTTTCTAAGTTTAGTGTTTTGTCTTGAGTCATTTGTGTAGGTTTTCATATTATCTTAAGATATGGAGTCTACATAAGTTTGTTTCATGTTTTGTAGGTATTTGAAGCGTTGAAGAGGAGATGTTTAGGTTTTTCAAGCTTTCTAAGAGGTGATGTTCAAGCGGTCTTATGGTGATGTTGATAAGAAGAGTGAGAGTCGGTGCATTTGAAGGTTTGAAGATTCCGAGTTGAAGATTTCAAGAACAAGGTGCTTTTGAAGGAGCTAAAGGAAGTCTTAGAAGGCCAAGAGCGATTAAAGAAGAAACATTGAAGAAGAACCAAGCTTTGGAGCAAGTTTTGAGCGAAGAAATGAAGAAATCAAGTGCAGCCAATGGTCGGAGACGACCTCCATATGGTCGGTGACGACCCAATCCGTGTGTGGCGGATTTGTTTCTTGCGTTTTAAGCTAGGTTTAGTAAATGTTTTATTTATGGGCCTTTTTAAGATAGAATTTAGTTTCCTTGTAGGTATATTTCCACTACTATATAAGGATTGTTAGGGTTTTATTTTAGGGGGACGTTTTAGAGGAGATTCTAGGGGACGTTGGAGACGTTATTTTGTGGAAGACGGAACGAGATGCAGTGGGATTTCTAGGTTATCTTATTCCAAGCTCTTGGACAATTTTAGAGAGACTTGGAGGTTTGCTTGAGATTGTAAGTATTCTTTTAATTGAAGTTTGTTTGGATTCGAATCATGTCTTCTCTTTCGTATATGATTATTGATTGTGCCATGGATCGTGAGTAGTCTATTTTCTAGGGTTAGGGTGAAACCCGACGAGTTGTGCATGATTAAAGCATGAATCTTTGATTGATCAATCCTTTTGAATCTCTATCCTTGTCTACTTGTTTTCTATCAATTCCTTAATGAAAGTTGAGGCATGTTCAAGTTTATGATTGAATTGAAGGATTGAATTGTGAATTTGGATAATACTTGGTTGAAAACGAAAGTTGAAACTTTTAGAAACAAGTAGGGTTGCAAGTTTAGATCTTTATGAAAGTTTAGATTTTTACTTGATTGTTTGTGACGAAAGTCATTTATGAGATTACTATGGGATGATTTTGATTCATGTTTGCATGCATAGCTTGTTGTGGTGAATCCTTTGCTCTAGATCTCTTTTGATTTGGTTTTCGAAGTTTTCTAGTTACCCGGATAGGTCGGTTACGACCACTTTCAGGTCGGGGCCGAGCTCCTAGTTCCCTTAGTTTTTCTCCTGCGTTTATGTTGAGTAGTTGGTCGGTTACGACCTGTTGTGGGTCGGTGCCGAGCGTCTGTTTGTGTGTTTTTTTTTCTTTGCTTTTTTCTCTTTAATTAGGATTAGTAGCTAGACGTAGATTCTTCTAATTCCCGTCGACGAACCTGACCTCCCTGTACTCAGCGGGGTCTTGATCTATAAATTTATTTGCTTGTTAGGATCAAGGTAAAACCCTTTCAACAGAAAGTCAACCCAGCACTTCCGTAGGTATGACTCAAGTTAATAGATAAACCATTCCTTTTCCTTGATTTCGTTAAACCACATAAGTTCAAATGTGAGAATCTTTCTAGGGAATACTAATTTAACGATTCCTTAAGAAAAAGGTACCATAGTAATTCTTCTAGTTGTACAGTCGCCTTAACTAAAGAACGAAATGTTCTTTAAGGGGGTACCTCACAAGTTGTGAGTGTTAGTAACTACCTTCCGTGTTGACATTGTACCGCCCTGAGTCTATCCTAGTTTCGGGGACGAAACTAATTTTAAGGGGGTACTATTGTAATATCCGCTAAATTCTAAATAAAATAAAACAGATATTTTTCCCAATAATTTTTTTTCTCTAAAGTAGAGAATTTAATAATCTTTATAATCTCACATTATATTATAAAAGATTATAAAGGTTACTGCAATAAAAAAAATTAAGAATTTAATTCAAGTCGAGTATTCATTTAAATAATCCTTTTCTTTTTAAAAAGAGAGTTTAAATAAATTAATTAAATAAAATGTAAGAACATATTATAAAAGGATTATTAAAGTGTAAAAGCTATTTAAATAAAATAAGATTGATACAAATTTCGGATTTTTATAGTCTAGTCTTACAAGGCGAAAAATAGTACAATGCAAATTAAATAAAAAGGAGGCAAGAGCCGGGACTCAAACCCGAGACCTCTTGCATCTCCCCTTCCCACACACACACTCCAAACCGCTAGGCCACTGTAACTCATCAATTCATAAACCCACTCTTTTAATTTTATGTTATCCTATTCTTCTTCTTCCCAAAACGCATCAGACTTTTGTCTGATTGAAGAGAGGCTTCTCCTATGCATGTCAATGGAGCCTCCCCTATCCCCATTCTTGCTTGCAAGACCAACTCTACTACATCATCAAACATCATCACCCAACAAGCACAACTCCCCCCAATGGACATCAATCCCCTTCATCCCCATTGGTGAAATTCCATAGCCATGGATCACCAAGCTCCATGGAATTGCCTATTTAAAGGGCTGATCTCTCCACTTAGAAGACACACACAATCTCTCTTCTCTCTTCCTAAGCCTTCTTGCTCTTCAATTTGTCCAAAAATCAGCCTAAGAGAAGCCATTAAATTGCTGAATTTTTCCTTCAAAACACCATTAAACCCTAGCCTTTCACCACCAAGCCACCACCGGGCCACCACCGAGCCACCACCGGACCCGTGCGCGCCATCTGGACCCTCACCGGACCACCGCCGGTCTGCTGGCCGCCCTACTGGTGTTGCCACCCCTCTCCCCTGGTGCCTTCCTCTGTTTCAATCAAGCGTAGACCTGTATAAAGGGTAAAATTCTTTTTCTTAATTTGTTTTAATCCTTTTAAATTTATAACAAAATAGTTAATATTTTGGAATATGTAAATATCTTAAAAGATTCTAGTTGTTAGACAAAAAAAATCAGATTTTTATGATTGTTATATTTTACTAGTAAATAAATGATTTTATTAGCATGCTTAGGATTTATTAAAGAAAATAAAATTAGCAAGACATAAAATAAATTCAAATAAATTATAAGAATGATATAGATGACTTTTTAGCACATATTTTCGGAATTTAAAAAAATATATATATTACCTTGGTTGTATTTTTTTATTAAAGAAATAGATTAAGATAAAAAGGAGTTATCAAAAAAAATAAGACTATATTAATAGAAAAATATTATCTTAAGACCGTTTTATTAAAGAAGAGAGTTTTTATGTCATTTAAAATTAATAATAGATTTTATAATAATAACTAAGTTAAATAAAGACATAAGATCTTGTTAGTTAGACAAAATAAACACAAATTATTACTTTCCTTGTACATGGATAAAATTATTATCATACATGTTATTTTTAATATAAAATAGATCTTATGACATGAGTTTTCTTAAATAAAATAATGGACTTTTCATCATTAATTATATACATGGATAATAAGATATTTATATATATTAAATATACTAGATTTAAAGATATTAATGTAAAGACCTAAGTTGTTAGAAAAGATATGCTAAGAATTTTTATCAATACTTATATATATAAAATAATGAATTGCATACTCATATTTTATAAGATAATAATATTGCTAAGTTGTTAGGAGTTGCCTTGCATAAAAAGATATTTTAAAATAGAAAAGATTGCATATCTTGATCTAAGATATCATAAAAATATGCTTTTGATTATGAAATAAAGTTTTAAGACATGAGTATATTATTTTTATAAACTAAAAATATGGGAGGATTTATGTAAATAAGATAATAAGATTATTTTATTATCATATTAAGTTTATAGAAAGCTTACTTTATAAAGTATCTAGAAAGTCCTATTTATGAAAATACTAAGAAGGATGCCTAGTAATATTTTATCTCTATTTAATATGACTTGTATATTTAAATTAGTTTTTTTTGTTAATGAGATCATGTTATAATAAAATATTCTTTGATAAGAATTTAATATTATAAGTATTGTTATGGATATTATTGATAAAAGTTAATGTTATAATAATACTAAGATTGAGATATTTTTATAAGGGCATATTAGACATTTTACTATTCTAAGAAGTTTTTAAATAAAATAAATCTTTTAAGATTGAAAACTATATCATATGATTTCATAAGGATTTCCTTGCTTATTTATATTAAGAAAATAGCAAGTTAAGTTATAAAAGAATATTCCAATAAATTTAAATAAGGATGTTATTGGTTTCCAAGAGTGAAAATGGTTAAGTATTAAGAATAAGGATTTTATAAGGATAAAAAGGATATTACTGTAATTAAAATAATAATAAAGGAATATTATTATTTTATTTAGCCCCACCTAAATTATTATTATAATAATTTAGAATTTCATTCTCTTATAATAAGTATAAAAGAGAATTTCAAAACTTTAAAAAGAATTTAAAGAAAATTCTTATTCAAAGTCGTTCGTAAATTTCCGTGTCGATAGGTCGAGATTTCGTTCCGAGTCATGATCAACGCTTTCCGTCATCTCGCTAGTCTATACTCGTAAAAGCAAAGGCAAGTGGAATTTCTCCTTGTAGCCTTATATATTCATTCCGTGAAATTTCTCGATGTTGGGAACAACTTGTTTGCTAAGTAATAAATGAACCTAGGAATATCGATTGTTAGATATAATGAACCCACTGTTATCCTTATTCCGTTATTTAATATTTGGTAGGACTATTATGCTAGTTTTGTTGTGGCCTTGATTGTTTACGGTCTCGTTAAGAGAACAGTTACGAACGAACTAGTGAGGGGCGCGGGATTAACCCGACGCCTCTATATAACTTACTAAGTCGTATGCCTCTGCGCTTAAAGTATGACTATCAGGGTCATGATCCATGTCCGCTCCGATTGCAAGGAGGGATGAGTGGCACTCTAGCTAAGTGTCGGGAACCGAGTTTTCCCTTGGTGGTCCGGGCCATGCAAGCCCCCACCCTCTTTAAAAATCTTAACGTAATCAATATCTTTTCATCACGATATAAGATAAGTGCCAATGCACATTTAAAAGACATCAAAACCGGACCTGTCTCAAATGATCGACCCGACTCTCGGTCCGCTCAGGGCGCGAGAGGTTTTTATACTTGCTTGAATTAATAACGTTCCCAACATACTTTCTACTCTAAAAGAAGTCTACAATCTAGCAGCTCTTCTCTCGATTAACGAGCTATCTCCGCTTGAGATACGCTCCTCTTCGTTACGATAAACCCCACATAAAGTTCTATACTTCAAAACACATACGATCTTATCTCCCTCGTATACTAAAAATTACCAAATTATCCTAGGAAAGTTCCGTTCCCGCTTGCTTAGTCTCTTAGACTAATTCTTCTTTTCCGCATGTTTGTCTGGCATATTCTCGCCCCTCACGAATTATGTCAGAACCTAGGAATCCAAACAAGGCGTAGGTGAAGGCGAAGGAAGGGCAAGAATCTTCAAGATGTATTCTCCGTACTTTGGTTTATTTCTGTTTATGTCCCAAGAACAAGATTTATGTTTTCATTATCAAACATCATTTTACTAAAGTAATGTAACGAAGGTTTGTACAAACAAAGTTTCTTTCGAGAGCATCCTTTTATTTTATAAATTATGTTAATTTCCGCATTTTTATGTGTTCAATATCATTCTAAAAGCCTTGGGCGATTTTGGACGGTAAAATCCGAGGTCAGTAGCGGTAATATCCAATGTTGTAAAATAGGGGTGTTATAGAGGAGCTGATGTCCATGTTATTAGCATAGTTTTAGTATGTTTTTCTAGGTCTTTTAGTCTAGTTTAGTTGTGTTTTTGTGAGTGTTTTGTGTCTTTCTAGTATAGTTTACATATTTTGTGAAAAGTATGGAAACTACACTATTTGTGTGTTTTTGTATAGGTTTTGAGGTGGATTTGGATGCATTCAAAGGACATTAGAAGAGAGGATCAAGCTAGGAAGAAGGAAGGAAGAAAACTATGGAAGAAACCCCCGCAAAATCCAAAGGAAGAAGGAAGAAATATGAGAAATCAAGTCAAGACCGGCCTCGAGGGTCGATATCGACCCACTCAGCCCAGCCGCCTAAATTGTTTTTATTCCACAATCTTTTATCTTTAGTAGGTTTTGTTTTTATGGAAACTTCTTAAGAGGGATATTCTAGCATAAATACCCTTGTTTAGACTCAATCTCTCTCTCTCATACGTTAGTTTGAAAGAGACGCCTCCTAGGGTTTTATTTTACACGTTAATTTTGAAGACAAGTTTTGAAGACAACCACACCTCCTAGAGATTTTCTTGTGTTCTAGGTGTGATCTAAGACAAGTTTGAAGTTTGAATTCAAGTAAGCCTTTAGTTTTAATTGAATTATGTTTTCTCTTAATTGTTTTGCTTGTTTTTCTCCAATCATGAGTGAGTAGTCTTCTTTTCTAGGGTTGGGGTTAGAAACCCAACATGATTGTGCATGAATGATGATGTGGTGAATGAATTGATTGCCTTTTATCTATTTTTTTACTTTTTTGTGCAAAAGCTTTGACGAAAGTTGAAGTATTTCTTGTTTATAACTTGATTGAAAGAGAAAGTTGTGAATTTGGATACGAGATAAAGTTCTAGACGAAAGTTCAGAACTTTAGATCAAAGCAAGTAGATTAAGTGAATTGATTTGTGAAAATTGATTGATTTGCTTGATTAATTCAACGAAAGTTGATAACTTTATGTTAAAGGCATTATATTGATGATTTATGTTATCTAAAATTGCATGATTGTGTTGTGGTGAACCACTATCCTAGAGTTTTTCCCTTATTTGAGTTAAGTTTTCAAACCCATGTACCGCGATATCGACCTTGCCCAGGTCGATACCGACTTGCAATTTTTCCCTTTCTTCTTGCTGTTTACTTAGTTTTTCTGCTGCATTCATACCTCGATAACGACCCTGACAAGGTCGATATTGACCCCTTCCAGTGCATTTATTTAGTTGTTTTGCTTTGTTCTTTTCTTTGTTTTGCCATCTCTTTTGCTTTCTAGTTTAGTAATCAAACATAACCTTGCTTCCCGTGGACGATCCTGACCTCCCTATACACAGCGGGGTCCTGACTACAAATTTATTTGTTGTCGGGAAACCCTATCAACAGGAGCCCCTCGCTTGGACACCACACAAGCGAGACTCACCCTTGGTTAAGGCCATTTTCTGGGCTAGGGTGGTGATCGAGAGGCTAGAAGGAAGGGAGAGTGGAGCAGAAGAGACTCTCTCGAGATGGTGCCATGGGGGGAAGTTCAAGGTGGCATGCGCTTATGCCGCCATTCGTAGAAGGAGGCCGGAAGCTAGTTGGGCCAAACTTGTTTGGAGGAAGCACAACACACCGAGGCACGCCTTTGTCCTTTGGCTCACCGTGCTTGGCAAACTCTCTACTTATGATAGACTCTTCTTCATGGACGTATAGCCGGCGTGCCGGTTTTGTGGGGCGGACATGGAAACGCACGAGAACCTATTCTTCGAGTGTCCTTTCACCTGTGGCATTTGGAGAGAGGTGCGCGTGCGCTTTGCCATCACCGAAGCTTGTACAACGTTGTCGCGCACCAAGAGTCGCGCCCGTGGCCGGACTTGCCTCGCCACGGCCCAAGTGTCCGCGCTCTCCTCCATGGTTTACTTCACTTGGCATGCACGGAATGCTAGGGTTTTTGACAACAACACCATACCCGCCAAGGTAGTGACACGCTTGATAGTGACCCATCTATTTAGACTACTTCATGATATATACCCCGAGAGTGACGTAGGGGCATTGTAGTGACTTTTGATGTATAGCATAGTCTAGGGTGCCTGCGTGCTCTCCCATTTATGCTTCGATCGCATGGTTTAGGGGGCTTGCGTGCTTAACCATTCATGCTTCTGTATAGTCGGATTGTACCTCCCTCATGAAGGGTTTTTACTTACTTAATTGAATTAGATTTAAATAAAAAGATTAAGGCACGGGACCGTGCATGCCAGGAGCGAACCCCGTGGCGCGCCGCAACGGAGATTATGGCCCGAGACCGCACAAGCCATGGGCAAACCCCGTGGCGCGCCGCAAAGAGACTGCGTCTAAGCCCACACATGCTAGGGGCAAACCCCGTGGAACGCCGCACAGAAACTGCGGTTAAGCCCGCACACGCCAGGTGCAAACCCCGTGGCGTGCCGCACAAAGACTGCGGCTAAGCCCGCCCACTGATGTTCGTGTTTTTAGTATAGTTTTAGTTCTTTTTCTTAGGTTGTTTAGTTTCGTTTTAGTGAGTTTTAGTGTTAGTTTTATGTATTTTTTGGATAAATTTGCATATTTTGTGAAAAGTATTGAAGCTACTCCGTTTTGTGTCTTTTTATAGGTTTTTGAAGCGGAAAGGAGCAATTTTGAGCAAGCTGGAGTCGAGTAGTTTATGGTGGAGTGCATAAGGGGAAGAGAAGAAGGAGTACATCTTGAAGATCTCGGTGAAGTTCAAGAGAAGCTGTGAAAAGTGTACAAAATACCCGAATCAGAGAGCTCGTTACCGACCTGTGAGGGTCGGTACCGAGCTGTGCAACGAGATTTTATTGGGGGAATTCAGCAAGCGTCTACCGACCTTGTGCAGGTCGTTACCGAGGTGGCCTGTGTCGGTATGCGGCGCCGACTTTGGAAAAATCTATCTTTTATCTTGTAATATTTTTAGTTTAGAAAGTTTTTATCTTCTAGGATCTTTGTAAGATAGTTTCTTTTAGTATAAATACTCTTGTTCTAGCCTAGTTTAAGGGGGATTGGTTAGATTTTGGAGTTCACGAGTTTTGAAAGAGAGGGAGTACGAGATCGAGAGAGAGAGAGTTGGATCGAGATCGTGCTTCCTTGTTCTTATTTTTGTTCTTCATTGTCTTGAGTTTGAGATCATGGTTGATTGTAAGACGAGATTTTTATATTTTCAAGTAAGTTTTAATTCAATGTTTTATTTCAATATAGTTGTTTGCTTTATTTCAATCATGAGTGAGTAGTTTACTTTTCTAGGATCGGGGTTGATACCCGACATAGTTATGCATGATTAAATGAATGTGTTGAATGTTTGATTGCCTTTATTCTTTTATCTACTTGTTTATGCTTATACTTAGACGAAAGTCGAAGTAATTTGAGTGTATTGCTTGATCGAAAGAGAAAGTTGTAATCTTGAATGTTGATATTGTTCGATAACGAAAGTTTTGAGCTTTCGATTCAAACTAAGTAGAAAGTGAATTGATATATGAAAATTGATTGATTTGCTTGATTAGGTCAGCCAAAGTTGATAGATTTATCTTTGAGGCATGATAATTATCCTTCACATTAGTTTGTATGCATTATTATGTCGTGGTAACCCTTGTCCTAGTTGTTTTTATCATTTGAATTTCCTTCGTTTTTACCTTCGAACAGACTCGTTACCGAGGTACATAGGTTTGTACCGAGCCTGCAGTTGCTTTGTCTTGTTTGCGTAGTTTTAGTAGAAACCCAGCGTCGTTACCGAACCTGACAAGGTCGGTACCGAGGGCTGTCGTAGCCTCGTTTTGCTTTGTTTTGCCTTGTTTTATCGTTTTCGTAGTTATGTAATCGAACAACCTTGCTTCCCGTGGACGATCCCGACCTCCCTATACTCAACGGGGTCTTCACTACAAATTTATTTATTGTTAGTAAAACCCTCTCACCAAATTGGCGCCGTTGTCGGGGATGCAACAGTGTTTGTTTGTTTACCTATGGGTCTGGGAATAGCCCGACCCCGTTTTTGTTTTTAATTTTGTTTTCTTTTGTCTGTTTTCTCAGCTTATAGAAGCAGGATGTCGAAGGCTCGAGTTTGATAACACTGGTTATTATTCTAAACTTGAACGTACCCTCCACCGCAGAAGAAGAGAAAACCAAGCCATGGCAATAACTCCTGAAGAGATGGCTCAACAGATGACTGAGCTCCAAAGGCAGCTCGAAGTTACAAGGATTGAGAAGACCACTCTACAAGAAAGACTCAATGCCTATCCGAGGAATGCCAAACAATACATGCATCCAGAACTGAGGGTCCTAGAGTCTGCAATCGTGCTTCCGGAGATAGAGAAGACTTTTGAGATAAAGTCTAAATTCATATCCTTAATCAAAAGGACTCAGTTTGAAGGGAAACCTACTGAGTGCCCTATGGAACATATTAAAAATTTTCTTGATTTATGTGACACTATTGCTGCTGAAGTTGTCTCACTGGAATATGTTCTATTAAAAGCTTTCAGGTGGTCTATTACAGGAAAGGCTCTAAGCTGGTTGGAGAGCTTACCTCCTAAGTCTATCAGGACTTGGAAGGCTTTGAATGATCAATTTCTAACAAAGTTTTTCCCTCCTACCAAGACAATGGAGTTGAGAAAACGTATCACCTCCTATCACCAGCTGCCTAACGAGACCTTTGTGGAGACGTGGGAGAGATTTAAGGAGATGCTCAGACAGTGCCTCACTCATGGGCAACCACCATATGTGCTTCAAGAAATCTTCTTCCAGGGGATTAATATTGAAACGAAGAACCGCATCAACATGCACACTGCTTGCGGTTTTATTGAGATGGATCTCACCGCTGCATGGGAGTTGCTAGACAAGCTGACCAATTACGATGATGTGTATGGAGCCTAGCAGCCACCTCAGCCACAAAAGCATCTCTGCATGCCTAATAAACACGAAGTTGATCCTGATGTCAAAAATCAATTTCTACAGGATGAGATCAACCGTCTGAAGAAACATGTAAGTTTTCTGAAAACCTCTCAAACATGTCAAGAGTGTGGCTCTTCTGCCCATACTACTTCTGCTTGCACTAACATCGAGCAGGTTAGAGCCGCTGAGACATATGCTGAGATGAACTATATGAGAGGACACTACAGGAACCCGCCTAATAATTTTGACAAGCCAAACAATTATCCGACTTGGGGAAATCAAAATCCAAATCAGAATTATGCAGCCCATCCTCCGGATAGACGACCTGCACCGTATCGACCTCCAGGCTATCAAGAGCCACCATCTTGGGTGCAAGGAATCTATGAAGGGATCAATGGAGTAAAGAATGAAATCAATGGAGTCCAAGCCAACCTCAACAATCAGATGAAAAGATGGGGAGAGTTCGATATTTGGAAGAAGAGTGTTGACCAACTAGGGAACCTAGCTGCACAGATTCCGAGGACAAATTGCGGTCGTACACCTCAGGAGCGGGAAGACGCTGCCAGATTGTGCCGAAGCCAAGGAAAAGGGCCCCGGTGCTGAAGAAGAATCCTCAGCCCAGGTCGGCAACGTGCCGAAGAGGGTCGTTACCGAGCCTGAACCACTTGGTACCGATGCTTCCATGCTCGTTACCGACCCCAACTCACGTAAGTTCTCTACACCGAGCCACTCCCTTAGTCCCAGGCTCGATACCGACCCCAACAGGGTCGGTAAGGATCCTTATGCGGCACCGATCGACCCTATTGTCGACCCAATAGCACCACCTCTCGAGCCCGCCTTGGTTTCGAGAATGGTGAAGTCTCTCCCCTTTCCTACTAAGAAGTCTAAGGACTTAACAGAAGGCAAGTTTAAGCGTTTCGTTAAGATTCTCCAGCGCTTAAATATTTCTATACCATTCGCTGGGGCCCTAAGCGAAATACCGACTTACACAAAATTTTTGAAGGACATTCTTAGCAAGAAAAGGTCGATTAGAGCTGACAGATGAGGTCCGATCCATTACCCTTCCAAAAAATCTAGGTGACTCAGGGAGATTTGCTATCACTATTGGGATTGGTGACCACCGATTCAAAGCACTATGTGATTTGGGAGCCAGTGCCAGTTTACTTCCCTTATCAATCTGGTCGAAAGCTGAAATGGGACCTCTGGAACCTGTGGATATGAGGTTGTACATGGCAGACGGATCTAGTGTAAAGGCCACCGGAGTCGTTGATGATTTTCCCATTCAAGTGGGCAAATTCTTCATACCAAACGATTTCATTGTCCTCAATATGCCTGAAGATCCCTTAGTGCCCATCATTTTAGGCAGGCCATTCCTTGCTACAGCATGTGCCCGAGTTGATGTTCGGAAAGGACTCCTCACCTTTGACATAAGGGAGGAGCGGGTCGAGTTCAGCCTTAATCAAGATGTCAATGACACGGCCGCGGCCGCAAAGATTGAGACGCCTCAGCCAGAGCTCGACATTGCTACAACCATAGTTTCACTCCCAATTAATAAGGACTACGAGAGCGCTACTAAGGAAGCTACCGATCCCCCTAGGGTCGGTACCGAGCCCTTCGTACAGCAATATGACAAAGGCGACACATTTTGGCACGATACCGAGAGAGGCCTTGCTCCAGATTAGTCGATAACGACCTCAACCGACTCGGTGCTGACGCCCTCCCTAACAAAGCAAGGTGAGTTCTCTAACTATGGATTCACTGTCACCGGTCATGATCCTTCCTTATATCATATTCCTACACCATACCCTACTATTTATGCTATAAAGGAGTCGAAACCCCCTTGGTTCTCGGACTTCACTAACCCTTGTGTAGGAATACCGAGCAAACTGTTAGAGGATGAGGGACCGAATTTAGTGAGAAGAAATAACAATGCTTTTAACGCTAAGTATGGGTCTCCCAAGACCCCAACAAAGCTGAGAAGGAACCGCCTTGATTAGCAAGGTAAGTACGTCGGGCTAACGACGTTAAAAAATAGCGCTTACGGGAGGCAACCCGGTTTTAGTTTTAGTTTTAGCTTAGTCTTCTTTTCTTTTTATAGTTCTTTTTCCTAGCTTTCTTTTGAGTTTTAGTAGTGTAGAAGTTTACGAGATAGGATATTTTTGAGCTAACATGTCACAAAAGTCGGGCTCGAAAAAGGCGCTGGAAATTGAGTCGCCCAGGCTCGGTACCGAGCTGAGAGGGTCGGTACCGACCTGAGACGAATCCCAGATTCAGCAACGCACGGGCAAGGTAAGTCTTTTAAACCTAATTCTATCTTCTACCATGCCTCACCCTTCACGCCGCCTCTTGCCCCTCTTTAAAAACACTCTCAATCCTCAAAATCCCACATCAAATCTCAACCAAACTCTCAAAATCTCAACCGAGCTCCACTCGGATTCTCACCGCTATCAAACCGCAATCCCACGCCCTCAAAGCCGCACCCACTCGATAACGAACACACCTCTTGTGATTCGTTACCGAAGCTCCGAGCCCATGTTACCCTTGCAAAACCGATTTCATTCTTCAATTTCTACAAATCTACGGTATGATTTCTAAACCCTAACTCTTTTCTTGAAGATTCATGGTAATTTGGGGAAGTTTTCATATCTAGATCTTGTGTGAATTCGGATTGAATGCCTATATTGCATCGTGCTTCTATTGCTTCTATGTTTGGTGATTAATCTTAATTGATTTTCAGTTCTTCTTGCTGGATTTACATTGAATTTTCATGATCGAAAAGCATGAAGTAACTTGTTCTTGAATTGCATGATTTTCACCATGAATTTTGGCAATTGTTGGCATGATTAGATAAGGTCTCGAGTAAGTATTGGGTTGCATGTTCTTGATTGTGTGTTTTTGTGTGGAATCTTACTTAAAATTGTGCTGAATAGTCGAAAGTTTTGAAATTTGGGATTTGGAATCGCTCACATAATGTTCTGGCCCAGGCTCGTTACTGACCTGTGAGGGTCGGTAACGACCTGAGATTGTCCAGAACCAAAGCCAAACCCAGAGACCTCGATACCGACCCTCTTAGCTCGGTACCGAGGTGGGTCGAGGACATTTGCGAAAGCAAGTATGGGGTTTTATTTTGTTGGTTTGAATGGATCTTACCTTGGATTTTTATGGTGTTTTCAGGTACCAATGGCAAGCACAAGCCGAGCCAACACTAGGGCGGGAAAGAAGAAGAGGACTCAAAGATCTCCATCTCCTCCACAAATGGATGTGGTCATTTTGCCAACTCGGGAGCAACGGGCGATCTTTGATTCCTTCCTTCAGAAGGACCATTTCACTAGGTGGTTCTCCAGGTCAAGTGCCAAAGCTAGTGGCATTTACGAGGATGCCAAGCACGCCTTTGCCATTCTCGGGGTGCCACATCTACTCAAGAAGGAGAAAACCCTCACTACCCGGCCCTCACTGCCGAGTTTATAGCCACTCTCCAAGTCAGTTTCAAGTCCAAGACATCGGTTGGAAAGATTAAGTTCTGACTCGGCAATGCCAACCATGAGTACACAATGGCCGAGTTCAACCGCCTCCTTGACCTCCCCAACCATTCTCGGGATTACAAGGCTCCTGATGATTTCAAGGTCACCGACACATTGAGCTATATTTCCAGGGAGATCAATCCTTCCGCACCGGCACTTCCAGGGGTGCGCATCATCAACCCCATTCTCAAGATCATCCTCCGAGTCTTGGGTGCCACCTTTTGGCCCAAGAAGGAACTTTCAAGGCCGACAAGTACGGAGGTTGGATGCCTCCGAACTATTCTTTTTGAGGACCCCGCCCCCATGAATTTGGGGTATGAATGGTTGAAGTATGTAGAGAGGTACGTGGCCTCTTCGAAAGAAGTCTGGTGTAGGAACTTGGTGAGTCTTTTGGCGGAGGAGATCGGTGCCAACCTCACGTGCTACACTCCATACCTTCCCCAGAAGCTGGATACGAAATATTGGTGTTCTTCCGGCATTTTTCAGAGGGTTCATGGTGGAGTCGCCACCAAGGTGCTTGGACAAGATGTGATGATTACGCGGGACAAGTTGGAGTTGCTCTATGTGCCAAACTGGTATAAAGCCTGGACGTCTCATCCGTTCCCCTTGGACAAGAAGCCTCAGGATGAACCGACATTGAGGGAATGCGAGACAAGATATGATAGAGATGGAGCTGCCATGGACGATGACGAGGAACCTACGGAGGAGCTCGATATCGAGGACGATGAGGTCAGTACCAAAGTACTTGATGAGCACACCGACCTCGGTACCGAGCAACCTGGGCTCGATACTGAGTATTTCGAGGTCAATACCGAGGCTTCCAACTTCGGTAACAAGCCTGCTCCTCCACCTACCGAGCCTCAATCGTATGGCATGGTGCCCTACAACCCGGTCATTTATCAAGACCACTTCCAGCCACATGATCACTACCAACCGCCGCCCCAGCCCAGCTACAGTTCAAGCATTCCTCCTCCCTGGGCTGATGATTTGTCTTTCCAGATGCAGCAGCTGAACCTGCAGCAGAAATAGCTCACTCAGCGGATGGATCGTTGGGAGGGTGGGTATTCCGCTCACATGACTCTTGAGGATGCAAGGCATCAACAAGTTGACGCTCGTTGGAGGATGATGGAGCAGAATGTGACGGTTGATGAGGAGCACTGGAGGACGATGTACAAGTTTATGGGCAACTTTGAACGCCAGTTTCCACCACCACCACGGAGATGATTCAGCTTTCAAGGATGTTTCTTCTGCTTCTTTTGTTATCTTGTGAGTTTCTTTCTTTTCCCTATCTTTTCTTTTGTTTTGCTTTATTACAGTGGGTACACTGTAATTTTAAGTATGGGGTAGGGAGGGAAAAGAAAACTTGTTTGTTTTGTTTGTTTTCTTGCTTTTTTTTGTTTCTTGTCTTAGTTGTCTTTGTTTTAAAAAAATCAAAAAAAAATTAAAAATTTGAAAATTCAAAAAAGTTTTTTAGAGCAGATGAGTACCCTGTCTTTTGGTTCTATGATAGTTAATTGCTTGCATGACCATGTAATTTCCTTTCAGCATGTTTTTGATGGTATAGCCTGAATCTTATGATGAAATTGTTTTTATAGCGGAATAACATTTGATGAAATTGAGCGTGTATAACTGTTAGCATGAGTAGTTGCAATCCATCAGCAAAAATTGACCTTGTGAGTTCTTATTTTTATCCTTGATTTTTCATGTGTGATTTGCTCTCTT
Organism: Fallopia convolvulus; assembly: GCA_964016875.1. Lineage (NCBI taxonomy): Eukaryota > Viridiplantae > Streptophyta > Magnoliopsida > Caryophyllales > Polygonaceae > Fallopia > Fallopia convolvulus. The sequence goes on along the minus strand of OZ024721.1, from coordinate 25,616,811 downwards.
TATGCATATTATCTCTTGGAATTGTGATGGTTATCTATTTCTCAAGACCTGTATAAGATTTTTGGTTCATTACTTGTGAAAGTCATATGATAGAGAACTTATTTTTCATAAGCCGTATTAATCCCTATCCACCCTTACATGATCCTTGTTTTTGACAACCAATTTGAGCTTTTAGCCTTTTTATTTGTTGCTCCACAAAATATTCCCTAGCCGAGATAAGTTTGACCCTATCTGGGGATTAGGACTTAGTTGGAGAGGTATGATTTTTGTAAAGTGCAAAAAGTTATGTTTTGGTTTAAAAAATAAGGGTTTTGGTGGGGTAGATTGGAAGTCTCTTGTTTCTATTTTGTAAAAAGATCTCTTGGTTAAAAAGTATGCACAAAAGGAAGAAAAGCATAATGGATCGATACCATCCTATGTGGGATCGGTATCGATGGTTTGAAAAGAGAGAAAAAAACGAGAAAAGGAGTAAAAGTGCACCTCGTTATCGACCCTCTCAGGTCGGTACCGAGGCAAATCGAGAACTAAAAAATGAAGAAGAAAAAAGAAGAAAGGAAAGAAGGAGGAAGTTGTGCAGTGTTTAAAGTTTAAAACCGGAGATTCTTTATGTTTATATGAGGCTTTCTAGGATTAATTGGTGAGTGAAAGAAAGTGCTTTAATGAAGAGTGAGTTTGGTATATCTTTTATGAGAGTTTTGATTGGTAGTGTGTGAATTTTTAGGAGTTTTTGATTCCCGTATATTATTAGCACCACATAACCAAAATATTTCCAAACCTAATTGTCTTTACCAAGCCCCATTACAACCCGGCCGAATGGAAACTTCTTTGAAGTTTTTCATTGAGCCTAAGTTCTCTTGATGATTTTTGCTTGTTTTGACAAATATTTGGTGGAGAGTTTGGTGATATAAGTTCCAATTTCTATGATTTTTTGCGTATAAGATTGAGTTGAGAGATGAATTTATTAGCCCAAACACATGAGAGTTGAGAGAAACACTTTATCCTTGGTGATGTTGGATTGTAGTTGCTTGTGTCTATTGGTGTTTATATATGTGTGATGACGTCAATAGTCATTTGCTATTTTTGCTATGTTTTTTATATTGCTTTTTAGATGAAGGCTATTGCTTGATAAGCATGATGTTTTGTTTTGGTTAATGTCTAGAGATTGCTTGAGGACAAGCAAGCTTAAGTATGGGGTATTTTGATGTTCGTGTCTTTAGTATAGTTTTAGTTGTTTTTCTTAGGTTGTTTAGTTTCGTTTTAGTGAGTTTTAGTGTTAGTTTTGTGTATTTTTGGATAAGTTTGCATATTTTGTGAAAAGTATGGAAGCTACTCCGTTTTGTGTCTTTTTATAGGTTTTTGAAGCGGAAAGGAGAAATTTTGAGCAAGCTGGAGTCAAGTAGTTTATGGTTGAGTGCATAAGGGGAAGAGAAGAAGGAGTACGTCTTGAAGATCCCGGTGAAGTTCAAGAGAAGCTGTGAAAAGCGTACGAAATACCCGAATCAGAGAGCTCATCACCAACCTGTGAGGGTCGGTACCGAGCTGTGCAACGAGATTTTATTGGGGGAATTCAGCAAGCGTCTACCGACCCTGTGCAGGTCGTTACCGAGGTGGCCTGTGTCGGTAGGCGGCGCCGACTTTGGAAAAATCTATCTTTTATCTTGTAATATTTTTAGTTTAGAAAGTTTTTATCTTCTAGGATCTTTGTTAGATAGTTTCTTTTACTATAAATACTCTTGTTCTAGCCTAGTTTAAGGGGGATTGGTTAGATTTTATTGGGGGAGTACGCGATCGAGAGAGAGAGTTGGATCGAGATCGTGCTTCCTTGTTCTTGTTTTTGTTCTTCATTGTCTTGATTTTGAGATCGTGTTTGATTGTAAGACGAGATTTTTATATTTTCAAGTAAGTTTTAATTCAATGTTTTCTTTCAATATAGTTGTTTGCTTTATTTCAATCATGAGTGAGTAGTTTACTTTTCTAGGATCGGGGTTGAAACCCGACATAGTTATGCTTGATTGAACGAATGTGTTGAATGTTTGATTGCCTTTATTCTCTTATATACTTGTTTATGCTTATAATTAGACGAAAGTCGAAGTATTTTGAGTTTATCGCTTGATCGAAAGAGAAAGTTGTAATCTTGAATGTTGATATTGTTCGATAACGAAAGTTTCGAGCTTTGGATTCAAACTAAGTAGAAAGTGAATTGATTTATGAAAAATGATTGATTTGCTTGATTAGGTCAACCAAAGTTGATAGATTTATCTTTGAGGCATGATAATTATCCTTCACATTAGTTTGTATGCATGATTATGCCGTGGTAACCCTTGTCTTAGTTGTTTTTATCATTTGAATTTCCTTCGTTTTTACCTTCGAACAGACTCGTTACCGAGGTACACAGGTCGGTACCAAGCTTGCAGTTGCTTTGTCTTGTTTGCGTAGTTTTAGTAGAAACCCAACCTCGTTACCGACCCTGACAAGGTCGATACCGAGGGTTGTCGTAGCCTTGTTTTGCTTTGTTTTGCCTTGTTTTATCGTTTTCGTAGTTAGGTAATCGAACAACCTTGCTTCCCATGGACGATCCTGACCTCTCAACACACGCCAGGGGCGAACCCCGTGGCGTGCCGCACAGAGACTGCGGCTAAGGCCGCACAGCCCCTCTTTGAGGGACCGCGCACAAAGGACACGCTAACTAGAGGGAAGAGAACGCATTTACTTGATTATTACCTGAGAGTAGGTCGAATAGGGTGAGCTAGCTTCCGCAGACGGCGCCAATGTTGAAACCCGATATAATACGCGCTATAAACGGGATTATATTAAATACTAACTCTCGCGTTTTGTACAACCAAATGGTTTTCGTACGTAGATTATTCCTCCTTCTCGCCCTTCAGCTGATTGTTTTGTAATCCTCTTTACAAATAAAGCCTTTTAGACTTTATACCGTAAATAGTGCGATCTCACTCGGAGATCAAACACATCGAAGCTAGGTGCATGAAAAGATTCCTAACTCGGAGAGGTTTTTCGATCCTTTATTTTGTATTTCCCCCTTCCTACTTATAAGATAGCTTCGTGCTAGCTTATGTATAAATGTTCGATGTGGGATATATATCATTTGGAATTTTGCACTTTGGCATCCCCAGCCTAGAAGCCGTCGTGGAACAAGTTAAGAGCCGAATTTGTTGACTTTTAAGCTTGTTGAATGACTTTGTATTGCATTTATACAAGGCAAGCTTTTCGTTTGGCCATTCATGTGAGTGGAATTACGTGGGAGCTCCATGCAAAGAAGGTGTCTCACTTACTAGTGGGTCATATGCTTGGAACGATCATTTTAGGCCCAAATGACTATATTGTTTTCCTTGGCCCAATATCTTTTAGATCGTAGCTTAATTAGATCGATCAGGCCCACATCAACTAAACCGAGAATATGATCAACTAATCTTCTTGTGGTTTAGCATTTTGCCCAAATACACCCCTTTTTACCATATATTCATATATATATATATATAGGTTTTGGTTCAAGTGAGACCCACCCTTGTGGTGAGACCTTTGGCTTAAAGTGAGGACTAATCTCAACCATTAGATTTACATCATCACTATATAATGGATGGTCAAGAATTTTTTATTTTTTTATTTTTTTTATTTTTTATTTTTTTATTTTTTTTATTTTTTATTTTTTTATTTTTTTTATTTTTTTATTTTTTATTTTTTTTTATTTTTTTTCGAATTTTTTTTCATATTTTTATATTATATTCTTTGTTAAAAAAAGCTTTAAAAATACTAAATATGACAGTTCAATTTTTATATACTACGAGTTCATTTTTATATACTAGAAGTTCAATTTTTTTATGTTAGGAGTTCAATTTTTCAATATTGTATGAGTTCAATTTTTATATTCTACGAGTTCATTTTTTATCTATGATAAGTTCAATTTTTATGTGCTTTGAGTTCATTTTTAAAATAATTCGATTTTTGCAAAACTAAAAAAATAGCAAATAAAAAAAATAAAAAAAATAAAAATGAAAAATTTTGAAAAAAAAAACTTTAAAAACGATAAATATGACAGTTCAATTTTTGTATACTACGAGTTCATTTTTATACACTAGAAGTTCAACTTTTTATGTTAGGTGTTCAATTTTCAATATTGTGTGAGTTCAATTTTTATATTCTACGAGTTCATTTTTTATCTATGATAAGTTCAATTTTTATGTGCTTTGAGTTCATTTTTAAAATAATTCGAATTTCACAAAACTAAAAAAATAGCAAAAAAAAATATAAAAAAAATAAAAAAAAATAAAAATAAAAAATAAAAAAATTGAATTTTTTTGAAAAAAGGCTTTAAAAATGTTAAATATGACAATTCAATTTTTATATACTACGAGCTCATTTTTATACAGTAGAAGTTCAATAAAAAAAATAAAATAAAAAATAAAAAATAAAAAATAAAAAAATAAAAAAATTTAAAAAAATAAAAAATAAAAAAATTTGAAAAAATCTTGACCATTGAATACATAATAGAGGGGTAAATCCAATGGTTCAGATTAGTCCTCATTTTAAGCCTTGGATGTACCACAAGGGTGGTCCTCACTTGAACCATATTAGCATTTATTTTGCGCACCACCAACCCTCTCTTTTACTTCTAGCATCAGAATTCATACACAAGTGGTAAGCAGATTTGTCCGAGAAATTTCCATCTCTTGTGTAGAACCAAACCCGTTGATCCGCTATTTCTCTATCAACAAGGTGGGTTGCTAGAATAATTTCAGCATCACCAGGCATAAACAATTCATTAACTAGCTCCCTCTTCCATCCTCCACCATCCCAATCGATAAGATCATAGACTTTCATCCATTGGTTCCCATTAACTGGTTTCGACATCGGTGGAAACGATATCGGCGATGCGATCCATTTGTCTTACCACACATAAAGGCTCTCTCCATTTCCAATTTGCCAATAGGAGCCCTCCATAATGAGTGATCGTCCAGTAAAAATGCTGCACCACGTGAAGCTTGGAGCAAAACCAACCTTAGCATTCATAAAATCAGTTCGAGGGTGGTACATCACCTTAGCAATTTCCCTATGAGAGAATCCGGGTCTTGAATGAGTCTCCAACCCTGTTTTTGCAGGGAAAGCCAAATTAAAAGACTTCAAGTCTCTAAAACCAAGGCCGCCATTTTCTTTTGCCGTACACAATCTCCTCCAACTCATCCAATGAACCGAACTCTTGTCCCTATTCCCCCACCCCACAAAAAGTCATTCATAAGAATTTCAATGTCCTTACAAAGACCCTTAGAAAGAAGGAAACAGGACATAGCATACATTGGGATAGCTTGGATCACCGATTTTAGCAGCACCTCTTTCCTAGCCTTAGATAACGAGTTTGCCCTCCAACTTCTGATCTTCTTCCACACTCGTTCCTCGACTTGATAAAAATGACTCTTTTAGATCTCCCGACCATCGTTGGTAGACCCAAATATCTCTCGTTCTTCTCAACCTCCTGAACATTGAGGATCCCCTGAATTACAGACTTCATCCCTTCACTCACACTTTTACTGAACGATAATTCTGACTTTACCAAGTTAACTTCTTGACCAGACGTTGCTCCATATCACTGGAGGATACTAACAATCTCATGTGCTTGTTGAAAAGACGCCCTAGCAAAGAGAATACTATCGTCAGCAAAAAAACAAGTGTGACACCATGCAACTTCCACTCGTTCACACATTTCCTCAATAAAGTTGAGAATCCCTCAGCACATAACAGAAAAAGATAGGGTGCCAACGGATCCCCTTGGCGTAACCCTCTAGAAGGATGAAAAGAAGGAGACGGCTACCCATCCATAAGCACTGAAAAGGAAACGCTCTGCACACATTTCATAATAAGAGAAACCCAACTATCACAAAAACCAAGAGCCCGCATGCATTGCTCCAAATAATCCCACTCCACCCTTTCATATGCCTTAGCCATATCCAGTTTGAGCGATAGGTAGCCCTTCATGCCCTTCTTCTTCTTCTTCATAAAGTGGAAGAGCTCAAAAGCCGCCAAGACATTATCAGTAATTAATCTTCCCGGGACAAAATCACTTTAAGTTCCCAAGATTGCCTTTCCAAGCACACTTTTCAACCTATTAGCAATTACTTTGGAGACGATCTTATACATGACATTACATAAGCTAATTGGTAGCCCTTCAGCATCTTTTGCAATAAGAGCAATAAAATTATGTTTAAGACTATCCGGAATAGCTCCTCCATGCAAAATATTAAGAACAAAGTGAATCACGTCTTCCCCAACAATATGCCATTGTTTTTGAAAAAACAAAGCTGACATACCATCAGGGCCTGATGATTTAGTAGGATGCATAGAAAATAGGGCAGAATGTACCTCTTCTCCAGTGAATGGACGTGACAACTCAAAGTTATCCTCTTCCGTTAGTAAAGGCGAGATTCCTTGAGGAGCCGATTCTATGTGTGTGTTATGATCGGTTTTAAACAGCCCAACAAAGTAATCCATCACCACTCTCTCCCTATTTCTTTTATGCCGCCATTCCATTCCATCACCATCCACCAACCTCCTCAATGTATTCTTCTTTCTCTACCCATTTGCTTTCCCATGGAAGAAAGCAGTATTCTTGTCACCCCACTTTAAATTATGTTCTTTTGCACGTTGGAACTAGAGTAACTCTTCCTTTGCCATCAGCTCATTTTCCTCATATTCCAAAGCTCGTCTCTTGCGCACCATATCACCTTTCATTCCTGTTTTGCTCATCTCCCTTAGTTTTTTTCTCACCTTTTTTAGTTTCTCCCCTATATTCCCAAATTCTTTCCTATTCAACCCCTTCAAAGCATGCATGCAACGTTCAACTTTTCCCATCACACCTTCGACTTCATTATAACCACCAACATTCCTCCAAGCTTTTTCAACAACACTTTTACAATCCTCATGTTGGACCCACATTGCTTCAAAGCGAATCGGTCTTGCACCCCTCTACACCTCCTCCTCCGGCCCCTCATTGTTCTTGAAATTTTCCAACAAAATGGGAACGTGGTCTGACCCCTCACGCTCGAGGTGCCTAATTCGGCCCCCTGGATGACAATCAAGCCAATATTCATTCGAAAAACCGAAGGCCAACTGCTCTTGGATGAAATCTTTTCCCACTCTCCCATTATCCCATGTGAAATGGTGACAAGAGAAAGCCAACTCCTCCAGCTTACAGATTTCAAGCACTTCTCTAAAAGCTGTCATTTTGTCTATCTCAGGTGAGAGACCGCCATCTTTATCCTCCGCAATCAACACTTGATTAAAATCGCCAATACACACCCAACCTTCATGCTTCTCCTCGGCCAGCCTCTTCATTAAACCCCACGTAAGCTCTTTCTCCTCTTTCCTTGGCCACCCATAAATACAAGTTAATCTCCACATCTCCTCGCCCTTCTCCAAACATAACTCCACATCTATATGATGCCTAGTGTATGAGTGAACCTGTAGTTGAACCTCCTCTTCCCAAAGCAAGCACAAACCTCCTGATTTCCCAACACAATCAACCACAAAACAGCCATAGAATCCCAGCTTATGACAAACAGACTCCATTTTCTTACGGTCACACCTTGTCTCCATAAGAAAAACCACCTTTGGGGCCTCCTTTCTCACTAAATTAGCGAGTCTACCAATTGATCGGGCCGTCCCCAATCGCCGGCAATTGTAGCCTAGGGTACTCATAATGACCGACAAGAGAGATTTCCCATCTCTCTTGCCGATATTGTCTTTTTTTTGTTTTTTCCCACTACACCATCTACGTCAATCACCATCAAATCTGAAGTATCTCTCCACTTTTCCTCTTCCCCTTGACTTCTTCTTTTTCACTATGCACTCTCCCTTTACCCGCCCTTGCTCTTCTCTTCTAAGACCCCCCATTTTTATTTCTCCTCTCTTTTACATGAACCATTGAATTTTTTTCTCCCTCATTCACTTCCACCCCATAAACAAATTTTCCTTTTTCAGTACCCCCCACTTCACCTTTCTCTTTTTGTTTCTCTCCCTCCCCTTGCGCATCTTTTCCCCTAAGCAACCCTCTTGTAGTGAAATTGCTTCCAACCGAACTTGTGCTTCCAACACATCTTCCTTTTCACCTCCACCTACGACACTCTCTGCTTCCTCATGTTCCTGAGCATTTCTTCTCCTCTCTTCCTTTAAATTATGAACAGATTTCCCGCCCTCAGCTTCCTTTTGCATTGTCTCGTTGTCCTCCCCGTCTGTCTCATTCAAATTCTCGTCCAGGATTTGCAATAGAGATTTTCGAGCTCCCTTCTTTTCTCTCAAGTTCTGTCTTGACTTTTCCCCTTCAACAAATATGCTTTCAGCCCTTTTCATGACCAACAAATCTTCTCCTTCTCATAATCATTTCTAGGTGTGTATTTGCGAATCGGTGACGCATGTAACCAATCTCCATATTCCCCTTGAAACTCCTTTGCCTCCTCATCTTCACAATCCAATTCAACATGACCAACCCTCCCACAAGAGTAGCAAAAATTTGGAAGCTTCTCATACTTAATCTCCGCCCATATTTTTCGGCCTTCAATTTTCAGCATGATGCCTCTCCTCAAAGGTTTGGTTATATCCACCCTGATTCTAACTGGTATAAACTTTTCAAAAACCAAGAAGTCGTCCTCAGAAACTTCCTCCAAACCACTAAAAACTTACCTATTGCATCCACTGTCTCCATGTTCATTGACGTCAAAGGTAAGTCATATACTCTGATCCAGAAAGAAACCCTAGTGATCACTATCTTCGAGGGTTGTTCTGAACCTGCCTCCTGGAGAGCCAAGAGGGTCTTGTCAAAAGACCACGGATCATCTTTCATCACCCTATCCTTCTCCCTTACATCCGCAAATTTGAATATGAAGAGATTGGACCGCAGTTCCCTGCAGATGAAACCGCCCCCCAACTTCCAGGCCCCTTTCATTGTTGCTTTTAGCGCATAAGTATTGAAAGGGTGGTTCGTGAGTAAAGAAACCACCAAGATCGCCCATCCATGTTGATCATCTTGGCCTTGATTTACTACCCCAACAACCTCCGTGCACTCATCCTCTGCCAGACTAATATCCTTCCTTGCTCTCCCCATTAGTCCCCAAACCGCTGCAAAATTGATTTAAAACACACACGAAATGGTGAACCCACACTGAAACAGCAGGAGATCCCTAGCTCCCACGGCCAGACGCCGGAGAGGGGCAGCAACCGGTGGAAGAAACGCCAAAAAAATGCTCGCCCGCTGATCGTCTATGTTCGCCCTTGGGTTTTTTTATATGTCCTATATGCATAATTTTGATACACATACAATCACTTTTGATGCACATGTAACCAATATGCATTTTTTAGTTGTTTGATACACACATCTCGTTATAATGAATATAGGATGGTTAGTTTTAATGCACATAGGACTAGTTTTGATACCCAAGTACATATCTAAGATGTCGATTTTGATGCACATTTTTTTCTAGTTTTGAGGCATACACGGAAATATTGATGCACACAAAAATAATTGGGAAATTCCGGTTGGTACCCTCGAGTTTTTGATTTTTTCGAGTGGTGCCCTGAAAAAAACTTATTCCGAGTGGTAACCCTGAACTTTTGCAAAAGTCCGGCCGGTGCCCTTGCTTATAAATTTTCGTTAGTTTATAGCTAAATTAGTATGTTTTCTATTAAAAAAAATATTTTTGTACTTAATTAAATTAAAATACAATTTGAAATTAATAACAATGAAAATAAAGAATATAAAAATATAAAAATAAAATTTATTATACATATATATATATATATATATTTGTCAAGTAGATTTTATGTTGTATAATTCGAAGTTGTTAAGTTAAAATCAAAAATATTATAATATTTATATTAAAATAAATATGTTTCAAGATTAACATTTTCCATGTAGATTTTGTATAGTAATTTTGACAATTTCTTAAAATGTCATAGAAATTAAAATTTTAATATAAGAGCACCATAATGAAAGTTCTATTAGTTTTTTAAAAAAAAAATTCAAAATTATTACATAAAACCTACATGAAATTTTTTAATTATATAATATATTTATTTTAATGTAATATTGTAAAAAAAATTTAAACTTAAAATTTTAAATTATACAACATACAATCTACTTGACAAATATATATATATATATTTAATTTAATATTTTATATGATTTTTTTAAATGTTATTGAACTAAAATTTTGTTGTAATTTAACTAAATACAAAAATATATTTTTTTCATAACAAAACATACTAATTTAGTTACAAACTAACGAAAATTTACAAGTAAGGGCACTAGCCGGACTTTTGCAAAAGTTCAGGGGTACCACTCGGAATAAGTTTTTTTTTCAGGGCACCACTCGGAAAAGCCAAAAACTCGGGGGTACAAACCGGAATTTCCCAAAATAATTTTAATACACAAAAAGTCAGTTTTGATACATATCCTGCATGCATCTCTTGTATATCGTATCATTTATTAAGCTATCTACAAAGTCAACAACATCCGGATCTTCGCCACGTTGAAAAACTCTCAAAATCTAGGGCAAAGTAGGCGATCAAGATAACCGTTTTTTGGCGGTTCTCCGCTCGTCACTCATCTCTCCGGTCGACGGCCGTGGGAGCTAGGTTTATTCCTGTCGGCATCGTGCGGGTTTCACCGTGGTGGATAGTGTGCAAAGATTGGTCTTCGGAGAAGAGTTGGTTCTCATGGTTGATACAGGTAGGAGAAAGAATTACAGATTGACTGAAGCAGAATGCCAGGAGGTGGAAGGAAAGGCTAGGGATGATTCAGGGGATCAAGGGCTCATATTGGTAGGTACACTACTCACAAGCAGGCCCTTTAACTCTTATGCACTCAAAGCAACAATGAAGGGTGCATGGAAGTTACGTAACGGTTTCGTGTTCAGGGAACTAAGGCACAACCTTTTCCTCTTCAAGTTCGCTAACATGGCTGATAAGGAGAAAGTGTGGAAGGAAGGTCCATGGTCATTTGATCGTGCTTTGCTGGCGTTACAGGCACCGGGTTTAGAGCAACCCTCAGCAATAGAGATCGTTAAGGTTCCGTTTTGGGTTCGAATTTATGATCTCCCGATTGAAATGATGACAGTCGAGACAGCGGAGGCAATTGGGAAGAGTTTCTGCGCGTTGGAGGAAATTGACGAGAAGGATCTATTGGCTTGCGCCAAATTCATTCGACTGAGGGTACAAATAGATGTGACAAAACCTTTAAGGAGAGGTATGCTTCTGAAAATTAATGATCGACGAATTTGGACTGAATTCAAGTATGAGCGCCTCCCAAAATTTTGCTATGTATGTGGTTTGCTTGGCCATGTTGAAATGGATTGTGAGAGTGAAGAGGCGAAGGAATTACATGGTGAATATGGAGATTGGCTCCGTGCGTCGCCAATGAAAGGAAACCAGAATAGGAATGCAGAGGAAATCGAACAGGAAAATTTTATTGTTCAGGGAAAAGGCAAAAAATCACAAGAAATCAATGAAACTGAAGTGGTGTCGTGTGCTAGGCGGACGCTCTTTGATTTGTTGAAAACTTCAGGCCCGGTTGTTAAAAATACAGCGCCTCAGACTGTAATCAGTGCAAGTACTCTTGCAGAAATCGAACTAGGAAGAAGACTGGTGATTACAACAACCGAAGACAAGAAATCAGATCAGGGGAATCAGGTCACGCATGTACAGACAAAGGCTGATTCAGATAGTGTTGTTGAAAAAAAGAAAGGCACATTGGAAAAAGAGATCAGCAAAGACACAAAACAACTGAAAGATAAACAGGAAAAGGCAGATGTCACAGGACAAAAGGTTTTTAGAGGAGCCGACAACGACAAAACAGAGGAGGGTGTGAGGTCTTTTGAGGAAGGGTCCCAACGGTCTCCTGATACTAGAAGAAAATGGAAGAGACGAGAAAGGGAAGATGGAAATCAGAATTCAGTAACTGAGAGTGATGTTGGGGAAAAAAGGAAAGCTATAGATGGAGAAGATATGGAAATTGAGGAAGCTCTTGATGGCAAACGATCTAAGATGGCGTCTTCGGCGAGAGAGACAACTAGTCTCTCTTGCCGAGCCCCATGAATGTCTTGAGCTACAATTGTCGGAGATTGGGGACGGCCCAAGCAATTGGACGCCTTGCTAACTTAGTAAGGAGAGAGGCCCCGAAGGTGGTTTTCTTAATGGAGACAAAATGCAAGTCGGTACGAATGGAGGAGGTTAGAGTAAAACTTGGTTTTCATGGCTGTTTTTTAGTTGACAGCGTTGGAAAGTCGGGTGGTTTAAGCCTGTTATGGGACGCCTCCGTAAATATCACTATTCAGTCTTTTACGAGACATCATATAGATATGTGTGTTGATTTCGTAGAGTATGGTGGTGCTTGGCGAATGACTGGCTTTTATGGTTGGCCTAAAAAAGAAGACAAACATTGTTCTTGGAAATTGTTGAGGAAGCTAATGGAAGACACTCATGATGCCTGGATGTGTATAGGAGACTTCAACCATGTACTTCACTTGGGTGATAAAGAAGGTGGTGTAGTCCCGGAATGGCAGGATATACAAGAATTTCAGAATGCTCTAGATTTTTGTGAACTACGAGAGCTTCCTTTTTTCGGGATAAACTTCACGTGGGATAATGGCCGTGTTGGTGATGATTTCATTCAGGAAAGAATTGATATTGGCGTTGCAAATGATCAATGGCTGGAGAGGTTCCCGAATGGTCGAATCCGACACCTTGATCGTGAGGGATCAGATCACCTTCCTATCATGCTTGAATGTTTTAGAGTGGAAGATGAAGGGGAGGAAGAGGGGAAGGGTTACAAACCTTTTCGTTTTGAAGCCATGTGGGTTCAACACGAGGGCTGTCCAGTGGTCATTGCTAATGCATGGCAGAACCCAAGTACAAGCAATAGTGAGGGAGGAACTTTGGGAAAAATAGAACGTTGTGCGGCTGATCTTCGGGACTGGAACAAAAGAGTATTTGGTAATATTGTTTTGAGGCTCAAACAAGTCAGAGAACAGCTCAGATGTATGCAAAAACAAGGTATGAGTGGGGCGTTAGTGGCAAAACGAAGGGCTTTGGAGCATGAAGAACAAGATCTCATGGCAAAAGAGGAATTGTTATGGATGCAAAGGGTAAAGGCAAATGAGCTTTCATGGGGGGATAGAAACTCCTCTTACTTCCATCAGAAAGCAAATGGAAGAAAACGGAGAAATAAGGTGAGGAGATTGGTGGATGAAAATGGAATGGAGTGGAGAAGTCGGTCCAACATGACAAGAGTTGCGGTGGAATATTTTGAGAACCTTTTGAAGACCAATCTGAGCACACTATCTAGTACGGCTCCTCAAGGAATCTCGCCGCTTATGACGGAATTGGATAACGCCGAGCTCACACGTCCGTTCTCTGGTGATGAGGTACGAAAAGCTCTATTTTCTATGCATCCTATGAAATCTCCGGGTCCCGATGGTATGTCATCTTTGTTTTACCAAAAACACTGGCATATTGTCGGACCAGAAGTCACTACTCTTTGTGTTGATATTTTAAGTGGTGCTCCTTTCCCTGAAAATCTTAATCACACTTTCATTTCTCTTATACCAAAAGTTTCGGACCCTATCAGAATGCGGGATCTCAGACCTATTAGCTTATGTAATGTCATTTACAAAATTATTTCCAAGGTGATTGCTAACAGGTTACGAGTGGTGATGGACAAGATTATCTTTCCAACTCATAGTGCTTTTGTACCGGGGAGGTTGATTACAGACAATGTGCTATCTGCTATTGAGGTATTCCATTACATGAAGTCCCAAAGAGTAGGTAAAACGGGGTATATGGCGCTTAAGTTAGACATGGCAAAGGCATACGATCGGGTTGAGTGGAGTTTCCTTGAACATGTTATGAGAACGATGGGCTTTGCTGAACAGCGGATAAATCTGATTATGAGGTGTGTCTCGACTGTCTCTTTCTCGGTCCTTTTTGATGGGAGTCCTTCACAGATTTGCCATCCATCTAGAGGTCTGAGACAAGGCGATCCGCTTTCACCGTTCTTGTTTTTGCTTTGTGCTGAAGGACTAACCGCTTTGATACGACATAGTGAGCAGGCCGGCAGACTTCATGGCATCCGGATTGCAAGACAGGCGCCGATTGTGTCTCACTTTCTCTTTGCTGATGATAGTATCGTTTTTGCAAAAGCTACTTGTCAACAGGCAACGGAAATCGTCTCTATCTTCCATGATTATGGAGTAGCGTCAGGTCAACAAGTCAACTTTGCAAAATCGGAGCTAACTTTCAGTCCGAATGTGAGTGAACAAAGGCGGCTGGACATCCAAAGTATCTTGGACATACAAGAGGTTGAAAAGCATGAACGGTACCTCGGCTTGCCCACCATGATTGGGCGTTCAAAAAAGATTATTTTTGGTCAGCTTAAGGAGCGTTTTTGGAAGAAGGTCAAGGGGTGGAAAGCCCGAACTTTATCTCGTGCTGGAAAAGAGGTGCTAATCAAATCGGTTCTTCAAGCTATACCAATGTACACAATGTCATGCTTCCAACTACCTTTGGGAATTTGTCGTGAGTTGGAGCAAATGATGTGTAAATTCCTGTGGGGAAACCAGGAACAGAAATCTCAGATATACTGGATGAGCTGGTCACGTATGTGCCTTTCCAAAGACCGGGGTGGGCTCGGTTTCCGAGACTTGGCGTCTTTCAACATGGCGCTGCTAGCTAAACAAGGGTGGCGGCTTATTCAATAGCCTGATTCTCTGTTAAGTCGACTGTATAAAGCCAGATATCATCCTAGATCTTCGTTCTTGTCAGCTTCTCTTGGTTTCAATCCAAGTTACACTTGGAGAAGCATTTTGGCTGCTCGATCAGTGTTGGAGCAAGGTATGTATTGGCAGGTTGGGAATGGGAATAGTCTGAATGTTTGGCATGATCATTGGATTCCTCGCCCGTCGCCTTTTCAGGTAGTTGGAAATTTCTATGGTGCCGATGACAATCTTAGAGTAATCGATCTTATTGACTGGGAATTGGGGGAATGGAAAAAAGATTTGGTCAGCAGTGTTCTTGCGCCATGTGATGTCGACATTGTACTTCATCAACATCTGGTTGATCCTCGACTGGCTGATCAACTAGTCTGGTTCTACACGAACAATGGCGAATTCTTAGTAAAATCAGCTTATCATCTGAGTTTTGAAAAGAAGCTCGCTGCTGCTGAACGTGGGGTTTCATCGGAAGGGGTTGGACATCATGTTTGCAAACAACTCTGGACTCTTCAGGTTGCACCAAGGACTCGGAATCTAATCTGGCGAGCCTGCAAAGATATCCTGCCTTGTAAACAGAATTTGGCTAAGAGAAAGGTAACCACAGATCCTTTTTGTGAGGTATGTAGGTGCACTGAATCTGTTCTTCATGTCTTAGCATGATACATATTACCTCAGTTAATTTGGGAGCACTTTCCACACTTAGAATGTTTGGGAGAAGGGACGGAATCCATGATGGATTGGGCGGAAAGAATTCTGTCAATGGAGCAACAGCAACGCAACTTATGGGATGTTATTTCAGGAGCCCTTTGGAGAGCCAGAAATCAGCGGGTTTTTGAAGGATTTCAAACTGACCCAGCAAGTTTAATTGAACGATCCCAGATTTCTATCGAGGAGTTTGATAAGGCTTCACAGGCTATGAAAATTGCAATACCGAATACTGTGGAAGGGAATCAGAGATGGTCCAGACCGCCAACGGGCTGGGTCAAACTTAATTCCGATGCCTCGGTTGTTGGTCCTAACTGTGGGATAGGGGTGGTGTGCCGCCTAGACACTGGGGAAGTTTATTTCGCAGGATCAAAGCGCATACAAGATGGAACGACAGTAGAACTAGCTGAAGCTGAAGCTATTAAATGGGGATTGGAAATTGCTTGCTTTGTAGGTGTGACTCATATTTTGATAGAATCTGATTGTTTACCGTTGATTATGAAGCTTCGGAATTCAGTGCTTCCCCGAACAGTACTAGGGACTGTTCTAGCCATGATTTTGGAGCGGAAAGTGGATTTTATCAATCTTAAATGGAATCATGTCCGACGTGCAGCCAATAGGGTAGCCAACTGGCTTGCTTGCTGGAAACCTTCCTCTACTTTTTTAATTGTGAATGATATTTCTTTGCCTTTAGATCTTATTAATCTGCTGGAGTTTGACAATGATGTATTTCTGAATGTGGTTTGAATGAATGCTGGTTTGTTATCAAAAAAAAAAAAGTCAACAACATCGGCCCGCACAAAAAGGGAAAAGAAAAAAGAGCATGTATCAATTTTCCTCCAAAAAAATAGTCAACAACTCCCTAGGAATGTCAAATAAAGTCAATAACAACGGTACACATGGGAATCATGAATATTGGGCGCCTCGTGTTACAAGCGTGGAATAGTCATCTGCCGGCCGCTTTTCCATCTTCCAATTTCAAATTGGATTTTGATTTGCCCTCTTCAGGGTTGTCGTTTACTGACGGTTGACGTGCGGATGTGCCACCGACCTCTATATCCGACAACACAGGATGACGGTGTGGGGAAAACTATATATTTCCTTCCCTGCTTCTTTATCTCCGTCTTAAGCGATGGAATGTCCGCGAAGGCTTACGATAGGCGATTTATGGCGCTCCTAGAGTTCAAAGGTGACAAATTTCCACCTAATGAGAGAAGATATCAGAAAACAGAGAGGAGCTAGGGCTGACGGGAATGAATCAGAGCTAGGGCGATATTCTTCCCTCTTGCTCTTGTTCGTATTTTTTGTTTTTGATTGAAGAAGCTATGGAGATGGGATGGATTACTGAGTTTCCATTCGATCACATGGATCAGAGGCCGAAGAAGAGGCCTTGCTTGCGTTGGGATGTCCGCTCCTCATCTTCATCAGGTATGAGATCTAGTTCCAAGATGTCAATTTCCTTGTTCATATGTTATATATTTCAAAAATCTTGTTTCTAAACTTTTTTAGGTTTTGTGTTAATACTCTAATTAGATCAGCTATATGCTTTATCGATTCTTTGTATTGATGAAACTTAGGTGACAGGTATCGATTTTGATTTTGTTAGTAAGGATTTCTCTTTTTGATGGTAACTAATTTGATATCCATAAATTTGTCACTGAAGCATCGCTTAAATCTTGTTCTTCCTTTTAAAATTGGCTTATCATGTCGTCGACACTCTGTTTCGTCTTTTGATAAGTTGTTTACTTGATCCTATCTTTGATGAATTAGTTATGAAACGTTCTATTTAGCCTAATATTGTTGGTGGAGTTATATAAGTCAATTGCGATTCCCTATTGAATATTAGTAAGGTTTCTTATAAGGTGATATACTAAGATTTATTACTATGAGCAGCACTCTTTATTTTTTATATATATAATATATAACGGGTTCTCTTTGATGAAAATGAAAGGATGGAAATTTGGCACGAGTAGGGGATATAATTATTACTGTATCTTCTTAACATGAGCCCAATGCTCAGTGGTTGGCTGTCTGTAGGCTCAACTAAGTATATTTTGTGGCCAAGAGATTGGAAATGTTGCAGCCTTTACACCTACAAGCATTCCTTCAGATCACACTTCTATATTTCTGTCTGCCAAGGAAGTGGAACACAATTGCTCTCCCCCATGGAGACTTGGAGAGAAGATGACAAGGATGATCATTACAAGTTTGAGATTGGAGATAATTTAATGTCCCGTCGTAATTACACCTCACCATTGAACAATTTACATTTTCTAATCTGGGTTGACTGCCACTGTTTATTATTTATGTTTTGTGAGTACTCGTGCTCATGCAGATTGAGGTGGTTATATAGACACAAGGACTTGATCAAGAATTATAATATTGTTATTACGGATTATTCTGATTCCCTTATTATTCTAATGGTTTTGTTTCTGTATGAGCTGTGTTTCTGATTTGTTTGTTGATTCTTAATTCTTGCAGATAAAATCCATGGGAAAATGGGCAAAGGTTCGCATCTGTTGATTTCTGTCTTCCATGTGTAAGGTGTACCTTGCTCTGTGTGCCATTGCAAATCTTAATATTGCTTATGGACTCCCTCAGGGACTTTTGGTCGTGTTTTATTTATTGATTTTGTTGTGTGGATGCTATGTTGGTTTATCAGAAAGACAGAGACATTACAAAGCTAATCGATTTTGGTTTAAGATAAAAGATCATGTGAAGCAAAATTTTGAAACAGAGGTTGCATTTACTGTGGAGAGTCTAGAGTCACTGAAGACATAAGTTAAACATCTTCAAGCAATGGTATGTACCAACTTGTCCTTTAGGTTATATAACTGAATCATGGTGCATGTGCTTTGTTTCCTTCCTTAGTTTCAAACACTTTCGCAGCCTTGAATGTATGTGCCTTACCATCCCTTTTTATATTGTTTTAGTTGTTTATAGTTTTTACCTTAGCTGTGTTTAAAAATGGGATCTTTGATTTGATGTGAACATTCCTACTGTCAATGAAGGATGTTAGAAGTACGAAAGCATTTTAAGGTGCCCTCCCTCAGGTGTTTACATCAGTCTCAATGACAAGTATGAATACTAACCTTGCCTCTTACTCCTTTTTTAATTTTCTTTAAATAGATTTGGTTTGATGCATACATTGTCATATATCCAAGGGAAAGATTCTAGAGTCGTTGAAAAACTTGTCTGAAAGAAACATCCAAGCTATTGTGATTATTGTTGTCAATAAACTTTATATTTGCTTCCATTTTTATTATTGGTTTCACTTTAAAATATACTCTTTATTGTTTAGTATTCCACTACAATATAAAATGCATTTAGATGGATATCTTTCAAACTATTATAATTATCGTAAGTTTCTAGGGTTGTTTATTCTTCCGTATTATTTGCCCTTAACTTGAATCAATGAATGTGCTTTGTATAAATAGTTTCATTGTTGTGCTTCTCTTCATATGTTGGCAGTTGCTTATAATATTACTTTGTTCATGAGCTTCTCACTAAACTCATTAGGTGTTTGACTGAATAGATTTCAAGGGAAGAGTGCATGTTGCAGTTAGCTGAAAATGGGAAGGACTTTGTCTTTTGGGATTCTCTTCATCTCATTGAGAAGGCCTACAAGAAGTTTTTTTAATTATGTTACTTTTACAAACACTGATGGCATTCTAATTAAGAGTTTGTATATTGTGCAGCTATCTAGAAAGAGAAAATTGATACTTTTAGATTCCAAAGGAAAGACAATGATCTTTAGTAGGATTCATTTTACTAAATTATCAAGGAACACCTCGATATTGGTTTGACTTTGTTTTATTGATATTTTAGTTGCTCTTGTTTGAATTTCTTTGCTAATTACTGAGTCCAAAATTCATGTATTCTCACATATCTCAATTGATGGTTTTAGTTGGTTTTGAATCATTTATTGTGCCTATTTCATCATTTCACTATTCATATTACTACAAATTATTTTACAAATCAAATTGTGTGTTTTGTTGCTGCTCAATTGATGCTCAAACAACAACTTTCTTAACCTGATTGAATTTCTGCAGGAGTTCATATTGACAACACTGGAAACTGAAACCATTATTTTTGTAACTCGTTGTGTTGACTTCCGATTTAAATGGTGTTCCATGGGCAGTGTTTCTTTTTTTATAATAAAAAAAGTATAAACGTATTTCTTTGTTTGATTATTAAGCTCATAAAAGTGTTCACATACTCTCTAATGTTAGTTGGTTTTCTATGGTTTTTTCTATTATAGTCAATATCTTCATGCTGGAATTCAAGCTGAGTGTTGTTATCTTTTGTGAAGATTATAGACAATAATTCGATGCAATTTATAAACATCTGATGCAATAAAATCCATTATTCACTAAAGGAGGATCAATTGACTTACGTGGTCGTTCCAAGCGTTCTCCTTGTTGAAGAAGATGGCTGCTCTAAGACTCCTTGTTGGGTTAATACTGGTTCTGGTGATGTGGATGGTTGCCAGGTGAACCAATAACAAAGAAACCCCGATTGGCAATGGTACTAGAATCTGTATATATTTTAAAGTTCGCACTGATTTCAAATTTAAGATAAGTGCTCGTACTTTCCATTTTGTCTATGGAAGAGAGTAAAATAAAACTCTTTATTTTAATTTTTCAATCTCTCCAGTAGAATGAAGAATAAAGAGAAACAAGGTCGTGCCCCCAAATTCCGTGCCCCCAAGGTTTGGTGAATCACAACTCCATAAACATACTTGCCTAATCTGTTAATGAAACCTCTGGGTTGCTGACCTGGCCTTTTTAATTTCATTTGTTAAGTAAAAACCAACCTAAATCCAAATAATTTTTGTAAACAAACACAAACCCAAAGCTATATGTTGGGTTGATGGTCGACCACATGCAAAAGAGAAGCGAGAGTAACAGGGCATATTTCATAAAAAAAAAAATCAGTAGAGAACACAAGTTAGTGACTACAGAAACCACCATAGGTAAAAAAGGGTAATTTGCCAACTCTGGATGAACTTATCTTTGAAAAAAATAATTTGAGTTCAGTGTTTATTTCACTTTGCAATTGACTTGAATTTAATTCATATTAATTTCAAACTAACAAGTCCAAATCACCAACTTAAGAGTTTTATCAACATTATAGATAAGTATAGTTACGGAGTTATGTTTGACCAAAACCATCTTAGTTTCGCCATCATGTCCTTGGTTTAGGAAATTAATCAATCATATATTTTAAAACCCTAACCTCTTTTGCATTGATGATCTTTGTCTTCTGATTGGAAGGAGCCAAGATTTTTTTTAATAAAAGTTTCTACGACCTGAAACACGAAATATTCCATGACCCTACCACATGATCAATATAAAAATATGAGGGAATCATCATTTGAATTAAAAGCATGGAACCTCTTGTGGGAGTCCAAATTCTAAAATGTCCTGTTTGCTTGTAGGATACAAGTTGACACTAACACTTACCAGTGGTTCAATGACATCTTTGAAAACCTTATCTTCACCTTCAATGGCTACTTCCTGGTAAAGCAGCAGATCAGAATATAAAATCCTTGCAAGGAATATATTTCTGAGATCTTAGTAAGAATTGAGTTATTATCTTAGTGGATAAATATACTTGCCATCCAAATGGATAGTAAAATGTGTATCCATCCTTCTTGTCCGTGACGGATAAAAAGCCTTTCTTAGATTCTGCAGCAACTGAACCATATCAAGAGAGTACCTCTTAAAATCAACCATTGTTACATAATCACAACACATTCAAAATGATTTACAATGTTTAAATGATCCCTCTTACAGATGTCAGAAATACAAACTAACTGAGCAAATAAAATCAAATACCTGGAGAGCTCTTGAACAACAAAGACATGCCTAAACAGAAAGCATGAAGCACAATTAGCTACAAATCAATTGAATTGCATCAACTCAAACATAAAGGATTGAAGGGTTCATAACTTCAAAAAACTTGAATAATATATTAGTTCGCAAGAATTTCGTTGAACACATAACCTACAAAAACAAAATAGAACCAACTATAGTCGGTAATCGATTTCATCAAAAATGTAACGTACATATCTATGACAACAAAACAAACCTCATGATTGATAATAATCGAACACCATTAGCAACAAATTAATTGAACTACATTAATGAAATCAAAGAGAGAAAGGGTTTATGAACTCACCCTAAATTCAATAGGAGCAACCGAGCAATCAGTTCAAGTCACGAACAAATTGTGAACGACGACACAACAGGCATACTTAAATACACTTCCGGAACACAAACTCCAAGAAAGTAGAAGAGGACAGTAGCCAAAAATCGAGAACAACAATCATCAAACTTGAGATTTCCCCACCACCGTTGACCGCCTCCTTCATTTTCGCCCCCTTCCATGTCGGCGTCTTCTCTAAGGACAACAGCCACACACCTAGCAATTTCCCCACTGCCTCAATCAAAATAGGACTAGGTCAAGCTGTAACCCTCAATTTTTAACAATGAAAGCAAGACATACTGCACCCTCTCATTAAAAAGGAAAAAAATAACCAAGCAAGATGTATTCACGTATTCTTAGGTCGAACTCAAACTCATCATGGAATTGACTCCAAACGAGCAGATAAATCTAGCATAGTGTACAAGGTGTATGTGCATCTTTCCTTAAAATTATTGGATTTGATGTAGAAAAAGCTCACTGGAATTATTTAAATTTATGCACTAGAAGCTAGACAGACTAAAACATATAAAGAAGTGATCAAATCTACACGACACGCTGAAAATTTCAATGCTCTGATGAAATTATATAATGTTTACATTATTCAATGTACTAAATAAGTAGCCAATCACTTGGCTAAGGAGTTTTGGCCTGTCAGCAGTAGAACAGGTGATTTCATGCATAGTCCTAATAATTTCAAAAGAGTAATCAGGCATTAGTAATAAGGTTTATAGACTAATCATGGGGAAATATTAAGACAAAATCTTCTTGTTTGACGCAGATAGCAAGAATTTCTAAGCAAAAAGTGAACCTCTAGATTCTTACCTTGAGATCTATTCAGCGGGATTCACTACGCTATCTCTATCTTCAACATCATATATTCTGAGTTGATAGTGAAAGACTTCCAGGTGCTGAGATGAACCAAAATTTGAGGGTGCGGGCTGGCATTACATAAATAAAATGATTATACAAAAGAGAAACTATAAGACAGAATTTGCAATTTTTGAAGCACAAAATGTTTCTAGGACAAATCCAGTAACGTCAAAAGTTCTTAATGATAAGTCTTCTGGATCTGTAAGATCGTGGAAGAAATCGAATCAAACCCACGATGTCATTATGAAAGTGCAGAAGTTCAAATATATATGTGGAGTCGGAATTCAACAGGATTTATGGCATGTTTGAACCTCTACTCTGAATTTAGTAGGAGACCTTCTTATGGAGTATTTAATTGAAGGTGGGAATTTAATTCTTTTTATCATATGGAGCAAAAAAATATTACTTTCCTGGGATAGAAAATTATCACCCACAAAATAGAAAGAGCTTTTTGTCCTAAGGAAACTAATGTCCATTAAACATATGAAATCCTCATTAGAGTTGCAAAAGTTTACCAAAGCCCTAATTTATCAGTAAAATGTCTGGGTTTTCACATAAGCAAACTAAATCCATCACTACATTGACAAGATTCGATCACAACAATCTCAATTTCCGAATCTGCCAAATAAACCCTATACAATAACTATTCTTAGATTGAATGGATAGGAGGAAATGAAGGAAATGCAGCTGGGTCCAAGATTTTAAACCTTGAGAAGAAGAGGATTGAGGTTCAAACGAAACTTGCTCTGCTTTGACCATTACACATAATTTATCCCGATATGAACCATTCTTTCTCAGAGCAAGCTGAGCACAACATTAAAAGGGGAACAAGAAATCATAATCCATCGACAATTGTACAAGGATCCATAACAAGAACAATTAGAGAGAAGTTGAACCTGCGGGGGAGAGCCACTTGGGAGAAATGCCTGATTGATTGACGGAAATAGGGTGTGTTGAATGCACACCATTTCTGTGTAAATTAAGCTTGAGCGTAGTTGTTTTTTTTTTAAGAGAGTAGAGACGAATAATATGCAGTCCATGGCATGCAAATTTCGAGTATGAGTCAAACTCAGTAACCTATACTGAGTAACAAAAACCCTAATTCAATAGCTAGATGAAAAATCAGAACACTAAACCCTAAATCTATTCCTGATTTTAAGGAATTGCAAAAAACAAAACCCTAAATTTCCTAAACTTACCTCCAATTCATTCTCGTCAGCCACCGCCACCGTCACAAGCGACGCTCCACGTCGGGCACCTCAACTGCAACCACCAGCGACGCCGGCATCTTCTCCCTCGTAACGCCCTCATCGTTGAACTTGAAAAGCACCCTAGAAAATCGGGAACCCTCACCATCGAACTCCATGAGCACATAAAGACGGATGAAGGATTCCGGAAATAGAGGCGGTGAAGAAACGAGAGAGATGGAGTGAGGAGAGGAGTCAAGGGGTGCAGGCCAAAATCAACTTTTAATGAACTTTTAATGGACCTTTATCAGTAATACAAATTATAGTGGGTATCATTTTCCCGCGTGCGTAGCATGCGGTGCCTTCCTAGTGTTAGAAAATACTATCTTATAACAATTATATTCCCCCACGTGGCAACGGAATCCCACACCATGCTTTAATTCGTTCACATGATTTGTATTTGTGGCCTTATGCAGTGCTGACAAACATGATCTCTAACATTAATTAAAATATTTACTCTTCTCCCGATCCAAGATAATTAATACAAGCGAAACCATGTGACGGTAGAAATGAAGACGATGTTACGTAGAAATATCAAATTCTTCCTCTTTCGTTAATAACTAGTTTATGTACCTGTATTTTGTACAAGTCTATAATATAAAATATATTTTATACAAAAAAAAAAGAAATTTACATATAATTTATTTTCTTAATATTAAAAAAATATTTTATAATACAGACTATATTTTTTTCACTTACCAAATTTTAAGATCTCTAAGTTTTTTTCTTTTTTTTTGATACGGAAAGGAATTTGGGCGACCACTAACACGCTAGTGGTCGACCAAGAGCATCCTGACGGATGAGGGCTAGAAAGCCCGGGTCAGCTGCGAGAGGGAAGGAGGATACACGCCTAAACGATCCAGCGATGAAGTCCGCCGCAGAATTGCACTCCTGTCGAACATGAGAAATGCTCCAATCCTGGAATCGAGCCAGCAAGCAATGGATGTCCGCGCGTAGCAACTCGATCTCCCACGGGCAGCGCCAGTCACCGAGTACGGCATTGACCAGCTGCAAACTGTCGCCTTCGATCTGAATCCGGGGAATGCCACGTCTGATGGCCTCAAGAAGTCCCTGGCGTAAGGCGATGGTCTCGGAAATCAGCACAGACTGTCGACCAATCAGTCCTCCGTCGAAGTAGATGGGGGAGCCACCAGAGTCCTTGAGGATGAATCCAATGGAGGCCACGCCATCTGCATTAACTGCACCATCAAAATTTAATTTAATAAAATCACTTTTAGGTTTTTCCCATGTGGATCGCTTTCTTTCATCCCGTCCACGAGCGCTGCGGTTTCGGGGACCAAGAGATGAGGCATCCTCTGCAAGTTTCCAATCTTTGACCTGGTTACGGGTAAACTCAGCGATTTGGTCGGCGTTATCTAAGATCTCTAAGTGCTTGTTTGGTTGTCTATTAAAATCCCATGATTTTAAAAAACCCAGGAAGTAGCATCTAATACATGTGTTTGGTTACATTATTTTCGCGGATAAAACACAGGAAGTTAAATTCCCATGATTTGCACTTCCTCCATAATGGAGGAATTACAATTACCTAGGTGGGGGTGGGTAAGATCAAATTCCTCCATAGTTTAATTTCAACCAAACATATTTTTTAAATTCCCATGATTTAGAATATCCGGGAAATCAATTCCCATGAATTAAATTCCTATGAATTCTACTTTCTGTATTTAACCAAACGAGCACTAAGTATAATTATATATTATAGTACTATTATTATATTTAAAAATTTTATTCCATATTAAAGAGTATATTTCTTGCTAAATATAATTGTATATTAGTAATATTAATAACATTATTATATTTAATAAAATTGTTCCATAATAAATTACGCTCCAAACATGACTTGCTAAATTTTAAGATCTCTAAATATAATTATATATTAGTAATATAAGAAATATTATTATAATAAAAGGACTGTAAGTACTTCAACAAACGAAGGACAAAGAGATAAATGAAAAAATTAAAATGTTTACGTGGATATTTGTTCAAAAATGTTTACTTGGATAGTTAAGACGACGACACGTAGGATAGATAGATTATACTTTAGTTATAATATATGAGTCCGGTTCAAGTGCGAATGGGCGCCCAGGTGCGAAATAAGAAAGAACAGAAGCCGTTGGATCAAGAAAAATTAAAGGCGCTGATCATTTCACTTAAAAAGGGGAAAAAAACGGCAACGGGCGAATTATTCGCGTATTTTTGAAAAAAACGGAAATAGGACACGCGCCCGGATTGTTCATCAATATTGTGGATTTGTTCATCAATAATGTGGATTTGTTCATCAAAACTGTGATTTTGTTCATCAAAACTGTGATTTTGTGCATAAATAAACTATTGCTTGTGCATCAAAAATCTATTGTTTGTACATAAAAAATAAACAAATGTGTATCAAAATTACATGCAATATGTTCATCAACATTGTGATTTTGTTCATAAAAAAACGAAAATATTTGTTCATCGGTTTTGGCATATTTGTTCATCGGTTTGTGCGTATTTGTTCATTAGTAACATCAATTTGTTCACTGGTTTATGCATATTTGTTCATTGCCTTTTTCATATAATTGTTCATTACTAGATGCATATTTGTTCACTAGTAACCTCAATTTGTTCATTACTATATGCATATTGTTCATTACTAACATCAATTTGTTCATAGTTAAATAAGGCACAAGCACACCTAAAACATAAGGGTATAATAATGAACAAATAAGGTTATATCCATGAACAAATAAGGGTATATCCATGAACAAATAGGGTATATCAATGAACAAATAATGGTATACCAATTTGTTCATAGCTAAATAAGGCACAAACACACCTAAAACATAAGGGTATAATAATGAACAAATAAAGTTATATCCATGAACAAATAAGGGTATATCCATGAACAAATATGGTATATCAATGAACAAATAATGGTATACCGATGAACAAAAAAGAAGTATACTAATGAACAAATAATGGTATATCATGGGTATATCAATGAACAAATAGGGGTATATCAATGAACAAATACGAGTATATTAATGAACAAATATGAGTATATCAAAACTAATTATATGTGCATAATAAAACCACATAATATTGTATTCCTACACATAAATAAGGTTAAAAAATAAAATTTAAAAACTAAAAAAGTTCGAAATCAATGAACAATGTTATCAAAAACTCAATGCACAATTAGTTAGTATTGATGAACAATTGGTGAATATTGATGAACAAATCGCTATTTCTGATGAACAAACTGGGCGTGTATCATAAAAACGTATTTTTCAAAAAATTCGTGAATAATTCGGGAAAAATTCGTTCGTGTCGTATTTTATTGAAAAATACGCGAATAATACGGGAAAAATTCGCTCGTGCCGTATTTTATTTTTTTTAATGAATGTTTAATCAGGGGCGTTGATTTTTCGGAATGAACGATCGAGATTTATTCTTATTTCTCACACAGGGGCCCATTCGCACATGACTCTTTTTCATAATATATTGTTATTTGTTCAAAAGATAATATTTACAAAAATTAAGAAAAATTAATAAATAGATATTAATGGATAAAGATGAGAAGAAAAAATTACTAAAAATATTAGGTAGAATTTTATTGGATAATATAGATAAAAAAATAATATTAAATGAGTGTAATCTTGTAAGAAAAAAATAGATGTAACAGGAAAAAATACAACAAATATTTTGAAATAACGAAAAAAATAAATAGACAAATATCATTTCAATATAGCCCCCTGAACTTGTGTCAATTTGTCATTTAGACACCCCACCTTTGTTTTGACTCTATTGAACACTTGAACTTAACAATTCTGTTCTATTGAATACCTAGTCGAGGATATTGACAATGAGTGCATTACACGCGTGATGACATGGTAAAGGTATGTTCCACATAATGCCATGTGTACGCCATGTGTATGCCACATAATAATACTTATAACTTAAAAAATAAATTAAATTATTTTATTAAAAGAAAGAAAAAAATAAGGGGATTGAAATGTGTCTTGTTCGGCATTATCTTCTTCATCACAAACTCACAATTGGGAATTTGGGAAGAACCAAAAAGTATCCAGATCTAGATTTAGAAACTAACAATCCCTGGGAGAAACTCCACACCACCACCAATCTAAACATTACACCACCAGTTGACCAAAAACACCACCACTACCAAAAATTTGAGAACACCGCCACTCGGTGACCATTGCCACTCATTCGGATCTGAACAGTGACCGCCACTCATTCGAATCTGGCTGCCACTCATTCGGATCTTGCCGGAGACCTTAGGGTCTAGCCGGAAAACCACCTTTGGCCTCGTTTCCACCTTCTCCAGGATCTGAGTATTCCGCCCGACAATCGAACATGGGAGAAAAACAACCCAAACCGACCAAATGTCCACCGGATCCGAACGGTGACCGCCGTATCTAGCCGATCTAGCCGGGTACTTCCGGATCTGGTGATTGCCGGATCTAGTCAGGTAGTTCTGGATCTGGCCAACAACTTCTGGATTGGGGCTAGATCCGTCATTGGGGCAGCATCCAGTCCCCATGGAATCTAGCAGTGGCTATGCAGGATAGTTGTAGAAGAAAGGGGTTCATCAATTGAAAAATTTATGTAGAAGACATGGATGGTGTTCAAGGGTAAAAAATAAAAATGTAGAATATATTAGATAATTATTGTTATATTTATTTTATTCTAGCTCTTATCTACTTTGTTAGAATCTTTTAATTACTTATTTTATGCTATTAGTTACGTAGATATCTCTAGGCTATCTTGTAACTTAATTATTTTTCGGAAATTTCATGTGGTAACCCTGAGGTATTGCTTAATTCACGAGGTGTACCAATGTTTAACATATTTCGCGTGATAACCTTGAATTTTATACCAAATTTGCCTTATACCCAAAAATGTTAAACTTAACACTTACCGTTAACTTTCTTAGAAAAAAATTGAAAGAAAAAGAAAAAATAAGGTAAATGTGGTTTTACTCTTTTTTTGACGCTAACCATTTTATTTTTATGCTAATCCCAATTTTTTTATGCTAATCCATTATCCATGGTAACTACTGCTAATGTAGTTTTGTAGATCATAACTAATTTTTATCAAACAACCAGATCGATGTCAGTAACATTGAATTTGTTTGAAAACCCTAAATTGATTAAAACCCTAAATTAATTTGAATCCTTGAATCTTAACTTGAAATCTTCTTTGACAACCTTTTTGTTGTTTCATTTTTTTCAATTAAACCCAATCCTGCATTCAACGAGCAGTGGAACCTTCATTTTTTCCAATGAAACCCAATCCTGCATTTTTTCCAATTTTTTATGCTAATCCAATGGTGGTAGTCATCGAGCTTTGAGGATGGCAATTTGAAACCAGAACTTTTTTCGAACAAAGTAAAAATGCGTTTTATTTTTTTATTTTCAGTTTTCCTTTTAATTTTTAAGCAAACTGTACGGGTTAAGTTTAACATTTTTGGATATGAGATGAATTTGGTATAAAACTCAGGAATACCATATGAAATATGTCAAACTTTAGTACACCTTGTGAATTATGCAATAACTCAGGGTTATCACGTGAAATTTTCGATTATTTTTTTTTGGGTAGAAATCTTGTAACTTAATTAATTCTTGTGTATAAAGCCTTTGGATGATGGTTCATTAATAAAAGGGATTTTCCTTTTGGTACCCTTGTGATTTCGACTATTTCTTTTGGTGCCCAAAAAAAATTCTTATTCTTTTTGGTACCCTCGTGTTTTTAAACAAGTCCTTCCCATACCTTAAACACGTTAAAATGTCTAATTCCATCCCTTTCTAATATTTCCGTTAGAAAAATAATAAAATTAAACAAAAAACCTAAATTTTATTTTTACCCCTCTCTTCCTTAAACTCTCGACTTTGGCGGAAGAACCGAGTCAAATGAAGCAATTCAACTCTCCAAACCCTTTAATTGACATTAAATTTCAGCCTAAACACCTAAAGCAAAGCATAAATCCCTAGAAATTTCACCTACCAAGCATGAGCATTGAAGAAATTAAGCTAGTATATAGACGTGCAGAGCTGAAGGATGCGGAAATTAAAAGATGTTGGTGTAGTTGGTTGGTGGCTCAGCAGCGAGCCAGTGAAGATGACAAGCTGTTGAGAGACTAACATTTCATGGAGGTTTTCAAGTGCCCAAAGCAACGCATAGTAGCTTTTTTCACTCTCATCAATGGCCACCATCACCTTCTTTCTTTCCCTTTCCATTTCTCCCCCTTCTTCTTTTTACTGTTATGGATCTTTTTCACAAGCGGGATTTAAGATTTAATTGGAAAATTGTTGAAGAGGGCAAAGAGAAAAAAGTGTAAGCTCTGATGAGTAATTTACAGTGTTTAAGTGGAGTGGGAGAACAAGAGCAGAGTTCAATGGAAATGTTTAAGTGGAGAGTTTAAATTAAAGAAGAGAGATCGAGAGGTAAAAAAAAAAGTTAGGCCTTTTTTTTCATTTTTTAAACGGAAATATTGAAAAAATGGATGGAATTAGAGATTTTAATGTGTTTAGGTTACGAGAAGGACTTATTTAAAAACACGAGGGTATCAAAAGGAATAAGAATTTTTTTTGGACACCAAAAGGTAAAGTGGAAACCACAGGGGTACCAAAAGGAAAATCCCTTAATAAAAATACAGCTTATTCACAAACTTCTATCGTTGTATAGAATCAAGAAAAAAGGAAATGAAAAATAGAAAAAGAAAAAAGGAAATAGAAAGAAAGAAAGGCAAATCGGAAAATAGGGAACAAAAGAAAGTGGAAAAAAAGGAAAATAGGAAAAAAGGAAACTAGATAAAAAAAAAATTATAAAAATTTCTTTACCACACTCTCTACTCTCCTAAAAGCGAGTGAAGTACACGGAGTTTGACATGTCAACAATCAGGTATTTAATAGAACATAATTGTTAAATTTAAGTGTTCAATCGGATCAAAACAAAGGTGGGATATCTAAATAATAAATTGGCACGAGTATAGGGGGCTGTATATGTTTTAAGCCCTAAATTTAACTATACGAAGTTCCAAGAGGCAATACAATCACCCCATGCCATGTGATTTTAAGGTTCCATTCCAAGCCACGACTTATATGCCAACTTCACCATAAGACTTTCAGTTACTTTACTAGCTAGCTACTTGGAATTAAAAGATAGACCAAATACATATGTCTAGTTTATTTCAACATGAGAATTTAATTTTTGGGAACTTAGTGCTTGTTTGGTTCACTTGTAAAATCCCATGATTTACAAAATCCCAGGAAGTGTCATTTATTATCTGTGTTTGGTTGGAAAAAATTCAACAAAAAATCCTAGGAAGTCTAATTCCCATGATTTTCAATTCCTACAAAATGGAGGAATTATAATTACCAAGGAAGGGGTAGGTAAGATCTACTTCCACCCCTTTTTTCTATAATTATTTTTTCTTTTAAATTTAATTATTTGTAAAATCTCTATTATACCCATGAATCAACCAATCACATTTCATAAATTTAGGGTTATGATAGTAACTTTATACAAATTCCCACAATTTTTCAAATCTAACCAAACAAAATGTAGAAATTTAATTCCTACAAAAATATTTATAACCAAACACTTTTACGCAATTCCTATGAAGTTTAATTCCCGTGATTTAATTTCACATGATTTAATTTCCTAGGAAGTACATTTCCTATGCTTAACCAAACGAGCACTTAATTTTTTAGGAAGTTATTTCGTCGGAATTTAAATTCATGAGAAATAGCAATAAAAATTTACTTGATTTCGTATAAATATATGAATAAAACAAGTATCATTTAAAACTTATAAGAAAATCTTATCTACACTAGCAATATTAAGCGCAATTTCTATAATTTAAAAGAAATGCAATTTAAAAAAAATTAAATTTTTTATATTTATTTTATGAACCAAACACAAAAATAAAAATAAAAATGAATGCTCAACTAAGGACCTACTGGCCTAGTATAATGAATATCCAACATTTCAACCCAAAAAAAAGGGATGAATTAAGTAAATAGAAAAAAAAATCTAATTAGGTGGATATTAAGGAGGGTGTGAAAATTAGATAAATAGTAAAATCCCCCATCATCCACCCCCCACCCCCACTCCCACCGAGTTGACTCGGTTGTTGACCGGGTTGACTTGCCCGTTGCCCGAGTTGACTCTGTCGTTGACCGGCGTTGACCGATTGTTGACCGGTCGTTGACTGGCGTTGACCATCATCACTATCATCACTTTCATAATCGTCATCACCGTCATCACAATTTTTTGATGACAAAAAGTGTAATAAAAGGTAAAAATTGTTATCAAAATGTCTTAATGACACTTTTTTATGACAAAAAGTATCATCAAAGGCATTCAACCACATAAAAACAACCGTCATCACTATCATCACAAATTTTTTCACCGTCATCACAATTTTTTGATGACAAAAAGTGTAATAAAAGGCAAAAAGTGTCATCAAAATTTCTTGATGACAACTTTTTGATAACAAAAAGTATCATCAAAGGCATTCAACCATATAAAAACAATCGTCATTACACGGTTCGAACCGTCATCAACTGTCATCACTTGTCATCGTTACTTGATGACGGTTTGATTGTCATCAACTATCATCTCTACTTGATGACGGTTCGATTAATTTGTCATCAAAAAGGTCTTGATCACAAACAAGTGTCATCAAACTGTCATCACTACTTCATGACGGTTTGTGTAATATCCCTCATTTTTCTAAAGGGTAAAATGTAATTTTATATTTTCCTTTAACATAATAAAGTATGTAACATATTTTATTTCTTAAATTTATAAGGTTATAACATTTTAAATGTTATAAGGTTGGTTTATAAGTCTAAGACCATATTTAAAGGTTACAAAAAAATTATTTCTCATATTATAAGGTGAAAAATTATGAACCATATGAATTATGATTTTATTATGTATAATATGATAAAATGTAACCATAAATGATATGAGTCCAAAGGTTATAAGTAATATGACTTAAGTGTAAGTACTATAATTATATTTTATAAAAAAAGTGTATAAATAATTTTGACTAAAGTTGTAATCAAAGTAAAATGGACTAAAGTTCATATGATATCAATATAGGTTATTTGAAGTACAAAGGTTAAGATGAAAGGGCATTTTTATCACTTTTACAAAACAAGAGGGTTGTTTGTGCAATTTTTCGTAAATGGATTGAACCCGAAATGGGTTGTCTTCAACCTTTAGGGCCGAAACTTTATAATAGGTGAATCATGATTCATGAATTATTTAAGATCATGATAGCCTAAGCTTCTATAGTAGACTTATGCTAACTTAAGCGTATGCTTAGGAACAAGACGTTCATCGTCAACCTAAATTCGATACGCAATCATCAACGAATCGTCAAACACTCGAGGCAAGTGGTTTGGGTTCGATTTCCATATGAAGTTATTTATGCATCACTCGTTTTATCAATCATGTTACATATCTTGTATATGTTTCATGTGCTTTAAATTGTTTTATGACTTTGTTGGGAACTCTTGTATGAATTAAAAATCAATATAGGATTTATATTGTTCTAGATTTAATGACATGTTATTTCTAGTCGTACTTAGGTTACGCTAGATGGACTGTAGGGTCGTTGCCTTGTGATGTGTGTGCCTAGATTAGTAGGCTTGTATGTGCATACTTTATTGTATACGCATCGAATCACTCGACTTTAATCTTGAGTCGATGCTCTACTTGTAAGACCATGGTCAATACCCGCTCGATCGCTGAGGGGTGATGGCACGTAGCTCGTGTTAGTCTGGGCTTGCAACCCAACCTTTGAGTATTTCCGTGGGGCCGTAACCCACATACTATCTTTTGAGTATTTTCGTGGGGTCGTAACCCACATTCTGTCTTACATAAAAAGTATGATTAATTCCAAGCGGAACGATATTGTGATCCTTAAAATTGGTAGAGATTAAATAGGCGCCCGTTGGCGACAATTAAAATGATAGGAAGGCTAGTACAAAATGAAATGCCATCCTTACTCTCGAATTCCGTAATTCTCTAGCTCCAATCAGAATTCGCACAACACGTATGCGGTGAGGTTGGTAGAGGAAAACGTGATCAACGAGGGGTTTAATCACCCACCTGACTAAATGTGTGAAACCCAAGTTCCCAACATAAGTGGATTTTTTTTCTTTAGAAACTAAGAATCATCGTTGGGTGACATTCTCACTCTTTTCTTCAAATCATAGTTTTCATAGGAGGTCCGAGGTCCGAGGATGGGACCGGCTTTCATTCGGTGCCCGACATCCCAACTCCTCCCTTCCTAAAAACCGAACCACCTTCGAAAACCCCATTTGCTTAGTCTGTCACAAGACTAACCGACCATTTATTTTTCCTTGCATGGTCGGCTGGTGTCCATCGCATTTCTTGTCGCGACACATCAGGAGTGGAGTTCTACGTCGAGGACCACGAGGAGCAAAATTGAGGAGTAGTTAGAGTGAAGGTGGTTAGCTTGGAATAAGTTAGAAGGGTCGAGGTTCCGACTTGTGGGACCCTCTCCATTTCAACTTTGTATCCGTTCAAGTTTATTCAACTATTGTATTTGACTTCCGCATCTTATATAAACTTGAGGAGTAGTTAGAGTGAAGGTGGTTAACTTGGAATAAGTTAGAATAATTTTAAGGGTCGAGGTTCCGACTTGTGGGACCCTTTCCATTTCAACTATTGTATCCGTTCAAGTTAGAATAATTTTGGTTAAGTTCTGTAATTACTATAAGCCTTGGGTGACTTCGAGAGTTTAATCTCGGGGTCACTGGCGGTAATATCCCTGTATAAAAAGGGGGTGTTACAGTTTGATCGTCATCAACTATTTGATGACTGTTCGATTGTCATCAATTATCATTACTACTTGATGACGGTTCGATTAATTTGTCATCAAAAGGGCCTTGATGACAAACAAGTCATCAAACTGTCATCACTACTTGATGACGGTTTGATCGTCATCAACTATTTGATGACGGGTCGATTGTCATCAATTATCATCACTACTTGATGACGGTTCGATTAATTTGTCATCAAAAGGGCCTTGATGACAATGGTCTTGAAGACAAACAACCGTCATCAAGTGTCATCACTCAAAGTTTGTTCGTTTTTATCATCATCACAAAAAATAGTTGTCATCAAATCTCATCACCACATAAAAATAGTTGTCATCACCGCATAAAAAACGATTGTCGTCACAAATAAAAAAACAAAGTTGTCATCAAATATTTATCATCACGTTTAATTTTTTAGTGTCATCAAATATCATCACGTTTAATTTTTTAGTGTCATCACATATAACTTTTAGTATCATTATTCAAAGTGTCATCAAATATGTGTCATCACGTACGATTTTTTCATAAACTATCATCAATTGTCATCACTACTTGATGAGGTTTGATTGTTATCAATTATCATCACAAATGTCATCTCTACTTGATGACAGTTCGATTGTCATCAATCGTCATCGCTATTTGATGACGGTTCGGTTGTCATCAACTCTTTATGACATTAAACTGTCATCAGGCTTTGATGATAATGATGTCATCAAGGCTAAATGTCATCAAGTGTCATCAAAGGCTTTCAAAAATAGTTAGCTAGTAACAGCACTAGCCTTGATGGGCAACATGAACTTAAAAAATTGTCAAAGATTTGGAAGAAATAAAGAAAAAGATGAAAATGACTGAACTAAGATACATACTTAGCTAATAACAACACTAGTCTTTCACATTCATACTTCTTCTTATCAAGTATCAAATGAAATCTACAATTGTCAATACTAAAAGGAAAACCAAATGAATAACTTCTGCCAAAAACAGAAAGCATCATCAAACAATGAGCTTCTCTGATAACTTCTGCCAACCAATAGTAACCACAAGAAGTATTATTTACGATTGAAAACCAAATGAATAATTGTTTTCTTATTGAAACTTGTATGAATAATGCCAGAACACAACTTCATATGACTATATTAACCCAAACACTAATGATGGACTGGGTTTTTTATGTTAGCCGCTCTCGTTCTTTGAGGCTCCAAAACAGCTTCTTGGTTCTCAAACTTCACCAACTTCATAAACATCAGCCCAGCTCACCCATGGTTTGCCCCTACTCTTGATGTGCAGTAACAAGCCCCTCCGCCTACAGAAAGGATGCAAAACTATCATTATTATCATTAACTTGTAAAATTCATCTATCCCACCCAATCATTTCTCTCATCCTATCACAATTTTAAAGACAATAAACACATGCAAAAACATCATGATCAATATCATCAAGCTTAGCCTCTTTGTGTAACTTGAAGCTTTGAACTTAGCTTACCCACAAATTCTCTTGATATACTCCAATAAAAGAACACAACTCTGACCAAATTTAACTACTAGAAACCATTCAAAATACCAGTATATACACAATGGCGTTTGGATGATGGATTTGGGGAATGTGGAATCAAGTTAGAATTATTCTACTTATACTTTCATACCAGGTGTCTCTTAAATCCATTCCTCAAAATCTGATTTTTTACAACTTCCTTATTTTGTGCACAAACAAGAATTGAAAACAAGATAACATATCATATGAAATTTAATTACCCAATGTTAATAATACAATAAAATATAGCAAAACCACTTTTAATACCCAAGGTTTGAGATTTACATTGCATTGATTGTTGAAAAAATATTACTCCCTCCGTCCCATATTGTATGAGTTTTTAGCCAAATGCACACTTATTAAGAAAATAGTTAATTTTGCCTTTAAAAAAATACTTTATCCTTTGTTTATGTGAAAAGTGAATTAATTATTTCTAATATCAAGAGGGATGACTTTTCATGTCCAATTGGAGAGGAGGAATTGAATGTCATCCGAATACCAAGAGTGACAATGTATTGAATATGAAGTATAGAAAAAATAAAACCCCATTGATTATGAGACAAAGAATTTGAGCTAAAAACCCATACAATATGGGACGGAGGGAGTAAAAGCTAAACAAAAATATAATCACCTGAAGAGAATCAGGGCAACCATAAGAAAGAAAATCTTCAAGTGACTGATCTTTTTCAAGACATTCTCCACAGTAAAGACCACTATCATGTACTTAGTTATATTGGGACTGAAAATTGTGTACAATCTCATATTGACAGCAACTTCTTCTTCCGTGAATCGCACACTAGCAGTAACAAAAAGCACTAACAACAGTGCATGAATTCCGTCCTTGGCCAGATTAAGATATTTCATAGTCTCTTTGCTGATTAATTCAGATCCAACATTAAAGACACTTCTGAAGACATACCCCATATGGAATTGGCAGATCCAACATCACAAATGTGAATTCCATGAAAGCATCAAATTGACCAAAATAAGGGAACAAATGTGAATGTTTACAGACTTTAATTAAGAACTACAGAATTCCATGAAAGCATCAAATTGACCAAAATAAGGGAACAAATGTGAATGTTTAGGATGAAAGAAAGCATAATTTACAGAAGAGAAGACGGGGAAACTCTTGCGCTTGGCGGAGGAGATTTCAGAAAGCCGGGATTGGAGTTTGAAAAAGCATAATTTACAAAAGACACTCTAGGCACTATCACTTTACCCCAAATCTAAACATTACAATCACGATGAACAAAGCAATTATGATCGATAAAAGTAAATGTGAACACAATAATAATCAAAGCAATTATTGTTTAAGAACAAAGAAATTATGCCAACGTACTTATATTATTTGTGAATACATGATAAAATTTCTGAACTTTTACGGTGATTCGATGTGAACATGTTTTATAATAATGTGAAAATGTGAATAAAATATGTGAACATAATGTAAAATACATGCATCATGTTTTTGGCAAAAACTAGGAAAAAATTACATTTTTGAACTTTGTAAGCCTTTTAACGTTTATATAATCATATATTCGAACATGGACATACGACCATAATACATGAACATGCAGTACTAATATGTCAACGCACTTATAATATATTAATATATGTCAACGCACTTACAAAAGTGCATTGCAAAATACAAAAAGTGCAATCCGAAAATGCACTACAAAAAGTGCACTGCAAAGTACGAAAAGTGCAAATCCGAAAAAGTGCACACTGAAATAGGAAAGTGCACTACAAACTAGGAAAAATGCATCTGTTTCAAGATAAGAGTTCATTTCAGGATAAGAGTTTGTTTCATTTGAACCAAACTCATACATAAAATATGTAAACATAATAAAAAATGGCAAACATCATAATTTTGATAGAAACAAGGAAAAAAAGAAAAAAATTAAATTAAATTTATTTTTAAAAGTCAAAATTATTATTTTATGCCGATTTTTTTTATAATGAGTCATTTATTCTTCAAATATAAGAGTTTTTATTTATTTCTAGTTTTTAAAATAAATTTTATATCCATGTTAATCAACTTTAAATAAATATTGATATCGATGAAGGGAAGATATAATGTGTCCTATGTTCTTTTTGCTATTGTTATTGTAATTCGACGCAAATCCTCTGTTTCAGCGTTTTACTTTTGTGTTCCAATTAGTTAATAAATATAAATATAATGTTAAAAAGAATTTAAAATTATATTTTTTTATTGTAAATAACTATATCTTAAATATATATAAACTTGTATCTTAAAATTCATATTATAAATATTTTAAAAATTAAGAGAATAATTTTCGTTTAAAATAATACCCTTTTAATTTCTAAAAATTGTGTAATACGATTTTTAAGCTAAAAATTTGCATACATATGTATATAGGTATTTTAAAAAGAAATATAATTCTTAAAATTTTTTTAATATTAATTTTCTATTTAGAAAATTAATTGGAGCATAGTGGAACGCAAATGTGGAATAAAATGATTTAATTAAGTAGTATCCGATCAAATTGTTTGTTGTATTACGGAGTATTACGTGCATGAACTGAAACTACTATATATATGGCACCACGGTATATTATAGCGTAACAATTTCACGCTATGTTGTGCCGTAACATTAAAAAATATTAAAATAATAGATTTTTGATCCACAATCAAATAAATGCGTAACAATCAAACCACCACGGCACGATATAGCGTTATATTACGCTGCAATAACGCGTGATATTTTGTTTAGGATAATTGGGCCGAGCCATGAAATTGGGCCTACCCAAGGCAATGGGGCCAAAAATCTCACGCGCCCTCGTACGGTGATATGACGCGATGAGGTACCGTGAAATAACGAGGGTAGGTATACCCATTTCCAAGGCCGTGGCGGTGGCAGTGTATTACAGTACTATTATTAAGAAATTTCATCTTCAACTTCCAAATCAGCCAACAACGCTCCATATTTTGATCTTATCCTTTGATGAGGACGAATTATTTTTGGTGGAAACTTGAATCGATTGGTCTTCCACTGATTAATTCGGATTCAATTGGGGATTAATTTAAGGTTTTTAATTTTGGGACAATTGAAGGGTTGTACTTCTAGCAATAAGAGATTGGCGTTTTGGGATCAGAATTACATCCAATCTTTCTCAAATCTCGAAATTCAGATAAACAAGAGATGTTTCTGGTTGGAAGCGTTCGGTTTTGTGTCGTATTTGTTCGGGTTGGTCGGAATCATCATCGGCACTCAGTGCTCGTCGCCCTGCGCAGGTGCGTCGCGACCACGGGTGGAGGGCGCAGTCGCGGCTACGGGTTCGCCAGCGTCGGTGTGCCTTTGTTTCGCCCTCGTTCGCTGGTTTCCTTGCTCGCCTCCGCCTGGTTCCATTGATGTCGTGACTATTGTGTGTACGTTTGATGTTGCTGTTGTACACTACAGGAGGCGTGTTGTTGTTTCCTTTTTATTGTTCTTTTGTTTCTTAGAGAGGAGGAATTAATTAGGTTAGATTCCTTTAATGGTTTTTTTCTTTTAATTAAAGCTATGTTTTATAGGATTTATTTTTATAAAATAAGAGGTTTATGGTTTTTTTAAGAAGTAAGATTTATAAATTTAATGGGTATTATAATGGATAAGAAAAATACTAATAATAATTTAAATAAATAAATAATAATAATAGGAAGAATACTTAATTTTATATAAAGTGTAAGTAATTGGGTTTTATTAAAATTGTGTTTATATGCTTTTAAATAAAATTAGGTATTTTGAATATATAAGTAAAATTATGATTTTAAATGGGTAGTTCTAGTGTTTTATGAATAAATTAGTATTTTAAAAATAGACATAATAATAAAATAATTTCTTATTTCAGTATAAGATTAAAGTGATTGAATTAAAATAATTCTCAATAAGGTTTTGAATAGTTATAAGTAATAAGGTTTTTATTGAGGTTAATATTTTATAAAGAAAAGTTCAAAGTGAATAAAATGAAGATTTTATAAAATTCATAACTTAATTTCATTATATTAATAAAAAGGGGTGTTACACATTAAAATGATAGGAAGGCTAGTATAAAATGGAATATCATCCTTACTCTCGGATTTCGTTCATTCTTATAAGAAATCATTAATTCTTATAAGAAATCAATATATTCTTTTAGAATCGTTCATTCTTATAAGAAATCGTTCATTCTTATAAGAAATCAATATATATTCCTTTAGAATCGTTCATTCTTATAAGAAATTGTTCATTTTTATAAGAAATCGTTCATTTTTATAAGAAATCGTTCATTTTTATAAGAAATCGTTCATTCTTATAAGAAATCAATATATTCCTTTAGAATCGTTCATTCTTATAAGAAATCAATATATTCCTTTAGAATTGTTCATTCTTATAAGAAATTGTTCATTCTCATAAGAAATCGTTATATTCATTTAGAATCATTCATTCTTATAA
The DNA here is from genome assembly GCA_964016875.1 of Fallopia convolvulus. NCBI lineage: Eukaryota > Viridiplantae > Streptophyta > Magnoliopsida > Caryophyllales > Polygonaceae > Fallopia > Fallopia convolvulus. The sequence goes on along the minus strand of OZ024721.1, from coordinate 25,576,162 downwards.
GAAATCGATATATATCTTTAAAAATCGTTCATTCTTATAAGAAGGCGTTATATTCCTTTAGAATTGTTCATTATTATAAGAAATCGTTATATTCCTTTAGAAATCGTTCATTCGTATAAGAAATCAATATATTCATTTAGAATCGTTCATTCTTATAAGAAATCGTTCATTCTTATAAGAAATCAATATATTCCTTTAGAATCGTTCATTCTTATAAAAAATCGTTATATTCCTTTAAAAATCGTTTAATTTTTATATGAAATCGTTGTATTCCTTTAGAATCGTTCATTCTTATAAGAAATCAATATATTTCTTTAGAATCGTCAATTCTTATAACAAATCATTATATTACTTTAAAATCATTCATTCTTATAAGAAATTGTTATATTTCTTTAGAATCGTTCATTCTTATAAAAAATCGTTCATTTTTATAAGAAATCGTTCATTCTTATGAGAAATCAATATATTCCTTTAGAATCGTTCATTCTTATAAGAAATTGTTTATTCTTATAAGAAATCGTTATATTCATTTAGAATCATTCATTCTTATAAGAAATCGTTATAATCTTTAAAAATCGTTCATTCTTATAAGAAGTCGTTATATTCCTTTAGAATTGTTCATTATTATAAGAAATCGTTATATTCCTTTAGAAATCGTTCATTCGTATAAGAAATCAACATATTCCTTTAGAATCGTTCATTCTTATAATAAATCGTTCATTCTTATAAGAAATCAATATATTTCTTTAGAATCGTTCATTCTTATAAGAAATTGTTATATTCCTTTAAAAATCGTTCATTCTTATATGAAATCGTTATATTCCTTTAGAATCGTTCATTCATATAAGAATTCAATATATTTCTTTAGAATCGTTAATTCTTATAACAAATCATTATAGTACTTTAAAATCAGTCATTCTTATAAGAAATCGTTATATTCCTTTAGAAATCGTTCATTCGTATAAGAAATCAATATATTTCTTTAGAATCGTTCATTCTTATAAGAAATCGTTCATTCTTATAAGAAATCGTTCATTCTTATAAGAAATCAATATATTCCTTTAGAATCGTTCATTCTTATAAGAAATCGTTATATTTCTTTAAAAATCGTTCATTCTTATATGAAATCGTTATATATATTCCTTTAGAATCGTTCATTCTTATAAGAATTCAATATATTTCTTTAGAATCGTTAATTCTTATAACAAATCATTATATTAATTTAAAATAATTCATTCTTATAAGAAATTGTTATATTTCTTTAGAATCGTTCATTCTTATAAAAAATTGTTATATTCATTTAGAATCGTTCATTATTATAAGAAATTGTTCATTAAAAACCATTCATTTTTGTGAAGCCTTTTTCTGTATAAGTGGTCTCGAACTGTTTTTGGAACTAGATACCACTGATTAGCACATACATAACATGAACTCGCGTTCTGCAAGGCTATCATTAACATTATTGAAATGATATAATTTAATAATTAGATTATAGAGTAAGATAATTTAATGCATACTTACGTGGGTAAATATAATATTTTTTGTTATTTTTTCATACGTAATGTGTTAAAGTTTTTAAAAGGTGATTGTTTTTCTAAAAAATTCCCCTTTCTTATTATTTATGTATAGTTTCAAGAGAAAATATATATATTATAAGCGCTACTTATCTTACCCTCAGTTATATGAAATTTTAGTGAATTAATTTTATAACGATTATAAGGCTATAAATTTCAACAAATTAAGTGATCTATCTTAATACATTATAAAGCAGAAACCAAGTCTGTGTAAAAATTTGCGCCACGTGGCATAACCTAAATAAAATAATGGAAAAACTATTTTTTCAATTTAAAAAACTAAATAATAATTCTAGAAAGCCCCTTTCACATTATACTCTAATAATAATTCTAGAAATCACAATTTATATTCACTACTTCATAAAATAGATAATGGATAGATACCATATTGTATGCGTAGATTGTTTCATACAGTATCACATACTAAAAATTAAAAAATATTAATTAATATACACACATTTAAAAAAACTAATTAAATAATAAACATTACTAAATAAAAAATAAATTTATAAAGATTGAAGGTTTTTTAGGGTAAGATTTTAGATGTTATAAAATAGATAATGTATATATATAATCTTCTATCTATATAAATATTGATTTTATTCTTCAACCCGATTTAACCCGAACCCGAAATGACCGAACCCGTCCGACCCGATTGATAGGTCTAACGCTAATACATTATAAAATAGAAGCAAATTATCTATAAAATTTGCGTTATATGACACTTTAAGAACCAATTAGTTCTTTCATTTTATTTATTTATTTTTATTTATTATACTTAAAAGTGAATGTAGAAGGTTTGATATAAAAAAATATTTTCTATATTTATTTGTTTTTATCTTAAAGATTAGAAAACAAAAAAATCGTTAAATATTATATAAATATCATTAATAACTATAATAATAGAATAATTATTAAAATATATACATTATCTTTGTTTTTATCTTTAATAATTATATAGTAATTTTTAAAACTATCCGTAAATTTACGGAAATTACACTAGTTATAGATTAAAACTTGGTATAACTAACTCCTATGAAAAAGGTGGGGACTAAACAATTATTTCCGGTTAGTAATTTTGATAGCTAGCCTTCATTTTTCTCATTTTATTGTAAATGTAGAATTCTTTTTAAGAAGAAATAAAATTTTATTTATATATTTTAGCAATAAATATATAATTAAGAAATAAAGCCCAATTGAATATAAATTATTATCTTATTTTTATACCGAGTAAATATGAATCAACAAAAGAGAGTTAAAATGACACTTAATATGGATCAGAGGGAGTATTACCTTTCAAATCCAAAATTTAACCTAGAGAATCTTAATATTTTTCAAAAGAGAAAGTGAACATGCTATATTTTTTTTGTTGAGAGCTTTTGTAGTATAAAAGCTAGATAGTAGTAGTACACATCAATGGCTATTAAGCCTCTACCAATAACCAATTGGTCTAGTGGGATGAGGTGCTAGGCTCCTTAAGCGTTTGTTCAGGAGGTTCGAAGTTCGAATCTTTCTGGCGGCGTGTATGGAAAAAATTGAATTGGGAGGGTCGCCCCCAGCAATGGGCCTCTGTAGTACCCGGTTCGGACGTACATTGGCCCCGGCTAATCGAACCGAGCGAGAGATCAAAAAAAAAAATGGCTATTAAGCCTCCTTATTTATAAAGGTAAGTTTATGTTTTTTATTTTTATTTTTTGGTGAAGATAAGTTTAAGTTTTATTGGGTAGAGTAGGTACAGATTTTCAATGGTAAAAAAAGGTTAAAGAAAGACTTATCCCAGGACTTGATTTGTGCAAAATATAAATTTTGCTTTAATAATAGTACTGTAAATACACTGCACCTACCCGGCTACCCTCATAATATCACCGCACCTCGTCACGTCATATCACGGCACAAAGGTGCGTGAGATTTCTAGGCCCATTGCTTTGGGTCGGCCCAATTCCATGGCTCAGTCCAATGATCTTAAACAAAATGTCACGCGTTATTATAGCGTAATATAACGCTATATCGTGCCGTGGTGGTTTGATTTTTACGCATCGACTCGTTTATGGATTAAAAATCTATTATTTTAATATTTTTTAATGTTACGGCACAACATATCGTGAAATTGTTACGCTTTAATATGCCGTGGTGTATATAGGTCGAAATTAGTGTGCAAAAATCCCGAGCGATATATATACATTATGTAAAATCCAAATACACCACTATTATTCATTTGTAGGTGAGACAAAATTCTAGGCTTCTAGCACTGTGAATGAATTTTATCCAATTAATGTATTCCTCGGCTGGCAAGACAACAAACGAATATCAACCATTTACTTGTTTCCTCTGCATTCTTCTATCTCACGAGTCATGACGTGTTGTTGTATATATTGTATTGGCCAATTCCAAACTGTCAACACACACCTCTCTCTCTCTCTCTCACGGCCAAAAAAATCACCCATTCGAGTCACGACCACCAACCGTTTGTGAAAATGCCTCCTTCAAAGAGCTATATAGCTCCTGTCTTCTATCTTTGTAAGCTCCCCACAACCACTGAAAAGTCATCCAACCCACATTCTTGCTCCTCAATCCTCACAATACTAGCTAGCTAGCATCTGTAGCATGTAAATTTGCAAAAAAATAACTCAATTTTATTTTATTTTAAAAATGACACCTGCATACTTTGCTTTGAGGTGGGAAAGCACAGGGGATCAATGGTGGTATGTTTCCCCAATTGATTGTGCAGCTGCCAATGGCCACTATGAGCTAGTAAGGGAGCTTCTCTACATTGACGCCAACCTCCTCATCAAGCTCACTTCCCTCCGCCGAATCCGCCGCCTCGAAACCGTCTGGGATGATGATGATCACCTCAATGACGTGGCCAAATCCCGAGCCTTTGTTGCCAAAAGCCTGCTCTTGGAATGCGAGACCGAAGGCGGCGGCCACAATTCCTTAATCAGGGCCGGCTATGGCGGGTGGCTCCTCTACACAGCAGCCTCAGCTGGGGACTTGAGTTTTGTGCGAGATTTGCTTGCAAGAGACCCATTGCTTGTTTTTGGAGAAGGGGAATATGGGATCAGTGATTTGCTGTATGCGGCCGCTAGGAGTAAGAGCTCCGAGGCTTTTAAGCTCTTGATGGACTCTGCAGTTGGTACGAGGAGATTCGATGCGGATAAGGGAGGCGGAGGAGAAGAAGGCGAGTTTTGCGAGGGCTTCAGGTGGGAAATGATGAATAGGGGCGTTCATTGCGCTGCCAGGGGCGGGAATTTGGGTGTCTTGAAGGAGCTTTTAGTTGGGTGCTGTGATGTCTTGGCCTTCAGAGATGCTCAGGGCTCAACAATCTTGCATTCTGCAGCTGGAAGAGGTCAGATCAAGGTAGTTGAGCATCTCATTGCTTCATTCAACATCATAGGCTCCACTGACTATCAAGGCAACACAGCACTCCACATTGCAGCCTACAAGGGATCCTTGCCGGTTGTCAAAGCCTTACTCATCGCATCGCCTTCACTAGCCACGTCAACAAACAAACAAGGAGACACTTTCCTACACACGGCCGTATCCGGTTTCCAGGCCCCTGGATTCCACAGACTTGATCAGCAGCTGGAGCTCGTCAGACAGCTCGTCGTCGACTCCGAGATATTCAACATACAAGAAATAGTCAACTCCAGAAACAACCAAGGAAGGACCGCGCTTCACTTGGCTGTGGCTGAGAGCATCCAATTCGACGTGGTTGAGCTTCTGATGACGGTCCCTTCAATCAATCTCAACACCAAAGATTTCAGTGGCAGGAATCCTGTAGACATCCTTAAGCAGCATCCGCAGAGCGGCTCTTCAAGGCTTCTGATCAAGAGCATGGTTTCTGCCGGAGGGGCCGCCGTTTCTTATTCTTACAGAGAGGATCGCTTGGCAAGAGGGGCGATTGCAGCCCATTTGAAGATGGAAAGTGGGCTTGGGACTAGCCCGGGGACTTCGTTCAGAGTGCCCGATTCGGAGATATTCTTGTACGCTGCAAATGAAACCAACAACAACAACAACAACAACAACTCTGAATGTGATGGCGAGAGCGAGGAGTTGAGTTGGAGCTCAGGTGAAATTCTAAGCCAATGTAAAAGCTGTTCTCTAAGCGGAATCATCACTTCCTCGGTGACTACTAGAAGGCCGAAGAATTCTACGAATTCAGCTGTTGCGCGTCTCAAGCTACTCCTCCAGTGGCCAAGGAGGAAAATCAAAGGAAGCCGTGATCGGTTTCATCAGAGCTTGGCAGAAACTACTACTCCTACTCCGCTTAGACAGAGATTTTCTAAAAACTCTTGCTCAATCGTAAACTCAGATTCTCCTCCTTTCAGGTCGAGATCGCCCTTGTCTTCTTCCCCATGCTCAAGTGACAAGTCCTTTGGACATGGTGGAGGAAAGCCAAAGATGTTCACATACAGTCCAAGCTTTTTCAGCAAGAAGTCAACGGTGAATCGATACTTGTGCTTTGGAGCACAAGGCATGGAGCACCGCTCACATTAACTAATTTCTCATTCTTTATCACTACACTTGTAAAAAAAAATTGGTAGTAAAGGAGAGCTAAAGCTCATTTATTCATTAAAAAAAAAAAAACGGTTTTTCTAACCTATGCCCTTAGGGCATAGGTTAAGCATTCTTATTTAAGAAACTAAAACCCTATATAGAAATAAATGAACCCTATTAGAAAAAATTAAATTGCCCCATATAATAAAAATCAACAAAATCTTTCCATTTCAAGTGTCTTAACCTATGCCCAGCTTACATAGAATTAGTTATCAGATCCATATCACATATCTTCCTAAGATCTTCTGGAGGCTCATTAAACAGCGTAAAATTTCCCAAAATCTCTCTACTTTTCTTAGCCAACCAATCCGCAGCCTTATTAGCGTTCCTGCTGATCACCTTCAGTTCTATGTTCCAGTTAGGCTTCTTAATCAAATCCTGGCATCTCATTATCATAGCAAATGCCTCATTGCAAGGTTGCACAGTGTTGTTGACGCAGTGAGCAACATCAGAAGCGTCAATTTCAACAATCAACCTTTCAATCTTCAACTCGCGAGCAATTGTAATCCCTTGGATCACCCCCAGCATTTCAGCTTTGAAAGCTGAACTTCCCACACCTGCAGCAGTGTATGCTCGTAAAAAACTCCCATCATGATCTCGTAAGATTTGTATATTTGAACTTCCAATGTTTTTCAATATTGTTCATTGATTCAGCTTATTTGCTGTATAAATGAAAGAGAGTTATTACAGTTAGTGTTAGTTTCAAGCTATTCTAGGCATGTCCTTGGACTATATTACAAAACTTGGCAGCCTAAGTACAAGCTTCACAATTATTTTATTTACCCATCATGCTTACATTTGATGTGATCCCGACCATGACCGCCGCCGAGGAGGAGTCTATGTTCGTGCACTCCGAAGGACCCTTGACGTGTGCTCGCGCCAAGGCCATCACACGCGCCATGGCGTCACTCGTAGGTCGCATGCCCGTGAGCCACGACACCACTGATGCCAAGTCCCAAATCTTTGCCCTTGTCACGATTGGAGCCATCCCGCCGCTCGTCGCGACAGGAGGTTCTTGCGCCGATACCAGGCCATAGGCGCGTACGGCGCACCTCTATCCTCCGCGTCTACTTGATAGGCGTGCATATGTTATTCTTATTGCTCACAATTTCGATTTAGATGCCAATTTGTTGGACATCCCGTTGCCTCGACGCGCATCGAGGTCTTAACCGAGCTTCTTGCACGAGTGGCTAACGTTGCCAATGCGTCAATGGACTCGATTGTTTTGATCGCTTGATCATTGTCCAATCTTGAACAACTTGAACTCTTCTATCATATTTGAGCATTGTTGACCTTTCGGTTTTACAATGCCCCAGCACTCCGTCTTTGGATCTTTGATTCCAACACGCGTCGTACGATTTCAAGGATTTAACTCGATATGCAACTTAATGGGGTGAACCGCGGTCGTCGTTTAGGAACCCATGGGCGCGGTACTCGTAAACTGAGGCAACGAACAATTCTGTAGACGGGCCGCAACCATACTCTTAAACTAAGGCAACGAACAATTCTGGAGACGGGCTGCGACGGCGGCCTACGGGAGCCGCGACCACGGTGATCTTGGCCGCGATCACGGTCTTCGTCGCTCGCGAGGTTCCGCGATTGCAGTCTTCGTCGCTCGCGAGGTTCCGCGATTGCGGTAATTTCCCTCGTATTTGGCTTTTATATTTCTTCGATCTTCTCATCAGCGTTTACCGGCTCGGGACCGCAACGGTTATCGACGAATCTGATAACGCTAATGAGCCGTCGATTGGTCCCTTCGATCGCCTGATTCGCTGATGTGGTGCTTTTCTTGGATCTTTCCAAATAACGTTTTAGCCTGGCAATTTCTCCAAGGCTTGATAGCGACAAGACTTCATTCAATTATGCTTGCCTTGTATCCACTTGTTCTCTTTTAAAGCGGAAGCTAGAGTGCTTTGTCAGCACAATCTTGTCTTTATCCTTGGTTGTGGTTGATGCCCCCACTACCTTGATTGCTTTCGGGTTCAGTGAAGCGCATCGCTGATTCCCAGTGATGATTGATTCATTAAACTGTGTAGCACAATGACCATTGATTCCGTCGCTTGAACCGAACCTTGCTGGCTTGCACGAAAAGCAACCATGCTTTGTGGGTGAGGTCGGGTCACGGATTTGATCATCTTTGAGCAAGTTGTCTTGCTCGGGGCATTCTAGGGGTTGATCCTCCGAGCGAATATCGGTGTTTCGCTTGATCAACCTGCGAGTCTTGATTATTCTCTGAGCGAAGATCGGATTTTGCCCTGTCGTTTCATGGGCAACGGGCGCTAAAATCTTGGCGTCGGTCGCCGCTTGGGCCGCGGTCGCGGACGCTCATTCCGCAGTCGAGGTGGTACGGACCGCGGTTGCGATTGACTTGGCCGCGGTCGCGGTTGCGCCGAAACTCGTTGATGACATGGGGTTTGTGAGTTCATCGTTTTTTCGGGGCCAAGAAAGGTTGTTTCTTAGGTTGTCAGAGATCGATTCCAGCCTCACGATTGTATGGATTGATCGCTTTTTTACATCCTCTGAGAACATCGCTCTTGGCTTGATTTGTCGATCTTTGAAAGCAAGAACAAATCTTTGGATACACTCTATTAGGATTGGTAAAGTCTGCCAGACTCTCCAATTTTTCTTGATCCTGATGGTGTTTGATGACCAAGTTGGACAACAAACCTCTTGAATAACACTGATTTACTTTAATCTTCTTATTTCATCGATTAAGGCTTCCGTTTACTAAATAGAGGATCGTTTTGCTTGCTTTTATGATTGGCTTCACGTTTAGGAGGACGTTCAGCCTATGGCAAGAAAGATGCTATTCCAGGTAAATTGTATGGGCCCTATGCGGAGAGGTCACGATTACCCCACAATAGGTACATGATTGTTGAAAGCCTATTTCCCATCAGGTTTGCCCCAATGAAAAACTTCTTCTACGACTTCTCTTCTTTCATGAATCTCTTTTATAGTCCGTCAATGTACATTGTGTTGGATTCCGAGCCTTTCCCTGGTGCGACGACTTTTGCACACTTCATCTTCGAGAGACCCGCGACCGCGGATTTGGGTGCCGCGGTCGCGGTTGCGTGGGCCGCGGTCGCGGCTTATCGGGCCGCAATCGCGGTCTTCTTGGCGGTCGATTTCAGTCACCACACGCTCCCGATCGAGCGAATATCGATTATTGCCTCTTGTGCGGGTCCCGGGTCCGCTCTAGAAAGTTACCAACTTTTCCCTTGTTAGGTTTTCTTTGCTTTGATTGTAGTTGAATGTTGATTCATAATCAAGTTTTCAACTTTGGGCTACCGGGCGCGCACCTGGAGTCTAATCCGTCAATTGGTGGTTGATTACCAAACTTAGACGGGATTGAATTCGACAAGGGGCTGACAAGGTCCCTCCTTGCCCCCAGTGTCATCGATTTCGCAGCACGCACTGCGATCAACACTGTTTGTGATGATTGGATCATTGTTTCGCTTAGGGTTTGCTCAAATCCCAAGGCGGATCCTTTCACTGATTTTTGGAGACGCCCTTACACTTGAAAAACCCCAAAAAACACAAATTCCGGAGTCACAAATTTCTGGAGGGGCACAACGGTCAAAAAATCCGAAGTCACGATTTTCTGGAGGCGCACTCCGGTGGCCGCGATTGTCGTTTTTATAGGCCGCGATCACGGAACTCCATTCCGCGGTCGCGGATCTGTTCGTTGAGGCGTCGTGATCGATTCGCTTTACGCGACTGCCACATGGCTTCAAAAATTTTCTTCTTTTTCTTTTAGAAACGATTACTCATGCATTTAATCCTCGTTCCCACAGACGGCGCCAATTGTTAGTGCATATAAATTCCACCTTTAATGCACTAATTGATTGCTCCTTTCCTTTTCCGCTCTAAATTGATTCCTTCAACCTATAACCTGCAACACAATGGACACAGGGGACAGGGACCCCTTAATCCACCTCCGATGCCTAAGTCAAAAGAGTAGTCTGTCGAATTGAACGTCGAGGTACAACAAGAAAGCAAGAAATCCAGCGAGTATGGATCTTCTTGAACAGTCGAGCTAAGCAAGTATTAGCCTGTTCAAGCTCTCAATATGTGCCGATATGCAACATGTGGCTTTCCCTACACGGCGAAGACGTATATTTATAATGGAAGAAGGAGATTAGGGGGGCCAAAAATTATACATCTCCCATGGTTAGTCAACTGTCTTGGAGCCCAAGCTAGAAATATTCCACACCTTCTCCAACTTTAATTCTATCTTATTTGAAAGATAAAATCTCCCATTAAGTTGCATAACTGATAGCTCGCATATATGTGTAGTTTAGATGCATGTTTTATATATGTATTCGATAGTTTTAGGTTGTTTTTATGTAGTTTTTAGGATTTTGTATTGTCGGGTAGTATGCGCTGGTTTGCTCGGTTTTGCAGGTTTTTAGGTTCAGGAGCAACAGCGGGGCGAGGTTTGGATTGACCATGATGTTGGTGGACAAGCTAAAGGAAGCTAGGAGGTGTTACAAATGAAGATTGAAGAAGTAAGAATGAAGAGCCAAGAACAAGGAGAAAGCTCGGGATGCAAGCCGAGTTTGCAAGCCGCGCAATCCCAACTGCAGAGCAATTGCGCGGGGAGACACAAAGCGCGGCCGCGCAATATGGGAAACCGCGCAATTCTAAGTTTCACGCGGACGACATTGGGCCGAAGTGTTGGGCTTTGATTTTGGTTTTTGGGCTTATATCTTATCCGAGTAGTATGCTTAAGATAGGTTGTTGAGGGTTATTTTGAGAGACATATATATACTTTATGTTAGTTTATTTTCTAAGAACTTTGATCAACTTTTGGAGGCTAGGGTTTTTCTCTCTAGAGGCAGACTTTGAACCTCTTGTAAGTTTGTTTTTAATTTAATTATGCATTGCTAAATTTATTGTGTTTGACTAGTTATTGAAATCATAGAATGCATAATATTATGAGGTTTGATTGATTCTCATCAACTTGAATAGGTTTTATTCCCTGTGCTTAATTGAATCAGAATTATTCTAGGGTTTTGTTAGATTAGCTACCTAATAGAAGTTCTAGGTTAATTTACAACTAATCTGATTAATGCCCATTCGGGATTGATTAGATGAAGTAGAAACTATAATTGTTTGGACCCGTTTGGGCTATTCAGTTGTAGAAGGGAATAAACCACAAATAACTTGATTATCTGTTTGCGTTGAGTATTTGTTTCTATCGATACTTTGAACTTAAAGTTGTCGTTTAATTGAATCTAGACGTTGTTCTAGGTTGTTAGATGATTAGGGTTGTTCAGACTGTTAGCTCTTTCAACTAAATATAAAGTTTTAGATAATAATCCACGATAGATTATTCAAGTGAATTGAGAATCAAGAGAATCAATGATCAATAAGCATATCTATGATGGATTTAACTAGTTGAACACGCTTTTCTTATATTTGTTAAACTCAATCATATTCGCATTCTTAGTTAGTTCTCAATTTTGCATATTAGATTAGAATTTCATTCATTAAAACCCCCTTTATTTGGTTACTTGGCACACAAGTAAAAGCATAAATACACAAGTCCTTGTGGGATCGACCCTTACTTGCCGCTCTACTGAGTTGGTTAAGCTAAAGATTCTTTGATAGGTATAAACGACCACGAAAATACCTCATGAAATTTGGCGCCGTTGTCGGGGACTCGTCGCTATTTGTGTTCTTACTTTTGTGCTGTTTTTGGGTGTGAACCTGTTATATGGTTCATACCCGTGCTACTAACTCATCTTCACTGCTCTTTGATCCAGATATTGATAGGACCATCTTCAAGATAAGGAAGGAAATCCGGGATCACTTTCAGGCTCTACCGTTCTTCCTTGAAGAATCTGAATCTGAATCAGAGACTGAATCTGAAACTGCTGAATCTGCGGAGATGGCTGACCGAACGTTGAGATAGTTAACTGCACCAAATCTGACACAACAACCGTTGGCGGTGCAATTTCCTGCTCTTGCTGAAGGAGTCAAGTTCGAGCTGAAATCTGGGTTGATTCACCTTTTGCCTTCATTCCATGGGCTTAGTGGTGAAGACCCCAACAAGCATCTTTCTGAATTTCATGCTGTGTGCTCAAGCATGAAGCCTGCTGATGTGACTCATGACCAGATCGCGCTGAGAGCCTTTCCTTTTTCTCTCAAGGATCAGGCTAAAGACTGGTTTTATTACTTGACTCCGGGAAGTATTGATACTTGGGCTAAGATGAAGCAAGCTTTTCTAGAGAAGTACTTCCCTGCTACAAGGCTCAACGAACTGAAGAAGATGATTAGCAACATCGAACAAGAAGCTAATGAGACCTTGTATGAGTACTATGAAAGATTCAAGAGGTTGATAGACAACTGCCCTTTCCATGGCTACACTGATCAAGATCTGATTTTATACTTATTTAATGGCCTCTTGGATGACGAGAGAAGAATGGTGAATGCAGCATGTCAAGGCAATATTCTCAACAAGACTCCTGCTGCTGCATTTGAACTATTTACACAATTGTCTGAGGGCACAAGACAGTTCAGAAAAGAGACTAGCTCGAAAGTTGCAAATTCTGTGGTGGCTAACTCAAGAATCCAAGATGAAGTCACTGAGTTGAAAACAATGATGAAGCAGCTTTTACAACAAGGTGGAAGACAACAGGTGAAATCCTGTGAAATTTGCTTTGATAACATGCATTCCACTGATGCTTGCCCTACACTTCAAGATTCAAATGTTGAGGTGAATGCATTGGGAGGCTATGGACCACCTAGGCCGAGGTATGACCCCTTCTCCAACACTTACAATCCGGGGTGGAGGGATCATCCTAATCTGAGGTACGGAAATTCAAACAATCAACAGTTCAATCAGCAGGGTGGCCAAGTTCCAAACAAGCCACCTTTTCAACCCCGTCCTTAGGGGCCTAATTATAATGCTATGTCCACTGAAGATATGATTCGGACTCTTGCACAAACTGTGACTACAATGCAAGGCTCAATGAGCCAATTTCAACAAGAGACTAAGTCTAGCATCCACAATCTAGAGACTCAAGTCAGTCAAATTGCCAACGATGTAGGCAAACTGGAAGCTAGAGATTCAAGTAAGCTACCGTCTCAGATCGAGCTCAACCCAAAACAGAACGTTAATGCTATTACTTTGAGGAGTGGGCGAGAGCTTCAAGTAGAGCCCAAGGACGGGCACGTACCAATCAGAAGGGGAGTGGAAGCTAGAAGAAGCCAAGGACGAAACTGAGGAGAAATTTGAACTGACAAATGATATTCCAAGTAACTCGTTCGGAGACGAATTGCTCGGCTTACCTGCTAAAAGTGCGGCCGAGCAATTGTCAACCTGCGCAATACCGTCTCAGTCAAAATGTCATCTCAGTCAGGATTGCGCGGCTTGGCTGCTAAAAGCGCGGCCGCGCATTCGGGGGATACCCCGAGCAATCTGGTCGCTGTTGAGGATTCGTCTAAAACCCCTCTGAAGGCTTATGCACTTGTTCCACCCTTCCCAGAGGCATTAAAAGTGATCCGAAAGCTGGAGAACGACAAGGAATTGTTCGAGACGTGCAACAAATGTGAGGTAAACATTCCTTTACTCAACTTGATTAAGAGCATTCCTAGATATGCTAAGTTTTTGAAAGAATTGTGCACCACAAAGAGAACTCAAAAGCTCAAAGGGAAACAGAAAGTCTCTGTAAGTGAGCATGTGTCAATTGTGTTTCAAAGGCGTATGTCTCATGTGATTCACTACGCCTCTGTGACATTGAATGAGGCTCAGAGGAACTACTATACCACAGAGAAGGAGATCCTAGCAGTTGTGTTTGCATTGGAGAAATTTCGCTCTTACTTGCTAGGAACAAGAGTGATTGTTTATACAGATCATGCAGCACTCCGCTATCTGCTGACGAAAAAAGAGGCCAAGCCTAGGCTAATCAGGTGGATCGTATTGTTGAGTGAGTTCAACATTGAGATCAAAGACAAAAAGGGAGTTGAGAATGTGGTTGCTGATCATTTGAGTCGTCTGGTGATGGAAGAACAAAATATGCTAGATCATTCACCCATTTAGGAAGAATTTCCTGACGATACCATGTTTGCTATTAAGGTTGTAAAACTTCGGAATGCACATTTGGTCAATTTCCTGGTTATGGGTGAGTTCCCACCAACATTCACAAAAGCTCAAAAAGACAAGTTAAGAAGTGAAGCAAGATACTACATCTGGGATGATCCATATTTGTGGAAACACTGCGCTGATCAGGTAATCCGACGGTGTATCCCGGATAATGAGGTAACTTCTATCTTAACTTTTTGTCATAATTATGCATGTGGGGGCCATTTTAGTTCTAACAAAAGAGCTAGGAAGGTATTGGATGTAGGATTTTACTGGCCAAGCATTTTTAGAGATGCTCATGGTTTTTGTAAATCCTGTGACCGATGTCAAAGGGTTGGGAATATGTCCCAAAGGAATGAAATGCCTCAATCTCCTATGATTTTTTTGTGAAATTTTTGATGTGTGGGGCATTGACTTTATTGGTCCATTTCCTAACTCTTTTGGGAATTATTATATCTTACTTGCAGTGGACTACGTTTCCAAATGGGTGGAAGCGAAGGCCACCAGGACTGACGACTCTAAAGTGGTGACAGATTTTTTAAAGACCAACATTTTTACTAGATTTGGAGTCCCTAGAGCTTTAGTTAGTGACAAGGGATCCCACTTCTGTAACAAGATGGTGAGTGCATTGTTGAAAAAGTATCATGTCACACACAAGGTTTCTACAACATACCATCCTCAGACAAATGGCCAAGCAGAGGTGTCCAACAGAGAGATTAAGTCCATTCTAGAGAAAACTGTGGCACCAAACAGAAAGGACTGGAGTGTCAGGTTGGATGATGCACTATGGGCGTACAGGACTGCTTATAAAACACCAATTGAAATGTCACCATTTCGTTTAGTGTTTGGCAAAGCATGTCATCTACCGGTGGAAATTCAACACAAGGCATATTGGGCGGTAAAAAAATGCAACATGCAGTCCAATGAGGTGGGCGAATTCAGGAAACTTCAACTCCAAGAATTGGAAGAGATTAGGCTTGAGTCTTATGATAATGCATCAATCTATAAGGAAAAGACAAAAGCCTGGCATGACAAGCATATTTGGAGGAAGAGTTTCAAAGTGGGTGACAAAGTCCTCTTATTTCATTCCCGTTTGAAGTTGTTCCCTGGGAAGATGAGATCTCGATGGATGGGTCCATATGTGGTTGCTCGTGTTTATCCACACGGTGTTGTGGATATTTATGACAGTACCACCCATGTCATGTCTAAAGTTAATGGTCAAAGACTAAAGCCATACTTTGAAGGATTCAACAACGACATCATAGAAGAAACGGCTCTACAAGAGCCGGAGCAAGGGCCTTGATATCCTTTTTACGTCAAGCTAAAGACGTTAAATAAGCGCTTCTTGGGAGGCAACCCAAGGTTTAGTTTAGTTTTGCTTTAACTTTTGTTTTAAGTTTTACAGTTTTTGCTTTTGTTTAGTTAGTTAGTTTTGGTAGAAATAATCCTCAGACCTACAAATAGCTCGGGCAAGCTTTGAGTTACAGTAGCTAAAAACTCGGATTGGGGATAAAAATTGTGTGGTCAAGTAATCTGCAGCCCAACTCGAGCAATACAAGCTCAGAAGAGATTACACGGGTTGGGTGCTAAAGGCGCGGTCGCGCAATCCTGTACCCCATCCCTCGCAATCGCGACTGAGGGAGTGTTACACAGGATCGCACATTGCGCGGCCGCGCAATTTGTGTCGATCCCGCGTAATTCGCCGATTTCAGCGAAGGTTGAATTAAAACCCCCGAGCCCCCTTTTCTTTCTTCTACCATTATTTCCGCCTCCTCCTTCTTCCTCTCAAGCCTCCATTGAAGCTCAAGCATTCAAGCTCTATTCAAGCCCATTCAAGCCGAAATTTCAACCCGAATCAATCAAGGAACTCCAAATCAAGCGGGATTCAAGTAAGTTTTCTCAAAACTCCTCTCAAATTTCGGTTTTTGTAGATTGAATCTAGATCTAGGTTTTATTCTAAAAATCCGAAATTCACCCCTTTTAGGCTCGGATTTAGGCTTAGGTCCTTCACAAAAGTTCGTTTATTGCATGATTCTAGCCTAGATTCGTGTTTTATTTGAGCTTTTTCTACAAATCCGAATTTGATCTAGAATTTTGATTAAATTGTTCTAGGTAGTGGGGGAAGAGAGTGGTTGAGAGCTTATCTGTGAAATATTGTTGTGGTTGTCCTTGCCGGGACAACAGAACTGCGTTTTCTTGTGTTGTTTGGTGGTGTTTGTTCAGGTTGTTTTGATATTCTGAAATAATGGCTCGAAAAAGAAATAGAACGAATGGAGTTTCATCATCCCAGGCTGCTAGTCAGGGTATTCACCTGGTTCCTCCTACTGTGGAGGGAGAAACCACTCCAGATCACTATGGGATTAGTTTTACAAAGCCTAACCACATAGTCCGATTTGATTTGCTGAAAGACAGGGAGTGGAAAGCAACCAGGTTTATAGATTGGAATCTGATGAATGAACTCGGTCTAGCACATCTTTTGAGGGAGATAGGGGCATATCTTGAGATGAGGGAGTTCTTACAACTGTGTGGACCCACTTTCAAGGGGTAAACACTTGAGTTTTTGAGCACTTTGTCCACTGACTTCAGAGGAGAAGGAGAGTTCAAATTTTGGCTAGGAGGTATAAGGAGGAAGATGACCTTGAAAGAGGTCAACCGTGTATTTGGGTTCTGTAACTTTCCCGGTAATGATGTAGTACTGAATGAGATTGGTGCTACATGGGCTGATATGCATTTCTGGAGGTCCATTACCGGGAGATCCAAATATGAGCCTACCCGAGAAAAGGCATCCCCCATTACTCACCCTGCCATTAGAGTCTTCTAGAGGTTTATTGCTTGTACGCTGAATGGGCGGGGTGAGGGTGGAAACAATTGTCCTAAGAAAGATGTTGTTGTGTTGGGCGCTTGTTTAAAGAAGAAGAAGTTGAACTTGGGTGCTATGCTAATGCACCATATGGCTCATGTTGGAAACAAGGGAGGAGGAGCCATCTGCATTGGTGGGATTGTGACCCATCTGGCCAAGCATTTTGGAGTTGATCTTGACAGGTTACAGGTGGACATTCCGCCCTTGGCTATTGATGTCTCTCTATTTGGTGGTGTTTTCATATGTGATTTCCTTTGTAAATATGTTTCTTTTTCCCCTTTTCTTGTGCGTTTTGTTCCTTTTTAGCTTAGTTCCCGTATTTCTATGAGATTCGGAGACTACGCACATTTTATGTGTTTTGTAGGTAATTTGGCATGAATCAAGGATCGATTTGAAGGAGGGTCGAGACATGGAGCGAGGCCCGAGCAAAGGAGGAAAGAGAGGAGCAAGCCATGAAGAAGAATAAGAGGAAAGCCAACAAGAAGAAGGTGGAACGAGGTTCGGACCGAGTTGCAACCAACCTCGGGCCCGACTTTGAAGTCTCCAACCTCGGACCGAGATGCACAGTAACTCGGGCCTGAGGTCCTCCGTGTCGGTCCAAGTCGGTCACCGAACTACTTGGGCTCCAAGGCACGAATTTGTGGACTTCCACTTTTGCCCCTCATCTAATCTATAAAAGGCCCTCTTGTCTTCTAAGAAAGGGGTCCCCCAACATACACACAAGAGGGGGGGAAGGGTTCCCCCACATATACACAAGAGGGGGGAAGGGTTCTCTCATACACAAAAAGGGGGGGTTCCCTCACACACACACAAAAAGGGGGGTTCCAAGGGAGCCAAGAGGATTCTTGGAGAGCAAGGAGGAAGGAGAGGAGAAGGAAGAGAGAGAGAATCGGCCAAGGGAGGAAGTCTTGATAGGTTTTGTTGATAGATTTGTTTAGCTTTGCTTTGTTTTGATCTTGTGGATTTGAAAACCCTTGATTTGAATTTGTGGATTGCTTTGGATTTGAATGAAACCTTGCTTTGTTTTGAGATTGATTATGATGATTGCTTTCCCTTTTGATTTAATTGCTTTCTTTGCTTGTCACATGGAGTAGATCTCCTTGATCTTGGGTTATGGGGGAAAACCCTAGCTAGGTTTAGGCTAGAAACCCCAATTCCATAGCCTTGAGTGTTTGATCTAAGGAACCCACTCTACATAGAGCTACAATTCCTTGCGAAAGTCGGGAATCAAGGCTTGAGATTGGCAAAGTAGCGAAAGTGAACATGTGTCAATCTCAAGACCTTGCTTCAAAGGGGATTTCCCCAATGATCGATGTGTAGAAGTGGTTGGAACGAGGGCGAAAGCACTCGATCCTAGTCCGATCATCACTCATTGCTTGAATTGGGGTGGATAAGCCTTAATCTACTAGAGAAGGAACCCAAAAGCCCAAGATCTACTTTTAATCTTTGAAGTTCGACAAACCCAGCTACCTCGGGCCCGACTTACCCTACGTCGGTCCCGACTTCCTCTTGTCGCCAACATCGGGCCCGACGTGACCTCTGTGTCGGTCCCGACTGTTTTCTTTGTTTTCCTTCGTTTTATGCTCTCCTTTCTAGCTTCCTAGTATCTAGGCACATCGATCGAGTAGACTTCCCGAGTGTTCGACACCCACCACGTGCTACAACGGGGTCGGGTTATAAATTGTATCTCTAGACTCTCGCACACCGTGAGAGGCGATCAAAAGATTGGCGCCGTTGCCGGGGAAGTCTAAGTGCATTGAGTGCCAATTTGGTGAGTTTCTTGTGTTTTGGTAGTGATTTGGGTGAGGGAATAGCCCAAACCCTTTGTTTGTTTTTGATTTGCTTTGGTTTGTGTTTTTGTTTCATAGGTGTATGCTAGCTCGTTCCTCCCGAGGAACACTTGAGCTTGAGTTTGTGAGTGATCCGGAAAGTATTCTCAAGGAAGCCCGAAGAAGGAAAAGGATGGCGAATCAAGCTCTCCATGTTGATGAGGAGTTGGCTCAACTTAGGGCTGAAATGGCTAGATTGCAACTTGAGAGGGACAATCAAGAGGAGGTGGCAAGAAGAGAACGGGAGCAACGGATGAGAGCCGAGGCTCAACTCAACGCTCTACCCCGGAATGCACGCCAATACATGCATCCGGAGTTGAGGGTACCCGAGCCGGCTATTGTGCTTCCCGAGGTTGCCAAGAATTTTGAGATCAAGACGCAATTCATCTCCCTCATCAAGCGTGATCAATTCGAGGGCCGTCCACATGAGTGTCCCATAGAGCATGTTAAACGATTTGTGGATATGTGTGAGACGATCTCCACCGACGAGGAGACATTGGAGTATGTGCTTCTAAAGGCGTTCAAATGGTCACTTGGGGGCAAGGCCACACATTGGCTCGAGAGCCAAGCTCCTAGGTCAATCACAACTTGGAAGACACTCTATGACGCTTTCTTGATGAAGTTCTTTCCGCCCTCAAAGACAACCGAGTTAAGAAGGAAGATTGCAAGCTTTCAACAAGGTCCGAATGAGCCTCTCTTCGAAGCATGAGACCGTTTCAAGGAGATGTTGCGCCAATGTCCTACTCATGGCCAACAACCATATGTACTTCAAGACATCTTTTTCCAAGGCATCAATCCGGTAACGAAGGACAAGCTCAATCTCCACACCGATTGTGGGTTCATAGACTTGACACCGGATCAAGCTTGGGAGCTACTTGACAAGCTATCCGATTATGAGGCCATGTATGGGGTGAGTCAAGCTAGCAAGGAGGTGAAAGTTCAAGGTGAAGGTGCAAGGAAGTTATATGATCCAAAGGGAGAAGACATTGATAGGGATGTGAAGCTCCAATTCCTTGAAGGTGAAGTGAGCAAGCTTAAGAGGCAAGTCCACTACTACAAGCAAAATGCTAGAGCTTGTGAGGAGTGTGGATCCTTTGCACATGCTACACAAGTTTGTCCGAATGAGAGCCAAGTACGCTTGGCCGAGCGAATTGAGGAGGCAAACTATGTTCGAGGAAATTTCGGTGGAAGAGGCAATTTCAACAATGGTGGCAATGGCCGGTGGAACAACGGTCAAGCTCAAGGCTACAACAACAACTTCAACCAAAACGAGCCAAGGGCGCCACCACCACCATATAGACCACCGGGATTCAATGAGTTACAAACATTTGCTCAAGAGATGAGAGATGGGTTCAAGGAGATGAGGACCCAATTCAATGAGTTTGGTTCATGGAGGAGGCAAGTCGACAATCAATTTGCTCAAATTGCGACTCAAGCCCCGAGAGAGAATGGAAGACTTCCGAGCCGACCCGAGGAGAATCCTCGAGCTCAAAACAATCAAAATGAAGTCCGGGCAATTGGATTGAGAAGTGGCCGAAACCTACCCGAGCCACACGTGCCTAAGAAGAATGAAGAGAGTCGGACCAACTTACCCAGCAAGTCGGGTCCGACATTCCCCGAAGTCGACCCAGCAAGAAGATCGACTCCTTCACCACGGACCGAGGTCGAGAGCAACTCGGGACCGACGTACACAGACCTCGATCCAACTCCTCTGTCCAGGACCGAGATTCACAACATCGGGCCCGATATGGTGCCCAAGTCGGTCCAACCTGGAAGTGTTGCAAGTGAAGTAGGGAAGTCCAAGGAGGTTGATCCAAGCAAGATTCAAGATGCAACGATTCTTCCATATCCCTCAAAGAAGCCGAAAGATGTTGTTGAGAACAAGTTCAAGAGGTTTCTCAAACTCTTGCAAGGCTTGAACATCTCTATCCCGTTCACCGATGCATTGAGTGAGATGCCATCTTATGCCAAGTTTTTAAAGGAGATTTTGAGCAAGAAGAGGTCCATAGTTGAAATGCAAGATGAGGTCAAGACCTTGGAGTTACCACAAAATCTAGGAGATCCCGGTCGCTTTGCTATAACCATTGGTGTGGGGTCTCAAAACTTCCAAGCCTTATGTGACCTTGGGGCAAGTGTTTCGGTGATGCCCGCTAGCATTTGGAGAAGAGCAAATTTGGGTGAAATGGAGCCGGCCGATATGTCCCTAACTATGGCCGACGGTTCCATCATCAAGGCTAAGGGAATATTGGATGACGTTCCGGTGCGAGTTGGAAAGTACTTTGTCCCCGATGATTTCATGATCTTGGACATGCATGAGGATCCCTTGGTCCCAATAATCTTAGGAAGACCATTCTTAGCTACGGTGGGGGCAAGGTTTGATGTCAAAAACGGCAAGGTTTCCTTTGAGATTGGTGAAGAAAAGGTCGATTTTCACTTCAACAAGGCCTTGAATGAGCCGGACGCCTTGGCTATCCTCAAACTTGAAGAGAGTGCTAAGAGAAAAGGTGAAGAAGTGGAAGTTGCTAGAGAGGTCGTTGTGTTGAGAAGTGATGAAGGGTTGAATAAACAAATACAAGCAAGGGAGTTGTTGGAGCAAATTGAGGATCAAGATGAGTCAAGGATCAATGCTAGCCCAAGGAGAAATGAAGAGTATCCTTACTTATATCCTTTTGATGTTGGTGATGACCACAATTCTTCCCAAACTTTTGATTCCTACATTTGTTTAAGTGATTTGAAAGATGACTTAGGAGACTCCTACATTTGCCTTAGTGACTTGAAAGATGAATTGGTAGAATCTCCTAGGAATTCTTTGGATAACTTTGGTGTAGGAAAAGAAAAACATGATGGAGCAAGTAAGGAGAAGAAATCTCATCCGTTGGAGGAGTATGATGAGAGAGGCCCGAGACCGGATAGCCATGCCTATAGAGACCATCGTTGGTGGTTTTATGGGTATGAAGGCAATGGGAATGGGCATAACAATGGCGAGCAATTCACCGTGTTTCACCCGCCATAAGGTTGAGGTTAGGAAGTCAAGCTAGTGACTCTAAACGAGCGCTTCTCGGGAGGCAACCCGAGCTAGTAGCTTTCTTTTCGTAATTTTAGTTTGATTTTTCTTAGTTTAGCCTAGCTTTTCCCTAACCAATCTCTATCTAGTGTTTTGTGGATTTATGGTGTCGTGCATTCTTCAAAGTTGTGTAGGATTTGAGGTGAAATATTTAAATGGAAATATGGGAAAGAAGTTGCAAGAGGATGGAGTAAAATTGGTGACCCGAATACTCCCACATCGAGCCCAGGTAAGTCGGGCCCGACATAGGGACGTCGGTCCATGAAGTCGGTCCAACTCGATTTGACTAGTTGGAATGCCAATTTTGCCCTTGACCTAATTTGTCCTTTTCCCCCATTAAATATTATCCCCCACCTACCTATCATCTTCATATCAACTACCATTCCCAAAATACAACCCCTCTCCCTCAAGAACTCTCAAAGTCGGCCGCCCCATCCTCTCACCATACTCGAGAGGTGGAAGAGCTTAGGGAGGTGGAAGACCAAAGGTGGCGGGTCCAAGATAGCTTTAACACATGGATGAGCGGGAACTTCCCTTCCCGTGAGGACCAATGGACATGCCCGGAGCCTCAACTTCAACCACCACCACAAGACTTCTACCAAGAACAAGTGTACGAGAGGGAGTGGCAAGCAAGGCTCCAAAGAGGACGTAGACGTGACAACCCCTTCGATTGATCCTATACATGCCATTGAAGAATAAGAAATTGTGAGCTTTTCATACTCTTCTCTCTTGCTTTTAAGTTTTGATTTCCTTGTTTGATGGGGACATCAAAATTTTAAGTATGGGGTGGGGGTAAGTGTGTTTATGATTTCACTTGTTTATGTTTGTTTATTATTTTGAGGATATTTAGTTTGTGTTTCTAGTTTGTATTTGGGATGTTTGCTTCTTGGTTTGTGGTTTGATGAAAAACATGAATGATTAATTTGGTCTTGAATGGATGAGTTTTTGGTTTTAGAGAAATTTTTGCAAAAAATCCATAAAAATTGAAAAATTGTGTTGAAAACAACAAAAAGATTTTGTGTTTTGTAGGTTTTGGACTAGAAATTCCCATCTTAGATTGCCAAAATAAAAGCTAATGATGATGTGAGCATGTAAATTCCTTTGCATATTTTTGGATGGTTTAGCCTCTTAAATGATGTTGCTTTTGATGTGATCATGATATCTTGCTTGTTTTATTGAACATGTGAGTTCTAGGATGAGTTCTTATGCAACTAAGTATGAGTGACCCTTGTGAGATTGATTTTTGGCCATTTTAGGGATGCTTGTTCATATTTGCATATCCCTCATTTTTCTTGTGTGATTAGCTCATTCATGCTTAGTAAAACTTGCTATTGCGGTGTTTATTTATTTTCCGAGACCGTCATGAGAAATGTCCTAGCATTGTCACATTGATTTTGAACTTTATTCTTCTAGTCACATAAATGTTCCATATCCTACCATGAAGATAATCCTTTGTTTGTAGCCCCGTTCTAGCCTAAGCCTTTGTTTGAAACTCCTCAAAAATATTATTCCTAGCCTTATATGACTTGACCCTTATGGGATTGGACTTTAGAAGAGAGGTTTGGATTGTATTTGAAGAGTTGAGATTCTCTTGGGTTTAAGGGCAAAAGAATGGTGTTATGAATCATGTGGGTAGTGCATCTTTGTTGTACAAAAAAGAAAAAAAGAAAGAAAAGGAAGAAAGAAAATGTTGGAAATGTAAAGTGGAATAAAGCAAAGAGCTTAAGTGAAGAAAAGGGTCCGACCGAGTTACAAGCAACATCGGGCCCGATGCCATAAGAAAGTCGGTCCAAATGTAGAAAGTGTTGAAAATCCAACAAAAAGCATAAGAGCAAAGATGAAGTGGAATGTTAAGTGAAATTTTGGGTTGAAAGGAAAATGTTAAGTCTTTTGGGTGGGTGTGAAAGTAATTGTGGAATTTGGTGAAGTTGGTGAGAGTTTAGGTTGTTCAATCCCCATTGTAAGCACCACAAGACCAAATAATTCCCACCTTGAGAAATACCAAAAGCCCCATTACAACCCGGCCGAATGGAACCTCTTTGAGGACCTCCATTGAGCCAAGTTCGAAATTCTTTGTGTACTTTGCATTAGGCATCTCTAGGTGGAGGAATTGGTGATATTAGCTTCAATAGTAAAGTCCTTACTTGCATGATTTTTGAGCTTGAGTGTTCATTGCTAAACCCAAACACATGATGAGTGATACACATTCACATATCCCTAAAGTGAGGCTTAGTTGCATTGACTTTATTCCTTGGAACACTTAATCATGTGTGATGATGTAATCTTGCTTGAATATCGATCACTTGTGCTTAAAATGTGTTTTCATACGAGGCTTTACTTGAAGATTATGTTTCGGTCTTGCTCACATTGTTTTTGCTTGAGGACAAGCAAGTTTAAGTATGGGGTATTTTGATGTCTCTCTATTTGGTGGTGTTTTCATATGTGATTTCCTTTGTAAATATGTTTCTTTTTCCCCTTTTCTTGTGCGTTTTGTTCCTTTTTAGCTTAGTTCCCGTATTTCTATGAGATTCGGAGACTACGCACATTTTATGTGTTTTGTAGGTAATTTGGCATGAATCAAGGATCGATTTGAAGGAGGGTCGAGACATGGAGCGAGGCCCGAGCAAAGGAGGAAAGAGAGGAGCAAGCCATGAAGAAGAATAAGAGGAAAGCCAACAAGAAGAAGGTGGAACGAGGTTCGGACCGAGTTGCAACCAACCTCGGGCCCGACTTTGAAGTCTCCAACCTCGGACCGAGATGCACAGTAACTCGGGCCCGAGGTCCTCCGTGTCGGTCCAAGTCGGTCACCGAACTACTTGGGCTCCAAGGCACGAATTTGTGGACTTCCACTTTTGCCCCTCATCTAATCTATAAAAGGCCCTCTTGTCTTCTAAGAAAGGGGTCCCCCAACATACACACAAGAGGGGGGAAGGGTTCCCCCACATACACACAAGAGGGGGGGAAGGGTTCTCTCATACACAAAAAGGGGGGGGGGGGGGTTCCCTCACACACACACAAAAAGGGGGGTTCCAAGGGAGCCAAGAGGATTCTTGGAGAGCAAGGAGGAAGGAGAGGAGAAGGAAGAGAGAGAGAATCGGCCAAGGGAGGAAGTCTTGATAGGTTTTGTTGATAGATTTGTTTAGCTTTGCTTTGTTTTGATCTTGTGGATTTGAAAACCCTTGATTTGAATTTGTGGATTGCTTTGGATTTGAATGAAACCTTGCTTTGTTTTGAGATTGATTATGATGATTGCTTTCCCTTTTGATTTAATTGCTTTCTTTGCTTGTCACATGGAGTAGATCTCCTTGATCTTGGGTTATGGGGGAAAACCCTAGCTAGGTTTAGGCTAGAAACCCCAATTCCATAGCCTTGAGTGTTTGATCTAAGGAACCCACTCTACATAGAGCTACAATTCCTTGCGAAAGTCGGGAATCAAGGCTTGAGATTGGCAAAGTAGCGAAAGTGAACATGTGTCAATCTCAAGACCTTGCTTCGAAGGGGATTTCCCCAATGATCGATGTGTAGAAGTGGTTGGAACGAGGGCGAAAGCACTCGATCCTAGTCCGATCATCACTCATTGCTTGAATTGGGGTGGATAAGCCTTAATCTACTAGAGAAGGAACCCAAAAGCCCAAGATCTACTTTTAATCTTTGAAGTTCGACAAACCCAGCTACCTCGGGCCCGACTTACCCTACGTCGGTCCCGACTTCCTTTTGTCGCCAACATCGGGCCCGACGTGACCTCTGTGTCGGTCCCGACTGTTTTCTTTGTTTTCCTTCGTTTTATGCTCTCCTTTCTAGCTTCCTAGTATCTAGGCACATCGATCGAGTAGACTTCCCGAGTGTTCGACACCCACCACGTGCTACAACGGGGTCGGGTTATAAATTGTATCTCTAGACCCTCGCACACCGTGAGAGGCGATCAGCTATAGATTTCACCATGCTTAAGAAGATGGGTGCTCTTTACAAATACAGGAACTCTTATTTCTGGGTGATTGGGGATTCCAAGAAGTAATGAAGCTTCCCGATGGGAGCCGAGTGAAGATTGGGAACAGTCCGGCTAACTGGTTTATTGAAGTTCGGGCTGGTGATCTAGATGTGAGTGATGTCAAGGGCCCTGTTAGGGGTAAAAAGAAGGCTCCAGTTGCTATTGAGGAGGAGTTTGATGAAGAAGAGAGGTATAATGAGGATTTTGTTATGGCTGAAGAAGAAGAAGAAGAGTCTACTGAGGATGAAGAAACTGATGAGGAGGATGAATTTGAGGAAGAAGATCAGTAGAGACAATTTGATCCATCTTTACCTACTGGGGGTGGTCCCCAATATTCTGATACTCAATTCAGTCAGATGATGGATATGATGAGGCAGATGCAGCTGGACAGCACGCAACGATACAATGATATGTCATCTCACATTGATCAGAGCTTCCAGAGTATGAGGGGTTATGTGGATCAAAGGTTCGCCTCTTACCAGACTCATCAGGATCAGCAGCTTGCTGCTTTTCAGGCCTGCCAGGATGAGCAGCTTAGGCTGCTCAACACTAGACTTGATGGATGGAGTTCAGCGGGCTATCCACCTCACATGTCTTATCCACAGTATGCTTTCCCCGACCCGCCATATCCTTAGTATCCGCCATACCAGCCACCACCTACAGAGTATCCGCCACCACCACCATCGGATTTTTCGCCCTACTACCCGCCAGGCAACTAGGTTTTGTGAGTTTTTCTCTTCTCTTTACTTTTTACTATACTTTGGGGACAAAGTATGTTTTAAGCATGGGGGAAGGGAATTACTTATTTTTGCATTTCATGTAGTTGCATTAGTTTAGGTCATGTTTAAAATTTTTGCATGCATTGATTAAAATCTTGAAAGATGAAAAAAATCAGAAAATTTGAAAAAATACAAAAATATTGCATTTAGGTTCTTATTTCCCCATTGTTTGATTCCTCTTGTGTTTCTAAGTTAAGGATAAATTCTAACCCATGATTTGCATGATTTGCTGAAGTTGATATGATATGAGCATGATCATTGATTAATTACCTTGATTAAAGGATGGAGCATGTATTTAGCTTGAGTATTTGATTTATTCTGAAGTTATAGACAACAAATTAGCCTTGTGAGATATTTTGGCCTTTCAGGATATATTTGTTCTCTAAATTTCTTGAGTGTATCACCATGATTATCTAGCTCTAGAACTTGCGTTAATACTCTTTTTCAAGGCTTCTTTATATGATCGAATGCATGACATTAAAATGATTGAGGCAATGTTTCTTTATAGCCTATTATTTCCCTTCCTACCTTGACAAGATCCATGTTCTTTATACCCCACTTATTTGAGCCTTAAGCCTGTTTTTATTAGCTCCACGAAATGATTCCTAGCCTAATAAGCTTTGACCCATCCGAGATTTAGGACTTTAGGTTATAATTGTGTTTTGTGTGAGTTTGATGTAAGTATGGGGGAGTTGGAAGAAAAGGTGGAAAAAGAGGAAATACAGCTCTTGGTTGTAAGTAAAGTGAAAAAAAATGAAGATGAAAAGTATGTTGGAAAAGAAAAACAAAAGTTCAGTTTAGTTGTTAGTAGTCTTCATAAAGCAAAGAAAGAGTTGAAGAAGAGGCAAAGAAAAAAAAAGAGAAGAAACAAAGTGTTTAAATGTGTGTTATGGAGTTGGTAAAAGAAGTTGGGAGAAGTAAAGAAAAGGAAGTGTGAAAGTTTGGGTTAGGATTAGTTCTTTATCCCGGATTTAGCACCACATGCCAAAAATATGATCCCTTCCAAATTTCTCTTTACCTTGGCCCCATTACAAGCCTTAAAAAGACCTCTTGATTTTTGTTATGTGTTTGATCCCCAACGGTGGAGATTTAGAACTCTGATGCAAGCATATGGTAGTCTAGTTTTCATGGTTGATTTTTGAGTGAAACACATACCCTTAAACACTTGAGAGTTTGAGTGCAAACACAATTACCTTGGTGAGGTCTAGAATGAATGAATGGTCTTTGCTCTTTGCTTATGATAATGCATGTTATGAAGTCTTGGTCGGGTTTTTAATTTTATGTGAAATGCTTGTTTGACTTGAGATGGATGTATGATTGCATTTCTATGGTGTGATTTGGATTTATGTCTTGCTTGAGGACAAACAAGTGTTAAGCATGGGGGAATTTGATAGCTCGCATATAGGTGTAGTTTAGATGCATGTTTTATATATGTTTTAGATAGTTTTAGGTTGGTTTTTATGTAGTTTTTAGGATTTTGTATTGTCGGGTAGTATGCGCTGGTTTGCTCGGTTTTGCAGGTTTTTAGGTTCAGGAGCAGCAGCGGGGCGAGGTTTGGATTGACCATGATGGTGGTGGACAAGCTAAAGGAAGCTAGGAGGTGGTACAAATGAAGATTGAAGAAGTAGGAATGAAGAGCCAAGAACAAGGAGAGAGCTCGGGATGCAAGCCGAGTTTGCAAGCCGCTTAATCCCAACTGTAGAGCAATTGCGCGGGGAGACACAAAGCGCGGCCGCGTAATATGGGAAACCGCGCAATTCTGAGTTTCACGCGGACGACATTGGGCCGAAGTGTTGGGCTTTGATTTTGGTTTTTGGGCTTATATCTTATCCGAGTAGTATGCTTAAGATAGGTTGTTGAGGGTTATTTTGAGAGACATATATATATACTTTATGTTAGTTTATTTTCTAAGAACTTTGATCAACTTTTGGAGGCTAGGGTTTTTCTCTCTAGAGGCAGACTTTGAACCTCTTGTAAGTTTGTTTTTAATTTAATTATGCATTGCTAAATTTATTGTGTTTGACTAGTTATTGAAATCATAGAATGCATAATATTGTGAGGTTTGATTGATTCTCATCAACTTGAATAAGTTTTATTCCCTGTGCTTAATTGAATCAGAATTATTCTAGGGTTTTGTTAGAATAGCTACCTAATAGAAGTTCTAGGTTAATTTACAACTAATCTGATTAATACCCGTTCGGGATTGATTAGATGAAGTAGCAACTATAATTGTTTGGACCCGTTTGGGCTATTCAGTTGTAGAAGGGAATAAACCACAAATAACTTGATTAGCTGTTTGCGTTGAGTATTTGTTTCTATCGATACTTTGAACTTAAAGATGTCGTTTAATTGAATCTAGACGTTGTTCTAGGTTGTTAGATGTTCAGACTGTTAGTTCTTTCAACTAAATATAAAGTTTTGGATAATAATCCACGATAGATTATTCAAGTGAATTGAGAATCAAGAGAATCAATGATCAATAAGCATATCTATGATGGATTTAACTAGTTGAACACGCTTTTCTTATATTTGTTAAACTCAATCATATTCGCATTCTTAGTTAGTTCTCAATTTTGTATATTAGATTAGAATTTCATTCATTAAAACCCCCTTTATTTGGTTACTTGGCACACAAATAAAAGCATAAATACACAAGTCCTTGTGGGATCGACCCTTACTTGCCGCTCTACTGAGTTGGTTAAGCTAAGGATTCTTTGATAGGTATAAACGACCACGAAAATACCTCATCAATAACCACCATGTTTAATATAGTAGGAAAATAAATAAAAATAATAAATACGCAATAATTAAGAAATACCTTTATGTCGATAACGAAAATAATAATTATGGTAGCTATGTTTATTTTACCCGCTCGCACAAGCTATTCTAGGTATGTCCTTGGACTATATTACAAAACTTGGCAGCCTCACAAGCGAGCCTTAGTACAAGCTTCACAATTATTTTATTTACCCATCATGCTAACATTTGATGTGATCCCGACCATGACCGCCGCCGAGGAGGAGTCTATGTTTGTGCGCTCCGAAGGACCCTTGACATGTGCTCGCGCCAAGGCCATCACACGCACCATGGCATCGTTCGTAGGTCGCATGTCCATGGGCCACGACATCGCTGATGCCAAGTCTCAAATCTTCGCCCTCGTCACGATAAGAGCCATCCCGCCGCCCGGAGCAACAGGAGGTTCTTGCGCCGCCACCATGCCCTAGTCACGCACGGCGCATCTCTATCCTCCGCGTCTACTTGATAGGCGTGCATATGTTATTCTTGTTGCTTTCTAGTTTTAGTGCTTGCTAAACTTTATCTTTTTAGTTTTAGAAGCTTCAGTACTTGGTTTTTGGGGTTCTCGTGATGTGGGCCTTGTTTGCATACTTGGCCCAATCCCCTTGTTTACGCTAGTTCGAACATGAGCTCTTGGCCGCCAATGGCCACTATCACCTAGTAAGGGAGCTTCTCTACATTGATAACAACCTCCCCCATCAAGCTCACTTCCCTCCACCGAATTCGCCGCCTCAAAACCATCTGGGATGATGATCACCTCAATGACATGGCCAAATCCCGAGCCTTTGTTGCCAAAAGCCTCTTGTTGGAATGCGAGACCAAAGGTGGCCACAATTCCTTAATCAGGGCCGGCTATGGTGGGTGGCTCCTCTACACTGCAGCCTTAGCTAGGGACTTGAGTTTTGTGCAAGATTTGCTTGAAGAAACCCATTTGTCGTGAGCCCGCGCCAAGGCCATTGAACGCGCCACGACAGCGCTCATTTGTCGTGTCTCCACGAGCCACGACAGTCCCGACACTGAGTCCCAGATAAAATTAATTGCCACAATTATTTGTGAGCGGGTAAATTTAATTACGTATTAGTTGCGACGCTATCGAACGCAACTAACACCTAAGTGGGG
Organism: Fallopia convolvulus; assembly: GCA_964016875.1. Lineage (NCBI taxonomy): Eukaryota > Viridiplantae > Streptophyta > Magnoliopsida > Caryophyllales > Polygonaceae > Fallopia > Fallopia convolvulus. Next base: position 25,545,507 of record OZ024721.1, on the reverse strand, counting down.
TATTTGTGAGCTGGAAAAATTAATTGCCATAATTATTTTTGCTATTATCCGTCGTAAAGGTATTTTTTACTTATTATGTTTTTCTATCTTTAAGTATTTTATTATAAAATTAAATATGGCGGTTATTCGTTATGATGGAGGATTCTATCTTATCGGCCCACCGTTAGAGATAGAGTTTTCGACCTTCTCTCTCCCTCTCCTCCATTATAAATACATGTCTTCGCGGTGTATGATGAGTACCTCATATTCGCTGAACTCACACGCAAGTCTTCTCCTTTACCTCGACGATCAACAATTAGACATCGGAGGTGGATTAGAGGGTCCCCGCCCCCCTGTGTCCATTGTTTTGCAGGTTCTAGAAGGTGAAGAAGAGAGTATACGATCAGTGCATTGAAGACGAATTTTTGTGCACTAACAATGATGATCCTGACTCCGCCGTTGAACTGATGCTTCAGTTTCTTGAAAACAGGAAATCAGAAGTGTGCAAAGCTGAGAATTGATCAAGGAGAAAAAGAGTCTGTTGAGGCAGATGCATATATTTGAGTTACTTGTGTTTGGTATTTCACCATCTTTGTTCCCACTCCTATGCAGAGGGAAAGGGTGAAATGGTAAACAATAAATGATGAAATAGGGGAGAAGCACTTGTAAGTTACATAAAGAGGATGAGAAACCTGTACAAACTCTCTGTTTTTTTCAACATCAAAACTGGTTGATTGCCCAGTAGAACAGGACAAGGTACAAGACTTCAAAACCATAGAGAAGATATAACTACAAGAATACATGTACACTAGTTTTCCCAAAAAAGGTCCTATAATCAATGGCGAGTCAAGCTGCTCCTATTTCTCCTAAAGAAACTCAACGCCTTCCCCAGCTTCTTCGTTGACACCGACTTCACAAGCAGCACTGGCTCTGCCTCTGCCTCTGTGGGCAATATAGTCTCTTCCTGATCTGGTGAATTCTCCAGTTGAGGAGACGGATCCCGCTGCCTTTTCTGCCTGAAAAGCATCAGAAGCTTCTGAGACTTATCCCGGCTTCTTGTTGTCCCGCTCACAGACAACGACACCAATGACGGTATTACCCCTTCTTGGAGAAGCATCTGGCTACACTTGTCACTTCCATTGCATAGTATCAAAAGACATGTGACTGCTTGTTCCTGCTCAACTGGCTCACCCACGTCTAATAACAATGTAAGCTCGCTTATTAGACCTTGTTCGGTTATAATCCCTTCTCTCCCAGCATTGCTTGAAGCCAAGTTAACAAGCACAGCTATTGATTTCTCAGTCCACGTGCAATCATGGGGTTCTCTGAGATGAGCATGAAGACCATTGATGATCCCGGAGTTAAGAAGGTGCGGGATATTCGCAGGATGTGAGGAAACGTTGAAGAGGGTGTGAAGGGCATCTAGTTTGGCTTGTGGGTCAAACGTACCATCAAGGAGACCGACTAAGAAAGGAATTGCCTTGTTTGATGATCCTATGACTGCCTTGGCTTCTTCAAGATATGACACATTTAGGTAAAGTGCAGTCACTAGTGCATGAGAATCAGGTTGAGGAATCATTTGCTCCAAGAGTGTAGTGATACCGGCTGATAGCATCAATTCCTTGTTTCTGGAAAGAAAAGTATTTATTAGTAAGTTTACAAAAAATAAAAACAATCATTGATGTCCATCAAACTTTTATACAATAAAACTTTCAACTGTCCAAAAGGCACGCACCTATGTTTTTGATAACCTATGCCCTGATTTGGAAACTAAAACCCTAAATTGAAAAAGATAAACCCTATAAAAAGATTTTTGAAATCCTAAATCCAATAAATTTAGATGTCTTTCCAGATCAGTATTCTTAATCCGGCTAGAAAAAAAAAATTATCAAAGCATGATCAGAGAAACAAAGAGATTAAACAAAAATGCCAAAACAGAGGTGACGAGGATAACCTGTTGTTGTTAACAGCAATGTTGAACATAGCCATCGCTCCAACTTCCTGAGCCAACTCATTCTTATCATACACTGCTGACTTCAGAAAGGCAATAAGTGCTTCAACAAAACCATGTGCACCCATAAACATCCTGGCTTCCTCATCATCCTTAAGCAACCGTCTAAGCTTCTCAACCACTATGCACTTCTTTCTCAAGTTGTTGTGTCCATTCAAAACATCCAAAAACTTGTATTTTTCAAACACATCCATTTCAAAATATTCTTCATCCGGTTTAAGACCACTTTCAGCTTCAATTTCGTCAACCTCTTGAACAGTCCCACTCTCCTCCAATGGAACCACCTTTACTCCCTTCAACTTGCAGGAATTGCTGCTGTCAATTGACCTAGTGTTTACAGATTCACTGTCACTTAGTGCTAGCCTCCAATAGTTGAGATCAAGAGACTCAGGTGGGCCATCAGGAGCAAGAACGCTATGCTGTTCGCACCAACTAGCAATGAGACCCTTCACACAATAGTTTGGAGTCAAGCAAAGATGAGACAACTGCTGTTGGGTTTTTGGACAGGTACTGTGCCCATCACTGAACCACTTTTCAATGCAGATCCTTTCATACGTCTGGCCTGAAGCTATAATGACTGGATCATACATGAGCTGCAATGAAATTGGACACCTAAGCTCTTCAGGTGGAATGGGTAACTGTCCAGATTTCGGCCTAAAGCTTAAGGAAGGTCTGAAGTTAAAAGAGCAAAGTTTAGAAAGCTGTCGATCAAAGGCCTGACCGTTGGTCACAGCACCAACACAATACTCAAAAGAGCCTCTAACAGTAGGTGAACAAGGTGTTGAACCCTGGGAATCATTATCATCCATTAAGTCAGTTCTAAATAACTTAGAATACTTTCTCATAAGGTATAAGAGATAAGCCACGATTGATTCCTTTCGCTTGTCTTCTTCCATGCGGGCTCTTTCTATAAGTTTCTTTAGAGCTCTTCTTTCTGTGAGAGCGGCTCGAGATGAATTAATGCCAAATTTGGAAGCAGCTTGGTGAAAACATTCCAGTTCGTCGTTGTCAGTGCAGCTATCGTCAAATCTTCTTCCTTTCTGGAGGAGGGCAACTATTTCGTCCCCAACTTGCTTCTCTAATGGATCAAGGGAAAAAGCAATGCCTTCAAGTTCACTTACAATGTCCAAGATCTGCAATGGCAATCAAATGTGATGGATAAGATTATTTCCAAGAAGACAGAAGGAAATATGTATATATATATATATATATATATATATATATATATATATATATATATATATATATATATATATATATGTATAGCTATGACTGTCCTCACACATCATTTCCAAAGACATATTTGGTATTCCGATTTCCAATAAAAAAACGACCAGAAAATCCCAAGAAGAAGTGAAAGTATTTTATGAGAGGTTGTTCAAGATACGAGCCAGGATTAAATAGTGAATTTTCAAATTTTTTCAAGAAATAATAAAAAGAGATAACTACCTGACAGCCCATAGACTGTGCAACAATGTCCTCAACACGCTTGAGACTGTCAATGAGTGAGCATTTGGCTCTCTCAAACTTTAATAGCACGGAATCTCCAGTAATGGCCTGCATACATAATGTAAGTAGATATGAATCACCCTTGATCAAGTTTTAGACTGATACAACGTCATACAGCAAATCTTGTAGAAGACAACAGTATTGGCCTAACTAGTTTGACAGAACCAGATAAGCTCAGCTTGCACTAAATCTACATAATCCAACAATGTATACAAGAAAAGAAAATAGTAGCATAAACTTTCAACATAAATTGCTCATACCAGATAAAGTTTACTACACTCTGAGCAATGTTGTAAGATGTTCTTTGCTTTTTCAAGCGCTATGTGTAGTGAGCACAATGCCTGGATTCCTGATCTACTCCTGGGGCGTGCTGCTTCCAGTGCAGGGAATATGTTCATTATTCTGCAATAAACATTGGATAAGTCTTTGCACATTCCTCCGTGTAACTGCACAACCAAAATTTACCAAAAATTAATACTGACGAACATGATCATGCAGCTTCAAGGTTAGAAATCTGCTTGAATTACGTCCCCATCCATCCCTTTACAGAAGTGAATAATTGTTCTGGGTTTAAAATTAGCTAATACAACCAAATATGCAAAACACAGAGTATATGGGGAAGCTCACAATAGATCACAAACATTGAGAAATTTCTTAACTACGGGGGTAACTACCCAATCTAAATAATCATGAACGAAAAACACTTATCCAACTACATATAATCCAAGGAATATATGAATTATCTTACCTTGGCATCAGTAATGGCGAACAAATTTTCTTCAACTTCTGCTATGTCCATGACTCACTGTTTGAGCTGAATACTATTTTGTAGCTTTATATCTGGTGTCTGGAATATAAACCAAAAGGGTTAGATCAAGTTCACAAATTCAAAATAAAGTATTATGTGGTAGAGATAGTTACTTTTAACATCTGTTCTTAAAAATCAAACACTAAGAAGACACCTTTGCTTAACAATTAATACAACAAAAACCTACAAAAGTCAAAAGGTCTGAATAAATCTAAACAAACCACCATAACGTTTCACAGAAATGTAAGAACTCAACAAACAGAAGTTTATTTATTCATTGAGAGCAAATGCAGCAAATAACATCACTTCGATTACGAAAAAAGGGAAGAATAAACATTTGGAAAGTAGAGGAGAAGTCAACACATACACCTTAACAAAGGCATTACCTCAAACACACAAGATGCATAGGAAATGCTGATATGCAAAACCTTTCCTTTCACATCAGGGATCTCAACACTTGCCATATAAAAAAATAATAATAATAAACACCGAAAACAGGCATCGATATTTGATTTGTCTTTCCTCATTAGAAAACAAGAAAGGGTAAATTCTGAATCAAAGTTTCTCATTCCATACTCTTGGAAAAAGATCAACTATATTTTCCATTAAAGAAACATGCGAAAAAAAAACGACCATTAACCCAATCTATAAACTGAACAGAGCTATTTACAAGATACCGAACCTAGGAAATAGGATTTTCCCAAAATCCTACCAAATAAGACTTCCTCTGGCCTGAGGTGGCTTCATGAACGAGCATTAGCAGAAAATAAAACAATCCAATCACTAAATTAGGGTTCCTAGGATCTTCTCGCAATAGGAATAGGAATAGGAATAGGAATGAAGTGTTTAGATCAGCAATCGTTGAGAGATGAGAAGTAGACAAATGGAAGGGAAAGCTGCTCTTTCAGGTTCTGTGAATCCAATGCGGAATTTTATTTGAAACGCTTCGGAAGAGAGTAGCCAGGAATATTTGGGGAGGTTTTAAAACTAAAATTCCGTACAGTTTTCAAATAATGAAATCATCAAATGTGCATCATATATCAAAACCCTTACATTTGTTTTTTAAAATTAAATTGTAGTTGTAAGTTGTAACTGATCATAAAATCTGCAATTAAATATATACTATTTGTGTCCATTAAAATAAATCTCGCAAAATTTTAGTTTTCTCCTCACGAAAACAATAGTGAACGGCTTTTTTTGACGGGTTCTGTGATTCAATTAGTTTTTTTTAATTAGAATAAAATAAAAAGATGGATTTAAATAAGAGGGTGGTTTTGGTATCCACAATTAACCGGCCGACAGTTGCCGACCTCCACCTCATTTGTCGCTCTTCAGATCTGCCATAAATGTAATTCCCGGAATGGCAGTTTTGCCCCTCAATTAGTCAATTTTGAAGGTATTTTTCCATTTTCCTCCCTTGGCTAACAAGTTTGGTCATGTGTTAGGGTTAGGTTATGGGTGAATAGAGCCCTTTCACCACCCGACTCACGAATAAAAATGGCTTACTCGACCTGCATCATTCGCGGGTGGTGAGTCGGGTGATCCACCACCCGTGAATTATTAAATTATAATAATATTTTTTTTATAAAGTTCTAGAGGTAATACAAGAAGCATTGAAAGTGTGACACTAAAAAGGGGCGGCGATCGGAGTGAGAAAGACTAGAGATGAAGTAGTGAAGGAGAGCTGTTCGTGGTGATGTTGAGAAGACGATAGTGGAGACTCAAAAAGACAGTCGAAGGAGTTGAAGTGACAACGTCATTGGAAAAACTAGGGGGGAGTTGAAGATTGTAAAACGGAACACGACGGATAATTAGATAAGTAGTAGAATTTTGAGACAGCAATGTTAGGTTTGTTGGAGATATTAGTAAATAGTATGTATATTAGGTAAAATTATGTAGGTGGTAAACGGGTGGGTTGGGTGTAAAATCTCACCCATATCCGACCCATTACTCGTTTCACCCATCACCCGTTTTTCTTCGGTTTTCCACCCGTATATTTTGATCGAGTGAAGCGGGTGGCTCGGTCACCCACGGATAATGTCCAACCCTAAGTTTGTTTGTCCCCCCCCCCCCCCCATTCTATAGTCATAACTAGTGTAAGCCTTCTATCCACCTTTTTTTAGGTAATAAGGGAGGGCTATAACCCAGTTTTATTCATAATAATAAGGGAAAGATTACATAGTAGAACTAATCATATCCATCTCACATATCTTAAGCAAATCATTAGGAGGATCATTAAACAGAATAAAGTCTCCAATCATCTCCCTACTTGATCTTGCCAACCAGTCAGCTGCTTTGTTGGCATTCCTGCTGATAGCCTTTAGCTCAACCTTCCAATCTGCAACATTGATGAGTTCGTTGCATTTGTTGATTACTGCATTCATTGATGAGTTCTATCTTAAGCAAATCATTAGGATGAGTTCTTTGCAGCATTGATGAGTTCTATCCACCTTTTTTAAATGTCCCTACTTGCTTCAAACAATAGGAAAAATTAATTGACCTATTAAAAGACGGTTAAACGAACATGACCTTAACAATAGATCCATTGTAGACACTTTAGAAGAAATCCAAAACAACAAGTGGGGAATTTGAACAACTACCAATGATATAGTGGTGTCTCTGACATCAATTAAATAATGTCATTTTTACCATAGTTCAGATGAGTTGACCACAGATCTAAAAAGTTACATTAGACAACATCAAAAAAAATTGGATAAATACAAAACAAGAAACTAGGGAGGAGAAAGGAGAGAGACCAGAAAACTTAACACAATATCAGAAAAACGAACCAGGCTGACTTGGGAAAATCCCTCGTCCGAATTCTTCAAAATTAATTTTGATGGATCCAAGCTATGCTCAAGGCAATCATCCTTTTAGATTTTTCATCCGTGGTCAAAACGTCCTCCCCTTTCTTGGTAGGAGGTAAATGTGGCCAAAACTCGATCTTACAAGTCGAGACATTATCACTTAAACAAGGACTAATTGAAGCTCGTGCACTAGATCTCAGAAAAATTTGTATTGAAGGAGATAATTTTATGGTGATTAACTCCTTGAAGAAAATTTATCATTGCCCCTGGGAGATAGAGATTCTAGTCTTTAATATTCTGGTTCAACTTCAAAATTTTGGGAAGTATAGATTAATCATGGATATCGAGAAGTGAATCGAGTGGCTAATAAAATTGCAAACCTAGCCCACTCACTTCCTTTGGATGAAATCTGAAACTCACCGGAATTTCTTGTTCTCATACGAAATGATGTTATATGTAGAAATGACGGTTAAGTTGCCCCTTCCTCTTAATTTTTACATAATAAAAAAAAACTAGTCCAATCCTCATTATTTCATGAGGCACTTTTGTAAAAGTATACCATATACATATATAGTATAATTTAACAAACAAGAAAATTAAACAAACAAAATAAATAAAACAAAGTCAATATATATTATAATGGAAATTCCTTTTGGTACCCCTTAATTTTTGTCTTTTCCTTTTGGCATCGCTCTTTAGTTCAAATTAGTTAAATTCAAGTTCACCATTGTGTTCCTGACCCTTAATTTAGTAGGATTTGACTATTAAAACACCCAAATTCATAACCGAATCATCCCAATTTGAATTTGTAAACAATCTTCTAAACAACCCCTTAAAATAGAGGATTGATTTAAAATTCAAATTGATGTGGTTTGGTTATGAATTTGAGTGTTTTAATAGTTGAATCCTACAAATTTAAGGGTAAGGAACACAATGATGAGCTTGAATTTAATGAATTTGAACCAAAGAGGGACATCATTAGGAAAAGCTAAAACATCTACGATACCAAGAGGAATTTTTTTTTGGACACCAAAAGTAAAAGGCAAAAACTAAGGGGTGCCAAAAATGAATTTCTCATTTTTTAAATAATTACTCAATATTGTTCTAATATATATTAATGATGTTTATATAAATTATTCATGTTTGTATATTTTTATTTATTTGGATAAAGAAATATGAAAAGTAATTATAAATATAGGAAAAAAAATACCACAACACTCATCACTAAACCCTAAATCCCTAAAACCTAAACTAAAACTCCTCACTTTTAAGTATAGAAAATTAAAAAAATAAAATAAATATAATGTAAAAGAGTAGTGGAACATAGAGTGTCATATTGTCATGTGATGTAAATTTATATATAGGCTAGGGATAGTTTCTCTTTTATATTGTATTAGGGTGGATATAGTAGGCCCATTGCCTCATATTCATATATAAAATGGGAGGATCAGTCGAATTTATAATTTAAGTTTCTTAATCCCAAAATAGTAAATTACTCAATATGATACCTTAATAGAAAACCTAGGGCTCTCTAAAGGCGATTTTCAACGACTATCCTTAACGATTCTCTATATGGCTTGGTTCTTTGGATTCTGGCTACAAGGAATAGGTTCTCTTACCATCATCATTCAAGCTTCACCATGCTCGGGAATGCTGCAACAAATCCATTTTGGACTCCGATATGACATGGCAAGGCTGAGGTCAAACAAAGGATTGTCGGTTACAAACGAAGAGTGTGTCAAAGTGGAAGGGTGTATGAGGCAAATAACGAAAAGGTGAGCAAGGGTTTGTTGTCTCTATTTGCAACCCTAATTTCAAGTATTTAGTTTAATGTGTACACCCTAAGAGCAACTATGAAAGGGGAATGGAAGTTGCGTAATGAGTTTGTGTTTCATGAGTTAATAAACAATCTATTTCTCTTCCAATTTGCAAACAAATAGAATAGATATAGATAGATATATAGATAGTTCTATCTAGAGAGAGAGAGAGATGATGAAGGAAGTGGTAGTATATGTGTACAATAAGTATAGGTAGCGTGTCAAGAATTTATTGGATCGGGTTTAATGATTCTTAGTTTTAATTAGTCCCATGAAATAATTTTACAGACAATAATTTATTTTCTTAGATATTTATAATTGATCATAAGGAAATTTGATTAGCTCGGGACCGAGACGGTCCGGTCCACGGTCCAGATTTTTTGAGAATTTCTTTCCCGGTCCAAGCCTAGGACCAAACCGTAAGATCGGTTTAGTTATAAGGTTAGTGTAATTTCTAATCTTTATTAATTTTTTGACTTGGTTTGCAATTTTTGTAGGGGATTTGCATTTATCTTAAAGAAAATTAGAGAAATATTTTATTTCTTTAATGAATGAATCATGTTCTTTGGCTAATTGAGCAAGTAGCGATCAATTAACCGTTGTTATTATTTACACAATGATACAATTAACAAAGTATATGTTGATTGAAGTATTTTGGTAGGTCTTTGGCTAACTAATTATAATCAGCATATTTGATAATTTAATAAAAAGAGGAAAAATAAAAAATAATACTATTGAAAGAGTAATGTTCTACAATATAATCCGGTCCAAATCGGTCTAAACCCGAGACCAGCCGTAATTGGACCAAACCGTAATGGTCTGGTCCACGGTCCATAATTTTTTAAAAATATGATCCACCGGTCTAGACCGGACCGTATATACAAAGTCCGATCTGGACCGGTTGCACAACCCTAATTTGAGATGTGGAAAGGATGGAAACCCGGTTTAAGACGTTTAAGTATTTGGGGATGCCCAGCAGAAGCACACATTTATAATCCACATGAAAAGAAACTCGATTTGAAAACCATAAGTGGATTTTTTATTGGGTATCCAGAAAGATCAAAAGGGTATAAGTTTTATTGTCTTAATTATAGTACCAAAATTGTAGAAACCGGTAATGCTAAATTCCTTAAGAATGGCAAAGTCAGTGGGAGTGATAAACTAAGAGAAGTCGTCATTAGAGTGATTCAGGCACCAATACCAATTCCTTTGCCCAGGATTTCGACTAACATTATTCTACCTAATGTTGTTGGCCCAACCAATAATGTAGAAGCAATTGTCAATGCCTATGCACTCGATCATGAGCCTATCGCCATTGTACTGAATGTGAATACAGCGCCTGAAGTAGGATTAAGAAGGTCCACAAAGAAGAGCTCTCAGTCCCTCTAGAGAGAGAAACTCTCCCTTCTCTCTACTCAACCAGCACGCCTCCTTCCCTTTTCCCTGCTTGCTCCGGCAAAGTGCTCCTCACGAGCCCTTGTCCACGGTTCATGGTGTGCATCCTCTCGAGCCGCCATAGAACGGAGTGACTCGGTGGACTCCCTTGTGCGCCGACGTCATGGTTATTCTTGGCTTCTCTCTCTCTCTCTCTCTCTCTCTCTCTCTCTCTCTCTCTCTCTCTCTTCTCCCTCGTTTCTCTCTCTTACGCCCCACTTTTGTTCGTACTTGTGGTGGTGCATCTTTAAACCACTTGTGGTCCTAGGCGTCGTTTGGTGGTGCCGGCTTTGGTCGCACACTTGGTAGCTATGGGAAAGAAAAAGAAAACCTCGTCTCCCTCTCCTAATGTTGGTGATCCAAGCAAATATCGTCTAGATCAAGATTTAGTGATGGCTCCCTCGAATGTTGGCGGCAAGGGTGAAAACCCTAAGAAAAATTAAAAATCAAAGGCCTCTAGCAAGATGGAGGATGGAGGTGTGAAGGTGGCAAGCTCGTTGGCCATGGATGATGACAAGAACAAGGAATGCGTTGTTGAAGAGCCCCTTAGATTGGACAATGAAGAAATGGTGGTCAACCAAAGAAATATCCTATCCGATGAAGAAGATGGTGTTTTGGAGGAATTTTCGGTGCTTCAAACGCGCAACCCACCGTCGCCGCTCACTAGCCTCATCCCTTAACCACCAGCCATGGCGGCGCATGAGAAGCTAGTGCCCAAGGAAGCATCGGATGGAAACCCTAGCCCAAAAGGCGCCTTGGGGAGTGAAACCAACGATCCTCCATTTTTGGCAAAGTCAAACTCCAACTTTGTACCAAATGTGGCAACACCCTCACAAACCGTGGCACGTGAAGCTGGCCAACACTCAGCTACTAACGTGCGCCCTACAAAAAACCTTGGCACGTCGTTGTCTACCGTTGGCACGGTTGACCCAGCTAGCGTCCCCAATGTTGGCACGTCCCCATCGGTGAACACCCCAGCCCTTGCGATGCTCCCTCACGTGATTGGCACGTCACGTCCACACACGTCGGCCCATCCAAAATATCCCCATGGCACGCTGGAAGCACGCCCGGGTCTCCAGCCCCCTTGCCGCCTTCTCACGTCAAGAACAACCCATGCTCTTCGGCGCCTAGGGTCGGTGGTCCCAAGTCTGCGGCCCATGGCACGATGAACTGCCCCGGTGCGAGTGATGCTAGGCCCAATGCTTGGGGAAACCGATCAAAAACAATTTCATGAACTCGGGTCTAGGTGGGAAGCTTGTCTACACACCCCCTACTTCAAACCGTGTAACCATCAGTTGCTCCGAGGGTCTCTCTAGACAAGTCATTTGGGGTTGGTCCTTACTTGGCCAATACGTTGGCTACCATCCGGGACACTTCTTGATTAATGAATTGATAAAATCATGGGGAGTTTGTGCTAGATACCGTGAAGAAGAGGGATGGATGATTTTCAAATTTGAGTCCAAGGAAGATCAAGACAAGGTTCTCAAGGTTGGGTTGTATTTCATACATGGCAAGCCACTCATCCTTAAACACATTCCCGACAAGTTCTCTTTCAACTGGAAAGACATTGCCACCATTCCACTTTAGGTACGAATTCTATGGACTTGCTAGTGAGTATTGGACTATGGATGTGCTCGGCCGAGTTGCTTCTCAAGTGGGCAAGCCATTATTCATGGACCCGGTCACGGATGGAAGAAAAAGAGGTTCGTGTGCTTGTCAAAATTAATTTTTCTCGTGATATTATTCGTGATACTTGCCTTGACTTTGATGATGGAGTGTCACTTGAGTTCACTTTACTTGTTGAGAATGAGCCCTTGTATTGCAAGGATTGTTGCTCTTTTGGACATGATGATATAGGTTGCTCGTTCAAGGAAAAAAGAGATGTCGTGGGCATCAAGAATACAAGAAGGTCCTAGGCCTCAAAGAACAATGCTCAGAGAGGGGAAAAACCAGCTGGGATGGTGGTTCCTTGGAAGCTAATGGTGATAAGGTGAAGGCCGCATCGAATGACTCTATCGAGAAGGTTCCTATATATGTCCCCACAAGCTGGCTTGACCTCCAACAACGAAGCGCCAAAAGAGAAGGACACCTCTAAGAGAGTTGGAGAGAAAGACAAACACAAAAAGAGTGTTGAATCATAAACACCCAAAGTGAGTGAAAAACAAGGTGATCGAGAGTGGGAACTTGAGCGAAACACATGGTGAGAATGACAATCTTCCTACCTCAGATGAGCTTGTCGATTTGGGAGGGGGACTGAGAGTGATGATGATGATGCTCAAAGTGAGAACGAGAGTGAAACACAATAGAGTTGTAGTGAGGACGAGGTTGATCCTAATCCAGGAGTGTCTTCATCGGAGGAGGTGAATGCTAGCGTGGAGGATGATGATGAAGGCTCGGTCAACTCCGCCGAGGATGGAAAAGATGGGGGCCTTGAGGAGGAGCCACCTTTTGAGGTGGTTAGGTCTAAATCCAAGAAGAAGAAAAACAAGCAAAAGGAGAAAAGGGCCATGGTTCTCGACCTTAAAGCTCAAGACAAATGGAAGCCGACGCATGGAAGATCCCTTAGAAGCTCTACTAGGGCTGAGAAGGGGAAGGACAAGTCAGTGTCCTCATGAAGGTCGTCTCATGGAACATCCAGGGGTTTTGCCATCCCCGGAAACAAAATGGCTTGCAAGGTGTGATCCGAGATAATGATGCCAAGGTATGTGGTATCTTTGAAACCAAGTGTGGTGGTTTTGATTTATGTGATTTGGTTCTCCGTGTGGCCCCAGATTGGGATTTTTTTTTCTAATTTCCACCTTGATGACTGTGGCCGAATTCTTGTCATGTTGGATACTAATTTTTGTTGATGTTGAGATTGTTGGCATGTCTGTACAACACATTGGTTGTCTCCTCACTTGCAAGACAATCGACGTGAAGTATGGGGTGCTTTGTGTATGGCCTCCATAGTGTGGTGGCTAAAAGGCCGATTTGGGAGAGAATTAGTGAGCTTTTTGAGGCTCATGAGTTGTCGTGGATCGTGATGGGCGACTTTAATAATGTCATGGGCGAGGAAGAGAGATACAATGGTGAGTTAGTTACCACGTACGAATGCAAGGATATGGTGAAAGCATGTCAGAGACTTGGTCTTGTGGACACGCCGAGAAATATTGGAAATCCTTTCACTTGGACCAACCACACCATTTGGAGAAAAATTGACAGGGTCATGGTAAATCCTAATTGGCTCAATATCGGTTTTTATTTTCATACTAACTTTTTAGATATTTGGCATCTCTCCGACCAGAAGTCGGGCATTGTGTCCTTGTGTAGGGTGTTCGGGAATGGCAAGAAATACTTCAAGTTCTTCAACATGTGGATTGACAATCCGAGGAGCTTTGGTTGAACCCCGGCTCCATGGAAGCTAAGCGGGCGGTGGAGTGTGCAAAAATCAAGGTCAAGAGGTTGAATGAGGCCGAAGGAAGTTTTCTTAGACAACAAGCCAAAGCCAAGTACACTATCCAAAGTGATCCATGCTTTGATGAAGGCTAATGGGCGCCGCAACCACATTCTTTCCATCACTAAAAATTATGAGAGCCCTTCTACATCCACGGAGGAAGCTGTTGGTGAGTTTGTAGCCTTTTTCAAGGGTTTATTTGACTCGGAGATGTCGGTGACCATGCCGACGCCGGGTGAATTTTCTAATGGGCCTCGGATTTCTGAGGAGGAGAGTGACATGTTGACGACATCGGTGTCCAACAAGGACATCAAAGAGGCTTTATTGTCCATGGGTGATGACAAGGTTCCCAGTCCCGATTTCTTCACCGCCAAATTCTTCAAAGCCACTTGGGACATAATCGGGGCCGATGTGTGTGCAGCGGTCAAAGAGCTCTTCACCAACGGTAAGCTCCTCTGGTAACTCAACCATACCATCATTTCTCTCATTCCTAAAATTGAGGCATTGGTTTGTGTGGAGCATTTCCGCCCCATCTCTTGTTGCAACGTGGTCTACAAAATCATCTCCAAAGTCATGACTCTTCGGCTTGTCAAATGCCTTGGCTCCCTCATTGATTCGGCCCAAAACGCTTTCTTGGAGGGTCGCTTGATATCGGACAACATTTTCCATGTCCAAGAGTTGTTGAGGAAGTATAATGTGAAAAGGGAAACTCGGAGATGCTTCTTGAATGTGGATCTCGCCAAAGCCTACGAAACCATCTCTTGGGATTTCCTTAGGTTCGCTCTTACTTGCCTTAGATTTCCATCGAGATTTGTGGCTTGGATCATGGAGTATCTTAGCACGGCCACGTACTCTTTCAAGATCAACAAAGGCATACATGGCTTCTTCCCGGGCAAGCGTGGACGTCGACAAGGTGACCCCTCTCTCCCCTCCTCTTTGTGATTTGCATCTTTCTTTCTCGATTACTTAAGAGAGAGACTTCTAGAGGCTCCTTTCATTTCCACCAAGATTGTGATAGTTTGAGACTCTCCCACCTTATGTTTGTCGATGATGTTGTGCTCTTTTTCCTTGGGGATGTAGGATACGTGAGGGTTCTCATGGGATGTTTGGAGAGGTTTAAGTTGATGTCGGGTTTGGTTGTGAATGTGGGAAAATCTTATATCTTTCTTGCTTCAGTCCCGTACCATGAGAGAGGCCCCATTATTGTTGCCACTGGTTTTAAGTTAAGGTCTTCCCTTTTAGGTAATTGGGCATTCCTATTAGTCCCCATGGTCTCCGAGTGATGCATTATAAGCATTTATTTGACAAGATTGGTGGCTACCTTAATGCTTGGGCTAAGAAGAGCATTTCCTTTGTCAGGAGAAGAGAGTTAGTTGCCTTGGTTTTACATGGGTGCGAGGGTTTTTGGCTCTCCATCTTGCTTGTCTCTACCGTGGTACTTAATAGATTGATTGGTCTTTGCCGATACTTCCTTTGGAAAAGACCTCGAGTGAGATGGGTTGATATTTGTGTGCCAAGGAAGGAGGGTGGAGTTGGCCTTTTGAACATTGGGACTTGGAATAAGTGCTTCATGCTTAAGCACTTTTGGCATATTTATAACATGAGGGATAGTTTATGCGTACAGTGGGTGCACCATAGATATCTTGGTGTGGTGGAGGCTCTTGAATGGGCCCCTCATAGGTGGGATTCTCCTTTGATCAAGGCCATTCTCCATGCTAGAGACTTGATTAAGGGCCTCGAGGGAAGGGAGGCTAGCACCGGGGAGATGCTCTCGACTTGGTGTGAAGAGGGGCGTTTTAGAGTGGCTTTGGCTTACGAGGTTATTAGGGAGCTGAGGCTTGTTGTTAGATGGGCTAAGGCGGTGTGGTTGACTCACAACACACCTAAGCATATGTTTATCCTTTGGCTCACCAACCTTGGAAAACTCTCCATGTATGATCGACTCTTGTTCCTTGATGTTGACCCAGGTTGTAGATTGTGTGGGGATGATTTGGAGACCCATGACCACTTGTTTTTTGAGTGCCCTTATGCTCGGGATATTTGGAGAGAGGTTCGAGTTTGCTTCATGATCCCCACCGCGACGTCCTCGATATGGCGCACCTTGCGTTGGCTTCGCCGGCGTGCCCGAGGGCGTGGTTGCCTTGACCGCACCCGTGTCTATGCTCTCTCGGCGTCGGTCTACTACATTTGGCATGCCCGAAATGCCCGTGACATTGATAATAACCCCATTCCATCCGAGGTTGTGGCTCGCTTGATTATTACACATGTGTTTAGGTTGCTTCATGATATATTCCCGTTGTGTATTGCGCAGAAGTTGTAGTTTTGATATGTATATGGCGTAGTTTGGAGGACCTGCATGCTTGTCCATTTGCACTAGGTTTTGCATAGTATGGAAGGCATGCGTGCTTGTCCATTTATGCCCTCGGATTGTTAGTTTGCTTGTACCACCCCCTTGTAGGGTTCATATTTAATCGAATTTACTTTTACACCAAAAAAAAGAAGGTCCACAAGACCACGAAGACCATCTATTTCAAATGAATATATGTTGTACTTGCAAGAATGTGAATTTAACATGGAATTGGAGAAATATCTGGCTATATATTCAGAAGCCATGAAAAGTGAAGATTTTGAAAAATGGATAGATGCCATGTTTGAATAGATGAAATCTATGACTACAAACAAAGTTTGGGAGTTAGTTGATTTACCAGAAGGACATAAGAAAGTCGGTTGTAAGTGGGTCTATAAGACTAAATGTGACTTTCTTGGTAAAATCAAAGGACATAAAGCTAGACTTGTGACCAAAGGATTCCATCAAGAAGAGGGCATTGATTATAATGAGACTTTCTCTCTTGTTTCAAAGAAGGATTCTCTACGGATCATTATGGCTTTAGTAGCTCATTTTGACTTAGAGTTACATCAAATGGATGTGAAAATGACTTTTCTGAATGGGATTAGAAGAAGAAGTCTATATGGCTCAGCCAGAAGGCTTCATTATAGATGGAAAGGAAAACATGGTATGTTTGTTAAAGAAGCCGATATATGGATTAAAGCAAGCCTCTCGACAATGGTACCTTAAGTTTCATAATACCATTACCACCTTTGGGTTCATTGAAAACATGGTTGATCAGTGTATATACCTGAATATCAGTGCATATATCTCAAGATCAGTGGGAGTAAGTTTGCATTTCTGGTTCTATATGTTGATGATATCTTAATAGCAAGTAGTGACCTTGGTTTATTACGGGAAACCAAGGAATTTCTTTCTCAAAACTTTGAAATGAAAGATATGGGAGACGCTTCTTATGTGTTTGGGATAGAAATATTCTGTGATAGATCACGTAGGACTTTAGGATTGTCTCAGAATGCCTAATGTTTTTCCAATTCAAAAAGGGGTTAAGTTCAGCTTAAGTCAATGTCCTCAAACTGAGTTATAACGTGATCAAATGAGAAACTACCCTTATGCATTTCTTGTAGGGAGTTTGGGATATGTACAGGTTTGCACTAGACCAGACATCAGTTTTGCAATTGGCATGCTGGGTCGCTATCAAAGCAATCCAAGCATTGATCATTAGAAAGTTGCAAAGAAAGTGATGAGGTACTTACAAGGAACAAAGAAACTTATACTCACATTTAGGAATATTGATCACCTTGAGGTGGTTGGATACACAGATTCAGATTTTGGTGGATGTGTGGACACTAGAAAGAGCACTTTTGGCTATGTGTTCATATTAGTTGGTGGTGCTGTTTCATTGAGAAGTTCAAAACAGTCCATCATTGCATCATACACTATGGAGGCCGAGTTCGTAGCATGATTTGAGGAAACAATTCAAGCATTATGGTTGTAGAATTTTCTTTCGGGGCTTACAGTCATGGATTCTATTGCTAGGCTGATGAAAATTCATTGTGATAACACCGCAGTTGTATTCTTTTGAAAGAATGATAAGTATTCTAAGGGTATAAAACACATAGAGACGAGATACTTATCAGTCAAGGACGAAGTTTGGAAGAAAAGAGTGTAACTTGAGCACATCAATACTCGTGCTAATACAACAGATCCATTAACTAAGGGGTTACCCCCTAAGACATTTAAGCAGCATGTTGAAGCAATGGGTCTTGAGGGTATCAATAATTTTTCCTTTTCATGAATTTATGGATTTGCTAAGTGTTTTGTTATGACATTGTTTTGAATATTCATTATTGTAACTTCTGAAAATTTTCTATTTCATATTATAGATTCTATGTACATATTAAAGTAATGTGTGATAACAGAACTAGTCTTTCTTCAAGACATTAATGGGGACCATTATGTATACTTCTACTTATACAAAGTTAGTTTTTTTTATTGTTAGTTAGTGGTACATGGAATGGACTACGTTCTTTAATTAATTTAGAACCACTATGGTCCTGATTGATGATTCAGGTCAACTAAGGGTAATTAAAATAAGAATATTAGGTATATCAATTCAACATTTATGCGCCTTATGTTTGTTCCTAAATGACCATTAAAGTATTTGTCATATGGACCAAGTAGGAGAATGTAAGATATTAATAACCCAACAAGTATGAGCTTGTGGGTATTTCGAACATCTCATTATGTGACCCATATAATATTAGGTCTATTTATAGAATAAGCTGATTTGATAAGATAAGGTAGTAACTAGAAGGTATAATTTTCTATAAGGATAAAGATATTATCTATTAATGATTAACTTTGATGAACATTTGAGATTATATCTTTAGAAGATTTTGATCCCCCTCTTTGCCTACATAATTAACCCAAAATTCATTATTACGGTTACGTTTTTCATAATACACGAAATAAGAGAGGCTAAGAGGGAGAGAGAATGCAATTTCCATAGAGCTGCATTTTGTACCTCAACAGATCAGATCTCATCATCTTCGTTCTCTCAATCGCGATGCATACCGGTATCTATTTGTAATTAAAAGTATGATCAAATATCCTAATAGCAACCATGATTAGGTTTAAGTTTACATACTTCATCGGAGAACACAAGAAATATTAAGCTCAAGATGTCTTGTAAAGATTATAACATAGAACTAATTTAACAAAGTTGTCTTCACAACCAAATCAGGGTTCAACTAGACCATACACACAAATAAACTTCAAACTCAGAGAACTAAACAAAAAAAGAGTGAAATGACCATACCATCTTAACATCCTAATCAGACTTTGATGGTCACACTGCACAAGCACAAACCTGATGGTTGGATGTGAGACGTTCTCCATTCCTTCCCTGGAGCTGCATTCGGATCATACAATAATGTTCGGTATGACGGGTCATCCTTAAGTGAGAGCAACAACAGCTTCCCATCCAGTATTGCAAACTTGAAGCCAATAACACTAGAGCTGCCCGTTAATGGAATCGGAACCATCTTCCACGAATTGTCCTCTGAGTCAAAAATGGCCAGCTTCCGCTGATTCTTCCACTCCATACAAAACAACTTGTTTCCAATCACAGCATGAGCTGTGACCATAACACAACCATTCTTCATCTCGGACCACGTGTGCTTCTCAGGGTTGTACACATCAACAAACTTGGAGTTTCCAATGGTGAAACTCGACCTTCCACCCATAACATAGAGCTTGCCCTGGAAACCACAGCCAAAGCAGCCCCATCTTGGGCGGCGAATGGACTCAATGAGGGTCCACTTGCCAGTTTCTGGATCGTACACCTCAGCACTAGAGAGACTCTCGCCATCAACTCCATAGCCCCCAACTGCATAAACCTTGCCATTGACCTCAGCACAGGCAAAGTCATAGCGAGCCACATTTAAGTCTGCCAACTTTTCCCAGCTGAAATCAGACAGGAAAGTAATGTTTAGTGTGAAATTTTAACAATAACAATTATCATGCAGAGTATAACCAAGCCGTTAATTCCTAGGATCAGGAAGGCAGGGAAACTGTCAAAGCAGCAACAACAACAGCAACAACTACTACTAGGATCAAGTATACAACTACAAATGGTTAAGCCATATCAACCATGCAAATATTTCTTAGAGACACGCACAAATTAAACATTGACCATCTAACTTGTACACTAGAAAGGGAGCATATTAAACAAATTAACATATTGCTCTGCATTGTTACCCTATAAAATTTCAAATTAACTGAATTATCTGTAAATTTATTGGTTCTTAATTAGATGAATGCATACCAATTAAGGCAGGAATCATATTGATAGACGTCAGCTGAGGCAGAGGCTGATCCTTCCTCCATTGTAAAACCTGCAGCGAAAAGAAGCTTTCCATTGAGAGCCACCACTGCAAACCCCGCCTTTGGTGGACCAGGCATCAATGGAAGAATCTGGTGCTTGTTTCCAAAGCAATCTAACACCTCCCATTGATTCTGATTTCCCTCCTCATCCATGGTCAACACATAAAGCCATTCTTCCAGCATCCCAGCTTGTTTTCGAACAGCAATAAACTCCTTGCTTTTGATAAATGACCTCCATCGCTTGCTGACTGCCCCCATGGCTGGGAAATTAGTACGAGGAACGAGTGCAAGGCATAACTTTGCCACATCATCAGAAAGTCCGGGCAAAATTGGGCTATAAAGCTCAGCAGCACGAGATGTTGATCGGTAAGTGCCTTTTGAATTATTTATTGTCACATCATGCTTGACCGAAATGGACAAGCATATATTTGCTTCTGTGAGCCTTCTTTTTTCACTAACAGCAAAGTCAGGCATTTGCAAACTGATCATGGGCAAAACAGATCTATGATTGCAATTTTAGAGACTTTGCAGCACACTAGAAATTTCTCTTGTAACCAAAATATGCTTTAACTAAAGAAATTCGTGATATCCATCACATATAAGAATTTTACGAGACCGGAGAATGAACAAGGTGGCAGCACTAATCACTTGAGCTTTATATGCTGATGAACCACTATGCTTTGTCCAATCAAATTCATGGGCCATGCCACAGGTTTGCTTCTTTGAATGTTTCTTAATTGTTTTCTTGAAGCTAATATTGATTTCGACTGAGTTCCCCTTCTGCATCACCCGATCACCTACAATTAAGAGCATACAAGTATATACATAACATCAAACCCGGTTTAGTCCTAAAACACTAAGCCATAGCAGGAGTTATATTCTAAAATCCAAATCTAGGAGGAGTAGAAAAGAGACTATCAAAAAGTAAGAGAAAAGAAAACAATACCAGTTAAGGCCATATAATGTTGCAAGTCTTAACCCCCAGTCACATCCATGCTGGTGAAAACAATAACTGCAAAGAATCAGAATTAGCAAGAACTTTTATTTGTTTTTTTGGTTGAAAGAATTAGCAAGAAAAATTGATAAAGTCAACCAAAGCAATCTGCAACACAACAAGCATAATGTAATAATGTCATTACTTGTATAACACCAAATTTCACTGTCAAGGCACGCAACTGACGGTCGATCATATATAAATTGTAGATCAAAGAAACCTATATTATGACTTGACAGAAAAAATTAGATCTGAAGGTGAAATACTTTGTTGCTTACCTACCCCTCCTATTTCACCAACTCATTAAAGTGCAAGAAAATGGGAAGCTACAGGATGGCCCAACAATAATACAGTTTGCAGAATTGCAGATCATTTGATTAAAGAACAAGAAGCTGTATCACGTTTGAGATGATATAATCACAATTTAAACAAAAAGTCAAAGGTCCGCAATTAAAAAGATATATATATATATATATATATATATATATATATATATATATATATATATATATATATATATATATATATATATATATATGACATGAAATAGAAGGGAGAGGCCGAGAAATCAACTAGATCTGCAAACTTGCTCAAAAAAAAAAAAAAAAACTAGATCTGCAAATATGCATTAACATTTGAAATATAATCGGACACAGAAATTTTTTTATATATTGAGAGTTGGGACCATTTTTAGAGTAGCCAAAGATGTTTATTCGTCCACCCAGCTCAACGTTATGAAAATAAATAAACAAAGCATCCAATAATACAAGCAACTATATAAATTAAAGAATTTGTCTTCAATAAATCAATCGATTAAGCTAGAAATCAGAAATGAGTGAGCACATAATTAGGAGGAAATCATGGACGGAGTTACCTGAAATTGGTAGTTTCCTGAAATTGAAGACAAATTGGTAGAGAGGGAGGTGTTATCTGAGATATCAAATCAGGAAATCGGAGTTACCTGAAATTGAAGCGCCAAGGTTGGAAACACACTTCCGCCGTGCAGAATGAGAGTAATTTGAAAACAGCAACTCAGTAACGTAAAAAGAAATGGAAGATAGATTGGTAGAGAGGGAGGTGTTATCTGGTTATGGATTTATATAGGGCCGTGGTGGGAGAGGAGATGATGATGTACATATTTGACCGGATCGGTTCGGACATCGGGCCCACCACCTCCCGTGATTTTTTAAGAGGAATTATTAGTCTCCTTATAGAATATAGAGGTTATAGAGGTTGATTCACATGGAAATGGGGCTTATTATGACTAAGAACAAATGAGGATCCTTGGATTTGAGAAATGGATGGTTAAAGATTAGAAGAGATAGGGGCAAAATGGTAATTTTGACAAAAAATAAAAAAAAAATTGAAAAAAATATTTTTTTTTTAGTTTCTTAGTTTCGCTTGTTTTTGCCCAAAACACGAAATTTGATTTTTTACGTTACGTTCACGTATTTTATGCATATGTTCACACTATTATAAGACATATTCACATATTATCACATTTTTCAGTTCAGAGATTTTATAATACGTTCACATATATTACAAGTGTGTTCATATATTATTACTGTTTGTTCATGTTTTAATGTTTTATGGTCATGTGTTCATGTTCGATTAAATCATAATAAAAGTGTTAAACGACTTAAAAAAAATGACAAAAAAAAATAAAAAAAATAAATTTATTATTTTTTTTTTTTTATTTTTTCGCTTATTTTTGCCAAAAACAAGAAGGTTGACATTTTACGTTCTGTTCACATATTTTATACACATGTTCACATTTTTACAAGGGTTGTTCACATATAACCGCATTTTAACTTCAGAAAATTTAGTATACGTTCACATATAATATAAATACGTTCACATATTAGTATTGCATGTTCACGTTTTATGGCCTTATGTTCATACTCGATTTACATCATTTTACATACGTAAAAAGACCTTAAAAAATAAAGTAAGAAAATAAAAATAAATTTTTTTTATTTTTTTAATCGGATGGCCAAGATTCATTTCTAGTGTTTCCATCGGATGGTCTAGATTTATTCTTAGTTTTCATGATAAGCCCCATTTTCATTTGATTCAATCTCATAGAATATATTATAAAACCCTTCTTAAATATGTTTTGTTTTAAATATGTTTTGTTCGGACATGACGAATTTTTCTCGTACTATTTTATTTTTCGAAAACGTAATAATGAGACGTATTCAATTTGTTCATCAAAACTAGCCAATTGTTCATCAATATTGACCAATTGTTCATGAATACTAACGAATTGTGCATCGAGTTTTTGATAACATTATTCATCGATTTCGAACTTTTTAATTTTTAATTTTATTTTTTAATCTTATCTATGTGTGTATGAATACAATATTATCTAGTTTTTGATGCACATATAATTAGTTTCGATATATTCATATTTGTCCATTGATATACTCCTATTTTTTCATTGATATATGGTATACCATTATTTGTTCATTGATATATACCATTTTTTGTTCATTGATATATACCATTTTTTGTTCATTGATATACTCCTTTTTGTTCATTGGTATACCATTGTTTTTTCATTGATATACCCTATTTGTTCATTGATATACCCTTATTTATTCATTGATATAACCTTGTTTGTTCATTAATATACCCTTATTTGTGAATTGAAATAAACTTATGTTTGTGTGTCAATACCATCAATTTGTACATTTAGGATTATCTATTTGTGCATTTTGCATTTATTTTGTGCTTTAAGGCTATCTTTTTTCCTTACTCATATAATTAGTTTTCATTCACATACTCATATAATTAGTTTCAATGCACACATATATTTATCTAGTTTATGTATTTGTTATACGAATCCTTTCTTGAGAGGAAAGTGTACATTAATATATTAAATATCCAATTCAGCTAAGTCAATTATACATAGCGAAATATAAGTTACAACAACTTGTTCATGTCCGGATTAAGATACAAACGTATAGGATCGTTATTACTTAAACAAGTCGGTGACTCTTGCGAAGTCGTCGACTTTGAGTGACAGTAGAAGTCAGCGACTTTGGTAAAATCAGTGACCTTGAAATAAGCAGCGGAATTTATGAATTACAAGAAAACATACTAGAGCACAACGATGTATAGTGGAAACTCCTTGTAAACCAACTAGTTTACTCCGAGAAAAACCACTCCCTACCGAGCTTCTCACTCGGTCGGATTTCAAGAGCACATTTGGCTCGCTCTATTAATTTCTTGAGTTGTTAAAAAGCTCTCCTGTATACAAGATTGAATCCCACAATCCTTGAACCACGCTCTACCTTTGTCTCTCACAACTCTCAATCTCACCCTATGCCTAAGAACTCTTGACTACACCACTCGATCAAATCCCGTGATCGAGTCACTCGAACAACCAACTTTCTCCCACAAAATACACAAGATGCTCTCTTTTTCTTCTCACAAGATATGCAATATGAACCACGACCTTCTAACCTAAAAACACTGAGTATTTAAGCTAGAAGTCTTGATTAAGTGTGATATTGTTTCCTATTCGGTTAAGGAAATAATATCGCACATAATCTTACAAAATCTTTCCTAAAATAACATGTATGCTCATATAAAATATCACAAGAGAATCATTTAATATTCTTCTTATTTTTGCACTCTTTTGTGATGATTTTCTCCATAAATAAATGCCTCGGCTGTCCTGCAAATAATCGTATATGATTTGTGCATTCCTTCCATAAATAGTTTTCCCGCCAGCTGGTCATGTCAGTGACTTTGTCGAGTCGCCGACTCGATATGCAACTTCGAAGTCACTGACTTCTTGGAACCATCAAAACACAACTTTTCAAATAATAGTTTCTTGCCAGTTGTCCTTTGTCAGCGACTTCATCTCAAAGCTTGATGTCGCTGACTCCTCATTCAACTTCCTTGTCGCTGACTTCTCTTTGAGTTTGGAACCATCACACACACAACTTTTCCAATAATATTTTCTAACCAGTTATGATTGTCAGTGAGTTCTTCATAAGAACTTCATGTCGCTGACTCTCCATGAAACTTTTGTGTCACTAACCTTTGGAAACATCAAAACCAAATCTTCTAACAAATTCCCCCTTGTTGATGGTGACAAATACTTCAATCCAATTATCCTTGTTAGTGACTTCTTCATAAGAACTTGATGTCGCTAACTCTCCATGCAACTTTTGTGTCACTAACCTTTGGAACCATCAAAACCAAATCTTCTAATAAATTCTCTCTTTTTGATGGTGACAAATACTCTGATTCTGTTATAACTTTGAAGCACACAAAAATCATAGAGCAAAAACAAAACTAAAAAAAAGTCCCCCCTAAGCTTAATACCTACATAGCATTTAGTTTTTAGATCCCTCCCTTATAAATCTATTCCCCCGGTTAATTCCCCCTTTTGGCATCATCAAAAAGACTACTTAAGCAGAGTAATAGAAACATAGGCAATCATACAAGCTAAGAACATAATGTCCAAATAGTATAAGAGTCAACCACCACATCAAAATTAAAATGTAAGATGCAACCACAGACAATTATAGGATTACGAGTACAACCCAATCAAACTAAGCAAAAGAGACTTTAAAAGTGGGGATAAATGTGGTAAGGATAGAAAAAAGAGGATAGTGGAAGTCATGAACATGCTTCAGTCAATGACTCAAACGTCAAGACTACCAAGCCTATCCTCGAACTCTGGAAATTTCTCTTAGCATTAACATCTCTAGAAACTGAAGCAGGAATTTTAACATTAGGATCAGAATGAGCACCTTCTGCAGATAGAAACTGAAGGTGTGTCCTCTTCCAGTACATTGTCATTGACATCACTAGAGTCTTCTTTGTCAACGACTTTTGGCAAGTCACCGACTTCTTCTTTTTCTTTGGTTACTCCTTGATCACCTTCTTCTTTCTCGTCTCCTTCCACTTCATGCTCTCCAAAATTAGAGCTCTTTTTTCCTTTCTTCTTAGATTTTTAAACTCTATTGCCTCCAAAATTTGGAGTTTTTTACCAACTCCTTTTCCAAATCCTCCTTAGCACTGTCCTCATGCTTTTTTCGGTGTGTCACTCGATTCCGGAAACGCTACCAGTTGCGCCATTTGGCACAGTGTTCCGGTTTCAAGTGACTCGGTTATGGTTTCTGGGTTTATGTTTGGGTTCATGGGGATTTTGGAAGATGAAGGAGGTAGGGTAATAAAGGAACTAGTTCTCTTTTAATTGGAAAGTATCACTTCAATCAAAACAAGCTATGCTCAACAAATTTTCTTTCCAAAAACAAACTAATCTTCTTAATATTCGGATGTGATTCACGCGCCAGTTTTACAATGTCGCAGACAAGACCAATGTCGGCGACAAAAGATCAAAACTTATACCATTTCATCTCAACATATATGTTCGTGATATTTAGCAATATTCATGACTTTCACTAAGAAAATGTACTTGGCGTTGGGGTTGCACTAGGAAGTGCCATAGCAAACCAAGTAAGAAACAATTTTGTGGATTTGTCGATCATGATGATAAGTCTTCGTTTCATAAGGGAAATTCAAAACAGGCTCATAGAGACTCTCAAACATGATAGGTCAGGGACAAGCATTAGAATCAACCATTATTTGGGCTTGTAATGAGGGTTAGGATCATCTAGTTGATTCTTTTGGGCCAAAACAACAAGCTCTCAAGGGTTGTAAAATCAAACCAAAAAGTTGCAGAAGTCATCGACAAATCAATATGCATGGAGTTTCCTAGTTATACTATATCTTAAATATGTAAAGACTTATACCATGAAAGCATGATTCTAAGACACATGAAAAGCAATCACATTTCAACTAATCATTGAGGGAATTAATGTAGGGAAATAGATCATTCAAGAGAGATCATACCTAGTTCCATGCGGAGCTTTTCGAAGGGTTCACGATTCAAGGCCTTTGTAAAGATGTCAGCTCTTTGGTCACTTTCTCGACAAAACTCCATAAAGACCATGCCTCTTTCACCGTCATTATTCCTTTTCTTCATTAGACAATCTCAAAAAGCTCAAAATTCAAAGGCTGTAGAGGTGAGTAACTGCTTGTTATAGGTCTCGACCTTCGACAGCTTTGTTTGTGACAACAAGTCGGTGACCTCTACATCTTTTCCCATTTATTCATCACCTTCCTTCTCTTCTTCAGAAACTGCAATTTCTTTGTCTTTCTTGCTCAATTTCTCCATGCCATCGAACAAATCCATCACATCTTCAGTTGCATCAAACTCCATTTGGGACCGACTTGTGATTCTTCTTCAACATTCTTAGTGCTTTCTTCACTAGGCCAAAAGTCACATACTTTCCTTGATTCTCAACATCACCATCTTCATTTTCTTGATCATGCTCATCTGACCCCTCTATGTTGGTGACATCAGCAATGTCATCAACTTCAGTTCCTCTTTCAAACTTCACTTAAGGAGCATCATCTTCCTTTTCCACACATGAAATTTCTTCTTTGCTTCAATTAGCGAAGGTACTATTACCTCCGTGATGTTGTCGAAGCGAGATGAACTTTCTCTGATTACCTTGTCATATGTCTTGAACACACACTATCAATGAACCAGGGAGAGTTTCCTCTCACTTCGATCTGCAATGTAAACATTAGTTTTTCCGAACCCAGAGCTGTCTAACTCCTCTGGGTTTAGCAACAAAAGAAACATTTGGAGCACATGAATTACAAGTAGCACATTGATTAACCCATTGGTTTGCACTATTGTCATTTTGAGTCCATGGCCATTCATTTTCTTCATCTCTAGCCATCTTTCTATACTCATATTGGTAACGACCAGCTTTGCCACAATACCAACATGTTCTATGACATTTAAGCCCAACATACTTACTATGACCAGAATGGACATGTTTGTTGTTAATGCGTGCTTGGAAGTCAATTTGTGATGGAGTGGAGTTTTGAACTTGGTTTTTCCACATATTGTACACCTTTGGATCAAGATACCACTATTGCTTCCCTTTGCCTTGGTTTACCACCACATGTGTAGAACAACTTGCATTGTCACTACACATTGGGGCTTTGTCTTTAGGCAAATGGGGAGCATGGTTGGTACCTTGAGCATTGGGTGCACGGACATAACTAATTTCAGAACTATCGACCTCCTTCACAAATTTCTTACCATAGTCCTTTTTTACCTCTTGAACTTTATTAACAGCAAACTCGTCTAGCCACTTCTTTTTCTTAGTCTCTTCATCAATTTTAAGACTCTCTAACTCACTGGACATTTTTGCATTTCCAAGCTTAAGCATAAGTCTTTCCCCTTCTAAGTGAGTGACTTGCTTTTCTAGGTCATCGACTTGTTTTCGCAAGTCAGTGACCTAAGTGATACGCTGGATTTTATACAGCGTAATTAGGTATTTTTATATTATTTCTGAGTGTTTTAGGCTAGATCAGAGCGTTTAATTGTAAAATCAGTAATGCCTACAGAAGAAGACTTTGAAGATAGAAATCTAAGTTTGAGCTGAAGACCCGCTACACAGCGGTTGCAAGGAAGTACAAAGAAGAAGACCCGCGAGCATGGAAATATACTGAGCCCGCGGTGAGATCCAAATCTGCGAGGCCATGGAGTCGCTGTAGCCGCGCCCGCGGCCGAGCACTCACGCTCGCGGTTGCTGGAGTATCGCGCCGTCGTCGTTTTCCTTATTTTATGTTTTTTTATATTTTTATATTTAGTTTTATTCGGTTGTTTTAATATTTATAAGACCTAGTTCGTGAGTTTTTGGGAGAGCCATTTTTTAGTTTTAACCTAGAGATTATTTCAGTTTTTATGGAGAACTAAACCTTCTGAGTTCGTTCATACTTTGAAGCTTTGATTTGTAAGTTTGTGAGATTTGGTATTTAATTTCCTTTCCTTGGTTGATAATTATCTCCCTTGTGTTTGAATTCCTATGAATGTGATTGATTTCTCTTAGTCTGATCACCTAATTGAACTTGATTATATTCTATTACTAGATTTGAGTTTTCTCGTAGTAAAACTTGATCTTAGTAGCAAACTTGATGTTCTAGGACTCGTAGGACTAGATTCATTAAGAAAGAGAGGTATTTGCATGCTTTTGTTAATTAGCTCGTTGTGATTACAATTGCATGTATCCAAATTATTCTTATGCTTCATGCTAATATTGAATTGATCGTTTCATTCAGTATTAAGTATTGCTTGGCTTGTAGACCTGTGATTATCCATGATTAGGATTGGAATTAACCAAGAGAATAAAAGGAATTTATTTGCAAATCAATAATCAAACAACGTTATCAAAGTGGATCTGTATGGATGAATTCGGTTTAATAATCTGATTAAGAAATTCAACTTGTTTTCATATTTGTGTTTGTTTGTTTAGTTTTATAGCTTAATTCACATATCACGTATTTTTATTACTTTCACTTGGTAAAAGTATTAATTTAGGAGCACGAATTCCCTTGGTTCGACCCCGACTTATCAACTATACTAAGTTGTTAACTAGGGTTTTATCTTTGACTTGACACAACGACTTTAGCCCGTTCAAATTTTGGCGATGTTGCCGAGGACTTTGTGATTAATTCTAAAGTTAGTCCTTTTATTGACTAGTGTGTGGACCTGATTTATGGTCCACACTCGTTCTACTGACTCAGATTTGCTTCCTTTTGATACAGAAATTGAGAGGACTCTTTACAGGGTGCGACGTGAGATCTCTCGTCGATTGCTGTTTGATCAGGAATCTGCTGAATCTAAATCTGAAATCATGGATGAAAGACCTTTAAGGCAATTGACGGCTCCTAATCTGCAACAACGACAGCTTGCTATTGAGTTATCTACACTAGGTGACGATGTCCAGTTTGAGCTGAAATCTGGACTGATTCATCATTTGCCCAAATTTCATGGACTCAGTGGTGAAGATCCCAATAAACATCTCTCTGAATTCCATGTTGTGTGCATAAGTATGAAGGCAAGTAAGGTGACAGAAGATCAAATCAAGTTGAGAGCTTTTCAATTCTCTTTGGAAGGCAATGCAAAAGAATGGCTTCTCTATCTTATTCCAGGGTCCATTACTACATGGGCTCAGATGAAAGCTGCGTTTCTTGAGAAGTATTTCCCTCCCACCAAGCAGACTAGCCTCAAGAAGAGTTTGAGTAATCTTGAGAAACAAGAAGAAGAAAGCATGTATGATTATTATGAGCGCTACAAGAGACTAGTTGCTAGCTGTCCATACCACGGTTACAATGACAAGGATCTCATATGTTTTATCTATGATGGTCTTTGTGATGACGATAGAAGGATGGTTAATGCTACCTGTGGTGGAAGTATAATGAACAAAACTTCAAGGGAAGCTTTCGAGATCATTGGTGCACTGGCTGAAGAATCAAGGAGTTTTAGCAAGAGGACTACCACTCGTTCCACTAGATCTGCCAATGTTGTTGAGTCTAGCAGTTCTAATAATGCTGAACTCAAGGAACTAAAAGAGATGATGAGGCAGATGATGTTGTAAAGTGAAATCCAACAGGCGAAGGCGTGTGGGATTTGTGTTGAAACTACTCATTCTACCGATACATGTCCCATTATGCAAGAGCCCGTTGAGGTTATCGTTGTAGGTGGATTTGGCCAACCACGACCTCGGTTTGATCCTTACTCGAACACCTATAACCCAGGATGGGCAGCCCACCCCAATTTAAGGTGGAAACAGAATCCACCTCAGCTTGGAGGTCAACAACAGTTCAGACCTCAAAATCCTCCAAGACAACAAGGGCAAGGTTTTTATAACTCAAATCCTCCTGAAGATGCAAGTAGGAATGCAGACATCAATCAGCTTATCAAAGAGAATCAAGAGACCAAGGCTGTAGTGAAAAATCTTGAAAATCAATTGAGCCAGATTGCAACAATGCTTGGTCGCTTAGAAGCAAGAGACTCAGGGAAACTTCCATCTCAGACTATTAACCCGAGAGAGAATGTGAGCGCCATCACATTGAGAAGCGGGAAGGAACTGAATATCGACATTGCAGCCTGCGGAAACCAGCCGCGCTCGCAGGTAGACAGCCTCGACCACGGTGCAGAAGACGAAGTTGAAGCTGAACATCAGACAGGGACCGCGACCGCGGAACCAAACCTTGACCGCGGTGACACTTGCGCCCGCGGTGGACCACCGCGCCCGCGGTGCCCCTCTCTTGCCGATACAGACGATTATGTTCGACCTTCGTTTCCTTCCCTGGGGTCACAAAAGCTCGTTCCTCCATTCCCCGAGGCATTGAAAGACACTAGGAAGCCGGTGGATGACAAGGAGATCTTTGAAACTTTCGTCAACTGCCAGGTAAATGTTCCTCTTCTGAATTTAATTAAGAGTGTCCCTCGGTTTGCTAAGTTTCT
Organism: Fallopia convolvulus; assembly: GCA_964016875.1. Taxonomy (NCBI): domain Eukaryota; kingdom Viridiplantae; phylum Streptophyta; class Magnoliopsida; order Caryophyllales; family Polygonaceae; genus Fallopia; species Fallopia convolvulus. The sequence goes on along the minus strand of OZ024721.1, from coordinate 25,514,126 downwards.
TAAAGAGTTATGTACTATTAAGAGGAAACAACAAGAGAAGGGGAAGGTTAAGAAAGTCGCTCTTGTTGAAAATATGGAGAATGTTTCTTCCATTCTTCAAAGGCAATTGCCTAAGAAGTGTGGAGATCCCGGGAGGTTTACTGTTCCCGTAAGCATTGGTGAGACAAAAGTTGAGCGTGCTATGCTTGACTTGGGAGCGTCTATAAATGTCATGCCACTAAGCATGTATGAGAGGTTAGGTCTAGGGCAATTACAGGATACAAATATTACTATAGAATTGGCCGATCACTCTAATGTGCATCCGAAAGGATTGGTGGAAAATGTTTTGGTGTAGGTGGACGGTTTGATTTTCCCTACGGACTTCTATGTGATGGAGATAGGTAAAGGGAGATACGACCCTGTTTTACTGTTGGGTTTTCCGTTTATGAAGACTGCGTGCGTCGTGATAGATGTTGCCAAGGGTTTGTTGTCTATGGCACATGAGGGCAAGGAGGTCAAGTTTCACATAGATGAGGACTCCTTTTGAGCTGTAAATGACGTCGAGCCAACGACGTTAAACAAAGGCGCTGCTCGGGAGGCAACCCGAGGTAAGTTCCCCTATTCTTTTCAAGTTTTCTTTTCTTTTATGTCCTTTTTGTTAGTTTAGTTTTTCTTTTAGTGTCGTTTTGGTTCTGTCAGGCTAACTCGCAGGTTAAATTTTCTATCTTGGAGAAACCGAGCCCGCGGCTGTACCCGCGACCGCCAAGTACCCGCGCTCGCGGTACTGTTCTTGGGTGCTGATCTTCTTAATATTTTTATCGAATTAAGGAAAAAGGGCTCCTCAGGCTGCTATCTTCTTTCAAACTAAGTGGACAGATTACCCATCTTTTCCTCCATCAGATCAGCAGTGAGTCTTCTGATGCCCTATTCTATGCTTTGCTCTATTTTTCTTAGCTTCATTGGGGACAATGAAGAGTTTAAGTATGGGGGAGGGGATTCACTGTTTTGTGATATATGTACAGTTTCATCTTATTTCAGTTATTTGATTCAGTTGTTTTTAGTTAAAAAAAAAGTAAAAAAAAACATATATAAATCATGTGCTGAGCTGAAAACCCGAAAGGGCGGTTCAGGCAAAATTGCAGGTGCCCGGACCAGCATTAGGCTGGGGTAATAAGAGGCTAATGAGAGATGTGAGCATATGTGAGCACGCCTATGAAGAAAAATGAAATGAGTGATTAGGTGAAAACCCGAAAGGGCGCCTAAGTAGAATTGAGTGAAAAAATTGGAGTGTTTAGGATTTCATTCTACTTTGGGGCTTGGGGATTACATTTTAGATGACGCGCAGATCCTAGGACGCTCTACGATTTTTAGAGCTTGAGAGTTGATTTTATATGTATTTTGGTGAGGTGAGGTGTGTGGTTGAGCTTTCATTTTTTTGCTCTTTGTTTCTCTGCATGGGTTCGGGTTGTGAGTTGAGAGTGTTAGAGATTTTTCATATTCCCTCATTGCTTCCTGTGGATCTTTGTTGTATTGATTGTTAGATTTTGTTTGAGCTTACTCGAGGACGAGGAAGATCTAAGTATGGGGAAATTTGATACGCTGGATTTTATACAGTGTAATTAGGTATTTTTATATGATTTCTGAGTGTTTTAGGCTAGATCAGAGCGTTTAATTGTAAAATCAGTAATGCCTACAGAAGAAGACTTTGAAGACAGAAATCTAAGTTTGAGCTGAAGACCCACTACACAGCGGTTGCAAGGAAGTACAAAGAAGAAGACCCGCGGGCGCGGAATTATACCGAGCCCGCGGTGAGATCCAAATCTGCGAGGCCATGGAGCCGTTGTAGCCGCGCCCGCGGCCGAGCACCCGCGCTCGCGGTTGCTGGAGTATCGCGCCGCCGTCGTTTTCCTTATTTTATGTTTTATTATATTTTTATATTTAGTTTTATTCGGTTGTTTTAGTATTTATAAGACCTAGTTCGTGAGTTTTGGGGATAGCCTCCTTTTAGTTTTAACCTAGAGATTATTTCAGTTTTTATGGAGAACTAAACCTTCTGAGTTCGTTCATACTTTGAAGCTTTGATTTGTAAGTTTGTGAGATTTGGTATTTAATTTCCTTTCCTTGGTTGATAATTATCTCTCTTGTGTTTGAATTACTATGAATGTGATTGATTTCTCTTAGTCTGATCACCTGATTGAACTTGATTATATTCTATTGCTAGATTTGAGTTTTCTCGTAGTAAAACTTGATCTTAGTAGCAAACTTGATGTTCTAGGACTCGTAGGACTAGATTCATTAAGAAAGAGAGGTATTTGCATGCTTTTGTTAATTAGTTCGTTGTGATTACAATTGCATGTATCCATATTATTCTTATGCTTCATGCTAATATTGAATTGATCGTTTCATTCAGTATTAAGTATTGCTTGGCTCGTAGACCTGTGATTATCCATGATTAGGATTGGAATTAACCAAGAGAATAAAAGGTATTTATTTGCAAATCAATGATCAAACAACCTTATCAAAGTGGATCTGTATGGATGAATTCGCTTTAATAATCTGATTAAGAAATTCAACTTGTTTTCATATTTGTTTCTGTTTGTTTAGTTTTATAGCTTAATTCACAAATCACGTATTTTTATTACTTTCAGTTGGTAAAAGTATTAATTTAGGAGCACAAATTCCCTTGGTTCGACCCCGACTTATCAACTATACTAAGTTGTTAACTAGGGTTTTATCTTTGACTTGGCACAACGACTTTAGCCCGGTCACTAAGAATTGAAATCAGTGCATGACCCACAAGCAACTGACTTAGGAGAAGAAATCTTTTCAAGTTCAATAGCTTTGTTAGACCAAACTTTGTTATCATCAATCAAGTTGGTTATAGTGTCATCTTTATCTTCTAATTTTTCTGTTAACTCAATGACTTGAGTTCCTAACTTTTCAATAATAGCAACCAATTGATCCCTAGTCTTTTTAGCAAGAAGAGAAGAAATATCAAGTTCATTTACCTCTTGAGATGACTTGTCTTCAATGGTCATATAACAATTTCCCCTTGTCGGCAACACTTCATCGTCATCATCAAACATATCCCAAGTTGTCATCATGATGGTGGCAACTTCTCCAACATTTTTCTTGGGACATTGTTTAGCATTGTGTCCCTTTCCTTGACAGTGATAGCACACCTTTTCTTTCATATCTCTACCTGATTTAGAGGGTTTGGGAGAAGCCTTGTTACGAATCAACAACGTCTTCATGGCGTTGGAGATGAGATCAATGTCGTCATCAACCTCTTCTAAGTCTTGATCACCTTGAGCCAAGTCGAATGCCCTCTCAACTTTGAGAGCGATACCCTGGATTTTATCAGTTTCAAGTCGTTCATCTCTCATTTGTTGAATGCCTCAATACATGGTGAGTTGAGATCTTGTAGAGTCAATGACTTTGTTTCCTTCCGAGTGAGCAAGGAAGTAACAATGGTGTCCCATTTCTTGTTGACTCCTGAGATCAACTTATTGGTTTGCTTCCATTGAGGAAGCTTCTCTCCAAGGGATTCTAGTTGATTGACAAGCACTTGGAATCTTGAGTGATAGTCACAAAGAGACTCACCCTTTTCCTGAAAGATATTCTCATACTCTTTTTCGAGACTTATGATCCTATCCCTCTTTACATCCTCATTCCCTTGAGGTAGCCTTTTAAGAGCATCTCAAATCTCATTTGCCGTCTTGTAGCCAATAACCTTCTTGAGATCACCATCAGTTAGGGCATGGTGGAGAATTGTCTTAGCTCTTGCATTTTTCTCCAGTTTCTTGAGGTTAGCATCATCATATTCAGCCGTGGTCTTCTCAGTTTTTCCATCCGTCTTAAGAAAGGTTTCTAGACCAATCTCAATGACTTTCCACAATTTTCCATCCAGAGAGCAAATATGAGTCTTCATTTGCTCGACCCACCAGTCATATTCATCGACTTTGAGGATGGGAGGCTTCCAAAAGGACTCGATAGTCATGTTTCCTGCAAAAACAAGTACTAAACAAAATCTAGAGCCTTGGCTCTAATACCAATTGTAGGATCGTTAGTACTTAAACAAGTCGGTGACTCTTGCGAAGTCGTCGACTTTGAGTAACAGTAGAAGTCACCGACTTTGGTAAAGTCAGTGACCTTGAAATAAGCAGCGAAATTTATGAATTGAAAGAAAACATACAAGTGCACAACGATGTATAGTGGAAACTCGTTATAAACCAATTAGTTTACTCGGAGAAAAACCACTCCCTTCCGAGCTTATCACTCGGTCGGATTTCAAGAGCACGTTCGGCTCGCTCTATCTATTGATTTCTTGAGTTGTTATAAAGTTCTCCCGTGTACAAGATTGAATTCCACAATCCTTGAACCACGCTCTACCTTTGTCTATCACAACTCTCAACCTCACGCTATGCCTAAGAACTCTTGACTACACCACTCGATCGAATCCCATGATCGAGTCACTCGAACAACCAACTTTCTCTCACAAAATACACAAGATGCTCTATTTTTCTTCTCACAAGATATGCAATATGAACCACGACCTTCTAACCTAAAAACACTGAGTATTTAAGCTAGAAGTCTTGATTAAGTATGATATTGTTTCCTATTCGGTTAAGGAAATAATATCGCACATAATCTTACAAAATCTTTCCTAAAATAACATGTACGCACATATAAAATATCACAAGAGAATCATTTCATATTCTTCTGATTTTTGCACTCTTTTGTGATGATTTTCTCCATAAATAAATGCCTCAGCTGTCCTGCAAACAATCGCACGTGATCTGTGCATTCCTTCCATAAATAGTTTTCCGCCAGCTGGTCATGTTAATGACTTTGTCGAGTCACCGAATCGATATGCAACTTCGAAGTCACTGACTTCTTGGAACCATCAAAACACAACTTTTCAAACAATAGTTTCTTTCCAGTTGTCCTTTTTCAGCGACTTTATCTCAAAACTTAATGTCGCTGACTCCTCATTCAACTTCTTTGTCGCTGACTTCTCTTTGAGTTTGGAACCATCACACACACAACTTTTCCAACAATATGTTCTCACCAGTTATGATTGTTAGTGAGTTTTCATAAGAACTTCATGTTGTTGACTCTCCATGCAACTTTTGTGTCACTGACCTTTCGAACAATCAAAACCAAATCTTCTAACAAAACGTGTGATAAAGTGAGCTACACAATTGTCATTCTACCTATATGAGTACATCAAAAGAAACAAATGAAGTGCTCAACAGTACCCAAATAAGATAAGTTTGATGTTGAAGCTTGAATGCAAAGGATATTAGATAAAGAATCTGACTTTGCAATAATATGATGTATGCTAAGAGAACGAGCCAGTTGCAAACCAAAGAGGAGTGCTTGTGCATTAGCTATGTTCGAAGCCCAAGAAGTAGCCACATGTTTCACAACATCAACAACGACAAATCCAAATGAGTCAAACAAGATAATACCGAGATTGACATCAAAATAATTAGTTTTGTCTCACATACGGCTAATTACGATGCACACACATATTTTTTTGTGAACTATTCAAGCCTGATCTACCCCGAGTTTCTTGTATATAGACTCTTATTGTCTCTTATGAAATAGTTCCAAAGATCTCTTATATGAATTAGACTCGAAGGCCTCTTGTATGACCCGTATGTCTTGTGTGATCCATATATCCTATATGACCCTTAGGTTCTGTAATACATATTCAAGGCGAGACAATCATAGGTTTTTTTAATCTCATTGTAATATGCTATGCAATCAAGTACATCCTGTAGTCATATATCATATGTCATCTGCTAACATACTTTCTGTGCAAACAGCTCTGGAAATTTCAGAGCTACCACATATAACATATATATCATATAACACATATAGCACATCTATCCATATAACACATATAGCCCATATGGTTTAATCTCCGATCTACACTCACTTGTTTAAGACAGATACTATATCTCTCCCCCTTGTCTCTGACCAAGATTTATGACTTGTGCTCCTATATATATAACCCAATGGAAATTAGCCTATTTACTCTTATAAACTCTAGCCCTAAATGAAATAACATATCAGTATGCATTATAACTTCTTGTATATAATTCCAAATCCTTTTGTTTGTTGAACAGTATTTTTTATGTTGATACATAAATAAAACATAATATGGACCAGGGTACATACCACTGTTGTCTCAAACCCTTCCAATCCTAGATATGAGAGTCAACGTGCTAGTTTTTTTTTCTCTTCATATCTGGGTTGGATCGACATTGTTCGCGGAGATGTGGATCTGGGTACATACCACAGTTTTCCGGTAATTGATGTTCGAACCAACAAACTAGTTTTGCTTGAGAAACATTTCCAAGTTTCTTGTTTTGGTTTTAACTTTAATCCAAACAATGTTGGTGAGATTTTTCAAGGACCGATTCATGAGTTTGGCGTCAAAAACAAATTATTCATTTTTTAAAAATTAGGTGGTCGCCGGGTATCCATAAAAAACCGAACCAAAAAATGGAAAAACCGATTATTTTTTCGGTTAACCAAATCGACTTTTTTTAAATATCGATTTGGTTAACCGAACCGAAAATATTTTCGGTTTATCGGTTCGGTTTCGATTCACGACTTTGCATATAATGGTTAACCGAAAAAACCGATTTTTTTATAATATTTTTCAAATATTAATTATCTTTGTTTTTTTTAGGTGGTTAAAGTCTATGATTTTGAAGGTGGTGGGTCTAGATGCCTCATTTGAGTCTTTTCTTCTCCAATTTTTACAATTTATGCACTATTTTTTCACTTCTCATTTATATAAGGCCCTCTTATTAAATTTAATTGGATAAAAAAGAATGTTATTGTGTTTTATTTCACACACAAGAGTATAAACTCTCGATATTTGTTTACAACAACCAAAACAATATGATATAACTTATACAAGTACATACATATTTTAAAGTAAAAGTTAAGCTTGATCACTTTTTTATTCAAATTTTATTATTTTAGTTTTAATTATTTAATGTAAAATTACATAAATGGTTATTGGTTAAACTGAAAAATCGAACCGAAAAATTGGTTAACCGAATTACGGGTAACCGAGATTAACGGTTCGGTTATGGTTCATAAAATCAGTTTGAGTTTAAAGAAGTTAAATTTACCTTAAAAAACCACTTGCTCAACAATTGTGGAATCAATCAACACCCTCCGGTAGAGAATTCGGCCAACCCGAATTGTGGAATTTATCAAATCTATACGTCTATCTATCCGAAAGCGACTTTGAGACTAATAGTGGAATCAAAAGGCCTGCGGATCCAGGATTGTCTGGAAGGGGGGGAGGGGGGGCAGACTTTGTACATCGAGCTAATACGTCTGCTCGCCCGCACCAGCTGCTCGTCTGCTCGCCCACGCTGCGTGACTCTGACTTCAGTGCTTGCTGCTCGCGCGCTCAAGCAGTCGTGAGTGTTATTAATAAAATAACGTTATATTTTTTAATAATAAATATTACAATTACCTATCATTCTTTCTATTTATCCAATTTTTGATAATATAATAACTTGATCTATATGTTGATCTATATGGGGCACAATCTTAAAGTTTTTTATAAATTACATAAATTTTATTACGATATTATATACAAGTATTTTTTATATTAATGTCATAATATTGTATAATCTTTAGTAAATTATCCCGTGAGTATCACGGGATTGAACTATTTAGGAAAAATTTGAGATTGAGCCCAAATCAAAGTGATGCACTGATGCGCTAATATTTTTTTAAGTTAAACGTTTTCTTTATTAAAAAAGAAGCAGGTCACGTTTTTTTTAAAAATGCCAATTGAAGAGATCAAAACGGTGCGTTTTTTTAAAATCAAGTAGCCCCCACAGCTCTAACTTAAAAAAAATCAGTAGCTTTTTTGTATATACGACGACGTTTTATCACCATCCCACCCTCAGTCTTCTTCTTCCTTGTTAAAATACAGCAGCCCAACCTCCATGAACGAAGACTTTATTTTAAAATTAAGCTTTAATCTCCTCCAACAATCCGACCTTTGAACTCTTCCTCGTCATTGGCTTCGCGTCGGGTAGCACTATGGGGGCGGAATTATAAAAAAAAAAATTGATTCCGGGTTCTCTATGTAAAATTCATTACTCCTCCGGACCGATGCGGGGGCGACCGCCCCCGCCCGCCCCCCTAGATCCGCCCTTGAAAGGCCATAAGATTGTCAACATCCACCAGCTCGCCCGGTTCAGTTTGGAGTTCTTTTGTTGGAAAAAGCAGATTAAACAAACGAGAGAATTCTAAAGGGAAAAATACAAAAGAGAGCCTTGTTTTGGTGAGCACATCTGATCTGGTTGCATTCATTGATCCAATTGGAAAACAAAAAACAAGAGCTTTGGGGGGGAAGAAACAATTCAGAAAACAGATTTTTTCAACGAGTTAGTTCGTCAAAAGGAAAGACAGACTGACTTTGAAGGTGATACCCACGTATGACGTATCATGTTGCATCTTTTAAGATTTTCTACACAAAAATTCTCTTAGGAGGCGTTTGTTGACATGGGGTTGGGGTTTTTGATAGAGGGTCTTGTGAGTTTCAACCTCATTCCCCCAAAAAACCCCTTTAAATTTGAAGGTATAAGATTCATTCAAATTCTGACGTCTCTTTCTCTATGCCTTTAGCCTCTTGTTGAAATGCATTCTCCTCTTCATCCCCAATTTGTCTCTCACAATCAACCCCCAAGAAAGTGTTAAAACTAAAAATCAGATGGCCCTAAGACGAACAAAGAGAGAATAACCAGAGAAGGGGGGACGAAGACTTGTAGAAAAGGGGAGATGAAGATGAATTTTAGAGAGGGTAGTGTATGAAATAGAAGTGCATATATGTTAGAAGAAAAGCAACAAACAATGGCAGAGATGTAGGAAAAAGAGGCAGCACATGTAAGAAAGATCCTAAGTCGATTCCGAAAAAATCAGCCAAACATCCTATAATATAAGTACCAAGATCCAGCCCTATACCTCATTTTATTCACATATTCGAATTTTAACTGAAGCCCCTTAAGATGCAACTTGTCCCATTTTCTTGATTTGGATATGAAGTGGCTCGTTGAGTCAGCAGATTTGAATTAGGTTTTGTTCTCTTGGTGTTTTTTACAAGGACAACAACAACAATGACCCAGTGTAGCTTCCCTTGCGGGAAATCTGGGGGGATGGGGGCACCCCTGGCTTAACACAATGGGGAGCAACCAAAAGACCTGACAAGACCACATAACACAGGTAAACAAACAAAGCAACCAAAAACCAATGCAGGTGTTTTTTTATAAGGACATTAAAAAAAGAGTCTTCATAAAGCACTTGGAGAACAAAACCAATGCATGTGATTTGAAAAACAAAGGAAAAGGGTTTTGTGACTACATGTCTTCCTATTGAGCTGTCTGTCTGTATCCAATTAATAGTGTAGAGATTGAAGCCTGTGAATCTGAAAACTGAGATTTATCGGTTGGTATTATGAAGCTTAGTGAGGGTAAAAATGGTGATACGGATACCACATCTGTTGGGAAGCCGGCATTGTACAAGCTGCTAGTTCTGCGACTCCAATCCACACACGGATTCATTAGTTGAACCTCTGAAAGACTTTGAAGAGGTGTCTGGCTTGGAAAGTGTGAAAGTAGAAAACTGAAATTGATTATAGGGGTGTCCATCTTGGAAAGGAAAGAAAGACAGTAAGAGTGTTGTGGATGAGCATGGTGGAAATTTACTATCTTTCCAGGAATGAGGAGCAATCAACACATGACAAGTAGCCGCCGCCTAAGAAGGATATCTCATTTGATCCTTGGAATGGTTTTATGATAGAGCTAAGAGCAAGATCAATGGCAAGCACAAACACACACAGCCCAACAAAGCCAGAGGATATCCTGGAGTTTAAACCCTAAACTGACCATGGGCAAAACTAAGCCAATTATAAAAACAGATGATTCCAAATTGCAAACAGAGGCTTCAATGCAGCAAGTGTGGATAAAGACAGAAGAATTCAAGCCTTCCAGCGGCCAATTTTCTAACACAGTGAACACATGAGCATACAAATATACAATAAACAGGGACACTTGTAAGTTGTAACAATAACATTAACCTAAAATAGTCAAATGACAGATATATATAGAAGAAGATCAGCCAATAAGGACCAAGATTATAACTTCTTTATGAATCCCTTGAAACTAATAAAAAGCACAAATCATTTATATTGTAAACAGCATCAAGTTCATCTGATCACAATTCAGAAAGGACGACACATAATCCGTCTATAAAGAAGGATTAGGGGGGCTAAACGTTAAAAATTAAAACAACAAATCTTACTTCTGGTGCTTATGAAGAGGCTTCTTCTTGGAAGCGGGGGCTTCACGAATAGGTTTAGGGTGGCGATCAGCCTCGGAGGGGTTAAGCCAGTTAAGAGGGTGGCGGTTGAAGACGGGCCAATTGGGGACGATGACGAGAGCCGTCAGAACGACGCCGCCCAGGTAGACCAGGAGCATCATCTGGAAGGATCCCATGGCGTAGCCTGTCACGAACGCCGCCACGGCGGATCCAACCAGAAGGATCTGCATTAGCTGTTCTGCCAACTTCTGCCCTTCCCAATCCATCTTCAAGTTCGGATATATCTCCAATAACCCTAGAAATTGGATCGGAAAGGCAAATCTCAGGATACAAATTGCTACAAATCGTCAATCCTTCGACTATCGAAATAGATCTCTAGATTGAGAGAGAATGTTACGCAGGGAGAGAGAGATCAAAAAGAGGATACAAACCTTGTTGACTGCAGATTTTGCTTGTGCTTCGACTATTTAAATCGAGAACCCACCTCTACTCTCCTTTCTAGGTTTTTGGTTTTAAAACCCAAGACGTATACAGAACGAAGGAACAAATATTTATTTTCCTAAAAAGTGTGATTTTTTATTTATCATAACTATAACCTAAAGCGAATGTTAAAAAAATTATTTAACAATACATGTCACTTTTAGATTAGACCACACCAATTCTTTTTTTAAAAATAATTTTTGGCAAAACAACCATGAATTTTAAAAAATAATTTTTTATTTTTGAATATGATAAATAGAAAGATTACTAATATGTATGCCCGTACCTTGTACGGATTTTTTTAAATAAACGTTAATAATAAAATATTTTTAAATATATTTATTATTCGAGAAAAATAATCATATAAATGCTTATGTATAAATTTTGAATAAATATTTAAATCAATAAACTATAAAAGTTCTTTATTTGAAACAATAATGTTTTATTAGTATTACGAATTGCATTAATATCCAAAACATGATAATTTATTTTATTATGAAAATAGATAAATAATAAGATAAAAACTTATCAATTTATTATATACATGGGACCGTTCAAAATAAACTTAATTATAGTGATATAAGATTGTACGTACATTACACTATCTTTATATTAAACATAACTAGTTGTACTCGTCGTATCATGTACGACTACGATTCCATATTTTATAAACATTATAAATAAGATATTAATAAATTAAAATATAATATAAATTTTAATATAAGTAATTTATTGTTCGTAGAATGTATAATTTTTTAATCAATATAAATGATTAAATTTAATGTTGAGAATGAAGATATATTATTAAGATAAAATAATTACATTTCTCTTTTTCCTTAATGATATTTCATAGATATTTAATTAAAAAAAGAAGATAAAATATGAATAAAAAATTTATATATTCAAATATAGAAGAGATAAGAATTTAAAAAATAATAATTACTTAATAAATAAGATATAATAAAGTGTGAAAGATAAAGATAATTTAATTATATAAATATTTATAAAAGAAAATATATATAAATAAATTCATCAAAAGATATATGATATTAGATTTATACTTATTTTAAAATAATTTATCTTTAAATTTAAATACTTGTATAAGGAAGCTTTCAAAAGATATTATTATAGGAGTACTAAATAGATATTTGTTTGATGTTAGAGATAAATTTAAATAGTTAAAAAAAATTAATAGAAAGAAGTTATAATAATAGAAATTGTTATTTTTTTTAATATGAGGTGGGACTAGAATCGTTCTGGTGGCTCGAAAAGGGACAATTTATATCACGTGAAATATTTTATAAGATTTGGATTTGGCAATTTTTGGCAAAATAACCATTAAATAAAAAAATATCCAATTCTACAAATCTTAATTTTCCACGAGATTATAAAAAAATATATGAAATATTTTTTTTCCAAAATAAATATGAAATAATAAAAAAATATAATCTATCTATTACTATATACTAAACCTCGATGGCAAATTCTCTAACCATATTGCGCCACATCGCCCCTTTTGTTGATATAATAATTCAATTTATTTTTTCTACCATATTAAAATCGCAAAAAAATTAGTAAGAAGATAACATCTCCCCTACAAGATTGAAAAATATTCTCAGCACTTAATATTAAAATAATTAAAATAGAAAAAGTGGATATAGTCAGTGATAGAAAAATTAATATTTACATTTTTTTATACCTTTGATCTATTTATTGAAAATATTTTATTAAAATAGAATTTTGATAAAAAAAAATATAAATTTACATTATGTCTTACAATATTGACAATGATCTATTTATTTATGTAAAGTTTCTTTTAAAAATGAATTATGATTAAAAAATTGATAAAAAATTTGCTTAAATCAAATTTTTGTAAAATATTTATTTAAAAATATAATTTTTATAAAAATTTATATGAATCTAAATTGCTCTTATAATTAAATGAATATTTACATTATCTTAGCCTTTTATATATTTATGGAAAATATTTTATTAAAATAAAATTTTGAAAAAAAGATATAAATTTACATTATGTCTTACAAGATTGATAATTAAATGATTAAATAAAAATTTGACAAAAATAATTAACTTTTACATTTTCTCATAAGAGAGACAAATCATAATACAAAAAAAATCCATTTAAATTATATTAGTTTTGACTTTATATTTTTCTAAGAAAAAATCCATAATAAAAAAATTTCTACTTTTTAACCATTTATTGATTTTATTTATATTTAATAAAACCCGTACAAGGTACGGGCTCTTACGCTAGTAGTACACTATATGAAAAGATTGAATTTAATGTAAACTAGTTGAATCCCTCTGAATATTACGGGATAATTTTACTAAAGATTATACAATATTATAAGAAAAAGAGTCTCGTGCGAACACCCGCGTGTGTGAGAAATGAGAAAGCACCCGGGCCATTTGATCGTATCACACAAGCCACGCGGGTGTGATACGATTGCTCTTATCTTAAAAAAAACTGTAAAAAAAGAACACACGCCACGCGGGGCGTTCAAGAGACACGTTGTTTATAAAGTCCATCGTCTTCTCTTTCTCGCCATTTCTCTCTCTCTCACTTTTATAGTTTCCGAAGCAGTTCAAGCGTGAAATCGTTCAATGGAAGCTATTTCGGAGTGATTTCAAGCCGGATTCTTACCATTAAAGCCATTAAAATCCTCAATCCAGTTCCAGATGGAGAAATCTCAAAGTTCATCTCAAGAGAATCAAGGTTTTTATCTCTCGTTTTAAATTTACTGAAACCCTAGGTTTTTCGTTTGTTATTTGTGTTTGCTGAGTGCATATATACTAAATGTTTGATCGATTGTGTGTATTTTAGTGTTTATTTGAGTTGTTTGAAGTTGATATTGCCGATTTTGGTGTTTTTTGCTTTTGTGAATAAGAAAATGCATAAATCGTCACCTTCTTTTACTCGATTTTTGGTCCTACCACTTGAATAAAATACAAATTGTGTGTGCATGTGCGTATTTGTTGTTTTTATCCAGTTTTTTGATGTTGAGTTTTGTAATAGGTGATTGTGGCTTTGTTAGTTGCATGAAATGATTTGGTATACGTGCGTGGGAAAGTGTTAGTGATCTTGTGTTGAATTTTGTTCATTCATTTTTGCATATTTGTTCATTAAAACTAGCATAGCATTTGTTCATCAGAAACTTGCATTTGTTCATCAGAAACTAGCATTTGTTCATCAGAAACTTGCATTTGTTCACCAAAAACTAGCATTTGTTCATCAACAAAATCAAACATTGTGGTGGATACATGCGTGAATTTGTGCTTTGTATTTCTTGTTTATTTAGGGAATAAACATTCAGGATCTATTAAACAACGTTCTGCAAATAATAAACAAGTAAAACATCTAAGGTTTGGGACAATGACAATCGAAGAAGATGAAATTTGTGCTATTCGAAGAGGTTTTCCATTTTTTATTTTTTTTTGTATTGTTGTTTTTGACATGTTTTTTTTTTGTATTTTTAAAATATGTGTTTGTACTGTCTTTTATCCCTTTTTATAGAAATCAGGAGAAAATCTGGAAATGATGCTTCTTCTACGGGCGAAAAGAATGTGAGAAGAAAATCAATGGTTAAAAAGCCGGTTTCAAAAGCTAATTAGTTGTTCAAGGATACTGAAGTGCCTGTATTGAGGCAAAGCCCGGTTGTTGAGTCGTCTCCATCAAAGAAGAGACCTCGGCTGGACAAGGGCAAAAAGAATGCATTTGATGAATGTCCCGATGATGTGTTGCTTATTGATATGATTCCTAGAAAGGGAGTAACGATAAATGAACCATCTGAGAGGAAAATGGATAGTGTTGTTGCTGAATTACAAGTTGTTGGGAAGAAGAGGAAAGTGGATATTGTTGTTGGTAAAGAACAAGGTGTTGGGAAAAAGGTTGTAGTTGGAAACAAGTCAAAAGCGAAGGTGCCATTTAGAGCTTTAAAGTGTGAGCATTTGTCGTTGAATCACAGGAACTCTCCAAAGCTGATTTGTGAAGTAATTGCTGGTTTTGGAGGTGAAAGCAAGTTTGTTGCTCTTAAAGAGATGGGGTTTGAGTACCTCATACAATGGAATGTGACTGATATACCTAGTAAGTTGTGCTACCATGTCGCTAGTTGTTTCGACCCTACATCATGCACATTGAAGATTGGTGGTGGACCAGGTGTTAGAATAACACCTGAACTTGTGCAATTTTACCTTGGTCTACCTCGTGGTCCAAGGACAATTTTTGTCCCGAAGATTGTCAAGCATTCAGATTTGTACAATAGATTTAGAGAACAGTTTGTGTTGGCTGAAATTGATGAGGTGACAGGGAAGAATAAACTGATGGATTTTGAGAAGATCAAAATAGGGAATTTGAGTACAGTGATCAAGGAGGTTAAGAACGGTGGTGCTTGGTTTAGGAGGAACTTTATTATATTGTTCTACACCCTCTGTATAGAGAGCATTCAAAATGGTGGTGTAAACTTAAAGTTCTTGGATCAATTGGTAGACTTGAACAAGATCAGTGAGTATGATTGGTGTGCTCATCTTGTTGAGAAGTTGGTTGAGAATGTTGATTCATGGAGGAAAACAAATAATGGGTTTTTCAGAGGACCTATTATATTGTTGCCGGTATGATTTCTAATTTGTTCATTACTACCATCAATTTGTTCATTGGTTTATGCATATTTGTTCATTAGTAAGATTAATTTGTTCATTTGTATATACATATTTGTTCATTAACATATTAGTATTTGTTCATGACAGATTGTCTATTGCGATTGTATGCTCATCTACCATCGTCCTGAAACTCCAAGATCCTTCCCAGTGATTAAGCATTTTAATCATGATTACTTTGTTGAGAGAGAGAGAGTTTCGAGATTTCGAAGGGTGGTTTTGGAAAAGGGTATTTTAGAGGTTTGCCTGAGTTTGTTTACCCTAGTGGTGATGCTGACAAGAATGAAGGGAAAGCCCCTGCTTCTGAACATTTTGAAGAAGGAATTGATCTTGGCAATGGCGGTGACGTATGTTTATTTGATTTTATTGCGAAATATTTTTTATTTTTTCATGTTTTTGTCTTTATTTTTTGCATGACGGTGGTGATGTATGTTTATTTGTTCATAAGAAACAAGCATTTGTTAATCACAAACTAGCATTTGTTCATCAAAAACTAGCATTTGTTCATCAGAAACTAGCATTTGTTCATCATAATATAACATTTGTTCATCAGAAACTAGCATTTGTTCATCACAATATAACATTTGTTCATCAGAAACTAGCATTTGTTCATAGTATGTTGTGTCTTTTTTTTGTACTTATATAGATTACTTCTCGTGCAGTCATTTCTGAAAAAGAACATCTTAAGATGTCAATGGAGCTTGCATCAGCTTTGAAGAGATATCTTGATCATGTGCAAAAAGCTCCAACTAAAATTGCCAGCCACGGACTTTTCACCAAGATCAATGAAACTGTTGAGAAGCTATTGGGGTTGAAGTGTATTTCATCATCATCCCAAGCTGGTACTCAAGAAGATTCTAAATCGCCAAAATTCATTCTGGGAGAGAAAAGACAAAGAGAAGAGGAAGAAAAGAGAAAGCGGGAAGAGGAGGAAGAGAAAAGGAGATAACTAGCTGAGGAAGAGAAGAGGCGTGTAGAAGAGGTTAAGAGGTTGGAAGATGAGGAAGAAAAGAAGAGGAACATTGAAGAGGAAGAGAAGAAGAGAGAAGCAGATGAGAAAGAGAAGAAGAGGATTGAGGAGGTTGAACAACATAAGGGTTATTGGGTTGTGCTTGTTAAGGAAAGGTTGATTCATGGAATATCACATCAAGTGATATATACATTTTTTCATGAACATAGTCGAAGCAAAGGTAACCTTTGTGGTTGGGACTAGGGGTGTCAATCGGGCGGGTCGGGTCTGGGTCAGGTTAATTCAGTTTTGGGTAAGTTCGGATTCGGGTCAAATTCAGATATTTTGAAAATCGGGTCAAATTGGGTTGGATCATTTCGGGTCGGGTGCTCAATTAATCGGGCAAAGTCGGGTTTCGGATCAATATCGGTCGGGTCATTCGATTTTCGGTCCAACTTGATTTCGGATAAGTCCGGTTTCGGGTGATTCGGGTTTCAGCTTTTTCGGATTTTGGGTGAATCGGATTTCAACTTTGGCCGAATTTCAGGTTAATCTGATTTCGAGTAAGCCGGATTTTGATTCAGACCATATATCGAATGCTGATTTTTTGTAGTTTAACTACTCTAGGGTCTAAATATTTAATGTAACATTTAAATTAAAAACATAATTATAATAAGTATTCACTATTATTAATATTTAATTTTAAAACATAATGTAATTTTCGAATGGTTTCGGGTCGGGTAACTTCAGATTTTCGGATGGTTTCGAGTCGGGTTACTTTGGATTTTTGGATGACTTCGGGTCGGGTAGCATTGGATATCGGGTTGCATCAGGCTAGTCCATTCGGGTATAATCGGTTTTGGGTTAATCTCGGGTTCGTGTTTTTTCGGATTCAGGTCAAATTAGTTCGGGTCAAACATGTCTTGGGTATAAAATTTTTTATTTTTTTCTCGGGTCGGGTCGGGTTCAGATTCAGGCGGGTCGGGCGGGTTTCTCGGGTCGGGTCAAGTTTTGACAGCCCTAGTTGGGACTGTAGCCGAGAAAGACAATTGGTATGGAGCGGAATGAGAGTTTGTGAGGGAGGTAGGGTCGAAGGTTCGGAAAATAAAGGGATCCAAACACTCGAAGAAAATTATAATCGGGTTTGGTGAGGAAGAGTTTTTCAAAAGGGGAGACATTTTGTAGAATGGGGGTAGGGAGACGATTAATAAGGTACGAGGCGGTCTCAAAGCTTCAGTCCCAAAAAAGGAGAGGAAGAGAGACATTTTTTTGGAGGGTGAGGCCCATATCGATAATACGACAGTGTCGTTTTGTTGGTGGGAGTAGGGACAAGTAAGATGGTTGGATATGCCGAGTTGTTGAAAAAGAGAGCGAAGGGAATGAAATTCGGTCCCATTTTTGGGTTGTATGGATATGATGGAAGGTGAGAAATAATTTGTTACCAATTTTGAAGAATTGGAGTAACCATGGATTTAGTAGACATTGGGAACAACCAAATAAACTTATAAAAATCATCAATAATATATATAATAACGATTGCCTTTTTTTGAAAGAGTATGGGTTGGGCCTCAGACATCACAAAACAAAAGTTCAAAAGCCCTAGTGGATCGACTATGTGAAGGGGGTGAGGTAGTGCATGGGCTTTGGTCCAAGGACAAGCTTGACAAGGGAATTGGTTCAAAGGCCCATTAGGTTTACTGATATATAGGTGGCTGGAGAGAGACGACAAAATGTGCGCCGCTGGATTACCCAACGGTCGTGCCAGACTTTATTGGTTGTACGAGCCGACAAAAACGCATTAAGAGAAGGTGACAGTTGATGAGGTATTTTTTCGTGGTCGTTTATACCTATCAAAGAAACCTTAGCTTAACCAACTCAGTAGAGCGGCAAGTAAGGGTCGATCCCACAAGGACTTGTGTATTTGTGTTATTTATTACTTGTATGCCAAGTAACCAAAGGGGTTTTTTAAGAATGATTATCTAAACTACTATGCAAGAATAAAAGTAAATATGAATGCAAATACGAGTTTTAATATATGAAAGACAAGCGTGTTCAACTAGTTAAATCCATCATGACATTGCTTTGTTGATCATCGATTCTCTTGATTCTCTTCTCACTTGAATAATCTATTGTGGATAATGACCCTACTAAGGATTAAGACCCAAACTTCAGATTTAGTTGATAGAACTACCAGTCTAACAACCCTAATCATCTAACAACCTAGAAGACCTTCTAGATTCAATTAAACAACAACATAACGATTCAAGTTATCAAAAGAAACAAACACTTAGAGCAACCAGACATCTAAGTGACTTGTGAATTTATTCCCTTCTTTAATCAACTCATCCAACCGGTACTAAATTGATTAAAGTATACTCTTGATCAAATTAACTCCGACCGGTAATTAATCAGATTCAGTTATAACTATAAATTCAATTAGGTAGCTAATCTAACAAAATCCTAGTTTAGATTCAATTAAGCACAAGGAATAAACTCTATTCAAGTTTGTTGAGAATCAAATCAAACCTCACAACAATATGCAAATCATGACTTCAATAACTAGCCAAACACAATAAATTTAGCAATGCATAATTAAATTAAAGAAAAACTTACAAAGGTTTCAAAGTCTGCCTCCAAAGAGAAAAAACCTAGCCTCCAAAAGTTGATCAAAGTTATGAGAAAAATAAACTAACATAGGTTTATATATGTCTCTAAAAATAACCCTCAAAAGATATATCATTAACATTCTACTCGGCCAAGACATAATAAAGCCCGAAAACTACAAGCCTGACCCAACTCTTCGGCCCAAAATCATGTCCGCGTGAAAATGACGAATGCGCGGCTTGACCAAAATGCGCGGCCGCACTTTATTGCATCCCCGCGTAATTGGCTTCAGTTGAGAATGCGCGGCCAGAATGCTCGGCTTAGCATCCCACGTTCTTTCCTTGTCCTTGGCTCTTCATTTGTACTTCTTCAATGTTCAATCCTAGCATCTTCTTACTTCTTCAAATCATCCACCACCTCCATGGTCAATCAAAATCTCGCCCCGCTGTTTCTCCTGAACCTAAAACCTGTAAAACCGAGCAAACCAGCGCATAATACCCGACAACACAAAAACCTAAAAACTACATAAAAACCAACCTAAAACTAACTAAAACATATATAAAACATGCATCTAAACTACTCCTATATGCAAGCTATCAAATTCCCCCATGCTTAACCCTTGCTTGTCCTCAAGCAAGACATAAATCCACATCACACCATAGAAATGCAATCATACATCCATCTCAAGTCAAACAAGCATTTCACATATAATTAAAAACCCAACCAAGACTTCCTAGCATGCGTTATGATAAGCAACAAGTAAAGACCATCCATTCATTCTAGACCTCACCAAGGTAATTGTGTTTGCACTCAACGCTCAAGTGTTTAAGGGTATATGTTTCACTCAAAATCAACCATGAAAACTAGACTACCATATGCTTGCATCAGAGTTCTAAATCTCCACCGCTGGGGATCAAATACATAACAATAATCAAGAGGTCTTTTTAAGGCTTGTAATGGGGCCAAGGTAAAGAGAAATTTGGAAGGGATCATATTTTTGGCATGTGGTGCTAAATCCGGGATAAAGAACTAATCCTAACCCAAACTTTCACACTTCCTTTTCTTTACTTCTCCCAACTTCTTTTACCAACTCCATAACACACATTTAAACACTTTGTTTCTTTCTTCATTTTTTTCTTCTTTGCCTCTTCTTCAACTCTTTCTCTTATACTTATGAAGATTACTAACATTTAAACTCAGCTTTTCTTTTCCTTTGCAACATACTTTTCATCTTCATTTTTTTTCACTTTGCAACCAAGAGTTGTATTTCCTCTTTTCCTCCTTTTCTTCCAATTCCCCCATACTTATACATAACTCACACAAAACAAAAAACACAACCTAAAGTCCTAAATCCCGGATGGGTCAAGCTTATTAGGCTAGTAAAATTTTGTGGAGCTATCAAAAATAGGCTTAAAGCTTAAAAGAAATGGGGTATCAAGAACATGGATCTTGTAAGGTAGGAAGGGAATAATAGGCTTATAAGAAACATTGCCTCAGTCATTTTAATGTCATGTATTCAATCATATAAAGCAGCCTTGACAAAGAGTCATAACGCAAGTTCTAGAGCTAGATAATCATGGTGATACACTCAAAAAATGTAGAGAACAATTAAACAATAAAAGGACAAAAAAAATCATCTCACAAGGATATTTTTTGTCTAGAACTTCATAATGCATCAAAAACTCAAGCTAAATACATGCTCCATCCTATAGTCAAGGTAAATAATCAATGATCATGCTCATATCATATAAACTTCAGCATATCATGCAAATCATGGGTTAGAACATAACTAGCCAAACACAAAGAAATTTAGCAATGCATAATTAAAATAAAATTAAACTTACAAAGTTTTCAAAGTCTGCCTCCAAAGAGAAAAAAACTAGCCTCCAAAAGTTGATCAAAGTTATGAGAAAAATAAACTAACATAGGTTTATATATGTCTCTAAAAATAACCCTCAAAAGATATATCATTAACATTCTACTCGGCCAAGACATAATAAAGCCCGAAACTACAAGCCTGGCCCAACTCTTCGGCCCAAAATCATGTCCGCGTGAAAATGACGAATGCGCGGCTTGACCAAAATGCGCGGCCGCGCTTTATTGCATCCTTGCGTAATTGGCTTCAGTTGAGAATGCGCGACCAGAATGCTCGGCTTAGCATCCCATGTTCTTTCCTTGTGCTTGGCTCTTCATTTGTACTTCTTCAATCTTCAATCCTAGCATCTTCTTACTTCTTCAAATCATCCACCACCTCCATGGTCAATCAAAATCTCGCCCCGTTGTTGCTCCTGAACCTAAAACCTCTAAAACCGAGCAAACCAGCGCATAATACCCGACAACACAAAAACCTAAAAACTACATAAAAACCTACCTAAAACTAACTAAAACATATATAAAACATGCATCTAAACTACTCCTATATGCAAGCTATCAACGGTGATGGTCGAGTAGTGGCAAGCAAGACATACAATCCATCTTTAACCATTCCGCGAAGTAGAGGTACCTGGGAACGAGTATCCTTCACCACAAAAAAGGAGGCATGAAATTCAAAAAAGACATCATTATGCAAACAAAATTGGTTAACAGAACGCAATTTTTAGATATGGAAGGAGTGCGTAGGAGATTAGATAATTTGAAACTGTGATTGAAAGAAAAGAGGGAGGAAGAATCGTGATTCTCAACGGGAATTTTAGAACCGTCTCCAAGTGAAACCTGTTCTGTACCTTCATAAGGGAGAGACTCAAGTCTGAGATTGGATATGTCGGGGGTATAGTGGTGCGTGGCGGCGGAATCCGGGTACCAATTTGCCATGGTGGTGCTGTTTGCTTGGAGCGAGCAAGGTGGTGGGGCTTGATAGGCCTGATCAAAGCGGTGGTGGCAAATGAGTGATGTGTGCCCTTCCTTGAAGAATACTTGACAAGTGGGACGATTATCGGGGCGACCGGTGAAGTTGAAGTTGTTGTGGTTGTTCGAGCGCCCATAATCATTGTTGTTGTTGGATTGGACACGACCTTGTCCAGATGGAGAGGATCCACGCCCTTGAGTTTGACCTTGCCTACGCCCCTTGTAATTTCCATGGCCTCTGGTTTGAGAGGAGGTATAGTTTGCTTTTGGGTTTGGTTTTGGTTTTGGGAACTTTTAGACTGGTTTGTAGTGGAGTTGACTGACATGGGATTGTTAAGAAGAGAAGAGGTGTGGTGAGATAGGCGGGACTCATGGTTGAGTAGGCACGACAAGACTTGGTATGGGCTTGGAAGAATAGGCAGTGTCGAGAGAGAGGTGACTATACACTCATAGTCACTCCCTAGTCCCGCAAGCAAATACACGACAAACTCATTTTTGTTCAGAGGCTGTCCAGCTGCAAAGAGGGAGGTACCAAGACCTCGAGCCTTGTTGTAGAACTCGGAAATGGAATCGGATCCCTTTTTAGGGACACAAGCTGGAGCTGAGTTTGCACCACATGGGATGTGGACCACACGGCAACAAAGAGTTCTTGAAGGAGCCTCTAGATTTCAGCAGAGGTTGTACACTCAATCACTTGAGCAAGAATAGCCATGGAGAGTTAATCTTTAGCTATCCATTGAATATAGTCGGTGTTATGAGAGTATTGCATCGAAGGTTAGTCGATACAGTTCCCACATGCAACGGAATAATGAAATGTGCATGTAAGTAACACGAGTTGAAATAGTTCCCTTATAGTGGAACCCCACACCGATAAACGAATCGAGTAAACCTCTACCTCCACTTGAGGATTTTCGAATGAGTTCCATTTTCTTTATTTCTTAGTTCCCTTCAGGTTACAAGGCTGAATACAAACTTCTCTGTTCCTACAAGGACTCCCTCCCTAGGCAACATTAATGTATTCTCTCAACCCTAACCCGGTGAACGCTCATAATCAAAGCAAAAGAAAACTCAAACCTCTTTGTTCTTCTGTCTCTTCACCAGAGTTCCCCTAGACCTAGGAACTCCTTCTTTCTTCTTTCACCGTCGTCGAGATTAGCTCGCCACCGGGGACTTTTCACCAACTTGATGGTCTTCACCTGAATAGCTCTTCAGCTCTTTTTGTGTTTGGAATTTGAGATTTATGAAAAGTAACGAGCAAGGACGCTGTTGAAGGGTTTAAATAGGCGTGATGAGAAACCCTTATCCATTTGAGGTATTTGTCCTAAATACCCCTTTTGCCTTGCTCTCCAAGTCTGATCCTTAAGGTTGACATGTGACTTTGATTTGAATTTGAATTGTCAACTCTCGGATCACATCGGACCGTTGGATGGTCTTCAGCAACCTGTTGCAAGTCTGAAGCTGCTGAAGTCCGAGACGCTCTTGTGTCCAGCATAGACATGATCCCTAAAAATGCGTTGAGATATCACTTTCACGCATGCGCCAGTTCCCATCCAAAGGGAAATCTCGTCTTCTCAGTTCCCTTTTCTTGTTAATTGTTCTTGACTTCGCGGGAACTCTGGTTCCCGCGAACTTTGGTTCACTAAGTTCCCATCGCGTGGGAACTTTGGTTCACTAAGTTCACATTCTTGTGGGAACTCTGTTCACTTCTGAGGTTGGTTGCTTTCTTTTCGTCGTTGTATTAGTTGCCATGCTTTGGGAACTTTTTATTTTGTGTTTTGCTTTGTGACGCGCAACCTGTTATACTGAAATACTTGGCCATAGGCATTAGTTCCCATGGTGTTTGTCATTATCAAAACTAAGGGCGTTGTTCCAATATTAATGAACTTGAGTTCCTAACACCGACTCAACAGAGAGCCATTTGAAGTGTGAGAAGGGGGATAAGCGGTTGAGCCATCAACAATGGAGTAGAGTCCATTAGCTCTCAAATAGGGAAGAACTTGACCCTTCCAAAGTGGGTAATTTGTGTTGGAGAGTTTGACTGTAATGAAGGAGGAGAAGGATGGTAAGGAAGGTGTAACAAGGGAGATGGGAGAAATGAGAGATTGAGATCCTAGTAGGGGCGGCGATGGTGGAGTTGATGGTGCGTGAAATAACCGCTAATTAATTAAGGGGAAAAGTTACAAATAGAAGAAAGAAAAGAGATAACACGCTGCGTTGTGCATACGCATCAAGATATGTATATATCTGAGGTACATTGCATGGCTAAAACAAAACATATGCATGTGTTCGTTGGAGCAAGCATAAAATGGGCTTGGCCCATCAAGAACAACATAAAGAAACTGGCCCAATAGCCATGTCTCTAGCCCATGAAAAGCCATATAATCGGCTTTTGTACATAAAATCTCCACGTAATGCTCATTCTACATGCAAGGATAAGAATGCAAAGTGATGATTCACTTAAACACCGCCAGTCCGCCACCAATCATCACCCGTACATAATTAAATATGTAAACAATTACAATGGCTTTGGGTGGAGGACTTGCAATCCTATCCCACATCGATCAAAATTGGATAAGTAGCAAGCCACTTTCATTATATATAAAATGGAGGTGAATCGAAATAAAGGATCGAAAAACCTCTCCGGGTTAGGAATCTTTTCTTGTACCTAGATTCGATGTGTTTGATCTCCGAGTGAGATCGTGCTATTTACGGTATAAAGTCCAAAAGGCTTTATTTGTAAAGAGGATTACAAAACAATCAGCTGAAGGGCGGAGAGGAGGAATAATCTACGTACGAAAACCGTTTGGTTGTACGAAACCCGAGAGTTAGTATTTAGTATAATCCCATTTATAGCGCGTATTATATAGGGTTTCATCAGGAATAATGGGTGTTGAAGGAGTTTTACTCATGGTGGCGTTTTTTGAGTGGCGGCGCAAGGTTTTCTAGGGATGAGCGATTAGATCTTAGTGGGCTCTGATACCATAGAGAGGTTGTAAGCTGAATGAATGAAAGATTCCATCGTTATATTGATACGTGGTCACTTTTACAATATATATGACTATTGAGGCTCTAGAATTCTTTAAATTACATATCATATGCTTTACTCTATTAGTGTCAATTTATTATTTGCGATGAGTTGTGAGATGGGTTATGATATTGCTCATTGCTAGTTGTGTATCCCGCATCTTTCATTAATGTTAACTAGGTGTGTGTGAGCCGCGTGCGTGACAATTTTGGTTTCTGTGTAGTCTCAATGAACTTGGGTACTCTCTAATATTTACAATTAGAAACACAAGTAGAGTTATAAGAGTTAAATGAATAATGGTTATAAGTAGCGATGGATGGAGAACAAATTGAAAGGGGTCGACTAGTTTAACTAGTCAATACTCTTAAGTAGGAAAAAATTGACACTTATTTAATAATAAAATTTTATTTTAAGGAGAAAAGCATTAAATGTGAATGAAAATATAGATATTTTTTATTTTAGGGAAAAAATATCTACATTAGTAAAATTGTAAAGCAAAACTAATAGTAGTCAAGACCCAATACCATCTCAAAGTTTACAAAGTAGTGTAATTTAAAAACTCTTACAAAATTGTTGGCTTTGTTGTGCAAGTCTTCAAACAATCCGACTATTGCCTTCTCAAAAGTCAAAACAAAAAAATTGAGCTTTCTTAAAACGAAATCAAATTCTAATCCAAATACCAAGTTTTTTTGTTTCGATCTTTATCAAAACAAAAAATTAAAAAAAATTACACACCAACTTGCAACCAATTTAATCCCAAAAACAATTGTTCCTTTGAGTTTTTCATCTCAAATGAATCTCATTTCCTTTCAAGCCGGTCTCGAGATTCCTTTACGCCGATTAGGAGATGATTTGGATTGGATGGAGTCGTGTCTGGTCAAGGTTGTGTTCGAGCTTGCCTCCTGAAGACACCTCATCTAGGTGAGGGCAACGTCGAGGAGGTTCATTATGCACTCCCCAAATGTAGATGACCCTTTTATCTTGCGTACCAACGGTGCTGCTTTTATGTAGTGCTTGGCTCACCCCTCACGTCTACATCGTTAGCTTTTGATTGTCTTTTAGGTGTCTCTCTTGAGTTATTTCGTGTTTGTAATCGCTTGTCGACTTGTCTGATTGTCGAATGTTTCGGCCTCTCGATCTACCAAACATCTTTGGTACAATCGAATTCCTTCCCTTATCAAAAAAAAATGTGCAACATGGCAAATCTTGAAAAAAATTGTATTAATTATAAAATGCCACATGGAAATTGTTGATAAAAATGAGTCATTAAAAATATTAATTTAGGTCTTATTATTAAGCCATGATCACACCAACTAACTATCATTTGTTATTCAATTTAAAAAAAGCACGTTCAAAAATCTTTTTGACAATTCTTGAAAAATTTGTATTAATTATAAAATGTCACATGGAAATTATTTATAAAAAAGTGTGCCATCAAAAATTTTAATTTAGGTCCTATTTTGAAGCCAAGATCACAACAACTAACTATTATTTGTTACTATATTTTTTAGAAAACTTATTCAATTAAAAAAAATCACGTTCAAAAATCTTTCTGAATTCTTAACCTATTATTTCTTAGCATGTTAAAAAATCTTTCCCAATTCTTAACATATTATTTCTTAGCATGTTCAAATTTTTTTTCACAATTCTTAACCTATTATTTATTTTATTTCTTAAAAAATCATTTAATAAAAACCACGTTCAGAAGTTTATTTGTTATATTTTATTTAAAGAAATTTCAATACTCTTTCTCCTCTCTAACGATTCTTCTATACCATTTTCTCCACTTCTTCCACAATTTTCTATGTCCCTCAAAGTCCCTCAAATTTATATGTGCGCTAAAAAAAGAATGGTTCACTTGCTATCATCAATTCTCCCTCAAATTCTCACTTTCTCAATAGCAAAAAGGTATAATTTTATAGCTTTGCAAATTATCTTTGTTATTTGTCGTTTTATTATGCTTCGAAATATGCTTATATTTGTATGTTTTTGTTACGTAGAAAACTATGGTTCCTCCTCCAATTCTCTACAGTGGATTTTATTCAAGTTGTGGAAATTATTCTGTGCATGTGGGAGCTACATACTATCTTGATCTTCAAAGTACCGTAGAAATTACATATTATGAAATATCAAATACTGATATTGTTGATCTTATGTCATCTTCTCCATGGACCGGACTCCCCATAACTTATGAAGAAGTTCACAACCTTTTGAATGATGCTACGATGCCTACTTGTGTTCAAAATTTTTGTGCAATCAGTTGTACTAATGACTACATAGTTGATTGTGTGTATCATGAAAGAGAATTGATTGAACAAGGTTTTGTCCCAACGATATTTTTTCACATTACCACAAATGATGGTAGCAAGACTTAGCTGATTATGATTATGAACCTGATTAGGATGCCCTTAATGAAGTCAATGCAATTGCCCCTAGTTATGTCTATTTTAAAACTATGTATCATACTTTTCTATATTTTTATTGTATTGTTGTCAATAGTGAAGTTCATACATAATCTATGCAATGTCCGGCAAGCCAATCTATTGTAGAATCTCTTGATCAAGTCACACTGAATGATACAAATTGTGATGAATGTGTGATTTGTCTTGATGCCATTCTCCTAAATACGATACTTACTCGGATGCCTTGCTATCATGTTTTTCATTCACATTGTATCAAACAGTGGTTATCTAGCTCTCGCTCCTGTCCGCTTTCTCGTTTGAACTTGCTTGTGAAAGATCGTGCTTCACCTGCTTCACCATAAGAATCATACGTATTTCATCTCTTTTTCATTTGGCTATGCTATGTTTATGGGTTTCATTATTATTTTAGTACTCTATTTTTTCTTTTTGAACTACTATTGTATTGTTTAGTGTTAATGTATATAAGCTTGGTTGTGTTAATATAAGAAGTCCATTATGACCGAGAGTAAGGTTCAAATAAAACAACACCTAATCCTATAAAATAAGGAGTGTTTAGAACCCTTGGATCTCCTTGATCCAAGGGCTGATGTTCTATCTCTTTTAGGGACGTAGTGACATTTTGGTAATTTCTCGAAAATTAAAAAAGTGCATCGCTATCGTGAAAAAGTGCATTAGTAAACCGAAAAAGTGCAAACAAAAATGAAGCCAGTGGGGCGCGCGCTCCATGTTCGATTCACTATAAAAGTGCATCATTATGGTGGAAAAGTGCATTGCGAAATACCAAAACGTGCATTACTTAGACCGAAAATGCAAACAAAAATAAAGTCCACGCTTCGTGTACTCCATGTTTAGTGCATCATTGTGGTGGAAAAGTGCATTATGAAACCGGTAAAAGTGCATTACAAAAGTGCATCACCTTGGGCGTTCGATTAACTCAATTCCGAGTCAACTTAACCTTTTTCTTCCTAATTTTTCGGTTTATTAATGCACTTTTACCAATTTCGTAATGCACTCTTTCACGATAACGATGCACTTTCGTATTTTTCGAAAAATTTCGAAAATGCCACCACGTCCCTAAAAAGGATAGAACATCAGCCGTTGGATCAAGGAGATCCAAGGATTCTAAACACTCCTTATTTTATAAAATAATGAGTTGTTATTTAAACCAATGGCAAGATATCTATCAAGCATAATATAATTTATTAAAAAATTGATTAAAATAATTTTTTGAAGTTAATTCGTTGCCATGTCTATCATATAAAATCAATTGATGTAGAAAATATCAACATATAGATAAAAAAATCAATATATATTATAAAAGCCGACTGTTTTCAAGCCACCACGTTGATTCTGGCCCCACCTTATATTTAAAAAATTAATTTATATTCATATTATTTCAACTTTTCTAATTGATTTTCTATTTTTTCTTTTTTTATTTTTCCAAATATTTAACTTTTGGTCAACTAACTTAGATAATATTTATGATAAGATTTTTCAATATTTTCAGTATTATTTTAGATACATGTAAATATTATTTCACCTTTTCTTATTAAATTTTTATTATCTATTTATATTAAAAAATTTATCTTATGCTTATGGACCCAATTTATATTAAAACAATTATTTTTTTATATAATTAGAATTTTTTTATCTTCTTATGTAAAACAATATCTATGTAACATATTCTTGGACAATATCAACTACAAATAATTATAGGATCTATAACGATATACTAAAGTTGTATCTTTCTTAGCCACCACATTGACTTTGACCCTACTTTATATTTTAAAAAGTCAAATTTTATTTATAATACTATATCTTTTTCAATTAAATTTATTTTCTATCTATTTATTTATAAAAAATTTAAGAATTCGAAATTTATTTTAAAAAAATAAAAATTACATTATGTTTATCTATATATCTATTTATACAAAAATTTTCATAAATCAAGTTATGATAAAAAAAATAAAAAATTACAAGATGATAAAAATTACATTATCTATGTCTTTTATCCATTGATGATATAAAAGATTTTTTAAAAATTAAATTTTGGTTAAAAAATTTGTCTATAACTATATATTAAAGTTGTATCTTTTTGAGCCACCACATTGACTTTGGCCCAACTTTATTTGTAAAATGTCAACTTTTTATTTATATTTCTTTATCTTTTTCAAAAAAAATTTCTCTCTATTTATTTATAAAAATTGTAAGAAAATCGAAATTTATTTGATTCTAAAAATAAAAAATTATAGTATGTGAGTGTAAATTTTTTATCTTTTATGTATCATTATACTAAAATAATATGCTCATACCTAATCCGAGTCATATTCGTGTATGGTGCTACAGGTATAACTAGTGATATAAATATGTTATCTATTTTAATAAAATCTATTGGATGTATATTAAGAATAGTGTTTGGTTCAAATAAAACAATTTCTTATCCTATAAAATAAGGAGCATTTAGAACCCTTGGATCTCCTTGATCCAAGGGTTGATATTTTCAGACATTAGAGACGCGGTGACATTTTCGTAATTTCTCGGAATTACAAAAGTGCATCATTATGGTTAAAAAGTGCATTAGGTAAACCAAAAAGTGCATTAATAAACCCAAATATTTTGGGCGATTGAGTTCAATCAGAATCGAGTCAATTGGACGTCCAAGATGATGCACTTTTTTGGTTTAGTAATGCACTTTTTGTATTTAGCACTTTTCCACCATAACGATGCACTTTTACAATGAACTGAACACGGAGTGCATGCCCTGCTGGCTTCATTTTTTTGCACTTTTTTTGGCTTACTAATGCACTTTTTGTATTTAGCAATGCTCTTTTTCACGATAGCGATTAGCGATGCACTTTTATAATTCCGAAAAATTATAAAAATGCCACCGTTTCCCTAAAAAGGATAGAACATTAACCCTTGAACCTTGATCCAAAGGCTCTAAACGCTCCTTATTTTATAGGATAAGGAGTTGTTTTATTTGAACCTTACTCATTAAGAATAATATAAATTATTATAATATTTAAAAAAAATAAGGTTAATTTATTCAAATGATTGCATGTGTATTCATATATTTTTTTCTAAAAATAATTTAAAAACTATATGAATGCATAATAAAGAGAAATCTAGGATAATGTTTTAATTCTAAAATATATACATGGTAAATGGTATAATTTTTTTTATTTTAAAATATATCTAAATTCATGAAGGATATCAAAGGGAATGAAAATAATTTATTATTTTAGGATAAGGTTTTTAATGGAATATTGATACATATGTCCATTTTAAATCAAATTTGTATTAGATATATAGTTGTACGGTGAATTTTTTTCCGAGTACGTTGAAGTATATGAAGAGGGTTAAGAAGAAATGTATTTACTAACATAAGCACATAAAAACTAAAAAAATATATATTTTTGAATTAATAATAAGAATTTTTAGAAAATAATAAATACATTTCAATATATTTGCAAATTAAAAACATACCTTTACTTTTGTCACTTTTTCAAAACTATCATGTACTTCTCCATTACCTCTTTGGCACAACAATTTCCAAAACAATAATTTACTAATAATATATCACATTAAAATCAAATAATTATTCAAGAGAAAGAGTAGTGTGAGAATGGTCGCCCGGGTGAGAATTAAGAATAAATCTCGCTCATCCCTTCCAAAAAATTAATGCCCCTGATTAAACATTCATTAAAAAGGATAAAATACGACATGGGCGAATTTTTCCAGTATTATTTGCGTATTCAATAAAATACGGCACGAGCGAATTTTTCCCGTATTATTCACGTATTTTTTGAAAAATACGTTTAATGAGACGCGCCCAGTTTGTCATCAAAACTAGCGATTTGTTCATCCATATTCACCATTTGTTCATCAATACTAACTAATTGTGCATCGAGTTATTGATAACATTATTCATCGATTTCGAACTTTTTTAATTTTTAATTTTATTTTTTAACCTTGTCTATGTGTATGAATACAATATTATCTTATTTTGATGCACATATAATTATTTTCAAATCAGAAATCTGTTCTGATTGTTAAAGATAAGGTCATTACGATACTTCCAAGTTGTCTACAACATATAAGCAAAAGTTGAACCCCAAAGGTCTTCTTTTTTCAAGTTCAATAATTGATGCCAAACATCCGTCTTTGACTCCTAACGACGTTGAGGAAAAGCTAAAGGTGTCATTTGACGAACCAATCACAAGAAATCGAACCAAGAAGATACAAGATGAAACTCATGCTCTTCTAGATCATTTAGGAGCCATGACGGATCAAGCTTCGCAACCTTCATGGATTACCATGCTTAGACATCAAGTTTAGACAAACCCGAGCCTGGATCAAGAGGTCTCAATGCCCATATTTGTTCATTGATATACTTCTCTTTGTTCATTGATATAATCTTGTTTGTTCATTGGTATACCATTATTTGTTCATTGATATACCCATATTTGTTCATTGATATACTCCTATTTGTTCATTCATATAACCTTGTTTGTTCATTGATATACCTTATTTGTTCATGGATATACCCCTATTTGTTCATTGATATAACCTTTTTTTGTTCATTGATATAACTTTGTTTGTCCATTGTTTGTTCATTGATATACCCTATTTGTTCATGGATATACCCATATTTGTTCATTGATATAACCTTTTTTGTTCATTGATATAACCTTGTTTGTCCATTGTTTGTTCATTAATATACCCTATTTGTTCATGAATATACCGCTATTTGTTCATTGATATAACCTTGTTTTTCATTATTATACCCTTATTTGTGAATTGAAATAAACTTATGTTTATGTGTCAATACCATCAATTTGTACATATAGGACTATCTATTTGTGCATTTTTGCATTTATTTTGTGTTTTAAGGCTATCTTATTTTCCTTACTCATCTAATTAGTTTTTACTCACATACTCATATAATTAGTTTCAATGCACACATATTTATCTAGTTTATGTACTTGTTATATGAATCCTTTTTTGAGAGGAAAGTGTTAATATATTAAGTATCCAATTCAGCTAAGTCAATTATACATTGCGGAATATCATTTACAACGACTTGTTCATGTCCGGATTAAGATACAAACGTGTGATAAAGTGAGCTACACAATTTTCATGTCTACCTATATGAGCACAACAAAAGAAACGAATGAAGTGTTGAATATAGTACATAAATAAGATAAGTTTGATGTAGAAGCTTGAATGCAAAGGATAATAGATAAAGAATCTGACTTTGCAATAATATGATGTATGATAAGAGAACGAGCCAGCTGCAAATTGAAGAGGAGTACATGTGCCTTATTTAGCTATGTTCGGAGCCCAAGAAGTAGCCACACGTTTCAATGTAGCAACAATGACAAATCCAAAGGAGTCAAACAAGACAATGCCGAGACCGACATCAAAACAGTTAGTTTTGTTTCACACACAACTAATCATGATGCACACACATATATTAATGCATACAATTTCGATACACATTCGTCCATTTTTTATATACAAATAATAGATTTTTGATGCACAAACAATAGTTTATTTATGCACAAAATCACAATTTTGATGAACAAAATCACAGTGTTTATGAACAAAATCACAGTGTGGATGAACAAAATCACAGTGTTGATGAACAATCTGGGTGCGCGTCCTATTTTCATTTTTTTCAAAAATACGGTAATTCGCCAAAAAATCTCCCGTGCCATTTTTTCCCTTTTTAAGTGAAATGATCAACACCTTTGATTTTTCTTCATCCAACGACTCTTGTTCTTTCTTATTTCGCACATGGGCGCCCATTCGCACCTGAACCGGACCCATTATTCAATATATTTGCAAATTAATAATAATACTATTACCTTTGTCACTTTTTTATATCAATCATATCTCTCTTGCTTCTTGGAGGCAATTTGAGAAAAAATACATTTATTAATATTAGCACATAAAATAATATAATTATTCAATATATTGGTAATTAATAAAAAATTAGAAAATGGTAAATTATAATTTTACCTTAATTTTATGGTAGTTTGTTTTTCTTTGATGTTGGGAGAGTCTCTAAATAGTGGAGAGGGATAGGGCAGAAGTGTATCAGCGTGAGGAGGCGAGAGAGAAGATTAGGATGAGACTATATAGTGATAAAATTGAATGGATGGTTAATCTCATAGGAGATTAAAGGTAAATTGAAACTATATTCACAATAAATCCTTATTATGCTCATTGAATGCTATAAATTATTCTTTATGCTACCTTTTTATGCTAATTGGATGCTTAATCTCATAGGAGATAAAAGGTTAATTGAAAGTGTTCACAATAAATTCAATTAATTTTTTAATTAACTTTTTTATTTTCCTTGGATAGTTAGTCATAAATGGGCCAAAATTTTCTTCTTTATAAGTTATATAGAAGATAGATGAGCATGTGCATCAAATATGTGAACATCTTATAAAAACCTCTTGATTTTGAGTGCAATAAAAAACAAGCAAAATAATTTTAATTTTTCTATAACCGTCCATATAACAATAAGCAAAATAGAAAGAACAAAGATTACCATTATACCCTTATCTCTTCTAATCTTAGTCATACATCTCCTTAATCCAAGGACCCATATATGTCCTTAGTTTTCACCCTAAGAAGCACATCCACTTGAACCACTACTAGAAAACGCGCATATAGCCAGGAATTTATAGCCAGGAATATCTGGTGTGGGTAAGTTTGAGGGTAACTGCCACAATATCCCCCACAAATCTCAAATTTTTTGGCTGTTTACCCATGAAATTCACGGTTGGCGCTACATTTGAGGGAATATTATCGCGAAATAAACACACAACTAAGTTTGATTCTAATTTTGTGGCCATATAGCCATGAAAGTATGGGTTGTGGCTATAGTTGTGGTCATATTGACGCGAATATATTACGAAGCTAAAATCGGTTCTAAATTTATCGAAAATTTGTGGCCACATAGCCATGAAAAGATGAGTTGTGGCTATGATTGGAGCTATATTGACGCGAATATATTACGAAGCTAAATTCGGTTCTACATTTATGGGAAAATTGTCACGGAAATAAGCATGCAGCTAAGTTCGTTCTAAGTTTGTGGCCATATAGCCAGGAAAATTTGGTTTGCAGCTATAGTTGTGGCGATATTGACGCGAATGGATTACGAAGCTAAATTTGGTTCTACATTTGTGGTCAAAATTTGACATGCATTGCACTTGTTAAGAATTTTATATATATATATGCAACTACAAGGCCATGCTTTGAACCAATCTAGCCCAAATTAACCAAGATAGAAGATTAGTCTTATAATTTATGAAACTATCCAACTCCATAACCTTTCTAAACTAACTATCCAACTCCATAGCTTGTCTAAACTATATATCTAACTCCTCAAAGCATTGTCCTAAACTTAAACAATGCACATATAAAATTTGCCATAACTTGGCCTAAAAATGCACATACAAACCTGCCCATAAGAATGCATAAAATGTTTAACACATTATTAACAAGTGTAATGGCTTCAACATAATAAGAATCCAACACAATCTCAATGTGTTCAACACAATCCTCTAATGTCACTAAAACTGTAAAACCCGGTTTTACATTTTTTAATTGGTTGGGCTGAAAAGGCCAATATATGTTGGGGATCCAAAACCCGAGCCCGTCATTTCTCTCTTACCCTCTCACGCTCACTCCCTTTCTATCCTTCTCCCACCTTCAACCCTAGGCGCCGCTCACCCAAAACCAGAGGCGATCGCGCTAGCGCCTCCCTACCCATCGTCGTCCCCCTTGTTCCCCTTGCTCCTGTGCTAGCCATCCAGAGTGCCGTCGGAAGCCTTAGTCCAGAGAGAACCGCGTAAAAGGTCGTCTTTCGTTGCCCTCGGGAAACCGTTGCTCGTCCTTTCGTCTTTCGTTGCCCTTGGTAAGCTTCTGACCATCCTCTTTGGTCCCGACCTCGTTCTCTCTTCTTGTTCCCCCGCTGAACTGGTGTCTTTTCTGCCGTCAGATCGCGCTCTCCATGGCCGAGCTCGAGATCGATCAAAGCTATCGAGCCGCTGCTGCACACCGGCACACACGAAGACACTGGGGTGCGCCGCTAAGATCGAGTGGAGTGTCATCCAGCAGGCTCGTCTAGCCAAACGCCGCTTGTTTCCGCCTATTGCCAATAAGAACAAACGAGCCCCGCCCCAATCAAGGTCGAGATCTCTGATTTTAAGTCGTCGAGCTTCAAGGCAGCACATCTCCAGCAAGAAGAGCCCCGTTACATTCAAGTTTTAGGGTGAACATGATCTTTGCAAGGTCGGGCAATTCTCCTCTTGTTAATCGGGCCTTAGAACCGATCCTTGGGTTCGTTTGCTGTTTAGTTTTACCTTGTAATAGTAATCTAAATGGTTTTATTTGAGTCCTGATCTGGTGTGATCAAATTGGACTCATTTTCGCTTGCATGCATATATTTTTATATATAGTGTTTGTTGTGTCTTGCACTTGCCTTGTTTTTTTTAGAACGCCATTAAATGATTAGGATAGAATTGTTATTTGGATGGTGTGAATGTTGTAATTTGACTCGGGTTTTGAGATTGTTTAACTCTCATGGATATAGCGATGTTTGTATGTTTGTGAACGAAATTCGATCTTGTATAGTTTAATCCTTCCTAGAATGCGAGTAGTATTAGGGTTTTCGGGTAGGATGTATGTTAGTCTCGGCCTTTTTTGTTGCTTAATAGAACTCGCTTGGTTGGTTTTGCCTTGAATAGAAGCTTTGGGACCTAATGTTATAAGCTGTGAACTTGGACTTTGTTTGGATTGCCTTACCCTTCTCCACCTTGAGGTGCGTTAGGCCTAGCTAGGAAATGCTAGTTTGTTGGGAAAAATTGATGTTGTCCGTGAGACTTCAAGTCTAAATTTTTTTTAATAATAACATAATCAAGTCAAGCCGTTTTGTTTGGATACCATGAAAGTATGGTGGCTCGTACTTCGAAGCCACTATAGTTGTGCTTGCCTAGAATCGAAAGTTCTTATCGCGGTTAGTCGGCTGACCGTGAACGTTATGATTCATAGGTCTTTAGTATCGCCACATTACTTACATCATTCGAGGATCGCTTTCGAGGTAAGTCGTTCTCGACTTGCTCGACTTTATTCTAGTCTTGTTAGATTTCATGTCGTGATTGTGAGATTGGTTTTCGGAATTAGTCCCGAATGTACGTTTTTCCTTGTGAATTGTTTTCTTGCATGATGTGATGCGCTTTCCATTCCAAACGTTTTCTCGTAAAAGAAATGGCATCGTTTTCCCTGTGCTGGCAGCGTAACCGGCACGATCATGTACGGTGATTGTTGGTGACGAAGAGGCATCTAGCCATGGTCGTGTGTCGGCCGGGCCCCTTTAAAATGCCTTCTATTTCTTTAAATTAATGAAACAAAGGTTGTCTTATTTCTTGTTTCTCAATGTAGAGGTATTTCTATTGGAGGGAGACGGATGAGCTGATGAAGGATGCCTTTCTACACCAAATTGGAAAGCACCTTAGCAATGTCTTCAAGAACGCGCGTGCTAAAAATGTACCACCAACCTAGTTAGTGAGCAGGCACTGGACAAGGATGAAGACCTTGTGGAGAACTGATCCCAACTTGGTGCACCAAGCTAAGGTGAATAAGGAGAACATGAGTTCAAAGAAATCACTCGAGTCTGGACCATACCGAGGGGGTTCTAGCAAGTTCACAAAGTGGATGGAAACGATGGTAATTGCAATCAATTTTCACATATTACTTCTCTTTTCTTTTGATGTTGAACTCAATTTTACTCTCTGTTTTTCAAGGGTGGTGAGTCGGGTACCATGCCTATGATTTGTGAGGTTGTAAAGAAGTTGTGGTCAACCAAAGATGGAACCGTTGGTGAACGAATAACTGCTATCATTGTAAGTATTAGGTTGAATATTACTTATCATTTACAAATCTTATTGGGTTAAAATCTATTCTCAAAATATGGCTTTTATGGTTGCTTTATGGTTGGCTCATTTACACATCTGATTGGGTTGACATTTATTGTCAAAATATGGATTTTATGGTTGCTTTATGGTTGCATTTTATGATGGGATGTACTGTTGACTTCCTTTTCTAGTCCTCTCTAGTTGAGCCTTTGACTGAGATTTTTATGCTAAGATTTTGATGCTATTATGAAATTGTTGGGTTGTTTGGATTATGGAAGAAGTCATGTTTAGTATATTTTGAAGCTAATGCTCCTTTAGTTAGCAAGTAATGATTGAATGAAGCTTAGAAGATGTGCAAATGAGACGCAAGTCATGTTTAGTATTATTTGGCATGTGTAATGCTCCTTTAGTTAGCAAATCATGTTTAGTATATTTTGAAGATGGAAATACTACAAGAATGATGGAAATACTACAAGTCATGTTTAGTATTATTTGGCATGTGTAATGCTCCTTTAGTTAGCAAGTCATGTTTATGAATGCAATTTTTTATAAGCTATGTGTTCGGTGCTCATGTTATATGTGATCTATCTTGTGCCAAAGATAGAGATGTTTGTGAATCCAATCTGTTGTTATCTTGTGTCAACGATAGATGTTTGTGAATCTTTTAACCACAAACTTTTTGTGAATGATATCTGTTTGTGAATGTAATGTGCTCTATCTTGCGTACTTTTTTATTTTACATTGTTTTTACAGGTTGTTCTTATAGTCATATATTGCTTTCATATCTTCATTTTAATGCATTTTCATTCTATTCAAGGCTGAGTTTGAACAGCTGGTTGCTGAGGAACAACTGAACAATGCATCAGGTCAACCATTGTCAAACACAAAGATGATAGAGCTGTGGATCAAAGCTGCTAAGGGGCATAAAGATCGAAAGATATTCGCATTTGTTGAGCACGAGATAACCCTCCTTTGCAGCGACAAGGTTGATGCATGCTTTTCTTCTCCTTCCTCCAGCCTTTTCCACCCACAACCATCTACCGAGCATCTCAAGGACGAGATGAAGGAAATATGGGACCAGATGAAGGCTCTTCAAGCTCAGAATCAAGAAATTCAAAGCCAAAACAAGGATTTGAGAGGCATGCTTGAAAAGTTGATGGAACACATTGCTAGCAATTAGCTCTCTCTCTCTCCATGGTAATTTAAGGTCTTTACTTGTGGTGGTCATGCATTTTAGGAAACTTGTTGGCTGTTGGTGATGCCATTGTGGATATTTGGATTTGATGTAAGGTTTTAGATTGTTGGTTTTTGTTTTCAGCACAGTTTGGTACTTGAAAATAGTAGGTGCAGGTTTTGCTTTGAAAGTAGACTTCTGGATTTGGCCATATGCCACATGGTTTGATGATCAAACCATTTTTATATTATGTGATGCATATGGTACATATATTCAATATTTCATTCAATTGCATGGTGCAGGTTAATATTGCAATTAAATAGGTGGATTATACTGATTTTTATAACCACAAAATTTGACACAAAATGGTTTCGAGGCTAAGTTTGAGACAATAAGGCCACAACATTGGCTATTAAATCCACTCAATCAATTCGTAGCCAATTTTCATGCTAAAGGGCCACGACATTGGCCATGCATTGTATTCTGCCAATTCGTAGCCAAATTTTATGCTAAAAGCCACAACTTTATCCACCAAATCTATTTGAGGGAAATTTTGAGACTAAATGGCCACGATAGGTGGTTGATGAACACGACTTATCTCTCCCGAATTTAGCCAGAAAGATACTTCGACGCTAACTTTTTGGTAAAATAGACTCAAACTCAGCCACAAAGTGTCTCTGGCTATACCATGTATTTAGCATAACATGATTTTCGTACCCAATATTGTGGTTAAATAGGCACGACTCAAAAGTTTGTGGGTAGTGTTCACGCTATGCTATACCCGCGAGCGTTTTAACCATAAACTTTTCGTCCTGGGAACACTAGTGACTACCGTTGTGGCGAAGGCTGTTTCCTGGCTAACTTTGTGGCTTATCGCGTGGCCAACGGTCCTGGCTATAGACGCGTTTTCCAGTAGTGAACCACCCACACATATACATATATTCACACATGATAAGATCATTCAAAGGAAGAATTTTATAATTCTACATGTTATCAACAACCGCAATGTCAACCATTGACAAATGTTCCACCCCCAATGGCGGCAATCCTATGCCAATTAACACTCTCCTTGTCACAATCTCCCAACCCCGGACTTACCATGCTTTCGATGTCACCTCTGTCAAAACTCATGTTACAATCACTCTTGATTTATCCTCCTCAAACTACAAGTGGTGTGAACCATTTCTTGTTAATGTTGGCAAATTTACTCTTAAATACCACATATATGGAACCATCCCATCCCCTTCCCCCATAGACGACGAGTGGTTATGTCTCTACTGCATCATCTCCTCCAAGATTTATGGATCTATCTCCATGGATATTTTTGACATTCTCATGACATTTTTACTCTTCCCCCAATATATGGAACCATCCCATCCCCTTCCCCCAATATATACTCCATTTTTACTATTTCATCAAACAAGATCAATGCTCCTTGTTAAAGAATTCCATCAACTATGCAATCAATCCACCATCATTACCTCACTCGCTCGGACCTCCACCAAACCCAACGAGTCTCTTGCTATGCTACTGATAAACAACAACAATTAGCTCACCCCATTACTGCAGCAAAACCAACAAAATTGCAGCGCAATTTGTGGTGGTTGTCATGGTTGCAATTAAGGCTATGGATGCGGTCGTGGATGGCTCTCGTTTCAACAATGGGGAAACTATTGGTGGAAACAACTTTGGTCTCCTTCAAACTAGAACTTGATGTAAAAATAACTATGGGGATATAACGGAGCCGATCTTCTCAAATCACACTAGATTTGTGCAAAAGTAGACTAGGCCGTAAACCCAGACCGAACCGAACTAGAAATTTATGGTCCGGTCCAGAACCGAGATCAGTACGGTTCGGTCCAAGATCCATAGTTTTAGGTTAAAATGAGTACGGTCTGGTCCATGACCATAAAATTACTATAACACCCCAATTTTACAATGGGAATGTCAAATGCCAGTGACATCGGATTTGAATTCCGAAGCCACCCTAGGCTTGAACCCGAACAAATAATACAATTAAGCATAATAAATAAGAGAAATTAAAACATAATACTGGATAAAAGTGTGATAAAAAAATTCTTTTATTGAACTTCTCCTCATAAAGGAGAATGAACTTTACAATGAATGATTGATGAAATTTTGTGTTTGAAATTACATCAAGATGACAACTCTTGCACCTATACAATATCTAGGAAATAAAACCCTAGAAATGTTTAAAATAAACTCGAAAATATATTTGACCTTGTAATTTTTGACAGAATATCCAACTACAGCTCGTCCCATCTTGAACATACTTCTCACAACCTAAATGGAAAGATCACCTCATGTTCTGCGATGAGAAATACGGTTGACCAGCCGACCATGCAAAGGAAAAATAGTGGTCGGGTTAGTCTTGTGATAGACTAAGCAAGTGAGTTTTCTAAGGTGGTTCCTATTTAGGAAGATAGTGTAGGTACGGGTATCAGAAACCAAATTAAAGCCGTTTAAACCCAGTAGCTACATCCTTCCATGAAAATGTTATGAACTTTCGAAAGAGGAAAGAAGAGACCATCATAAAGGGTGATGCCTTGGACTTTAATGTAGATATGTAGGGAATGTTGTTACACACAGATTGTGATAGTTGGTTCATTAAACCCTCGTTGACCCCACACACCTCAACCAACCTCGCAACATACGTGTTGTGCGGATTTAGATTGGAACCAGATTATAGTGGAATCTGAGAGCGAGGACGGTTTCCCATTTTGTACCGACCATCCTATCCATATTTCTTTGTGTATGAGTACACTTATGTGAGTTGTTTTTAAACATTTAAAAATAGTCTGATGGTATCCAACCCTAACCCAAGTCGGGCTCCGATGACATGGAGGCACCCTTGGCGTGCCCGTGCCACGGCGCGACCCTGTTGGAACAATCGTTGTTCCATGGTTTCTCTTAGTTTCGATGATAACAAACTTAGATGGTATAACTCACTTCTACATGTAAGTGTTTCAGGAAGATAGGTACATTGTCATGAGTGACGGAACATTGTGAGGAACAATGGAGGGAACGAGTGACGGATTTAGGAAGCGCATTTCAAAAGGACGCGACTTTCTATTAATAGCAAGTTACCAGATCTT
Organism: Fallopia convolvulus; assembly: GCA_964016875.1. Lineage (NCBI taxonomy): Eukaryota > Viridiplantae > Streptophyta > Magnoliopsida > Caryophyllales > Polygonaceae > Fallopia > Fallopia convolvulus. The sequence continues at coordinate 25,472,564 of OZ024721.1, read as the reverse complement.
CTACGAGCGATCTTCTACGAAGATACGACAGTTGTAGGTGGTTGCTTGAGAAGATTAAGGAAGGATAAGATCAAGCTTGCACGATCTTTTCTAGGAAATCCAAGATCATTCGGTTTTGGAAAGAATCGAAATTGGTTGAGGATACAAATCACAAACAATACTTTATCCTATTAGTGTGGGATTCGTTAAGTGGAATATTAGCGCATTTAAGCAAGAAATGCATGTGAGATCAAACTTGAAATTTCTTATAAATAGCTAGGCTATATCTAGGGTTAAAGTGTGTTTGATTAACGGCGAACTTGAGAAGAGAGCTTTTCGAGTGTTCGAGTGTGTGTGGATTTTTCTGGTGAAGAATCCACAAGTGAGTGAGTACTCAGGTCAGTAGTTTACTTCCATTTAGGTTTACGCTTAGGGTTGTAGAAGTCTAGTTGGTTGAACTTTGGTTGGTGCCTTAGTTATCATGGAACTTGACTTGCCTTGTAATCGTTGAAACTTAATAAAAGTATTCTATTGAAAATCCTCTGAGAAGGAGTCTCAGGGGTAGAGGTTTTTCTTTCTACGACTTGCTGGTCGGGCAAAAAGTTTTCTCTCTAAATTATGTGTTCTTATTGATTATTTCCGCTGCCCAGGGAACATTGTTGTTCCCTGACTTGTTACTAACGCTCACGATCCAACAATTGGTATCAGAACAGGTTTGCTCTAGATTGTGTGTTAGTGCAGGAATACCAAATGAGTACCAACAATACTCACAACGTCGGGATTGGAAACAACAAGCCTCCACTGCTTTTTGATGGAGAGTATGACCATTGGAAGATCCTCTTCGCTACATGGTCAAAAACAATGACTACCAAGCCTGGTCAGTCATTGAGGATGGAGACTGTGATTCATGCGGACAAAAAGAACAAAAATTCCAAATGGGGTCCATCTGAATGGACAAGAATGGAGAAGAACTTCAAGACACAGATGTTGCTGAACAATGCCTTAGGTGTTGAAGATCTACTAAGGGTGGTGAACTATAAAACTGCCAAGGATACATGGGAAGCCATTGAACAAATGCATATTGGTAGCACATATCTGAAGGAAAGCCATCAAAAGGAGGTAAGAAGGAATTCTACAACTTCAAGATAAAGGATGGTGAAACCATTGCCACATACTAATCTTGGTTTGAAGCTTTGGTGAATCGCATCAATCATCTAGGTATCGAGGAATCCATCACACATTTTGAGAAAATCTCTACGATTGTTGATGGTCTCAATCCCAAGTATGTTGTTACCAGAGGCTTACTCAAGGAGAATCCAATCACGAAGACTTGCAAGCTTCATGAGATCTTTGGAAAGCTGAAGGGATATGAGTGCTATGAGAATGACAATAGTGGTGCATCAAGCTCTAACAAGGGTATTGCTCTCAAGGTGGAGAAGGCCATTGAGAACATCACTACTAGAAGGGAAGATGATGAGTTAGAGAAGGACTTTGATGTGGCTCTCATAAGCAAGGCTATGAGATCACTCTACAAGAGAGGCAAGAAGCAAGGTGTCATGAAGGAAAGAGTGAACTTCGAGAAGAAGGAGATCAAGGACGGTACCTGCTTCAACTGTCAAGAAATGGGTCACTATGCTAAGAGTTATCCCAAAGGTAACGAGTCTGGGAATGAGAAGAAGAAGGCCTACATCACTGCATGGGATCTTGACACAGATGATGAATCTGAATCGAAGGTCTTCTCCATGACTCTGAAGACAGAAGATGCCGATCAAGAGGTAACTCCTAAACAATTTCTTCCTAGGTTAGACAATGTTAAACAATCTGATCTTGTCTTTCTCGTTAAAAAGCTTTTTGAAGAAAACTTAAAAATGCAAGATGAAATAGAAGCTGCTGATGAGAAATGTTTTAATCTTGAAGAAAAATAATCAAAATCAACTGTTCCTAGTGTTGTTTTCTACAATGAATGTGATAGTCTGAAAGCTGAACTCAAAACTCTCACTAAAACCAATAATGAACTTAGGTCTGATTTGCTTGATCTTAAAATCAAAAAGGAAGAAGTTAAAAAAGATCTTGACAAAAGAACTCGTGTCATGTTCAACCTAGCTAAATTTGGTATTGGTTTTGCCAAAGATAAATCTGAATATCCTCATGATGATCTCAGCTTTGAAGAAAAGATGGAAAGGAAATCTAGGGAACTTCAATCTGCTAGAGATAAAGTTACTCATCTAGAGGGTCGGGTTAAGATTCTTGAAAGTGGGATAAATGGGAATCTTGAGTGGTACATTGGTAAAACTGCTCATAAGATGCTTTTGATACAGTCTCAAGGGAACCAGCACAAAGTTCCTTCAAAGGAATGTGCTAAGGAAAGAACCCTCCAGAAACCCCATCCTAAGCGTTATCTTGGCGAATACTATAGGGTGTGCTTTCACTGCGGTAAGGGAGGTCATGTCCAAAAGGACTGTGGTCATGTCAAAAACAAAACACAGGGAACAACAAGAAACAGTGGTCTGATAAGAAAAATCAAGGGTATGATAAATCTCATCAGAATAAGAAAAAACCAACTCAATAGACCAAAAAGAAGCAAGAGACTAAAACTGAAAAAGAGAAAAACCATGTTGATCCCTCAAACATTTCTTCTTGTTCCAAGAGCCCACAGAAAGCTACTTTAGTTCAATCTCAAATATATCATCATGTGTGCTCAATCGACCCGGGAAGGCTAAGCAAGCCTGGGTCGTTAAAACGAGATTTCTTTCTTGCAGGTTGAAGTGAGGGGAAACATTCGCTGGATCCTTGACAGCGGGTGTTCATGTCACATGACAAGGAATGAGAATATTCTATCCTCACTTCAGAGCAGCACTGGAGGAAACATTTCCTTTGGCAACAACAATCAAGGAGAAATCATTGGAACATGTGAAGCCAAGCTAAATGAAAAGACTAGCGTTAAAGGCGTGAGCTTGGTGAAAGGACTTGGTTACACTCTATTGAGTATTGCTCAACTTTGTGACCAAGGGAACAATGAGGTATCATTCACCTCAGATGGCTCTACAATCAAGAACAAAAATTCAAGTCTTGTGGTCCTAAAGGGAAAGAGGCGCAACAATGTCTATTTTGTCGACTCAAGTTTCCAACCACAAGAAGAGTTATGCTTTGTTACAGTTGTCGATGAGACTGATCTTTGGCATAGAAGGTTTGGTCACGCAAATCATCGAAGAATTCATAAACTCTACTCACAAAACCTGGTGATAGGACTTCCCAAAGTTCTTGTAGAAAAGGAAAGTTTGTGTGAAGAGTGCGTGAAAGGAAAACAAAGCAGATCATCCTTTCAGCCAAAATTGTCAATCAACACTTCTCATCCTCTTGAGATGGTACACATGGATTTGTGTGGTCTCATGTGGGTGAAAAGTCATGGAGGTAGCAAGTATGTTTTTGTTATTGTTGATGATTTTACTACATATACATGGACTCTCTTTCTAGGTTCCAAAGACGAGACGTTCATGGCATTGAAAAGCTGGATCAAGAAGGTAGAAGCATCAAAGGACAGAAACTAAAGGCTATCAGATCGGATAACAGAACAAAGTTCAAGAATTCCATGTTTCATAGCTTCTGTGATGAACATGGAGTGTCTCGGAACTTCTCTATGTCGAGGACTCCTCAACAAAATGGCGTAGCAGAGAGAAAGAATGGAACACTACAAAGCATGGCTCGTCAATACCGCTTGCTACATCATAAATCGAGCAACCATGAGTTCCAATTTTTCTAAAACTCCATATGAACTAATCAGGGGACGAAAGCCAAATATTTCCCACTTGAAAGTCTTTGGATGCAGGTGTTTTGTTCACAACAACGGAAAAGACGAGCTAGGCAAGTTTGATCCAAGAAGTGACGAAGGCATCTTTCTGGGCTACGCATCAAACATCAAGGCTTACAAGGTGTTCAATAAAAGGACAAAGAAGTGCGAAGAAAGCATTCATGTTTTCTTTGACGAGTCTAAGAATGGAGGGAACCTGTCAAGTAATAAGGAGGTAATGAAAGTTCTAAATACAGACTCATATGATGAAGTCGATCCAGATTAAAGTACGCAAGCTCCAAACGAAGAAGTCACTCCTCCTAGTCCAGAATTGGATGGAGATGAAACAAGAGGTACTTCGAATCCTGAAGATGATACTCTACAAGATGAAGCACAAGTGGAAGAAACATCTCCTGGAACGACAAATCAACAGGAGCAAGAGGAGTCAAACATAGATCCCACTCAGATCGAAGTAAAAAATTATCATCAAAAGAGGGATCATCTTCTTGATAACATCATCATTCCGTACGAAAAAGGTGTGCTTACTCATTCGTCTCTTAAGAATTTTTGTGCTTTCAATGCGTTTATCTCTCTTGCAGAGCCGAAGAATATGAAGGAAGCATTAAAAGATCCTGACTGGATATTTGCTATGCAAGAAGAACTACACCAGTTTGAGAGACACAAAGTATGGAGGTTAGTTCCCAAGCCAAAGCACAAGACGACTATAGGAACTAAGTAGGTATTCAGGAACAAACTTGATGACACCGGAGCTGTCACAAGGAACAAGGAGAGGCTTGTAGCAAAAGGGTACAATCAACAAGAAGGGATCGACTACAATGAAACGTACACTCCTATTGCAAGAATAGAAGCCATTCGTCTTCTAATCTCCTATGCTGCTCACAAAGGATTTAAACTCAATCAAATGGATGTGAAGACAACATTCCTGAATGGGTACCTACAAGAGGAGATGTAAATGTTACAACCTCCAGGGTTAGAAGATGTTGATCATCCTGACCATGCCTACGTACTGGATAAGGCTCTCTATGGTCTTAAACAGGCGCCTCATGCTTGGTATGATACATTCGCCCAGTTTCTATTGTCAAATGGGTACATACGTGGTGTGATCGACAAGACATTATTCCTAAGGGAATAAGGCGGTGAGGTTTTAGTAGTTCAAATATATTTTGATGATATTATATTTGGTTCTACTAACCCTGAACTTGTAGAAAGCTTCAAGAATCTAATGAGCAGTGAGTTTGAGATGAGCATGATCGGTGAACTCACTTTCTTTCTTGGTCTACAAGTGGTACAAAGTGATGAGGGAACGAAGGTACATCAACAAAAGTACATCAAGGAACTGTTGAAGAAGTATGGTATGGATTCTACAAAACGATTTGATACTCTTATTCTCCTAATACTCGTCTTGATGTTGATCTTAATAGTTTTGATGTTGACAAATGATGTACCGAGGGATGATTGGTTCTCTATTGTACCTAACGGCCAATCGGCCAAATATTATGTTCAGTGTGTGTCTTTGTGCTAGATTCCAGGCTAATCCAAAGGAAAAACATCTGAAAGAAGTGAAGAGAATTGTGCGCTACTTGAAAGGGAACGATGGATTGTGTCTATGGTATCCAAGACATAATTCGTTCAATCTTGTTGGATTCTCGGAAGTAGATTTTGCAAGTCACTTGGTAGATAGGAAGAGCACATCAGGCATGGCCAAATTCCTTGTTCCTTGTTTGGTGTCTTGGGGATCAAAGAAGCAAAATTCGGTTGCTCTTTCCACGACTGAAGCAGAGTATGTCGCAGCAGTCGCCTGTTGTTCCTAGGTTTTGTGGTTAAAACAACAACCAGTGGATTTTGGTATGTCTCTTGATACTATCCTTATCATGTGTGATAATACAAGGTCCATCAATATCTCCAAGAATCATGTGCATCATTCTAGAACCAAACATATAGACATTCGACATCATTTCTTAAGAGATAATGTTGAAAAAGGTTTCATTAAGATGGATCATTGTAGGACTGGAAATCAAGTTGCAGATATTTTTACCAAGGCTTTGGACAGAAAACCCTATGAGCATCTGAGGATGTTGCTAGGCAAGATTTCCTTGGAGTAAACAAGTCCCGGTCCTCTATTCCCTCAGTGCTTGGCTAAAGAGGTAACTTCTCAAGGAACTACGTATCATTTGACATGTTTTCTATTGGCTTATATCTTTCCTCTATGCATTGATGTTATATACATTAGAAGTTGTTAAGTGTTGCATGCTAAAAGGAACTGAAACTGAAATGATTAAAATCCAAGATTTTCTTTTAGCCCAAAATAACCAACTTGATCTATTTTATCCCTCACTTCAAGTCGAAATGATGGTTGGTTATAAGTTGTCCTTTAGCATGGTTCAAACAAATGTTCCCTATGAACCCCCTTTGATTACCTTTAAATGGGGAATAATTGTTTGGATGTCAAAAATATCCTAAGCCCTCAAAATTTTTGAATGGAATATCCCTTGTCCCTTGTTCGTTCAAACAAGCCTTTTTATCCACTCATGACCGACCACAGGAAAGAAGTATAGCCTCCTATCCACGACCACCACATAAAAGAAAACAGTGGTCGAAGAGCCTGCTGAGGAAGAACATCCAGAAGAAGAAGAAGAGGAGGAAACTGGTTCTGAAGGTGATGAAGAGGAGGAGGAACTAGAAGAGGAGGTCGAGAAAGATCTCAAGTCTGCTAAGGTGAAAGGAAAATTGCCGATGGAACCAGAAGGTACTTCTAAAAAGAGTTCGAAGAAGGTGGTCGGTCCTCTGGTGATCGACGAGGAGTTTCTGAAAGAGCATGACTTGGAGGAGTTTTGGGAACTACTCAAGTTCCAAGGTTGGGAAAAGATCTGCGCTTGAAAAGTCAAGGTAGATGGATCTGTCCTTTTTGACTTCTTTTCTAACTACCAACTAGCGAATCTCTCAAGTGGTCCTTTGGGTTTCTCTACTATTGGACAAGCCGAAATCTCTTTCTCTTTGGGATCTATTGCAAAAGTTCTAGGTGTTCCTAGTGAAGGGTATGGGGAATTGCATTCTTCAAGCAACTGGCCCAAGAATAAGAATCAGCTCATCAAGTGTGTTATGGGTCAGGTGTCTGTTGCTGGTCCTTACTCTATTGGTGATCTTGGCTACACTGCAAGAACTGCACATCAGTTTCTGATCAAGGTTGTAGTTCCCAGGCTAGAGAAGAGGAACAATATCACCATCAACGACATGATTCTGTTGGATAAGTTTATGAGGAGGGAAAGAATTGGAGTTCAAGAGATTATGATGAGGCATATGGCAAAAAGTTCAGGGAAGGTTCATGGGTTGCCTTATCCTTAGTTTGTTAAGGCTATTCTGAAGGAGAAGAAGGTGTATTTTCCTTCACGAGAGCAGTTCTCTGGATTTCCCCTAGATATGAGCAATATCTTGAGGATGAAGTACCAGGGTGATTCAAAGGGAACAGTTGCAAAGAAGACTGCTCAGACGGGTGTTGGGAGTTCTTCGTCGAGTGGAAGTGTTAATACCAAGATTTTATTTGAGCTTCTACAGATTTCCTCTCAGCTTCGTACCATCATTGATTACTTAGCTAAGAGAGACATTGCTATTGCTTTTGATGATCCCACCTCCTCGGAACCATGATGTGGACCCTTCTCTTGTTACTCGCCCTATCTAACCCACACTCAAAAATTTTAAGATATTCTGATGTGATTCCTTGCCATCAAGATCTCATTGAACCAAGCCAGGACGTTGAGGAGAGCATCGAGGACAAGAAGCAAGAGCAAGAGGAGCCGGTGATGCGTATTACTCGGTCAATGGCAAAGTCACTTCACCGTCAAGTCCAGAAGGCTCTCTTTACCGAGCCGTGATCCTCAATGCCGACCCTCCGGGGCTAGGTACTGAGCTGTCGGGCCACGATATTGAGCCAGGTTCAACTTTGCTCATTCAGCCACCTCGGTACCGACCTACAAGTCTCGGTAACGACCTGTTTCAGAATGTCGAGAGTTGCTTTCGTGTGGATAAACAACTTTATTTGGGGAGTTAAGACACTTCTAAAAAGAGTTCGAAGAAGGTGGTCGGTCCTCTGGTGATCGACGAGGAGTTTCTGAAAGAGCATGACTTGGAGGAGTTCTGGGAACTACTCAAGTTCCAAGGTTGGGAAAAGATCTACGCTTGAAAAGTCAAGGTAGATGTATCTGTCCTTTTTGACTTCTTTTCTAACTACCAACTAGCGAATCTCTCAAGTGGTCCTTTGGGTTTCTCTACTATTGGACAAGCCGAAATCTCTTTCTCTTTGGGATCTGTTGCAAAAGTTCTGGGTGTTCCTAGTGAAGGGTATGGGGAATTGCATTCTTCAAGCAACTGGCCCAAGAATAAGAATCAGCTCATCAAGTGTGTTATGGGTCAGGTGTTTGTTGTTGGTCCTTACTCTATTGGTGATCTTGGCTACACTGCAAGAACTGCACATCAGTTTCTGATCAAGGTTGTAGTTCCCAGGCTAGAGAAGAGGAACAATCTCACCATCAACGACATGATTCTGTTGGATAAGTTTATGAGGAGGGAAAGAATTGGAGTTCAAGAGATTATGATGAGGCATATGGAAAAAAGTTCAGGGAAGGTTCACGGGTTGCCTTATCCTTAGTTTGTTAAGGCTATTCTGAAGGAGAAGAAGGTGTATTTTCCTTCACGAGAGCAGTTCTCTGGATTTCCCCTAGATATGAGCAATATCTTGAGGATGAAGTACCAGGGTGATTCAAAGGGAACAGTTGCAAAGAAGACTGCTCAGACGGGTGTTGGGAGTTCTTCGTCGAGTGGAAGTGTTAATACCAAGATTTTATTTGAGCTTCTACAGATTTCCTCTCAGCTTCGTACCATCATTGATTACTTAGCTAAGAGAGACATTGCTATTGCTTTTGATGATCCCACCTCCTCGGAACCATGATGTGGACCCTTCTCTTGTTACTCGCCCTATCTAACCCACACTCAAAAATTTTAAGATATTCTGATGTGAATCCTTGCCATCAAGATCTCATTGAACCAAGCCAGGGCGTTGAGGAGAGCATCGAGGACAAGAAGCAAGAGCAAGAGGAGCCGGTGATGCGTATTACTCGGTCAATGGCAAAGTCACTTCACCGTCAAGTCCAGAAGGCTCTCTTTACCGAGCCGTGATCCTCAATGCCGACCCTCCGGGGCTAGGTACTAAGCTGTCGGGCCACGATATCGAGCCAGGTTCAACTTTGCTCATTCAGCCACCTCGGTACCGACCTACAAGTCTCGGTAACGACCTGTTTCAGAATGTCGAGAGTTGCTTTCGTGTGGATAAACAACTTTATTTGGGGAGTTAAGACACTTGTTTTAATTGGGGTATTGAATGCTTAGTTTCAGGCTAGCCCTAGAATGTTTTAAGGGTCTTTCCTTGTGTTGTTTCGTTTTTACCTTTGAATTTGATAAAAATGCTCTCTTTTTGCTGAAGCAAAAACCTATCTGTTTGAAGGTCATTTTCTTGATTTGGTTGTGAGTCATATCGATCTATCAAGATTCCAACATCATCTCTTGGTGTTTCACATCCAAGTTTCCTCAGTTCTCTCAATGTTGGTGAGTTATATCCAACTTTGAGAGTCCATATCCCTTCAGTCATCCATCAAAACCATCCATCTTCTTCGGCCAAGTCCTTTCGAATACCCTCGTTGCCGACCCATCATACTCGGTACCGACCCTTTCGTTGTTCTCTTCATGTTGAGACCATTTTATCCAATCGAAGGTTGCCGGTTTCTTGGAGCCATTCTCTAGTACCGTGCATCAACTAAGGACGGTCCTATCATGTGGTATCAGAGCCATGCGAGGTTTGTCTCCTAAAACTCGGTTCTTATGCACATAAGGATTGGTTTACGAACGAGGAATACTTAGCCTTTTATTTTCTGGTTCTTTAAGTCGATCTTTTGTGCTAGAAATTTGACCCGTTTCTGTTGTTTGAGGTTGAAGACGAACCATCCCCAGTGGAAGCTGAAACAATAGTCAACTTCAACCCTTGAGTTCTTAGCCTTTTATTCCTATCTATTTAGTAAGTTTGGCACGCGAAAAGTTGTGTGTAATTCACATGAAAGGATTAAGGGAACGAAAATTATATATAAAAAAATCAAAGTCTCGTGCTATTTCTTTTCTTGAGTGTAGTAGGAGAAGATTTGGTTAGTAACCATCCTCCTTCAAAGTGTCAAAGATGCTAGGAGAGAGATCTTGGTATTGAATCCAGACTCTCTTAGCTCTACCTGTAACACCCCCTTCCTACCCTGGAGGTATTACCGCTAGTAACCCCGATTAGGACTAAACCGAAGCTACCCAAGACTTTAACCTGACAAAACTTACTAGAACAAGGTAAATGAAACCATTTAAAACCTAAAAAAATTAAGTAAAACTTTACAGCGGAAAAGAGAATAAAAGGTCTTATACAAGCCTTAACTTAAAAAGAATTAGTAAATAAATAGAACAATCTTCTATTTAAACAAAATCTTCATCCAGTCTTCCTTAAGTTCTTATTTCTGAAACTCAGCTTCACTTTGAAGTAGTTCAACCATGATCTTCACTCAAGTATAGCCATTGGAAACCTTTCTTCAACTTCTGGAGCTTCAAACCTCTGAATCCGCCTCTTGAATCAACTTCCAAGAAGAACCTGATGTATCGTAAACCAACGGTGGACACCAGCCGACCATATAAAAGAAAAGAAGATGGACGGGTTAGTCTAATGAAAGACTAAGCAAGCGGAGAAACTAACTTGGTTCTTATGGTTGTAACTAAACATATTGGCATCAAAATCCGAATAGACTCAGATTATGATCCAACAGTTAGCAGTCTTATAGAGAATAAGAAGGAGACTTGCATAATTAAGAGAGAGAACACCACTGCTTGTGGTTTCTTTAAGAAGCATAAACAATTGTTGGGAACTCATATTAATCACATCACATTTTGAAAAGCCTCCATCGACTAATCAGATTGACTTAACCAAAGTTTGATTAAGAATCATTCATAATCGGAAGCAAGAATGGTTATCAAATAGACTAACCATTCGGGTACATTAATGTGCCTAACGCACTTATCTTGTAATACTTTCAAAACTTTTCACAAACAAGTTGGCAACTTTTAATCAAATCGAACTACTGTCGATGGAACACATTACTATCGAGGTCAGAGGACCTGTTTCATCCTTGAACAACGAATAGCACGGGTCCCAATGATGGAGAGATTAGAGGGCCTGTTTCATCCATAATCCACTACCAACACATATTGAATGGAACACATTACTATCGAGGTTAGAGGGCATGTTTCATCCTTGAACAACGAATAGTACGGGTTCCAATGATGGAGAGATTAGAGGGCCTGTTTCATCCATAATCCACTACCAACACATATTGAATAAATGCACTTAGCTAGAGTGCATAGTCACCCCTCAAGCATAGAACGGCCCATGGTCATGACCTAAGTATTAGGGGATCAATATTGATACTGCCTAATACGAGTTTTGAAGAGATGCTTCCAAGACTGAGCTCACATCCCTGAACTAAGTTAATCCATATCAATGTCTCAGCATGAGACAACTAAACATACAAGGTCACATACAACGGACCTAAATCCAGTTCTAGCGCGAAACTGAATGAATAACAATATGGTCACTATTTCTAACAAAACAACAACCTATCATATTTTATTAATCATACAAGTTGTTACCAACGCAAATATTAAATGGGATTAAATTCCTCATTTAATAACAATAACGCAAGCGAGAATCGTCCACTTGCCTTAGAAGGCGTGCTCAACGTCTTTGGCAATTCCAACAGTACTCTTTATCATCCTTCTGCCAAATACAACAAAAGGATTTCTCAACAACGAGCTCACGGAACACTTCTTAGTTGTATTCTCATCTCCTACAACTTCCTAATCGATAAACGATTTGATTTCGTATATCGACTATATAATAAATCCTTAGCTATCAGGCTTTAAGGAGCCATCTTGGTGGAATTATAACTAATTATCTGTTTCACTTTTGAAACAACTTTCTAAAAAAAAAGTGTTCCTTAGTAACAGTATTTAAAGGTGACCAAATCTTGGATCAAACGGATTAACAAAGAATCCCGAGTAATTATCCGAAGTCCTTTACCTGCCAATCGGTATCAAAACTTGTATTCGCTATAACTGAAGATCCTGACGTCCGTTTCCCGAGCGGTTTGAACCTGGGAGACCGTATCAATGTCAAGATTATAAAAACCATAAATTTAATTAGCAAAGAGGAACCGAAAGGCCCTTACGGTGGCTCCGTAATCAACCCGCTAATTAATTTCGATCGTAAATACCTTCACTCGAGCCCATGGCTCGTTTGGCTCGATAGTGGCTCGATCCCCGAGCCCAAGGTGGTTGGGTGTTGCCCAACGGTGGCCCTTGCGGTGGATGGTGGTCGGAAAAGCTAGTGGTCGTCGGCGGCGACGCAATCGAGGTAGAAAGATAGCCGGCGGTGAAGCGTTCTCTCGCCCGAGCCCGTCGCTCCGCCTGATTCTTTGGCTGGTTCGGTCCCCTTTTTCAGCAGCAACCAGCCCAAAAATGACTCACAAAGAGGAAGAAGATGATGAGGTGGAGTAGGAGACGGTAGACGGGGCAGAGGAAGTTGCCGGCGGTGAGAATCCTTTCTCCTCGGTTCGTCGTTCCTCCAAACTCTCGTTCCTGCTTTCTTTTTGAAACAAAATGATTGACTTTGACAAGGCAGAAAGAATATAATTCTATCTCTTTCATTCCTTCCGTACTAAGCAAAGAAAGAGATAAGTTTTAAAGCAAAACCCGTCTCGGAACAGGACTCGCGTTAAAGCGGTAAAATTATGTACCTCGGATGGAAAAACTTACTAAATACAAAACGTCCCATAAATTATGTAGACCAATAAAACCAATTTTCCATGATTTTATCTTGCTACCTTCAATTTTTAGGGCTTTCGTTTCGTATTTTAAATCCTTTACAATACATAATTAAAAAGACGGCTTATCCAATAAATATTCTTTTTCCACCGAAAAATCCTAGAATTCACACCGATCCATAAAATTATTTCTTTGTGATTTTAGGATATCACCAAGAATTTTCTAGGATTTAATCTCCAACAAAAATATTGGATTAAGCGTTAAAACGGACAAAGAGGTTAAAAGGATATTCGAGAAAAACTCAAAAATATACTCAAAAACCACAGTTATTACATTAGTACCCCCTTAAAAATGGTTTCGTCCTCGAAACCAAGGAGAACTCGGATCACAAGGAAGGATAGCATAAGCACACATACACACAATCACTACAAACCTATACAGAAGTTTGTAGTACCCCTTTAAAAAAACATACTGTTACTTCTACACCAAGCACAAAACAACCATTGCTTAGTTGCCAAACTTCTTCTTTACAACGTTCATTAACTTTGCAAAATGGCTCAGCATTTCCTGTCTAGTCTCAAGTCTTTTCTTCACCTCCATTTTTAGGCCAAGGTAACCTAATCAAAGGTAATTTTTTTTATTCACGATTCAACCTGACCTGTCTTCACATGTGTCATTTGGTTGCATATCCATCTCATTATTGTTGAGTACATGAGATATATTGAACGTATACTATTAAGGAAGACATTACGGATAGAATGCACTGAAGGTGGCAATGCCAACTATTAAGCAAGTTTACCAGTTCTTTCCAGTATCTCGAAAGATCCAACATAGCGAGCATTTACGTTGTCTCGCTTTCCCCAGCGGAATACGCCTTTCAAGGCGGATACCAGAAAAAAAACGTGGTTCTTTATAATGAACTTAACATGCTCTCGCTTTAGCACAACACACTACTGTTGTTTCTTTTGAGCAGTTAGCACCCTTGGTCGTGCTAAAGCGATATCAGCTGTTGTTCTCATGGTCAAATCTGGCCCATGAATAACCTTGTCAATATTGTTATTCCAACAAATTGACAACCAACACTTCCGGCCTTACAAAGCCTCAAAAAGAGTCATTTCTTTATTGTGTGATCACAATTCTTGTATGTGAATTCACTCGACTTAAGCTAACATCCCAACTTGTGTGGAATCCAGCATACATGTCCTCGAGAGTTTGATTTTGTTTCTTTGCATCGTTCATTAGTTTGATGAGGGAAGCTAGCGCTAACATTCAGTTCACTCTATAAAGCTTGTTGTCACTCCCTTCAAAACTTTGGCATGAACCATCCATCTCAATCAGAGATAATAATCTTTGGAGTTTTATGAAGATGAAATACTTCATACATGAACACCTCAACTAACTTCTGTACTCTTTAAGTCACCTTAAATGCATTAAAAAGAACACTATAGATGAGTTTCTTAACAATCTTCATATTGCATCAATTTTTAGGGCTTCCGTTTTCCATGATTTTATCTTGCTACCTTCAATTTTTAGGGCTTCCGTTTCGTATTTTAAATCCTTTACAATACATAATTAAAAAGACGGCTTATCTAATAAATATTCTTTTTCCAACGAAAAATCCTAGAATTCACACCGATCCATAAAATCATTTCTTTGTGATTTTAGGATATCACCAAGAATTTTCTAGGATTTAATCTCCAACAAAAATATTGGATTAAGCGTTAAAACGGACAAAGAGGTTAAAAGGATATTCGAGAAAAATTCAAAAATATCCTCAAAAACCACAGTTATTACACTACCCTTGAGAAAAAAGTGGTTGTTCTTAGAAAGATCCGGTCACCGGTAAAACAAGAGGAGTGATTGAGAAAAAGTAAGGCAACACAAGGGTGATACCTACACTCCTTTATTTCGTTGTTAATTGTACAAAAAAAAATTCAAGTACCTTTCCTTTTACTTTATGTATTGCACAATTTAGAGCGTGTTAAGCTTGCTTGGTTTTTTACGTTTTGTTTAATTTCCTACCTTACCTTGAGTCTTTTTCCGTTTCCTTTAGTAAACAATTTTTTATTGCTTAAGGATCGGTTTAAGGACCCTCATATTCTGTGGGATCCATTGACAAGTTTGTCCTAGTTGTTTGTGTTGAGTTTGTGCTTTAGGAACACCATGGACGACCCAAACAACAAGAAGGACAAGGGAGTTGTTGACGGAGATGTATCCTCTTCATTCGTTACCATGGCTGACTTACTTCGATCCATTCAAGGTCTTAAAATGGAAAATGAGGAAAGGATGCAACAATAACAATGGGAGATGGAAGCTTTCAAGCGCACGGTAGAAGCTCGGATTAGGGCGTTTCTAGTGAGCGCGGGTCTTCCTATGACCCAAGAGGAGGGTGAGTTTTCGGGCTATGTAACGCACGTCACCTCGTTACCGAGCCTGAACACTTCATTACCGAGTCTGCAGACCCCGTTACCGAGCTTGAATACATTGGTAACGACCCTTTCTATGGCGCCAAATACTTCCTACCGACCTCTCCCGAGTACCCACCGAGAAGAATCAAGTATGAATTCTGCTTATTCTTTTCCTTATGCTAGCTACCCTACGATGCATTTTCCTTCGGGCCCCACTAACGTTCCAGGTCAAGAGTATGTGGGAGATTTCCAACCAAGGGCGCCATTGGCCCTTTGGCAATCGAGGCGTCCGGCTGGTGGCCAAGGGGCGGGGCAAGTGAATCATCGAGCGGCTAGACAACTTCCACAACCAATGCGGGGCTATCAAGGTCAAGACATGGACCAAGGATATGGAAGAGGCCCTAATGTGAAGTTGGAAGTTCAACCCTTTGGTGGTTCTACCGAAGTCGAGTCCTACTTGGAATGGGAGCACAAGACGGAACAAGTCTTTGACTTCTATCAATACACGGAAGCGCAAAAGGTAGCCATTGACACCATTAAGTTTATTGACTTTGCTTATCATTGGTCGTTGGAGGACAAGGAAGAAAGGG
Organism: Fallopia convolvulus; assembly: GCA_964016875.1. Lineage (NCBI taxonomy): Eukaryota > Viridiplantae > Streptophyta > Magnoliopsida > Caryophyllales > Polygonaceae > Fallopia > Fallopia convolvulus. Next base: position 25,456,887 of record OZ024721.1, on the reverse strand, counting down.
AGTACAATGGTTACCCGGCCATCGATATGTGGGAAGAGCTCAAAGCTGAGCTAAGGCACCGATTTGTGCCCGAGGATTTCACTGCTCGTTTACACGCAAGGTTGGAACAACTTAAGCAAGGAACCAAGAAGCCGAATGAGTACTACAAAGAACATAAGATCCTTGTCTATATATCCGGTCTACGGTTTCCCGATGGGTATGTCATTTCTAAATTTATTAATGGTTTAAATTATGACCTTAAGGCTATTGTGAGTACGCAACACTTTGTTAGGGGTACCACTATTGAGGAGGTTTTGCATTACACCAATCACATCTATCAAAACTTGCTTTAACGGAAGAGTTATCCATCCACCACTAAGCCGTGGAATGCTCAAGGTGGGAGCTCTTCTAGCTACCCTAACCGGCGTCCGAAGAATAAGCAAGACGTTGGTACCGTGCCCACGCGGCGTGAGCCGTCTCGGACTCCACAAGAAGGAAGGTGAGAAGGAGAGCAACGCTCGAGTGAGATAAAGTGCTTCAAATGCCTAGGACATGGACACATGGCTCGGATTTCCCTTCTAAGCGCCAATTCCTACTCAACACCATTGGAGAGTATGACTCAGACGAGGAAGCCGAGTTTGAGGAGCCACAAGGAGTCGATGAAGAGGTGGTGGAGCTACAAGTCGCAGCCGAGACTAATGGTGAGTGCTTTGTGGTTAAGCGTTCACTTATCGCCAATGAAGCTCTGACACCACCTAATCAAAGGGAGACAATTTTTCATACAAGATGCCTCATTCAAGGTAAACTTTGCAATCTTGTAATCGATGGAGGGTCTTGTTGCAACATCTTAGACCAAGAAGTGGTCAAAAGGTTTGCTCTTAAAACTATTCCTCATGTACAACCCTATACTTTATGTTGGTTGAATTCTAACACACCTCTTAAGGTGAATGAGCAAGCTTGTGTCAAGTATTCTATAGGGGGTATGCTGATGAGGTGATTTGCGATGTGCTTCCTATGATGGTATGCCATATTCTACTTGGGCGACCGTGGCAATATGATCGTGGCGTCATTCACCAAGGCATCACCAACGAGTACTCTTTCCACCTCCGTGGTAAGAGGATCACCTTGATCCCGATGACGCCACATGAAATCATGGCCGACCATATTGCAAATGAGCAACGGCGTCGAACTGCTAATGAGACCAATGGATCGATACTGAAGGCAGACAGCTTAGTACCAAGGTGCAGCAGTTCGTTACCGACGGCGCCACTGTGTCATCTTTTACTAGCCAAAGCAAGCGAGGCTAGGAAAGCTTTGGAGGGGAGTAATACTTGCATTCTTTTTTTACTTAAAGATATATTACTTAATGAAAAAGATGTACAAGACTTACCTTCTTCTATTGCTTTTTTGTTGAAGGAGTTTGAAGATGTGTTTCTCGAGGAGATACCGGAAGGGTTGCCTCGAATCCGAGGAATAGAGCACCAAATAGATTTTGTGCCCGACTCCCCCATTCCCAACAAGCCGGCCTACCAAGCCAATCCAACGGAGACGGAGGAGCTTTAAAAACAGGTTGTTGAACTTCTTTCAAAAGGTTATGTGCGTGAAAGTTTGAGTCCATGTTAGGTTCCCGTCATCTTAGTTCCTAAGAAAGATGGGACTTGGAGAATGTGTGTAGATTGTAGGGCTATAAACAATATTACCATCAAGTATAGGCATCTTATTCCTAGACTTGATTATATGTTGGATGAGCTCTATGGTTCATGCATATTTTCCAAGGTGGACCTCAAAAGTAGCTATCACCAAATTCGAATGAAGGAAGGTGATGAATGGAAAACCGCATTCAAGACCAATTACAGTCTTTATGAATGGTTTGTTATGCCATTTGGCCTCACTAACGCACCAAGAACATTTATGAGATTGATGAACCATGTGTTACGAGAATTTTTAGGTAAGTTTGTGGTGGTATATTTTGATGACATATTAATTTATAGCCATAGCTTGCATGAGCACACTAGATATGTTCGGTTGGTTTTAGAAGTTTTGAGGAAGGAGAAGCTCTTTGCTAACTTTAAGAAATGTCATTTTTGTTCGGATAATGTGGTGTTTCTTGGTTTTGTAGTGAGCAAAGAAGGGCTTCAAGTGGATAAGGAGAAGGTTAAAGCCATTGAAGAGTGGCCCGTTTCTACCACCATGATGCAAGTGAGGAGTTTCCTAGGCTTGGCTGGTTTCTACCACTGCTTTGTCAAGGATTTTAGCTCTATTGCTACTCCTCTTACCGAGCTTACTAAGAAGAAGGTGGTCTTCCAATGGGGTCCAAAACAGGAGCAAGCTTTCACTACCATCAAGTACAAGCTCACCCACGCCCCTCTTCTAGTCCTACCGGATTTTTCCAAGAATTTCGAGATAGAGTGTGATGCTTCAGGAGTAGGACTTGGAGGCGTGCTTATGCAAGGAGGAAGGCCGATTGCTTACTTTAGTGTGAAGCTGAATGATGCCGAGCTCAAGTACCCCACTTATGACAAGGAACTTCTCGCCTTGGTAAGGGTGCTTAAGGTATGGTCTCACTATCTCCTCCCTAGAGAGTTTGTAATTCACTCCGACCATGAGGCGCTTAGGTTCCTCAAAGGTCAGAGTAAGCTGAATAAACGTCATGCCAAGTGGGTAGAATTTATTGAGACTTACCCTTATGTGATCAAACACAAAAAGGGAAAGGACAATATTGTGGCAGATGCTTTGTCAAGAAGATACGCCCTAATCTCCACTTTGGATGCTAGAATGTTGGGCTTTGTTTTCATTAAAGAACTATATGCCTTAGACCTTGATTTCAAGGATATCTATGGGGAATGTAGTACTTTGGGAAGCAAAGATCAATTTTTCCTTCATGACGGTTATCTTATGAAGGGTGCTAAACTATGCATCCCTGGGGGTTCAATTCGATGCCTAATAGTGCAAGAAGCACATGGTGGTGGCCTTATGGGTCATTTCGGCGTTGCTAAGACTTTTCAAGCCTTGAAGGAACATTTCTATTGGCTGCGAATGCTTAGGGACGTGGAAAAGCTTTGTGCCTCTTGTGCTACTTGTGCTTAAGCTAAGTTTAGAACTAGCCCCCAAGGATTGTATGCTTCCTTACCCATTCCCCAACAACCTTGGGAAGACTTATCCATGGATTTTGTGTTAGGTCTGCCTAGGACTAAACGGGGAAGGGATTCCATTCTTGTAGTTGTTGATCGGTTTAGTAAGATGGCACACTTCATTACATGTCACAAAACCGACGATGCTACGAATGTGGCGTCCTTGTTTTTCAATCATGTTGTGTGTCTACATGGTCTTCCCAAAACTATAGTGTCGGATAGGGATGTCAAATTCCTTAGCCATTTTTAGAGGACCTTATGGGCTAAGCTAGGCACCAAGTTACTTTATTCCACTACTTGTCATCCGCAAACGGATGGTCAAACCGAAGTAGTGAATAGGTCGATCGGCACGTTACTCCGTGTTGTTTTGAAAGCTAACCTCCGCAGGTGGGAAGAATGTCTTCATTATATTGAGTTTGCATACAACCGCACTACCCATTTGGCGACCAATAAGACACCATTTGAAGTCGTCTATGGTAAGAATCTTCTCACTCCTTTAGACCTTATTGCTCATCCTATTGTTGATGGTTTTAGCCAGGAGGGAAAGGAGTTAGCGGATTATGTGAAGCGGTTGCACAAGAAGACTAGGAGGCAGCTTGAGAAGCGCACGACGCAATATGAGCGACAACACAACAAGGGACGCAAGGAGTTGATCTAAGACCCCGGTGACTTGGTGTGGGTGCACCTCCGCAAGGAATGGTTTCCCTCACGCAGAAAACCCCAGTTGAAACCAAGAGCGGATGGACCGTTTCAAGTGCTTGAGAAGATCAACAATAATGCCTACCGCTTGGAACTTCCACCGAAAATGGGTGTCCATGATGTGTTCAATGTGGCTGATCTTCGACCCTACTTGGCGGGAGATTCCGGTGATGTGGAAGACGAGCAAGATTCTGTTGAAATTTAGGGTATGAAAACGGAATAGAATTTTGCATAAACAAGTTGAAGTGAAAGTCGGCCCTTGTAGATCAAAATGATAATCAAGGCGGTTTGAGTAGACCTCGAAAGGTAATCTCGTGAATAGACCCCGAAGGGTAGTCTCATTTGGGTGTAGCTATAAGACTCATTCTCAAAGCTTGATGTATGCATTATGCAAGCCAATCTCAAGCTTTGATCCTTGCATAATACATACATATGTACTTGCACATAGCTATAAGACTCATTTTCAAAGCTCAATACGATACCTTAACTCAAATGCTCGGACTCGGCGCCTTGTGCCTAAGCACTAGGTGCGCCGCAAGCTCCACGCACACACCCTAGGTGCACCGCTAGCTCTATGGAGCCCTGATCGTGCCAACACTATAGCGTAGGCGCGCCCCAACCGACTACGCTAGCACCACACAAGCGAGCCTTGGCGTGCCTCGTCCTAGCACCGTGCCAGCGCCGTGCATATGCGCACTGATACGCTCTAGTTTAGTATGGTTATCTCTTGTATTTTCGGCTTGATTTGAGTGTGTTTAGGTTAGTTTTGAGCATAATTGTAATATGAACACTGAAGACACGATTTGAAGAATTGCAAGAGTTTTGAAGACAAGTGTTGATTTGAAGTTGTTTTGACGCCATTTTATTGTGACGCATTGTTCGGGAGCTACGGTGATTGGATGAAACTGAATTTGGTATCGTTGGAAAGCTAACTCGAAGAGCTACAATTCATGTTTTTAAGGCAAGTTCAAATTCCAACTCTACGTGGGTCAAAACCACCTCCGAAGTTGACACCAGAATGTTGTTAGAGGAACCGCGCTCGCGGATCGGAACCGCGTTCGCGGTTTGACGAGGATCCGCGGCCGAGGGGAGATGAATGGAGCCGCGCTCGCGGTTGTAGCCCGCGCTCGCGGGTGGCGGAGTTTCCGAAGCGCCGACTTTGTTTTTATTCTATCTTTTATCAATTTTTATATCTTTAGGTTTCGATTGTTTTTCTACTATTTAAGCTTAGTTTCGTGTTTCAGTTGAACTTATCAGAGGTCACACATTATCTAGCATACTTTTACTTTTTCTAGGTTTTATTCAGTTTTATTATGGAGAACTAATTTTCCTTGGAGTTTGTTTGATCAAGGAAGCCTTTTTATGTAATTCGTGAGATTCTGGTAACTTGTGCTAAATTTTATGATTATCAATTGATTTCTCCTGGTGCGCAACTTGTTGAATTTGATTGATATTCTATAGTTTGGATTAGTTTGATTGTTGTCTGTACAATCTTATTTATCCTTGAAACAACTCTTTTCTAGGACCGTGGACTGGAATTGAGAAAGAGTGTTTGATTGTTATTTTATGTATGAGACTCGTAGCTTGATTGCATCATTTGATATCCTTCTATCCTTAATACTTTGCATGATTTGAATTAAGCGTCCTTGTTCATATCATCTTTTCGCTTGGACCGTGGACAAGCGGAAAGATGAATTGATGATCGAATGATTAAAAAGGTGGAATTGATTGAATGAACTCTGCTTTCCTTAATTGATTTGATACCTAAATTTACTTGCTTGTTTAAACTCTCAAAACCCCCTGTTTTATCTTTGCTGATTGTTCAGAAAACCAATTCTCTTGGGTTCGATCCCTTACTTGCATGATATACTAGTTTGTAGTTTAGGGTAATTTATTTTTGATCTTGGCAACAACGACTTTAGCCGAGCCAAATTTTGGCGCCGTTGCCGGGGAATCGGTTTTTAATTTTCTGTTTAATCGGCGTTTCTGACGAAACCGCGCTCGCGGTCCACATCCGCGCCCGCGGCTGACCCGCGCCCTCGGATTATTTCCGCGCTCGCGGTTCGGCTCATCCAAAATCCCCGAATCTGGTAAGAACCTATCTTATGGTTCTTACCCGTTCTACTAATAATTCGCCTGTTGTTCCGTTTGATCCAGAAATTAACAGGACTCTGAGAGAGATAAGACGTCAAGTACATGCTGAAGTGCTAGGAATACAGTTTGATCCGGTTTCATCTTCTTCCTCATCTGATTCAGAGGTTGAAGAACGGCTAGTAACCATGCCAGATCGTACTATTAGGCAACTAACTGGGCCTAATCTAGAGCAGCAACAACTTGGTCTTCAATTTCCCGCCCTGGGGGAAGGAGTGAAATTTGAGCTTAAATCTGGTCTTCTCCATTATTTACCCAAGTTCCATGGATTGAGTGGGGAGGATCCGAATAAACACCTTGTAGAGTTCCATTCTGTCTGTCTAGGGATGAAGCCAGCTGATGTGACTGAAGATCAGCTGATGTTGAGAGCTTTTCAATTCTCTTTGGCTGATGCAGCTAAGGAATGGTATCTATATTTAGCACCTGAGACGATTACTACTTGGGCTCAGATGAAGGGTGCTTTTCTGGAGAAATATTTCCCTGTTGCCAAGCAAACATCTATTAAGATGCAGCTGAGTAGTTTGGAGCAGGGAGATGATGAGAATCTATATGAGTATTATGAGCGTTACAAGAGACTCATAGCCAGCTGTCCCTACCATGGCTATTCTGATAAAGATCTGATCTGTTATATTATTGAGGGTCTCTGTGATGCTGATAGGCGCCTGATGAATGCTTCTTGTGGAGGTTCTTATGAGAATCTCACTCCTAGGAAGGCATTTGAGAAGTTGGAAACTCTAGCTGAACAATGCAGAAACCAGAGAAAGAGGTCCAACAGTAGGTCTGTCAATTCTATTAATGATTCCCTGAATGCTGAAGTAAGGGAGTTAAAAGCTATGATGAAGCAACTGTTGATAATGGAGCTTCAAGTTCAAGGGCTTGTGGAATCTGTGGTGAATCTAGCCATCCTTCTGATGCATGCCCTATCATGCAAGAGCCAGCAGCTGATGTGAATGCTATAGGGAATTATGAACCAAGGCCCCGGAATGACCCATATTCAAATACCTACAACCCGGGGTGGGCAAACCATCCTAACTTTAGGTGGAATCAACAACCTCAACAACATTTTCCACCACAGGGAGGTCAGCCCAACTATGTTCCCAGGCCTAATTATGTGCCAAGGCCCCAGGTTCCCCATGAAAATCCAGCCATGATCAATCAGTTAAGGAAGGAGAATCACGAGACTAAGGCTACAGTGAAAAACCTAGAGAGTCAATTAAGTCAAATTGCAACCATTCTGAACCGTCTAGAAGCTAAGGACTCGGGAAAACTTCCATCTCAAACCATTAACCCGAGAGAGAATGTGAGTGCAATTACGTTAAGGAGTGGGAAGGAGCTGAATATTGAAATTCCAGCTAGCGGAAACCAACCAAGCTCTCCGGAGGACAGTTCCGATCGCGGCATAGAAATCGAAGCAGAAACTACGATTCAGCCAGAAACTGCGAGCGAGGATTCCAACTGCGCCCGCGGATCAGCCGCGCCCGCGGGTCCCCACTCGCGCTCGCGGGTCACTCCTCTGACAGATTCTGATTCATACGTTAGGCCTGCGTTTCCTTCCATGGCTTCTCAAAAGCCCGCTCCACCATTTCATGAGGCACTAAAGGACACCAGGAGGCCAGCCAATGACAAGGAAATTTTTGAAACCTTCTCCAAGTGTGAGGTAAATGTTCCTTTGCTTAAACTTGTTCAAAGTATTCCTCGTTTTGCTAAATTTCTGAAAGAATTATGTACTATCAAGAGGAAGCAAAAAGAGAAGGGGAAGGTTACAAAAGTCAACCTTGTTGAGAATGTTGAAAATGTATCTTCCATGCTTCAAAGGCAATTGCCTAAGAAGTATGGAGATCCAGAGAGGTTTATTGTTCCCGTTACTATTGGTGAGGCCAAAATTGAGCATTCCATGCTTGATCTAGGTGAATCTATTAATGTCATGCCACTTAGCATATATGAGCGGTTAGGTCTAGGGCCATTACAGGATTCAAATATTACTATTGAACTGGCTGACCACTCTAATCTGCATCCGAAAAGATTTGTGGAAGATGCCTTAGTGCAGGTGGATGGCTTAATTTTTCCGACGGACTTTTATGTCCTAGATATTGGTAAGGGGAGGTACGACCCAGTTTTACTGTTGTGTCGTCCATTTATGAAGACGGCGAGCGCCGTAATTGATGTTTCAAAGGGCCTATTATCTATGGCACATGAAGGGAAAAAGGTCTAGTTCCAAATTGATGATGATCCATTCTGAGCATAAGAGGCTTCGTGCCAAACGACGTTAAACAAAGGCGCTGCTCGGGAGGCAACCCGAGTAAGTTTTTCTTTTCTTTTATTTTTGTCTTTTTAGTTTAGTTTTAGTTCGTTTTGGTTTTTTCGGGCTTACTTGCAGGTATAATATTTCCATCTCGAAGAAAGCACCAGCCGAGGCGAGGATCCGAGCCGCGGCTCGACCCGCGCCCGCGGCCCCGATCCGCGCTCGAGGATCTGCCTTGACGAAATTAATTTCCGCCTTTCCAGAAAAATAAAAACTAAAAAAATATAAAAATATAAAAATAAATAAATAAAATAAATAAAAGGTTTTCGGGTGAAACCCTCGAAATAAAAGGCTTTCAGGTGAAACCTCTGAAATAAAAGGTTTTCGGGTGAAACCCCGAAAAAGTCCGAACGAGTACCAACCCGAGCCCAAAATAATACAAAAGATCCCTTCTCAAAATTACCCTACCTCTCCCACATAAACTCTACCTACTCTTGTCTTCCTCCTCACAACCTCCATCTCTCCTACACTCAAAAACTCCAAATTCAAACCACCAACACAACCATTACCACCGCACCCCGCGCCATCGTTTTTGCGTCCACGTCCACCAGAGTTCGGAACCCTTGTTCACATCCGCGCCCGCGGATCGTTCTCCAGCCCAGTTCGTGGTCGGCGGTCGGAAGTCCAGTTTGAAGCTTGAAGTTTTGAGCGAATATTTCTCCAGATCTATACGGTTAGTAGCTCTTCTACGCCATTGGAGTTTGATTTTTTCCTTTTTGGAGTCGGATTTCTGTTTCTTGAGATAATATTGAGGAGATTTGGGAGATTCTGTCGTTCTCCATTGTCGCGAAATCTGATATCTGGAAATATCTGCGCCCGAGGATTTGATCCGCGTCCGCGGGTGAGACTTTCGCCAGTTCCACGCTCGCCTCTGCAATCCGAGATCGCGGGTTGAGTTGTTCAGTTCCGCGCCCGAGGTTTCGCAGCAGTCGGGTAATTTTTCTCGTTTAGATCTGTTTTATTCAGCTATGGCATATTTCGGTTTACAGAATCTGACTGAGGGACAGAGGGAGCTATGGGATAAGTATGAGGATAGGGAGTTTGTCAGTACTAAGTTCTTTGATGTCCCTACACTGATAGACATGGCATTTAGGGAGTGTGCAGAGCGATTGCTTGAGACTGGGGGTTTAGGTAGTTTCAGTACTTTATCTATGCCTACCTATAGAGGCCTTACCATTGAGTTTCTGTCCACTTTCCGCTTTTCTGATGGGGTCCTGAGCTTTCATGCATGTGATAGATTATGTAGTATGACCCGTGAGGAGGCTTATCTTAGCTTTGGGATCACTTCACCACCTACTGATGGGTGGAAGAGTATACTGTCTGATGCTACATTTTTTGATTTCTAGCATACTCTTACTGGCTTCCCTTTTGACACTCGTTCTGGGGAGACAAATAGTAAGATCCCCCACCCTTGTGTCCGTTTGTGTCACAAGGTCCTAGCTATGGCATTTCTAGGGCAGGGAGAGCCGAACAAGGTTCTTGCACACGATATGAAGATCATTAGATGCTTGTTCCCTTGTCCGTCTGAGTGCCCTGATTGGTTTGGATTATTTGTTGCATCTGCTAGGAAGTATCCAACGAGGAGGGGGTTGATAGGATTGGGTGGTATGGTTACTATCTTAGCCACCAGATTTGTTTCTATAGAGTAGATTGAGGCCCAGTTTGGAGGACATCTGACTGATGGGTACAGATATACGCATCAGGCTTTAGTTATGGCTAACTGTTTGAGAGGTTCAGCTGAGGGAGGTTGGACTTGGTTGCATGGGCACCCTCCTATATCTTTTCTGCGTTTACCTACAGCTTTACAGTATGGAGATACTGTATATTCATTTCATTTACAACCTAATGTAGACGCTCTTGTAGAGGAGGTTGAGGAGGAGTATGAGGATGATGGTGGAGGATGGGATGAGCAGGCTGAGGCGTATCATGCTAGATTTTATTCTAAGCCATCTGGATGGGCTCTTGGTCCACAGAGTGCAGCTAGTTGGGGTGTACCTAACCCAGCTAGTGCATCTACTTTTGCTTCTACTTCTGCTCCTTCTAGTTTGCATTGGACTGATGATATGAGTTTTGAGGAGCGTATGTTGAGTGGGATGCAACATTTATCTGTTCGTCAAGATGTTTTATCCGTACGCCAGGATGCTATGGATCGATCATTGGAGGCATTTTATGAGCATCAGAAGCAGGCTGCTATTTTCTGGCAGACACAGTGGCCGAGTTATCCATCATTTCCTCCACCTAATCAGCAGTGAGTCTTTTGATTCCCTTCTTCTATACTTTGTTCTTTATTTCTTAGCTTCATTGGGGACAATAAAGGATTTAAGTATGGGGGAGGGGATTCACTGCTATATTTGTATCATATGTACAGTTGCATTCTATTTCTGTCATTTGATTCAGTTTAAAAAAATGAAAAAAATGAAAAAAAGCCATAAAAATAGAAAAAAGGCATATAAAATCCTGGGATGAGTTGAAAACCCGAAAGGGCGGCTAAGGTAATAAGCAGGTAACCCGGACCAGCATTAGGTTGGGGTAATATGAGGTTTATGAGAGATGTGAGTAATTGTGAGCACACCTAAGAAAAATGAAAAGAGTGATTAGGTGAAAACCCGAAAGGGCGCCTAAGTAGAATGAGTGGTTAAATCAGAGTGTTTAGGATCATATTCTACTTTGGGGTCTAGGGATTACATTTTAGATATTGGGTAGATCCTAGGTTGCTCTACACTTTTTAGAGCTTGAGTGCTATATTTTGTATTAATGAGGTGTGTGTTTGAGCTTTCATGTCTTTGCTCATTATTTCTTTATTTTGGGTTCGGGTTGGTGAGTGATTTTTGTCTTCCCTTGTACTATGCTGTAAACCTTGATAGGATTTCTTGTTAGATTTATTTTGAGCTTACTCGAGGACGAGCAAGGTTTAAGTATAGGGAAATTTGATACGCTCTAGTTTAGTATGGTTATCTCTTGTATTTTAGGCTTGATTTGAGTGTGTTTAGGTTAGTTTTGAGCATAATTGTAATTTGAAGACCGAGGACACAATTTGAAGAATTGCAAGAGTTTTGAAGACAAGTGTTGATTCGGAGTTGTTTTGACGCCATTTTCTTGTGATGCATCGTTCGGGAGCTACGGTGATTGGATGAAGCTGAATTTGGTATCGTTGGAAAGCTAACTCGAAGAGCTACAATTCATGTTTGTATGGCGAGTTCAAATTCCAACTCTAAGTGGGTCAAAACCACCTCCGAGGATCCGCGGCCGAGGGGAGATCAATGGAGCCGCGCTCGCGGCTGTAGTCCGCGCTCGCGGGTGGCGGAGTTTCCGAAGCACCGACTTTGTTTTTATTCTATCTTTTATCAATTTTTATATCTTTAGGTATCAGTTGTTTTTCTACTATTTAAGCTTAGTTTCGTGTTTCAATTGAACTTATCAGAGATCACACATTATCTAGCATACTTTTACTTTTTCTAGGTTTTATTTCAGTTTTATTATGGAGAACTAATTTTCCTTGGAGATTGTTTGATCAAGGAAGCCTTTTTATGTAATTCGTGAGATTCTGGTAACTTTTCTATCCCTTGGTTAATATCAAAACTCTTGTGCTAAATTTTATGATTATCAATTGATTTCTCATGGTGCGCAACTTGTTGAATTTGATTGATATTCTATAGTTTGAACTAGTTTGATTGTTGTCTGTACAATCTTATTTATCCTTGAAACAACTCTTTTCTAGGACCGTGGACTGGAATTGAGAAAGAGTGTTTGATTGTTATTTTTTGCATGAGACTCGTAGCTTGATTGCATAATTTGATATCCTTCTATCCTTAATACTTTGCATGATTTGAATTAAGCGTTCTTGTTCATATCATCTTTTCTTGGACCGTGGACAAGCGGAAATCTTATATAAGGATTGGAATTAACTTGGGAATTAATAGAAAAGTGGATGAATTGATGATCGAATAATTAAAAAGGTGGAATTGATTGAATGAACTCTGCTTTCCTTAATTGATTTGATACCTAAATTTACTTGCTTGTTTTAACTCTCAAAACCCCCTGTTTTATCTTTGTTGATTGTTCAGAAAACCGATTCTCTTGGGTTCGATCCCTTACTTGCATGCTATACTAGTTTGTAGTTTAGGGTAATTTATTTTTGATCTTGGCAACAACGACTTTAGCCGAGTTACGCACATCACATAGCGTCACGTCTCCACCGAGTGCCGATGCCTTTGGCTGCAAACTAGCAATGTAGTGCCCTAGGCGCGCCCTCGTCTTGTGCATTTGCACACGAGGTTTTTTGCCTCGGTGTCGAGGTGCATCTCTTATATCTCTTTTCTTTTCATGACTACTAGACTTCTCTTTATCATATCATGGCAAGTAACATTAGTCAATTTCCTCAATCGACATTTCCTTGTGACTTCTTTACCTCAACATGCTTTCAATGGGATTGATGACTTTTCACAAATCACCAACAGATTCGAGGTCGAATCTTTTCGAAGGGGGGGGGGGAGGATGATGTGAATCCTTCCTATCAAGATCTCACTGAACCAAGACGGGACGCTAAGGAGAGCACCGAGGACGAGAAGCAAGAGCAAGAGGAGTCGATGATGCGTATTACTCGGTCAATGGCGAAGGCACTTCACCGTCAAGTCCAGCAGGCTCTCGTTACCGAGCCGTGATCCTCGGTACCGACCCTCAAGGACTAGGTACCGAGCTGTTGGGCCACGATATCGAGCCAGGTTCAGCTTTGCTCATTCACCCACCTAGGTACCGACCTGCAGGTCTCGGTAATGACCTGTTTCAGAATGTCGAGAGTTGCTTTCGTGTGGATAAACAATTTTATTTGGGGAGTTAAGACACTTGTTTTAATTGGGGCATTGAATGCTTAGTTTCAGGTCGGCCCTAGGATGTTTTAAGGGTCTTTCCTTGTGTTGTTTCGTTTTTATCTTTGAATTTGATAAAAACTCTCTCTTTTTGTTGAAGCAAAAACCTATCTATTTGAAGGCCATTTTCTTGATTTGGTTGTGAGTCATATCGATCTATAAAGCTTCCGTCATCATCGCTTGGTGTGTCACATCCATTTTTCCTCAGTTCTCTCAATGTTGGTGAGTTATATCCAACTTTGAGAGTCCATATCCCTTCAGTCATCCATCAAAACCGTATATATTCTTCGGCCAAGTCCTTTCGAATACCCTCGTTACTGACCCATCATACTCGGTACCGACCCATCATACTCGGTAACGATCCTATCATGTTCTCTTGGATTTTATGATTTTTGTGTTTTTATGTTTTCTTTATTGTTGTGATCAAGACAATTTTCTATGGAATGACTATCTTTTGCTTATGAATGATTTTAAGTTTCAATTAAATTTGTTCATATGCCGTGCGGTTTTCTTGATGTTGTTGACCTTTTGATGATGTCAAAAGGGGGAAGTTAGGAAAAATGCAGAGATGCATTCTATCCAGGAAATATAGAGGGAACTTTGGCTAAGGGATAAGTTGTTAACTCTGATGAGTAGGAACAACTGTGCATCTGTGAAGGGGGAACCAAAAGAATTTTTTTATTTTCAAGTCTATAATTTTGATGGTTTCTAGATGTGCATTTTTGTATAGGTTTGTCATCATCAAAAAGGGGGAAATTGTTGGAACAATCGTTGTTCTATGGTTTCTCTTAGTTTGATGATAACAAACTTAGATGGCATAACTTGCTTCTACATGTAAGTGTTTCAGGAAAACAAGTACATTGTCATGAGTGACGGAACATTGTAAGGAACAATGGAGGGAACGAGTGACGGATTTAGGCTGCGCAATTCGAAAGGTCGCGACTTTCTATTAATAGCAAGTTACCAGATCTTCTACGAGCGATCTTCTACGAAGATACAACCGATGTAGGCGGTTGCTTGAGAAGATTAAGGAAGGACAAGATCAAGCTTGCACGATCTTATCTAGGAAATCCGAGATCATTCGGTTTTGGAAAGAATCGAAATTGGTTGAGGATACAAATCACAAATAATACTTTTTCTTATTAGTGTGGGATTTGTTAAGTGGAATATCAGCGCATTTAGGCAAGAAATGCGTGTGAGATCAGACTTGTCATTTCTTATAAATAGCTAGGTTATAGCTAGGGTTAAATTGTGGTTGATTAACGACGAACTTGAGAAGAGAGCTTTTCGAGTGTTCGAGTGTGTGTGGCTTTTTCCGGTGAAGAATCCACAAGTGAGTGAGTACTCAGGTCAGTAGTTTACTTCCATTTAGGTTTACGCTTAGGGTTGTAGAAGTCTAGTTGGTTGAGCTTTGGTTGGTGCCTTACTTACCAGGGAACTTGACTTGCCTTGTAATCGTTGAAACTTAATAAAAGTATTCTATTGAAAATCCTTTGAGAAGGAGTCTCAGGGGTAGAGTTTTTTCTTTCTACGACTTGTTGGTCAGGTAGAAAGTTTTTCTCTCTAAATTTTGGGTTCTTATTGTTTATTTCCGCTGCCCAGGGAACATTGCTAGTTCCCTGACTTGTTACTAACGCTTCACGATCCAACAGACCCTCTTGGCCTAGCCGAGCCACATCAGTTACTATCTCTTTTTATTTATGATATTTATTTATTTGCATGACCTGACATTATTTCTATTATTGATATTTCTTTTATTTAGGGGATGTGTGTATCGGTTTGCATATTGGGACTAGTCTTTTTTTTTCTAGTAAGGAGCTTCTCTATATAAAGCCTCCTAACTCTCTTGTAAACTTAGTTTTGGTTATTTGGAAATTGAGATTACTCTTTCCATTGGCCTTTACTCTCTTTGAATCTCACGCCTCTCATTCTCTTCTCTCTTGCAAATCTCTCATACAAACACAATACCAATCACACACCTTGATTCGGTCTAACACCGCATCTAAGGAGTCTATCACTCGGCACCACCATGCCATCCAGATCTGGTCGCGGCCAGCCATGCTCGGATCTTGCTCTCAAACGCTGGCACAATTGAGTACTAGATCCATCTCTTTCGACACTTGTTGACTCGGATCTCAGGAAGGGCTTACAAGACGACCTTTCGGAGCTATCATTTGGTATCAAGAGCCACTTGTAAGTCATTCTAAACTCTTGTAAGATCCACATTTAATCCACGCCATATCATACTTCCATGTTCATTGTTGAGATCTTCCGCTCGTTAATCTGTGTCCTTGCCTTGTAAGCAAGTCGTACTAGGTGATTTTGGCTTGAATTTTTTTTCTTACCCTTAGTATGATGGGATGTGAATCTGATTGATGTATGCATGCTCATTGATTAAAAATTCCATACATCATTTGTTCAATTCGAATTGCTTGCCTTTGCTCTTTATTATGATGGCCAATATTGCTAGATCTTCTTGTTGACTTTGTTTCTATTTTTTAGGATGTTTTTTGGATGTTAATCAACCTCCATTTCAGTCATAGAAATCCCCAAAATTTCGGCCTCAATCAAGGCCAAAGCAGCCTTCAATCAATCCCCAAAATTTTTGGATGTTTTTTGCTTGCCTTGTAAGCAGCCTTATTTAGCCCTTGATTTAGGGTATTTGATTAACCATCTTTGGAGAAATTAATCTTATTTCAAAATATGTTAATAATGGCTGATATTCCTTTCTAAAATCGAGGCCACACCTGCTGGACCAAGACTCCATTCGACCGAACCACAAACAAACCCAAACCGAACCCGAATTGGCCAAGTTTGTCACATAAAGCTAATAGCATGTTAAAAAAACAAAAACAAAACAAAATCATAACAAGGGTGATTCGAAGAACACCCTAAGAGATTCGAAGAACTCTCGTTTAACTATAAAAAATAAAAAATTAGAAGCGGAATAGCCAAAATAAGGCAAACCGACTTTTTTGTGTCTTTGGGCTAGTTTTCGGTTTCTTGCCTTTGCTTGCTTATACCTTGCTGTTTGAATCTGAATTTTTGAATTGTGGAGTGTATATTGACTTGCATTATATTGATCATAGCATCACTCTTTCGTTCTTAGCCTTAAGCCGCCCTCACGGCATTCCTAGACAAGCCCATCCTACATGGTTTTGCTTGAGTTTCAGGTGCTTTGATTGTGCTTTTGTATACCTTGGTATTGTTTACTCTCCATGTCTTCTCTTCATTTTTTAGTTTATCCAGAGGAAGTGTGGGAAGCCGATGTATGGTTTGGCATGAGGCAAAACGAGGCAGATCCGGATTGGATTCCACCACCACGTCACCACAAGGTCCCTCCCCGACGTCGCATGTAGTACGACTCGGATTGGATTCCGCCTCCCAATCTTCCAAGAAGGTCTCCACCACGGCAGAGTACTAACTACTATGAGTCACACCATAGTTCCTATGATCAAGAGTGGGAGCATTCCGAGCACCACACCCACCCTCAGAATAGGTACCAAGAGTGCTACTTCCATGGCTCCTCTTGGTGTGACTCTTATGTCACCAAATCATCATCACCTCCACCCATATTAGTGCTCAAACCAGAGCAATTGGAGATCTATGAGCTCCGACAACAATTAGCTGTTGAACATGCCAAAATAGCCGTGTTATCTAAGGCGCTTGTGTAACACCTAGATAATTTATAAGGGATTGAGGTGCTATTCATGTCAACAAGAGCTCTTGCTTTTTTGTGTTCGAGTGAGGACAAAGAACTCAGAAGTAAAGCGTGCAAGGGAGAGAGTAGTAACAGGATGGGTGAACTTCTTGGGAAGTCCTCGGGTTAGCATGGGATTGTGCTTCTAAAGGCTTGGGCCTTAAAAATAATATCTGAGCCGACTCTAGGTTACGAGTTGGCTTGGCCCGGTGGGAAGTCACTCGACCTAGAGGGAGGTGCTTGGGCCTTGATGGGGACGTCAAGTGCTTAAGTGGGGAAGATTGTAACACCCCAATAATTTATAAGGGAATGAGGTGCTACCCATGTCAACAAGAGCTCTTAATTCTTTTTTGTGTTTGAGTGAGGACAAAGAACTCAGAAGTTAATCATGCAAGGCCGAGAGTAGTACCAGGATGGGTGACCTCTTGGCAAGTCCTCGGTTGGGCATGGGATTGCGCTTCTAAAGGCTTGGGCCTTAAGACTTGCTAATAGTGCAACCAGAGACACGCCTATGGCCAATGGCGCCGGAACTCTCAAGGATACCGTTAGCCATTCCTCCTAAAATTTGGTGGAGCCTCATAATTTTGTTTTTGAGGAGCATATACAAAATTTGGTCGATTTTGGAGGAGGTTTGCCTAGCAAGTGCCCACAACCTACATCGTGTGCCCTTGTGCCTTCACCTTCTCCCGACGCTTTACAGGCCATTTTTGTGCAAAATGAGCCAAACTTGGTGGACACCATGGATATAGTAATATATGACCTTCCACCAAGTTTCGTCCAGATTGGAGTTGAATTTCATATTGACCGTCTTAAGGGCGCCTCTCTTGTGCCTTGTCGAGCTCTTCCCCCGACACTCCCAAGCTTGAAGCGAGGACGCTTCGAATATAAGGAGGGGAGAATGATGGAATCCATCCCTAACCCAAGTCGGGCTCCGATGACATGGAGGCGCCCTAGACCATGGCGGCCCACTTGGCGCGCCCGTGCCACGGTGCGACCCTCTTGGCCTAGCCGAGCCACATCGGTGTCTATCTCTTATATTTATGATATTTATTTATTTGCATAACTTGACATTATTTATATTATTTTTATTTCTTTTATTTAGTGGATGTGTGTCTCATTTTGCATATCGAGACTAGTCTTTGTTTTTCTAGTAAGGAGCTTCTCTATATAAAAGCTCCTTACTCCCTTGTAAACTTAGTTTTGGTTAATTGGAAATTGAGATTACTCTTTCTATTGGCCTTTACTCTCTTTGAATATCACGCCTCTCATTCTCTTCTCTCTTGCAAATCTCTCATACAAACGCAATACCAATCACACACCATGATTCGGTCCAAAGACGATCTAAGGAGTCCATCACTCGGCACCACCGTACCATCCAGATCTAGTCGTGGCCAGCCACGCTCGGATCTTGCTCTCAAATGCTGGCACAATAGAGTACTAGATCCATCTCTTTCGGCACTTGTTGACTCAGATCTCGGGAAGGGCTTACAAGACGATCCCCCGGAGTTATCATAGTCCCACTTGGATTATTAGGTACTTTAATTAGAAGAGACAAAGTCTCGGAATACTTCTTACAATATACGAGTACATACGTCCCATGGCACTTATAAGTGCAAACACCCCTCAACGGTTGAGGGATATGGGTCACAACCTTACATTAGGGATAAAAAAACCTTGTGAACATTTAATTTTTAATACAATATGAGTCATAAGACTCTAAGCTTTTCCCCTTACAGTGGAGCTTAAAATTAAGACACACAAAATCACACAACAATAAGGCCTACATTCACAACAAATGTAGCCTAAGATATTACTAGAATAACAATCATTAAATCCTGGAATGTAATACAATCCTAAATTCAATTTTAGTCACACAAAATTTCCCAATATATATTAAAAACATCATGATAAAAATCACTCTTTAGAAACGAATGCGGAAAAGAACCGATTTCACTTTCCTTGATGTGAGATTCAAGAATATACATTCTAGGTTGATGAGATCACGATCTCAGAATGGATCATGTTCCATACGAAGTATAGAACATACTATAAGGAATTTTGGCTTATAAGTCATTTATGTTAGCTTACGAAATCGTAAACTATTACCTTTGTCACTTTTACTATTACATTTGTCACTTTTTTTTATCAATCACATCTCTCTTGCTTCTTGGAGGTAATTTGAGAAAAAAAGACATTTATTAATATAAGCACATAAAATAACATAATTATTCAATATATTTGTACCTTATGGTAGTATGTTTTTCTTTGATGTTGGGAGAGTCTTTAAATTGTGGCGAGGGATGGGGCAGAAGTGTATCGGGGGGAGGAGCCGAGAGAGAAGATTGGGATGTGACAATATATAGTGATAAAATTGAATGGATGGTTAATCTCATAGGAGATTAAAGGTCAATTGAAACAATATTCACAATAAATCCTTATTATGCTCATTGGATGCTATAAATTATTCTTTATGCTACCTTTTTATGCTCATTCGATGCTTAATCTCATAGGAGATAAAAGGTTAATTGAAAGAATGTTCACAATAAATTCAATTATTTTTTTAATTAACTTTTTTATTTTCCTTGGATAGTTAGTCATAAATGGGCCAAAATTTTCTTCTTTATAAATTATATAGAAGATAGATGAGCATGTGCATCAAATATGTGAACATCTTATAAAAACGTCTTGATTTTGAGTGCAATAAAAAAAGAAGCAAAATAATTTTAATTTTTCTATATATGTCCATATAACAATAAGCAAAATAGAAAAAACAAAAATTACCATTATACCCTTATCTCTTCTAATCTTAGTCATACCTCCCCTTAATCTAAGGACCCATATTTGTCCTTAGTTATCACTCTAAGAAGCATATCCACTTGAACCACCCACCCGTATACATATATTAACACATAATCAGGTCATTCAAAGGAGGAATTTTATAATTCTACATGTTTTCAACAACCGCAATGTCAACCATTGACAAATGTTCCACCCCCAATGGCGGAAATCCTATGCCAATTGACACTCTCCTCGTCACGACCTCCCAACCCCTGACTTACCATGCTTTCGATGCCGCCTCTGTCAAAACTCATGTTACAAGCACTCTTGATTTATCCTCCTCAAACTACAAGTGGTGTGAACCATTTCTTGTTAATGTTGGCAAATTTAATCTTAAATACCAAATATATGGAACCATCCTATCCCCTTCCCCCATAGACGACGAGTGGTTATGTCTATACTGCATCATCTCCTCCTAGATTTATGGATCTATCTCCATGGATGTTTTTGACATTCTCATGACATTTGAAGCTTCTCCTCCTATATTTATAGACATTTCCTTGATAATAAAACGTCACATGTCATCTATCTCAAATCTTGGTTCCACAATGTATCTCAATGAACTATGTCGAACGTCGAATATTGTTTGAAATTGAAGATGTTGGTTGATGAAATCAATTATATTGACTATCCAATCACAAACAAAACTTTATTATCCTTAAAACAAGTTGGAGCCTTCATAATAACTTCATCACCATGACTACCATCATCCCAATGTATACTCCTTTTTTACTCTTTCATCAAACAAGATCAATGCTCCTTGTTAAAGAAGTCCATCAACTATGCAATCAATCCACCATGCCATCAATACCTTGCTCGCTTGGGCCTCCACCAAACCCAAAGAGTCTCTTGCATTGCTACTGATCAACAAAACCAATTAGCTCACCCCATTATTGCAACAAAACCAACAAAATTGCAGTGCAAGTCGTGGTGGTTGACAAGGTTGCAATTAAGGCTATGGATGCGGTCGTAGATGGCTCTCGTTTCAACAATGGGGAAATTATTGGTGGAAACAACTTTGGTCTCCTTCAAACTAGAACTTGATGTAGAAATAACTATGGGGATATAATGGAGCCGATCTTCTCAAATCACACTAGATTTGTGCAAAAGTAGACCAGGCCATAAACCCAGACCGAACCGAACTAGAAATTTATGGTCCGGTCCGAAACCGAGATCATTACGGTTCAGTCCACGATCCATAGTTTTAGGTTAAAATGAGTTACGGTCTGGTCCAAGACCATAAAATTACTATAACACCCCAATTTTTTTTTGGGAATGTCACACGCCAGTGACCTCGGATTTGATGTCCGAAGCCACCCTAGGCTTGAACCCGAACAAATAATACAATTAAGCATAATAAATAAGAGAAATCAAAACATAATATTGGATAAAAGTTCATTCTCCTCATAAAGGAGAATGAACTTTACAATGAATAATTCATGAAATTTTGTGTTTGAAATTACATGAAGATGACAACTCTTGCACTTATACAATATTTAGGAAATAAAACCCTAGACATGTTTAACATAAACTCGAAAATATATTTGACCTTGTAACTTTTGACAAAATATCCAACTACAACTCGTCTCATCTTCAACATACTTCTCATAACCTAAATGGAAAGATCACCTCATGTTTCGCGACGAGAAATACAGTTGACAGCAGCCGAACATGCAAAGGAAAAATAGTTGTCGGGTTAGTCTTGTGATAGACTAAGCAAGTGAGCTTTCTAAGGTGGTTCCTATTTAGGAAGATAGTGTAGGTACGGGTATCAGAAACCAAATTAAAGCCGGTCGAAACCGAGTAGCTACATCCTTCCACGAAAATGTTATGAACTTTCGAAAGAGGAAAGAAGAGACCATCACAAAGGGTGATGTCCCGGACTTCAATGCAGATATGTAGGGAACGTTGTTACACACAGATTGTGATAGTTGGTTCATTAAACCCTCGTTGACCCCGCGCACCTCAACCAACCTCGCCACATATGTGTTGTGCGAATTTAGATTGGAACCAGGTGATAGTAGAATCCAAGAGTGAGGACGGTTTCCCATTTTGTACCGACCATCATATCCATATTTATTTGTGTACGAGTACATTTATTTTAGTTGTTTTTATAAATTTAAAAACAGTCTCACTTGGATTATAAGGTACTTTAATTAGAAGAGACGAAGTCTCGTAATACTTCTTACAATATACAAGTACATACGTCCCATGGCATGTTGAAAGGGTTTTACAGTGGAGTCAGGTTCGTCCACGGGAAGAGAAGTCTATGTTTAATTACTATCTAAAACGCAAAAGAACAAGCAAACAGAAGCAATAAACAGAACAGAAATGAACAAAGCGGTCGTAAAAAGCACTGGCAAGGTCGGTAACGATGCAAAACTGAGAACGAGGTTTTTATCAATGCGGGAAAGGAACTAGGATTTAGGGTTTACCACAACATAGCCATGCAATTTAAACAATATGAATCATGAAGATCATGCCTTTAAACATAAGTAATCAACTTTCGTTGAACAAATAAGCAAATCAATCCACTTTCATAAATTAATTCACTTTATCTACTTCACCAAATCTTGATCTAAAGTTCTCAACTTTCGTTTCAAACTTTATCCCTATTCAAATTCACAACTTTTTCTTTCGATCAAGTCATAAACATGAATTACTTCAACTTTCATCAAAGAATATGCACAAACCAGTGGAAAAATAGATCAAAGGTAGTCAAATCATTCATTCATATCATCATCATGCACAACTATGTTGGGTTTTTACCCCAACCCTAGACAAGAGAACTACTCACTCATGGTGGAGAAGAAACAAACAATAGAATTAAAGGAAAAACATGTCTTTGAATTAAACTAGCAAACTTACTTGAATTCAAAACTACAATTGTCTTCAAAACCCAACAAGATCACAAAGAAGAATTCCCACAAATCTCTTCCTTGTTCCCTAAGCAATCTCCAACTTGTCTCCCCAAAAAATTAAACCGTACGTACGTGAATTCAAAAGAGAGAGAACACTCAAACTTTGTCCAAACAAGGGTTTAAATACTAAAAGATCTATCTAAAAAGTTTCCTTAAAGATAAAAACTACCAAACTAAAAAGATAACGGAATATCTTATTAAAATCATGAAAGTCGGCTACGCCCTACCGAAACGAGGACCCTCGGTAGTGACCCCGTCAGGGTCGGTAGGACTTTCTGCTGGTTTCCTGTTGTCTTGATTCCTGAAGGCCTTGGTACCGACCCCTCCTAGGTGAGTAACGAGCCTGTTCTGGGCTTGTTTTCTTCTTTTCATTACTTCTTCTCTTTGGATTTCTCGGGATCTTCTTCCAACATCTTCAACTCTTCTTCCTTGACTATGCTCCTCTCCTTTGATGCTCTTGAATGCTTCGAATCCGCTTCAAAAACTACACAAAAACACAAAACTAGTGTAGTTTCCACACTTTTCACAAAATATGAAAACTAAGCTAAAAACACGGACATCAAAATACCCCATACTTAAGCTTGCTTTTCCTCAAGCAATTACTATACAAGAATCAAAACCATCAACACATCCATCAAGTAATAACCCTTATCAAAAAGCAATTTCAACACAAGTGAAAAATAGATAAATGACTTAAACGTCATCACACATATATGAGCAACTAATAAGCACAAGCAATTACAATCCAACCTCACAAGGAATATGTGTTTCACTCAACTCTCATGTGTTTAGGCTTTAAAATAACAACTCTCAACTCAATCCTACATGCAAAAACTACATAGATATTGTTGCTTATATCACCAAACTCTCCACTAGAGATGTCAAAACATAAGAAAATCATCAAGAGAACTTAGTGATGTGAGTCCATCTACCGAGCCCACCTTCAACACTCTTAGTGCCGAGCCTCTTACCGAGGGGTCGCCGCTCGGTAACGAGCCTGCTGGGGCGCCCTTACAAACAGATCGTGGCGCGCCTTTGCACACGCCAGTTTCCGACCTTGACCCGCATTGGCTTTTGATGGATGGTTCTACCTCTTCAGGCACTTTTGATGGAGCTTTGTCCCATGACTCGAGTGGGGATTCCATCCCTAAAGACAAGTCCAATGTGCATGATAAAGGGGAGCCTACACTTGGACAAGCAACCAAGGTCGGTGTTCGAGGCGCTAAGAAGTCGAGTCAAGGAGCCATGCCCTATCTTGGGCGCATCACGCGAGCCCTAGCTAAGGCAATACTATACAAAATCAAGGAGGAACTCATGGCTCATAAGTTTCCGATCGCTAATGACGGTGAAGGTTGGAGTGTTCCTGTGACTATTGGTTCGACTAGTGCTAAAACTTGTCTTATGTTTTGTTAAGGGTTTTAAGTTGGTTTTCTTAAAACTTTAGGGTTTTTTATGTAATAATGAGAGGAGTGTGGCTGAATTGTGAGGGGCGTGGATTTAGGGTTATAAGGCTTGTTTTTGGCCTCCTTTCTCCCTAAGACATGAAACTATGAATGTTCTCTCTTTTACTTGTTTTTCAATCTAAGTTTATTTGCTCTTTCGTCTCAATCTCATTGTTTGATCGTTGGTGAGTCATATCTGACGCTCTTTCAAGTTAGTTTTTTGATCTTGGTGCGTAATATCCAAGACCCAACATCCATATCCAACGCTCCATCAATCCACTTCCATTCGCTCCATCAATCGTTCTATTTCCATCTCGGTGGATTCTGCACCACCTCAGTATAATCACCATAACTTCCAATATAAACATCATCTAGATCTGAAATTTTGATGGGTTCAACTAGACTCAAAGATATAACTCCTCGTTTTTGAATCACTCAAATCCGACTTCGGACTAGGAAGATCAAGCCAGTTGAAGATGGGTCAGATTCCTTGATGTTTGTTGTCGGAATTCCTTAGACTCTTTGAAGGCGATCCCTTTGCATCATCTACACCATCGATCCGGCCATCACTTAGGCTCAATGAAAAACTTCATAGAAGCTTCCATTCGGCCGGCTTGTAATGGGGCGTGGTAATGACAATAAGGCGTGGAGTTATATAAGCTATGTGGTGCTAAAATCCGAGAATCAAGACTCCTAAACTTTACAACACACCTCACCCGAACTCTCAAAAACAACATACCAAACTCACTCAACATTAAGGAACATTCATCTTTCTCTTCAACCCAAAATCCCAACTAAGTCTCATGAAACATATAGAAAGGAATTCTTGGCTTTTCTTTCTATTTTTCTTCTATGCACTTATTCACAAACTTTTTTTTCTCTTTTTTCAGAATTTTTTTCATTTTTTTCTCTCGGGAGAAGGCTCGGTAGGCTCAGTACCGACCCCGTGTAGGGTCGGTAATGACTTCAGCAGTTTTCTTTCTTCCTCCTCTTTCCTTTTCACTACTAATTGTGCATCTTTTAAAGCCAAAATTTTTTTTTTACAAACTTTAATCAACAATGAGACTCCTATAATACCCATCCCTCTCTTTAAACCAATACATTTCACTCTCAACAAAATCAATCATAACCAAACTAAGTTCTAATCCCCGGACAGGGTCAAGCTTTCATCAGCTAGGGAAATAATTTTGTGGAACTAAAAATAGGCTTAAAGGCTCAAAACAATGGCTTCAAAAAGAAAGGATAATGATAGGGTGGATAGGGAATAATAAGGTTAATGAAAATAAGTTCTCTATCATCTAATTTCACATGTAATGAACTAGTATCCCATATAGGCTTCAAGAAATAAATAACCATGACAATATCAAGAGATAATATGCAATAGGAGAGTAAATCACACAAGAAAAGTCAAGGCTAAGAATAAGCTCACAAGGTAAATTTTGTTGGATTGCAATTAACTTATACCTAGAAGTTATATGTGCTCAATTACATCACAAGCTAAAAATTCACATAAAAACATTTTCATAAAAGACTCGAGCTAAACTATCCAAACATGTCAAAGGATTTACATGATCATGCGAGTAATCACTATCATAGAACTCCTAAAATAAGGGTATCATCCGTCCTAAAAATCTTTTTGTGTTTTTTTCTTTAGTTTTCAAAAAAAATTATTTTTTATATTTTATAGAAAGCAAGAAAGCAACTAAAACAACTTAAACCAATGATCAGAAAGAACATCACAACAAGACATGAAAAACACACAAACACAAAAAGAGTTTTATTTTCCTCCCATACCCCATACTTAAACCTAACAGTGTCCTCACTATAAGAAACACATAAAAAGTAGAAAGATAGAATAGGGAAAAGAAAACGAACTCACAAGGTAATTGTTGAAGCATCTTGAAAACATCCTTGGAACATCCTTAGAACATCCTTGAAGAGAGAGAGAATCAATGATAGTCAGGTGGTGGTGGAGTTGGAAAGTGGCGCTCCATCTCTTGCATGAACTCAACAGTGGACTGGCAGCGCTCATCGCTCTAATCCCAGCCAGCATCATTCACATGCCAGCGTGCCTCATCTATCCTCCTTTGATGCTCATAGTACTCACGGAACTGATGCATCTGATCATATATCCTCAGTTGTCCTGTCTGGAGCCTATCCATCCTCTGAACCAAATCATCTACCCATGGAGGCGGTGCAGAGCTCGAGCTGGCGTCACTGGGGTGATGGACTCGGTTGCCCGGATACTACTCGGTGTAAGCCCCATAACCGAACTCGGGATTCTCGGTACCGTACTAGGCATGGTGAAAATTTGGGTCGGTACCGACCCCATATGGGTCGTTACCGAACCGTGCAATAGGGTCATAGACCTCGATATCGAGCCCTTGAGGCTCATTAAAGGGCCCTCCAACAACTTGCTCATGAAATGGCTCGTCCCTCGGAAACCTTGAATCCTTCCTCCTTAGTGATGGCTCAGCCTCAGGTCTGTGGGCGAGAGGGAATGGCGTAGAAGTCCATGTCTCGTACCATATGAGAAGGTACAAGAGCTCCAGCCTCTCAGCAATCACCACCACTTGTCTATTGTTGGTTGTTGTCTCAAACACATCACCCCTTCTCTTCAAAATCCCAGATGCCACCAAATAGGTGGTGTCAATCATCTGTGATGGCTTCCCTGTGTAGAGAGAGAAGTCTACCTCACATGCCCTAGCAAGACGGGCAACCATACCACAGATGAAAAGATCCTCTAACTTCCCCACGTAATCCACCATGTGCTTCAACCACTCATACCCTAAGTTCATTGGGGTTGGCTCATGGAAAAGAAGCATCGAAGACATGATACCTCTCTCCTGGTAGGCCTAGACAGCTCTTTGGCCCATATAGTACTCCCCAAAATCCTCAAGATGATACGGAATAGGGGATTGGCAATGTCCTTTCCAAGAAGCGCGTGTTATTGGCACTGAGGATGGCCCGTCAGATATCCCCAAGGTCTCGTCAACCTTGAACTGATGCAGCTTGTAACCAATAGCGTAGTTGGGGAAGTCAAGGAGCTGATTGAACTCCTCCAAAGTGTAAGCATAGTGCTCGTTCCCAAGCCGAAACCTAACCTCACCCTTTGAATCTGGATTATCTATCTTGAGCTTGAGAGTAGCCACAAATTCAGCAGTGAGGGCACGGTAGTACGGGTCGTTGGCATTTAGAAGGTGGGCGGCGCCAATGTGATCAAACGTCTGCCTGATGTCCTCATATATGCCCAATTGCTCCCCGTGAGCTTTGGAGAACCAACTCGTCTTGTGGGGTCGGTTGATCACAAGATTGAACAGTTCAACCTCGTATTGTGAGGAGGGTCGGGCCCGACCCGACCCGACCAGTGTTCCTTTATTTATTTTTATTATTTATTTTTTTCGGGTTTGTTTTTTAAAAATATATATATTTTTACTATATAAAATGGGTGAAAATAATTAAATGGATAATTTTAGTATTTTATATCTCATATAAGTTTAAAGAAAATATGTAAATTTTAATTGGTATTTTTAAGTAATAATTATTGATAAGTTGTTATTTTATGGAAAAGAAAATTATATGGAGTTTTATTGAGTTAAGGTTGAATTACAAATTATTTGTTTTAAATAAAATAAATAATCTTAGGTTGATATATATAATCAAGTTTAATTCGATAACATGAGAATTAAATTAATTCTCATGACATAGTTTCATTACATTAATAAAAAGGATATTATTAATATGGTGGACAAGTTTATATCCTTGTAAACTTAATTGTTTTTGTGGTTCCTTGGAAATCAACAATTGTCGAGATAACAAAATAAATTGACGAGAATTTATTTTGTGGTTGATTGAAACAGGAACAAGTCCTTAATAGCGAGTGATCATTTCATAACCCATCTACGCCAATTTCGAGGTAAGTGGTTTGGGTTCGATTTCCATATAAAGTTGTTTTATGCATCACTCGTTTTATCAATCATGTTACATATCTTGTTATATGCTTTCACATGTTTTAAATTGTTTTATGACTATGTTGGGAACTCTTGTATGAAATAAAATGAATCTAGGATTTATATTGTTCTAGATTTAATGACATGTTATTTCTAGTTGGACTTAGGTTATTCTAGATGGATCGTAGGGTCGTTGCCTTGTAATATGTGTCCCTAGTTGAGTAGGCTTGTGTTTGTGTACTTTATGTTAAACGCGTCGATTCATTTGACTTTAATCCTGAGCCGATGCTCTACTTGTAAAACCATGGCCAATACCCGCTCGCTCAATGAAGGGTGATGGCACGTAGCTCGTGTTAATCTGGGCTTGCAACCCAACCTTTGAGTATTTCCATGGGGTCGTAACCCACATTCTATCTTTTGAGTATTTTTGTGGGGCCGTAACCCATATTCTGTCTTGCATAAAAAGTATGATTAATTCCAAGTGGAACGATATTGTGATCATTAAAATTGGTAGAGATTAAATGGGCGCCCGTTGGCGACAATTAAAATGATAGGAAGGCTAGTACAAAATGGAATGCCATCCTTACTCTCGGATTTCGCAATTCTTTAGCTCCAATCTGAATTCGCACAACACGTATTCGGTGAGGTTGGTAGAGGGAAACGTGATCAACGAGGGGTTCAATCACCCACCTGACTAAATGTGTGAAACCCAAGTTCCCAACATAAGTGGATTTTTTTTCTTTAGAAACCGAGAATCATTGTTGGGTGACGTTCTCATTCTATTTCTTCAAATCATAGTTTTCATAGGAGGTTCGAGGTCCAAGGATGGGACCGGCTTTCATTCGGTACCCGACATGCCAACTCGTCCCTTCCTAAAATCCGAACCACCTTCCAAAACCCCATTTGCTTAGTTTGTCACAAGACTAACCGATCGTTTATTTTTCCTTGCATGGTCGGTTGGTGTCCATCGCATTTCTCGTCGCGACACATCAGGAGTGGAGTTCTACGTCTAGGACCACGAGGAGCAAGCTTGAGGAGCAATTAGAGTGAAGGTGGTTAGCTTGGAATAAGTTAGAATAATTTTAAGGGTCGAGGTTCCAACTTGTGGGACCCTTTCCATTTCAACTTTGTATCCGTTTAAGTTGATTCAACTATTGTTTTTGACTTCCGCATCTTTATATATATATATATATCTTCCGCAATTAAAAGTTTTTTGGTTAAGTTCCGTAATTACTGTAAGCCTTGGGTGACTTCGAGAGTTAAATCTCGGGGTCACTGGCAGTAATATCCCTGTATAAAAAGGGGGTGTTACATAAATAACAAAAATAATCATGCTGGGCTAAGCGTTCAAGAACTTGATCAATAAAAGGAAGTGGGAAATGATCCTTTCGTGTTGCAATGTTTAACTTCCTATAATCAATACACATCCTCCAACTAGTTGTGGTCCTATTGGGGATCAACTCACTCTTTTCATTTTCGATAATTGTCATACCACCCATTTTAGGGATCACATGGACCGGATTAACCCATTGGTTGTCCGATATAGGAAAAATAATTCCTGCATCAAGTAGTTTTAAAATTTTCTTTTTGACCACATCTTTCATATTAGGATTTAGTCTATGTTGATGATCTATGGTGGGTTTATGATTATCCGCCATGTATATTCTATGCATGCACAAGGAGGGTGATATGCTAGTTATGTCATCAAGAGAATAGCCAATGACTTTTCTATGAGTCCTAAGCACAGAAATTAGTTTCTCTACTTCTTCATCATTTAATTTAGCATTAATGATAACAGGGAAGGTAGAGTTAGGACCAAGAAATTCAAACCTGAGAGAGTTTGGAAGTGGATTAAGCGTTGGAGTGGGCTCAGCCGGGAGGAGAACGGGCTCTTCATGTTCCGTCTTTAAGACCTCTTCAAGGTAATCACACGCGAATAGCTCATCATCGTCTTCTAGAAGGGTCGGTACCGACCTGTGGGGGGTCGGTAACGACACTGCATAGACCGTCTGCTCATCACTTCCTGCCAGTAGCCTCGGTAACGACCCACAGTGGGTCGGTATCGATGCAGCAGAATCAAATTCCGTCCTCCTTCTGCTTGGAAATGCCTCCATATCCAGCAATCGCTCGACCGGTTCCCCACATTCAATGTAGTCGGTGTGGGTGCAGGGCATTTTGACCTCAG
This sequence comes from Fallopia convolvulus, assembly GCA_964016875.1. Classification (NCBI taxonomy): domain Eukaryota; kingdom Viridiplantae; phylum Streptophyta; class Magnoliopsida; order Caryophyllales; family Polygonaceae; genus Fallopia; species Fallopia convolvulus. The sequence goes on along the minus strand of OZ024721.1, from coordinate 25,426,724 downwards.
CTTCATTGGTCTCTTTCATGGTAGGGTTAAAGCGAAACTCCACCACTTCATCCCCGATCTCGAAAGTTAGGAGTCCCTTCCTAACATCTATTATAGCTCCAATTGTGGCTAAGAACGGCCTACCAAGAATGATAGGCACCATTTTGTCTTCAGGCATCTCCATCACGATAAAATCGTTAATGACAAAGAACTTGCCCACTTGGACTGGAAAGTCGTCAACAACTCCTGTAGGCTTGACACAGGATCCATCTGTCATATATAGCTTCATGTTGACAGGTTCCAACGAACCCATATTGGCTTTGGACCAAATATAGAGCGGTAGAAGGCTTGCGCTGGCACCTAAATCCTACAAAGTTTTCCAACGATAAGCTCCCATACCTATTGTAATAGCAAACTTACCTAGGTTGCCTAGCTTTTCAGGGAGCTCCAAGGATCGGACCTCATCAGTTAGCTCAGAAATTGATCTCTTCCTGATTAAGATTTCTTTCAAAAAATTTGTGTAAGCAGGCATTTCGCTTAGGGCCTCAACGAATGGAATAGATATATTTAAGCCCCGAATAACCTTTACAAAACACCTAAACTTCCCTTATGTAGAGTCTTGGACTTCTTAGAGGGGAAGGGAAGAGTCTTTGCTAAACTCGGAACCAAAGTGGGCTCGAGTCGTGGCTTTACCGTCTCAACAAGAGAGTCGGTCGGTACAGGAGAGGGGTCGTTAATGACCCTAGGGGGTCGGTAGGGACCTCATAACTGATAGGGGGTCAGTTGGGAAGACTTACTTGGGCTTAAAGGGTCGTTAACAACCCTGGGGATCAGTAACGATGTCAATTAAGGCTTCTTCTTCACCGCCGTCCTCTGTTTCCTTGGTCTCAGCACGATCCGGCAATTTCTTTCCACTCCTTGGGTGTATGGCTGCAATTTGTCCTCTCGGGTTCTGATAGGGACGGCCTGATAGTTGCCCTTGAGGTCGTGGAATCTGTGCAGTAAGATCATCTAGTTGGGAATTGACACTCTTCTTCCAGGTTTCTAATTCTCCCAACAGCAACAACCAAAAACAAGGTGGCAACAACTTGACGCCACGGGCGCAGCAACTGGGGCTTCTCCCGCTGCCCGGCGCGACTGCGCCCGGCGCCGTGCCACCAGCTGGTGTTGCGTCCTTGGAGGCCCATTTTGTGAACATGGGTGCATGTTTGCGTAGTTTGTGGAGCAGCATACCACATATATGTCCATCCACAGGCAACATACTTAGCCCCCGAATTCGAGCATGCAACTGCAAAACGTTTTGGTTCTGAGGGCTACGGTACAAGAGAAGGCTACGGGTCCAATGGTTGAACCTTCTTCCCAACATGGAATCCACAATTTGGATTCCATGAAGGAGAGTCGGACAACCACCCAAGGCGATGACGTACAGGTTGTCCATGACGTGAATTCCAAGGAGGACTATTACTCTGAGGAGTGGCGTCGTCAACAGGCGAAAAAGAAGAAGAAGGCGGTCACACTGACACCTAAGTAAAAGATAAATAAGGGCGAGATGACTTCGATGTCAATGACTATCGGAGTCATCAAAGTCCAACAACCCCACACTCGGACTCCGAGGACTCTATAACGGAGTACGAGGAGGACTCCGAGGATGATTTTGAGCACCGTCTGGTCCATGATTCAGAAGAGTGGATAGATCGGGACCGGGACTGGATTCCGAGACCTAAACTTCCCAAGAACCGTGCGGAGTATGATCGGCTTCAACGTCGTGACAACCGCGAACGGCCTCGGCGCGACGGGGATCGACGCACTCCAAACCGGGACCACAATGAGGATCGGCGCCCTCCGCGCGATGGTGGTGACAAGCCCAGCGACGACAATGGTGGCCATGGCCTCGGCCTTCCCCGAGGCCTCGGCGCCGCAATCGCATACCTCCCCCACGTGCCAATCGGGGCGCCGACAATGACCGTCCGGCGCATGTATCACGCCGCGACATCAAGGTAAAATTCGAACCCTTTTATGGCAACTACAATCCTGATGAATTTATTTCTTAGTTGCCGGGAATGGAGCATATCCTCAAGCATTGCCACTATGAGGAGCATGAGAAAGTGGAGGTGGTGACCCTTCATTTCCAAGGGTCGCACGTATGTGGTAGAATCAGTTTGAAGCCGATTGGGCCCGTAAGGGCAAGACCGCCATTATGGAGTGGCACCAATTGGTGTTCATAATGAAGCAGAAATACATCCCCATGGACTACAAGGAGAAGGTACTAATTTTGATCTAAGACGCTCGTCAAGGATCCATGACTCCGGTGGAGTTCTTTGCCTACATGGAAGATTTATTTTTCAAGGCGGGCATTAGTGGTTCACCGGGGGCTCTGCGGTCACGCTTTGTAGCGAGACTCCATCAATGGATCCGAGATCGACTTGTCGTCTTGCCAATTAAGGACCTTGGCAAGTTGATACACAAGACCATGGAGCTTTACACGTAATTCAAGAAGTCGAAGTCAACCTCGTTCCAAAGGTATAGTTTGAACCCTATTCCATCCGGTTCAAGTACTAAACCTTCTTCCTATCCATCTATGTCTAAAGGCAAGGTAGGTACCCCCAATACGGACTACAAGACCCCTTCGAGTGGGCAAAACTGTGAGAGGACAGCCTCTACCCCATAAACTAGGACTCTAGACATCGAGTGTTATCAATGTGGTGGGCATGGCCACCTTAAACGTGATTGCCCTAACACGAAAAGGGTTTTATTTTTGGCTCAATCAGCGGCGTATGAAAGCATCGATGAGGCTGAGTCGGAGAAGGACGAGCCACCGGTTGAAGACGGTGCATTCTGCGCGCCCTCAAACATCGACGTCTGTGTCTCCAAGTTGTTGCTCGTGACACGCTGAGCTTTAAGTGTCAAGGAGGCCTTGCAAAACCGATCAACAAGAAAACATTTTTCGTACCCGTTGCTTGGTTAACAATGTCTCATTGAGTGTGATCATTGATTCATGAAGCTACAATAATTTCCTTTCAAGGAAAGTCGTAGATCATTTCAAGTTGCCAACAACGGAGCACCTGGCGCCTTACAAGCTTGCTTGGATCTATAATGAGGGCGACCATTGGGTAAACAAACAGGTACGACTAAACTTTTCAATTAGCATCTATTCAGATTCGGTTTCTTGTGATGTCACTAACATGGACGCCACTCATCTCCTTCTTGGCCGTCCATGGCAGTTTAACCGTCACGTGCTTCACGATGGATGGTTGAACACTTACATGTTCAACTACCATGGTAACCGTGTGACCATCTTACCCATGTCTCCTAGTGAAACATTACAGGACGAAGCCGAAAGGCAACACGCCAAAGCTAGGGAGACCGACATGGCGCCGCTAGCGTCGAAACAGGAGGCCAAGAGCGTTTTTGGAGACACCACTAGTGTTAGCGGCGTTTCTAGTCCTCGTGGATCACAAATGTCCCAAAAATCTGAAATCCAGCAAGAACGCCAAGCAAAGTCGAGAAAAAATGGCTGGACGTCGCAGTCCTGTGAAACAGCGCATAGCGCCGGCGCAGTTTTGGGGAAATCGAGCCCTGGCACGACCAACCATCCTTTTCCAGCGCTCCTGGTGCGAATCCACTCCAAATGAAGGGACCTACTAGTTTGTATAATTGGCCCCATGGATCATCTCGGGCTACTAAGGACGTCGAGCCACCATTGCTTGGCACATGCATCGAGCGCTTGATGCTATGTCGGCGTCGAAATGTTGTCAAGGCCATTGAGGGGAGTTCTTCTTGTTTCTTATTGTGTCCTTTATTAAATATTACTATTGATAAGACTCATGTGCTACCCCCCTCTATCTCCTCTCTATTGCAGGAGTTTGCTGATATCATGCTTGTTGAGCTTCCCGATGGACTTCCACCCATTCGGGGAATTGAGCATCGCATTGATTTTGTTCCCGGCGCTTCCTTGCCAAACCGGGCCTCTTATAGGGCGTCTCCAAAGGAGACTCAAAAGCTACAATGTCAAGTCCAATCTTTGTTGGACAAGGGCTATGTTCGAGAGTCTCTTTGCCCATGCGTGGTCCCGGTGATTTTGGTGCCGAAGAAGGACGATTCTTGGAGGATGTGCGTGGATTGCCATGCCATCAACCAAATCACCGTCAAATATCGTCATCCCATTCCCCGTTTGGACGACATGCTAGACGAGTTGCATGGTGTCGTGTTGTTTTCCAAGATTGACTTGAGGAGGGACTACCACCAGATTCGAATGCAAGAAGGGGACAAGTGGAATACGGCTTTCAAGACCAAACGTGGTCTCTACGAGTGGTTGGTGATGCCTTTTGGCCTCACTAATGCTCCTTATACCTTTATGAATATTTTGAACTTTGTTTTACGTAAGTTTTTGGGTCGTTTTGTCGTCGTGTATTTCGATGACATTTTGGTTTATTCTAGAACTTTGGACTCTCATGCGGGGCACCTTAGGCAAGTGTTAGATTGCCTCCGCGAACACTCTTTGTATGTAAACTTTGAAAAGTGTGTGTTTTGCTCGGATACGACAAATTTTCTTGGCTTCGTCGTATCCAAGGATGGCCTACGAGTGGATTCTGACAAAATACGGGCCATCCGTGAGTGGCCAACTCCCACGACCCCCACTATGGTTCGTTCCTTTTTAGGGCTCGCCGGGTTTTATAAGCGATTTGTCAAGGACTTTAGTTCTATCGTCGGGCCACTCCACAAATTGACCAAGAAGGCGACCACAATAATGTGGTTGCCGCATCATGAGGCCGCCTTCAAGGCCTTAAAAGATGCTTTTCCCACTAATATCCTTAGAATTCACATACATTTGTTATAATTGTCAAAACAAAGTGAGAAAAAATTTATAAAATAATTCCGTGTATCGTAAAATCATTAATCTACAAAATTAATGATTTTTAACACCTTATATGATTTTTAGAGTAATCAAAATAACCAAAGTCCACGAAATGCTTATTAACACATTATAGTGAAAATATTGTTTTAACCGTTATAAGAAATTCAAAAGATTTATTATGGACTTTCAAATGTCAAATTTATACTTATTTAAAAAATAACAAAATTTTCTTCTTTTACTATATTCGAAAATATACTATAAATTTCCTAAATCCTTATTATTAGTCCACACTTAAAGAATTTCATAAAAATTCAAAAAGGAAATATTTTTTCATTTAAATAATATTAACAAAAGACCAAATATTCTAAGAAAATCAAATATATCAAGTTTTATAATTTTTCTACATTAGTTTCTCAATTAAAGATAAAAAAGAGTTAAAATAAAAGAATCTCAAAATTTTGGAAAAAGGGTTTTACAGTAGTGACGAAGAGTTGTCGTACAAAGATAGCGGCGTCCTCCGATGACGGTTCAAAGAGGAAGCTACGACAATTGGAAGTGTGGAACGTTGTGTTCCTATTGTCGACAACAGATCATCGATTTGTGGTCGAAGCGAGGATAACAACTTCATTTTCAGGCCCTCTCGATCAGCCAGCTATATCCTGATGTCACTTTCGAGCTCGATTCTAGGAAAATTCGTGGGGTATTTTGGAAATATTTCAACTAGAGACTTGTCGAATGCATCAATCTCTACACATTAGGCTTTTATAGATCGAAAATCGAGTCCAAAACGGCCCTCAAATTGATTACGAACGTTTACCTCAAATAAATGTCGTTCTTATCCATATTCAAAAATTACATATGATTAATGGTGGAATAAATCCGATTAAATGTATAATAATCATCTTCTTATCCATCAATGACGTATCCAACACCCATTGACATTGGACACACCCCCAATTGATTGAATTAAAGCAATAACAATCCACTTAGCCATTTTAGGTCACGGTCGGGTCGACCCGAGACCCGCATCCTCCGGCGACGGTTCAAGGAGGAAGCTACGATAGTTGGAAGTGGGGAACACCGTGTTCCTATTGTCGACAACAGATCATCGATTTGTGGTCGGAGCGAGGATAACGAGCTTCGTTTTCAGGCCCTCTTGATCAGCCAACTATACCCTGATGTCACTTTCGAGCTCGATTCTAGGAAAATTCGTGCGATATTTTGGAAATCTTTCAATTGGAGACTTGTCGAATGCATCAATCCCTACACATTAGGTTTTTATAGATCAAAAATCGAGTCCAAAACGGCCCTCGAATTGATTACAAACATTTACCCCCAAATAAATGTCGCTCTTATCCATATTCATAAATGACACATGACTAGGTGGATGGCCCGTGCTATCGCACGGGTTCTCATTGATTATGTTTTACATTATACATGTGAAGTTATATTTTTTGTATATTAAACGTATACTTTTTGTACTTTAGTAAGATGTGTAAAAATATAAGCACATGATAAACATATTATTAGTTTAAGTGTGAAATTATATTTATTGCCCAACATTTTCTATTTTATACTATATATAGAAGATCGAAAATAAAATTTCATAATTTATTTTTAAAAAACCTAATAATAAAAATTTGTATTTTGCGTTCATTTTTGTGCCCATTTATGAAAGAAAAATGATTAATTATACTTAAACATATACTAAAACAAATAAAAAAGAAAAATATAAGTACTTGTATATAATTATCATAGACTTGCTCTCAAACATTTGGGTTGTTTTGATCGATATTCACACCTTCAAAAGATATAACACTTGTATCATGCATTTGTTTGTGTGTACATTCACCTATGTTTCTCTTCTTCACTACCAACTTAATTTCTTATAAACTCTTCCAAAACTCTCCTGCAATCTACTTTTTTTTTTCAATTGTTGTGAACATGTATAAAGATTGAAGATATTAGTATATTGCATATTATAAATATGGTGTCAATATGAAGAGGATGATGTGACAATTTAAATTAAAAAAGTTGGAGGTTTAGAAATATGAAAGGTTGCTTAGATTTGTAAGAAATTGGATTTTAATAGGTATCCAATTTATTAGAGAAATTAATGGCCCTTAAAGGATTATTGTTACACAAAATGGGAGATTAAAAGTCTTTTTATTTTTCTTTTGTAATATTTCTTGCACTATTGCATAATAAGTTGTATTTATTGATTTACTCTTGGTCTTCTTGGTTTAATAGTAAATTTGCTCTTTATGTTTAATTAGTAGAATTCGTCATAAATAACCAAAAGTTGGAGGACTTTAATATGTATCCAATTTATTAGAGAAATTAATGGCTCTTAGAGGATTATTGTTATACAAAATGGTAGATCAAAAGTCTTTTTATTTTTTTTTGTATTATTTCTTACATTATTGTATAATAAGTTGTATGAATTGATTTACTCTTGGTATTCTTAGTTTAATAGTAAATTTGCTCTTTATGTTTAATTATTAGAATTAGTCATAAATAATCAAAATTTTCTTCTTTATAGTATATATAAGTACAAAGAGATAGATAGATAGATAGATAGATAGATAGATAGATAGATAAATGGATAGATTATTGCAAATCTTATAATATACTTCAACTCCTTTGGATAATGAATGTCAAAAAAACATATATAACGTGAATGAAAAATTATAAAATCTTTCGACAAAAAAGGTTATAAAATCTAATAAATATATAACGTGAATTAAAAATTAAAATTACTTATTATTTTCATACAAATTAATTTATTAGATTTTTAATATATTAAAATAAATAACAAAAGTAAATTTTTATAATATATTAAATTTTTTATTTTTTGTTATAATAGTTTACTCATTGGAGATTTTCACTATGTTATTTACAATTATTTTGTCCAATCATCTAATGTTTCTTTATAAAAGTTGGATAGATTGATATAGTACTTCGATTGAAGTGTCAAAATTACATCGTTTTGAAAAAAATTGTAAGAAAAAAAATCATGAAAAACGATTTATAAAACTTGATAATGAATTTTTTTCATTTAAAAATAAATTTGTATTCCCAACCATGAAAAAAGATGAATATACTTAAATATATCACATCAAACCAAAATAAAAGATATATTTTATCAAAGAATTTGTTCTTGGACAAACTCCCAAACATTGGAGTTGTTCAAATCAATATTCACCTTTGAAAAGAAACGTCACTTTTCTCCATACATTTTTGTATGTGCATCAACATATTCGTTTCCTCCTCAGTCCTCACTACCAACTCTCAATTTTTTGTAAACTCTTCTCCAATCTATCATTCTTTCGCTTTGTTGTGAACGTGTATGGATATAGGAGATATTGAGTGTAAATATTGAGGGCATGGAGTACTTTTTTATATTAGAAAAGTGGGGGGGTTAAGGAATATGAAAAGTTGTCTATGTATTTACTCTTCATCTTAATTGTTAATTGATCATAATTGCATGTGTATATTTAGGTATAATATTGTGAAGATGAGATGACTTTTTATCTTAAGAAAATTGGAGGTTAAAGAATGTGAAAAGTTATCACTAAATGAGTAATTTTTTTCTTATTTTTTTTACTCTTCATCTCTTAATTATGAATTGGTCATAAATAACCCAAATTTTCTTCTTTATAGTATATATAGATTAATAGTGGAATAAATCCGATTAAATGTATAATAATCACCTTCTTATCCATCTACGACTTATCCAACACTCATTGACGTCGGACACACCCCTAATTGATTGAATTAAAGCAATAACAATCCACTTAGCCATTTTAGGTCACAGTCAAGAACAGAATTTCGACCCCCAAAAATCATATTGTTTCGAACAATTGATTGAGGGGTTTGATAGATCATGTCAGCTTTCCGAAACATCTTTCTGATCGAAAAATCCGTTATGAAATGAAGAAGTTATGGCCATTTGAAGTTTCGGGCTGAAGGTTGAAGATGAAGGGGTTAGGTCTGATCTCTTTTGCCTAAATTACGCAAACAACCCCTCTAGTTCTGCAAAAGTGATAAAAATGCCCCATTCACCTTAACTTTTGTATTTTAAATAATTCAAATAAATATTATATGATCTTTAAACAATTTATTTGACTAAAACTTTAGCTAAAAATATTTATATAAAATTTATAAATATAGTTATAATACTTTTACATAAGTTTTATTACTTATAATTATTTTCTTGTAATTTACTTGATTACACTTAAGCTTATAAACAAGTTTTATCGCATTTTAAGATATTTTAAAACTATAACTTTATGAAATAAAGTATACCAATATTTTATTATATTAAAAGAAAATAAAAAGTAGGATTACATTTTTACCCTTATAAAAATGAGGGATATTACAATAGTACCCTTTAAAAAAAAATTGTCCTGAAAAATAGCTCACACCTGACACGGATCCTTACGAAAACGAGGGTGTTACATAGTACTCCCTTGAAAATAGTTTCGTCCACGAAACTCAATTAACACTCATTATAAATATGATCATAACCACACTTAACCTCGTGGCTAACTTTAAATTATCAATGTGGGAAACTCATTCTTGCTCTTGCAGGAACAAATTACAGGAGATAAAACTAGGAATATAAAACGTCAAATTTTTACTTTAAGACACATAGTCTCAACAATTCAATTCAGTAAACGGGTCAAATGTGGAAAATTCACCATTTCCAGAAAACTTCATAGCAGACTTGATAATGTCCTTGCATTTACATTTCGATTAGATATTATCAGAAATAAGGCACCAAAAGTTTCAAGATACTGCTTACACTGTTATCTTCAAATTTGTGATACTTGAATAATAGTTTGTACCATCTTTGATTTTGAAGCCATGTCTATTTACAGGACAAATGCGACATCTTTGATTTTGAATCCATGTACGTAATTGGAGAAGCCATTAATAGACAATATAAACTCAGAGTTAAATTGATAACTGAATTTCTAATTCTATTATTGACATTGAACATTTGAACGTGTACAATAATATATAAGGAATCTTGCGTGTCTTGTTGCCATGAACCCAAGTACAAGGATTTACAATTAGATAGAATACAATCTCATACGAGATAAATCAACAAGCTTAAATAATATTATATATTCTATGTGACAACTTTTGACCCCGACAATGCAAGTTGAAGGCCGATACACGAAATAACTATCAATCCAATAAAAGATTCAAAAGAAGGATAGAATAATAATAAAGAATGGGGATCAAATGAGAATTGCTCTTATCCTATAAAATAAAAAAATTCTTAGGCTTTGATTTTGTGAGATTAAGGGTCTAGATAGTGCCATGCGCTTCCCTTTTTTTTAGTGCTGGAGGGGTGTTTTCTTCATTTTATTGTATTTTATATTCAGTTTTTAACTTTCATCCCAATTTTCCACCTTATGTTCGTTCTATCTCGTCAACTGACTTGTGTGTGCTCTTCGATCTCCATTATGCTCTTGATCTCCCTTGTGCTCTTGATCGAAATTCTTCTTCAATCCGCTCTTTATTAATGGATTTAGGTATGAGTTTCGTTGATTTATGTTTTTCAATATATGTTCATGGGTTTTCACTTTTCATGGATTTAGGTATGATTTTTTCATCTTTGTTCATGGATTTTGGTGAAAAGAGTCATAGAATTGATAGAGAGAAGGAAAGAGAGAGAGAGAGAAGGGGATTTTTGTTTTGATTTTTGCTTTTGGTACAAGATTTTTTTTGTCGGGTTTAATTTTGGAGTACAAGCGTTGTTTGGTAAATGTTAATTAATTAGTGATTTATTTGGGTTGTACTAATTTTTCCATATCTATATTTATAATTGATTTTGATTTTGAAATCGGTTGATTTATAGTTCTTAGTTGGCTTTTTCGATATTGGTTTTATACGTGGTAAATATTTAAGGGTAATTTTGGGTTTTTTTGTAATGATGTTTTGGGGATCTTTTGATCGAGATTTACAAAAAAAGTTTTAAGTAGAAAAATGGTCTTATATATAGTGTAGTCTAGTCAAATTAAATATTTGGAATTGTACAAAAGAAGTTATAATGCATATTGGCATTCCATTGCTTTTAGGGTTAAAGTTGCAAGAATAAGTAGGCTAATTTTCATTGGGTTATATATATAGTAGCACGAGTTATAAGTTGCTTCAGAATTTGTCTTCGAGGTAAGTCGTTTACGACTTCCTCGATTTCTATTCTATTCTTATTAGATTTAGTGTCGTGCTCGTAAGATTGGTTTTGGGGAACTAGTCCTTAAATAATTGTTTGAAGAATTTATATCACTTGTGTGTTGTATGTATGAAAAACGGATTTCGAAATGTGTTCTCGAATTCTTTATTTCGAACGGTTTTCTCTATGATGGCATCGTACCTGGCGTGACCCATGTGTGTAGATTGCCGATGAGGAAGAGGTGTCTATGTATGGATTCGTGTGGCAATCGTACCCTTTCGAAAGAAAAGGCTATTTGTATGTTTTAGCAAGTATTCTAGTGGAGGCTTGACCATGGTTTAGAAGTGTTGATATCTCTTGAGGGGTGAGAGGTACTGCCTTAGTACCTTGGCATAGTGGAGATAAGCGTCATAGAATCATAATGCAACGATGAGTGGAGTGTTGCATTGCCGCGTAGGAACTTGTGTGTGTGAATGTGTGGATGTGTGTGTGTGACGAACTAGAAGCTAGGTATGGACTTTAGAATTGATTGCGTTGTGTTTACCTTGCATGTGCATGTGTTAGGAACTTGATTGGTTTTAAAATGTCTTACTAGTTTCGTATGATTTTTAGCTTGATTTTGGATAGTAGCTAACCCATCGGGGACTTATTTTTCAGTTCCATGTACAAACCAAGGACCCGTGCTAGAGCCTCGACAAGTTGGTGGAGTAGATCATTGACGCGTGCATGTCATTAGGTCCTATGTCGGGTTGGGTGCTTTAGATTACTTAACTTGATAACCTTATATTGTTGTTTAGTTGGCTTAGGTTTTCTTATGGGAATGGGTAGTTGAGATTGTGAATACGTTTTAAGTACGTTTTGGGATTCATGCTTGTTTTGACACTTTTGTTTATATATTTGTAAGTTGGATGCTTTATCTATGTTTTCTCATCGTGCCTAAGTTGCAAGATCCGAGTGAACTCATTGTTAGGTTAGCCTAAGTAGTACCCGATGACGTCTACTACTAAGTAGTGCCCCGGTGAAAAGACGATGTGTTACAAATTAGTATTAGAGTGAGGTAAACAAGGGCACATGGAACTGACCAATGAATGTACACAAGGTCCAACTTAAAAATAAAATCGACTAATGTTTTCAAAAGGTTTTAAATGAGGTAGCCATGCTTCATATATGGGTAGATGACACGCGGTCAACCACTACTAGCCTTAGAATTCGCGGCGGTCTCCTCAACTAAACCGATTGTGCAGCTGAATGGTGAGCCTTATTGGGTTATTTTATTAGAATATTCATTTGATATTGGTCTTATGGGGCTTAAACTCAAGGGTGACATGTCATCATACGATTAGGCCGTGCAAGCTTAGTAGACCTGATGTGGCGTGATGATGTGTCATCCTTGGAGGCTTGGTTTGGCATTGATATTATATGAATTAGCAAGTTCTTGATATTATATGAATTAGCTAGTTCTTGATATTATATGAATTAGCTAGTTCAATTCGAGTTATGGGAGTGAACGGTTGAGGAAACCATTCGACCTAAAAACCGTTCAAGTGGTGAAAATGGATTAAATTTGGTCGAATAGTAACGAATTGGCGTCGTTTCGTGTTCACAAGCCATAATGACTGAAAGAGGGAGTGTATAAGACAATCAATCTAGTGTGAATTACGGTTAAAGACCATTGAATCGATTGGAAATCTTCGGATAGCGCTTGAATTGGGGGTTTCAGTTTCAAGCCGGAAATGGAGTCGATTGGGGATCGACATGGGCCCTATAAAAACTCAAATTTTAGTTTAATTGTAATCTACCCTTTTCCTTCACATTTCGTCTCATAAAAACTCCGTTTGGAGTTTCGAATTCTTGATCGAAAACAGTCCATGCTCGCGTACGAAAACTGAGCATAGGCTCGATTTTTGGGCTCGTTATCGTTCCTCACACAACTAAAATTTTTCTATTTTATATCATTGAAAAGCTCTCTCTCTCTCTCTTACGATTCCAACGCCACTTCACACGCCCTGAACCGATGTCGGACGAGGGAGAACGAAGGCGTTGAAGTTCGCCCTTGTTTTGCCCCTATTTCGAATTTCTGTTGTGTGGGCTGGTGAGCCCGCGACCAGGTCGGGCCTTACCCGGCCCGATCGCACTTCTCATTTAATATGTTTTTTTCGGTTTTTAGTTTAAAAAAATCTTTTGTTAAAATTAAATGGGTAAAATTATTTAAATGAGTAAATGGTAAGAAAATTATATTTCATAAGTGTTTAAATAAACATATGAAATTTAAATGGGGTTTTTAGTATGATTTATGAATAAATTGGTATTTTAAGAGTGGATCTTCATCTTTGTTCTCTTTTTCCTTGATCTCAGCACAATCCGACAACTTCTTTCCACTTCTAAGGTGCATTGCTGCAATTTCTCCTTTAGGGTTTTCCTTGGGACGGCCCGGAAGTTGCCCTTGAGGTCTTGGAATCTGTGCAGCGAGATTTCCTAGTTGGGAGTTTACACTCTTTCTCCATGTGTCAAACTCTCCCAATTGTGCTTGTACACCTTTTATCTGATTATTTAAGTCAGCCCGAACTCCATCAATCTTGTTGTTAATATCATTTTTCACTCCATTGATTCCTTCATGAAGTCCATGCACCCAGGATGGTGGCTCTTGATAGCCTAGAGGTCTATAAAGTGCGAGCTTTCTCTCTTGAGGTGGAGGTGCATGGCTTTGACCTTGATTGTAACTTCCCCAAGTAGGATGGTTGTTGTTCTTGTCACAGTTATTAGGTGGGTTTTTGTATTGACCTCTCATGTAGTTAGCATCAGCATAGGTCTCAGCGGCTATAACCTGCTCAATGTTAGTGCAAGCAGATGTACTATGAGCATGAGAGCCACACTCTAGACAACGTTGAGAGGTTTTTAGAAAACTTACATGTTCCTTCAGTCTGTTGACTTCATCTTGCAAGAATTGGGTTTTGACATCGGAATCAACCTCAGTATTTGGATTGTAGTGCCTCCTTTGAGGTTGGGGCGTCTGTTGTGTCCCATACATGGCATCATAATTGGTGAGTTTGTCAAGTAATGTTCATGCTTCTTCGGGATCCATCTCAATAAAACCACAAGCAGTCTGCAAATTAATACGGTTCTTCGTTTCAGCATTGATCCCTTGGAAGATGATCTCTTGGAGGACATATTCTAAAGACACACCATCAGCAGCAATAGTATCACATAAATTAGTAAAATTTCTAATATGCTCCATTGGGCACTCAGTGGGTTTCCCTTCAAACTGAGCCCTCTTAATCAAGGATATAAACTGAGATTTGATCTCAAAGGCTTTCTCTATCTCTAAAAGAACGATTGTTGATTCTGGCACCCTCAGTTCTGGGTGCATATACTGCTTGGCATTCCTTGGGATAGCATTCAACTATTCTTATAGACGGGTAGTGGTTTCCCTTTCACGTTTAGCCTCAGCAGCTACAACGTCTTTTTCAGCTTGGAGCCGCTCCATCTGAGCTCGGAGGTCGGCTATCTGTTGTTCATGAGTCTCCATTGCTTGGCTCTCTCTCCTTTTGTGATGAAAAGTACGTTCAGGCTCAAAATAGTATGAAGGAGTGTCAAAGGCAAGTCTGCGTCCTACCGGTTGCATAAAACTGAAAACACAAACAGAAGAAAACAAATTAAAAACAAAAACAAGGTCGGGCTATTCACAAACCCAAAAGCAACTAAACATAGCACTATCGCTTCCCCGACAACGACACCAATTTGTTGAGAGGGATTTACTTGACAACAAATAAATTTATAGTCAAGACCCCGCTGAGTATAGCGAAGTCAGGACCGTCCACGGGAAGTGAGGTTGTGTCTAATTACTAAACTAAAAAGCAAAAGGACAAACAAAACAAAGCAAAACAAGGCAAACAAACACACTGAAGAGGGTCAGTACTGACCTTGTCAAGGTCGATAACGGGGTGCAATTGAGGCTGAAAAACTAAGTAAACAATGAAACATACTGAAAATCTGCAGGTCGGTACCGACCTAGGGAGGGTCGTTACCGAGGTACCTGGGATTGAAACTTGACTCACAAATAAGGGAAAAATCTAGGATAAGGGTCCACCACAATATAATCATGCAATTTCAAACAATATGAATCATAAAAATCATGCCTTTAACATAAAGTTATCAACTTTCGTTGAATAAACAAGCAAATCAATCAACTTTCATAAATCAATTCACTACATTTACTTATTATGATCTAAAGTTCTCAACTTTGTCTCAAACTTTATCTCTTATTCAAGTTTATAACTTGCTCTTTCAATCAAGTCAACCATGAATTACTTTGACTTTCATCAAAGCTTAAGCACAAACAAGTAGAAGAATAGATAAAAGCATTCAAATCATTCAATCATATCATCATTTATGCACAATTTTATGTTGGATTTCTAACCCCAACCCTAGAATAAAAGACTACTCACTCATGGTGGAGAAAGAACAAACAAAGGTATTGAAAGAAAACATAATTGGAATAAACTAAAAGCTTACTTGAATTAAAACTCAAACTTGTCTTAGAACACAACTTAGAACACAATAAATCTCCAACAATCTTCTTCCTTGTGCTCCAAGCAACAACTTGTCTTTCAAATCTCCAAACTTAAGTGAATAAAAACGAGAGAGAGAGAGAGAGAGAGAGAGAGAGAGAGAGAGAGAGAGAGAGAGAGATCCCCCTTGAACTTGTCCAAACTAGGGTATTTATACTAAAACATCTATCTAAAAAGTTTCCATAAAGATAAAACCCACTAAAGATAAAAGATCTCGGAATAAAAGCATTAAAAGCTCTAAGTCGGTTACACTTGGGAGCCTCGGTACCGACCCCTAGAGGGTCGATATCGAGCCTGGTGACCTGGTCTTGAACTTGTTCTTGTTATTCTTCACCTCTTCTCTTGGACTTTTGTTGGGGTTTCTTCCATAGCCTTCTTCTCTTCCTCCTCTTAGCTTGCTCCTCTCCTTTAATGTCCTCAAATGCATCCAAACCCGCCTCAAAACCTACACAAAAACACAAAACTAGAGTAGTTTCCATATTTTTCACAAAATATGCAAACTATACTAAAAAGACACAAAACACTCACAAAAACATATCCAAACAAGACTAAACAACCTAGAAAAACACACTGAAACCAAGCTAAAAACACGAACATCATCCATCATGTATCAAGTTGGAAAAATAATTACGTCGGTCAAAGGGTGATTATTCAACAATCAATTATTGGATAAGATATTTAACAATTCGTGATAATTGTGCTATAAATTTGAGAAAAAAGAAAGATTTGAGTGAAGAGGAGAGATCAAAGGTCATTTTACTAAGGCCTTGTTTGCCAAGCCCAAAGCGCCAGCGTTTAGCTTTTAAAATTTTATTTTAAACGCTACTAGGATGTTTGGTATAATCAGTGGTATAGATTTTGCTAGCGTTCAAAAACTTGATTTTTGGAAGCTACTTTAGAAAGATTTTTGTAATTTGAACTAGCGTTTGAAATTTATTTTCTATACATGCCATCAACCAAAAAGGAAAATCATATCTTCTTTAATAAATCATATCATTTTATAAGCTAAACCAAAAAGCTACATCAACTAAACAAACATGAACATTTTATTTTTATTGGACTACTACTTTCAACCACTCAGTCAATTGCCAAACCTACTACTACAATTAAAGTTATCCGCTATCATTAGTTTTAGCAAACATGGCCTAAGTCACCGCCTTTTAAACAGATCAGCTAGTGCTAACCACGCAAACAATCGGCCCCAAAAAAACCGGACAATCATGCGAGCCGGCCCGTAGTCACAAACCCAAATACTTTTGTTGACCAATATATCTACTCAAATTTGACTCCTTATTGCTCCACTAAAAAAATCTCCTCTTTCCCAAAGAAAGAAAAACAGGGGTCAAACTTTCTCATTTTCCGCCATTCCGACAAAAAATTTCCCTCGCAATTGTCATTCGGCTAGAGAGCCAGAGACGGGTAAGGAAAGGAGAGAGATGGACGGAGAAGGTGAACGGAGAAGAAGAGGGAAAAAGATCGTCACCATTGCCGGATCCGCCGCTCTTCTTGCCGTCGCCGTCAACATTGCCATCTTCGTCTTCAACTCCCACAAGCAAAATCGCAAGAAGAGAGGTCTTGTTTCAACTTCCACTCTCGTCGTTCTCAGTACCAGCTGCTAGTCACTTTGATGTTTCCTATTTGCTGAATTTTGCGTGCTTCGCTTTTGCTTGACCTTAATTTCCTATTGGTTTTGTTTGGCCAGATCTTAAAGGTTCTAGCGTTCGGTTGAACCTGTCGGCTTCTGAAATTCGCAGGCTAGCCAGTCACATTATCGCAAAATCAAATGAGATTCACGATTCCCTAGCTACTATGCCGGTGGACAAGGTAAGTGATTGAATTTTGTATTCGAGTACAGTTGGAATACGTTAAACAATTATAGGTTGTGGAAATGCAGCAATTCTTAAATAAAAAGCAACGAAGGAGTTGGATTACACATTATTCAATATTTTTTTTTTGGGGTGCAATTATTGGCTTCCTTTAAGATACGGCTAGATGAGGATTGAATTTTGTCCACTATAGTATATCCCTGTGTAACTGCTGAACTGTGATGAATAATGCTAGTCGACTCAGAAGGATGAAAAGGGCTGTTTTGTGGTGATATTTTCGGGCCTTTGTTGAGCTTGTTTTTTGAATTCTGCACCTAAATTGTGTCACGGTCTTGTTAGATTTTTCTCATGAAGCACATTTTGCTTTGGAGCACATATCTTCTTCTGCAATTCTACTGATATTACTACTCTTTAGTTCTTGTAACAAGACAGTTGTGCTGATTAAATGTTGTAAATTTCAGGTTACATACCAGAATGTTATGTCTCTGGCAGAGTTTGAGGCACAATACTTCCCACTTGTACAGTCTTGTATATTCCCAAGATTCATCTCTACATCTGAAGAAGTGCGGAAGGCAAGTGCTGAAGCAGAGCGGTGCTTAGATGCACATGCTTCAATGTGCAGGTCTCTCTTGCCCTCTTTCTTATGCTATATGAGTTATTGACTTATTTCTACTGATATGGAAAACTGCTATGAAGATTGGTGACGTTGAATCCATTTTAAATACCACCAGAAATCTGTTCTCTTGTGTTTCTAGCTCAACAGTGACTCTATGTGTCATGTGTTGCAATATTTTCCTTCCCATTTATTGACATGGGAATCCTTCACACATTTATGTCAGAAATGTTTATAAGGAAAAGTTTAACTTTTATTGATTAGCACATCTAATGTGATGTCTATCTTGTTTGAACTAATCAGGAAGCGTGAAGATATTTACCGAGTCATTAAAGCATTTGCTACCAAAGGGGAATACATCAGTATTGAAAGCAAACTATTCATTCAGACTTTGGTATGAAAATAAATTAGTTTTCAGATGTTATTTAATTGGTTTCCTTTAATTATCTGTTTTTCTTGGATTTTTTTTGTACATGCATTAATTATTATATATTGGAGGGCACATATTATGCTTATTAAGTGAATACATTGCACAATTTATATCTTATATGTTATGATATATGGATTATAAATCATTTCCTCTGTTAATAAGCAAACTTCATCTTGTTGGTGAACTTTCCAGTTAAAATAGTTCTTGTACATCTTTGTCCTATGAGAAGTATGAGCCCTAACTAAAGAAAGTACAAAATAGATTATTAATGTTGTTTTGTTTACAAGGCCTTAGTTTCTTGATTAGCAATGCTGTTTCTTGAGCATTCAGGTATTGATTGTTCCTTTCAAATAACAGAACAGGGAGTATGAAAACAATGGGTTGAACCTTACGGCAACAAAGAGAGTGGAAGTGCAACGATTGAGGGATAAGATAGATGATCTCAGTCTGCAGTACATTTCTAATCTCAACAATGATCGTACTTCTGTTCTTTTGACAGAGATGGAGCTAGATGGATTGCCATCTGATTTTTTTCAGGTTATATTCTTATACTGTAACTAAAGTGGTACTGTTTAAACACGGGAGATTGCATATACTAATTATTAATGAGGAATAACAATACTGTTAACCAGGAGGAGGGATCTTCTCCACGTAATTGTTGAACTTTGTATAGAGTATATCCCTCATTGTTTTTTTTTTTCCAATTGTGGAGCTAAAAGCCGAAACACCCTTGGAGGGGAATGGGTTCTGTTTATGCCAGCAATGCAGACTTCCCCTATCTACTAGTTGTTTTGTTGCTTTAGTTACCATCTTCTATTATGGTTCAAATGCCTTGCACTACCTGGTTGAGAAATTGGGGATCAACACATTAAAACCGTGTAGGCAAAACTTTGTCATTTTGTCTGTTGTTTACTCACTTTTTAAATTTACTAGTGTGCTATATCATAAATCTTTGATTGAATGGGTGTATATGGTTCTTTTGGTATTGGGAGACACCTTTAATTTCATAACCTTCTTGCTTGTCTACTAAGTTGCTGTGCTTTCTAGACTGGTACTAACTATTTCTGATGAACAGCAATTAGATAAAGCTGAAGATGGAAAATTTCATGTCACCTTGAGAAGCAATCATGTATCTGCAGTACTTGAGCTTTGTAAGGTACAATTTGTATAATTTCATGGGCTATTCTAGTTATTGTTACGTTCCATCTTTCTGTTTTGGTAGTGCTGTTATTTTGGCTCTCAAATTATCTAATACAGTTAGCTATGCCTGGTTATTGCCTTTTCTCTAAACTTGTTGTAATGTATGTTGGTATCTCTATCTTGCTAACAACATCTTTTGGCAATAAAGAAAAGAAAAGTGAAAAACAGTTTCTATATGGCGAATATAGCAATTAGTTATGGTGCTCACACTGACAGACCTTTAATGTAATGAGAAACCACTGTCATTCATTTGAACTAGTGACTTAAAATTCCCTTTTCTTCTGCTCCTAATCCCTCTAACTCTGCTTACTTCTCAGGCTGGAGGCACTCGCAGGAAAGTGGCTGTTGCGTATGGGAAACGGTGTAAGGAAGTCAATGTGCCTATACTAGAACATCTAGTAAGATAGCTCAACATCTTATTCAAGGATATTTGAGTTGGTCAAGATTTCATTTCTGTTTGCAGTAATTATCAGTGCATCAGGTCACACTGCTCTTTGCTCTAATGTATCAAGTAGGTTCAACTTCGGCACAAGTTAGCTCGATTGCTTGGGTATGAAAACTATGCTGACTACGCTGTTAGTTCTCGGATGGCCAAGTCTTCATCAAAGGTTTGTGGGTATTTTTATCTTATGATCCTCATGTAGGACACTTAGTGACCTTTTATTTTTCTTGGTAATACGCTGTGCTGTAGAACTCTATCAATTTAGGCAATATCATGGGATGTGGCTAAGTCTGATAATTTCCTCATGTATAGGGTTGTTGTATCTATTTGGTAATTTACAATTATTTCATGCCCAGACGCCAACTGGGCATTCTATATGCTTACTATGAAGGACTCTTTTGCGGACAGAAAAAGGGTTAAATCCTTTTCTTAGTGGTAATGGGGGCGGGGCATGTTGCACTATTTGATTCATCCATGCAGGATATATTATGTATGGTTTGGCATGTCATTTGTCACTGAAGAATTCTGAAGAAAATTATGACAGTATGGTTTTGCATAATTCAGGGGCGGGGCATTGTTGTAGAGTTTTCTTTTGCATGTAATATTGGTATTTTGCATCTCTCAATTTCTCAGTTCATGGCATTATTTACATTTTTATGCTATTTTGTTTCCGACGGGCGCATCCTCAATTCCTCATGCTCATTGGCTTTATACACTGTCTTTGAGATGGATTTAGTCCCTATATCAATTTTGGTGCATTCTAACTAAATTCAGTTATTATTGTTACATAGCTGAATTTCAATTTTTCTTGGGTCTTCTATCAAGCGTACCCCCTTTCCCTTCGGCAGGGGTACCCCCATCTTAACCCCCCAGATTCCGCTGTAGCGGAGCCTCACTGGGTCAATGATGATGATGCTATTTTGTTTCCAGACACTTCAGCTGCTTATATGTTTTGGTTGTTCTGACTGCCAGGTGTTTGATTTCTTAGAGGACTTGTCCACCAGTTTATCTGACTTGGCTGCAAAAGAGCTTACAGAATTGAAGGGATTAAAGGTTAGTTTGTGTTGCTGTCATGTCCATTTTCAAATTAAAGTAAAAAAGTAAACAGCAAAATGAGAAGGGAGCTCAAACTGAATGTTACTGTAGTTAGTTGTTTGGAGGAAGATTTTGTGGGGCATTTCAATCATGGAACGCTTGGCAGCTATGAGTATCAAATACATCTAGCAAGCATGTTACTGACTTACTGGTATGTGTGAACTGTTTGAGGATTTTTATCTTTACCAGTGTTCAAGGCAGCATGCTCAGCTTACTGAGAAAAACGCTAATTCAACTATAAATAAGAGGGGCTTGGGTGGTATTGCACATAAAACCATCTACTGAGATATGTCAGATTTGGAGTTTTTAAGCTACGATGCTTATTCCTTAAAGCTCTCGAGTGTTAAGCTGACTCGGGAAAATGCTGATGTTGAGGGCTTACAAGTTTGATAAGCTGACTCGGGAAAATGCTGATGCTGAGGGCTTACAAGTTTGAGTGTTAAGCTGACTCGGGAAAATACTGATGTTGAGGGCTTACAAGTTTGTCCGACCAATGAGATATTGGAATGGTGCCTTCCTTTTGAGCTGGTCTGTGGACGGAGGAAAAGCTGAACCACGTCAAATCTGTTGTGCTTTTTCTATTGCTTGCTTCTTTCTTCAATTTGTGTGTATGCTCCTTGTTAATCCAACAGTTTTGGCATTGACATTCTCCATTTTAAGTATAATAATCTGTTAATAGTCTTATAGTTGTTTTTGCTATGGGTCTTCAGCTGAAAGAGGAAGGTGAATCTCCATTTGGAATCGAGGACTTGCTGTATTATGTGAAGAGAAATGAAGAACAAGAATTCGATATAGATTTTGCGGATCTTAAGCAATACTTCCCTCACAATTTGGTGTTGCATGGGATCTTGAAGATATTCCAAGATCTTCTCGGTAACTATATTTAAATTATGATAAGGAGCAACTGCAAACCACCCTTTAAATAAACCTGTTTACCAAAAGCCACCCTTTAAGAGCATCTTCAACCATGATATCTCCCCTAACTATCTTATCTTACTATTTCAGCTATTATAAGCAGGTATGTGATACTTGTGTCAGACATCCATCTCTTCTTCCACATCCTTCTCTCCACTCATGAGTCACGATCTCAATCTCCCACCAAATCTGACATTATTTTTTTGTTACTGGCTGATACTTTAAAAATCAAAGTAAAAGATGCCTTGAATGCAAAAGTACAAAAAGCACCATATAAGGCAAATCCGAGGTGTCTCTATGGCTGATTCTACTTTTTTGTTTAAAAGGTGCTGTGTAGTAAATAGGACCATTTAAAGGGTGGTGGTTTCCCGAAGTGACTCCTAATTATAAAGTTTGTTGCTATTGTAATGAAAAATTAACCGACGCCTTTAAGCATGGTTTTGCACAGGTTTGAGATTTGATGAAATTACAGATCCTGAGGTCTGGCACCATGATGTCCGTCTCTTTTCTGTCTCAGATTTGAGTTCCAATGAACTCTTGGGCTATGTATATCTTGACCTCTTTTCCAGGTTGGTCATTATTTGACTTTTATTTGTCAGCTCTTTGTAAGTGGAATTATGTACTTTGAAGAGTATGTGTGAATGAATTTGTTCCTTATGACAGGGAAGGTAAGTACAGTTGCTCATGTGTTGTACCTCTTCAAAACGGTTCATTATTATCCAATGGTGAACGGCAGGTAAAGTACTTTATATAAATGCAGGTTATCTAGCAGTATTTTGAAATCCTTTGTTTACCCTAACTTCATTCCCAGGTTCCAATAGTGTTGCTTATCTCTGGATTTCATAAGGATGTTGGTGGCCTGTCTGGTTTATTACGGTTCTCGGAAGTGGTTAATCTTTTTCATGAATTTGGCCATGTGGTATGTTTCTTCGGGGATAGTACTACATCTTATACATTTGAGATCTTGTTTCAGTGTTGTATAACTATAAAAATATGTTGATATTTCTGAGATATTATTTGTCAAATCCTTAGATTGACTTTGAAAACCGTGGGGTGATTGTATTGATGTTTTGATAAGTACCACTCTAAGCCAGTATCAAGCAAAGAGGAAAGACCATTGATTGGAGAATCTCACACACAGGAAGGTTTGCTGAAGAATATGATGATTACAAAAGACTCCAACTAAGACTTAAATAGAGAAATGTCCTGTATAACTGACCACTACAACACCATCAGAAACGTGAGCCAATATGATCTGGTGCTCTACTAACTAGTGCTAAAATGTAAGAACTGACTTTGACTCAATCTTCTACTTGACTAATTCAATTGACTGATTCAACTAACTAGAAAATATGAACTAACCTTCTGACTGAAATTAATTGACATAAACCGACATGGACCGAAATGGAACAAAAAAGAAATAACCTAGAACAAAAAGAAATAACCTAATCTAGGATCCTATCATGTTTGTGGGGCTACAAATATTATATGATTGTGGATAGTTGAAAATGTTAAGATAGGGCAATATACAACAACAACAACAACAACAACATTGACCCGGTGAGGTTCTGCTACAGCGGAATCCAACCAATAACGAGATTGGACAGGATTAGGAATGAGGTCATCATGAGCAAGGTAGGGGTGGCCAGCTTAGGGGACAAGTTGACCTCATTCCTAAGATAGGGCAATATATAGAGCTTATCCATCTTGTTATCGGTTGGATTTTGGAAACTTGCTAGCATTTGCTAAATTATTTATGTCATCCTATGCACATAAACAGGTTAAATTTTGGGACCTTCAGACTTTCAGGTTGTGTGTAAACAGTAGGTATCCGGTTTGCATTGCATTAAATTACAGGAAGTATGAGGTTTCTAACAGGATTATGTTGATGAGATCATGGTTAACAGCCTTGCAAGTTGCAACTTCACTTGACCTAATAGGATTGTGGCACTCCCCAAGCACATTGGGGATTGTATGATGTATCCCATCCCATTTCGAAACCCTCTCTTTAGCAGTTCCTCTTTTCTGTTAGTTGCCATTTATTTTGACATATATTTGTCAAAATCGAGACTAGTGTTTGCTCTTGGAAGATTACTGCAAAATTATTTTACATTATTGTTGTGCTGTTTAGGTGAAGATGCTATCTAGATGAGAACAAATGGTAATTTGGACCAACAAATATCCACTGTTTCCATTTGAGAGCTTCAACTGCCACATATTTTACTTGCCCGTTTATGAGACAAGTTGATCTCTCACTCTATTTGCATGATACTTATAATATCAAAATGAATTGTTTGATAAATCAACCTATTATTCTTGTATTTAGTTGCTGAAAAATTTCCCACTTGTAGGTGTAATATTTCCTAACTGTTAGAATGCTCTAGCAGTCTTGCTGATTGGTTTATGTTATGGAGTAATGTCTTGGTAAGTATTTCAATTATGAATGTAATGCTTTATTTTTTGTTCTTGAGTTTTAGGTCCACCATATTTGTAATCGTGCTTCACTTGCAAGATTCTCTGGCTTGCGTGTCAATCCTGATTTTGCAGAGATCCCCGGTCATGTGTTTGAAAATTGGTCAGTACATTAAATTTTTGGTTTCATGACAAAAGAAAATGAAATGAAAGAGGCACAAACTCACTAGATGATGACAATATTGGTGTAGGTGTTATGACAGCAGCATCTTGAAATTGATATCTGGTTTCCAACAGGTAACAACCGTAACTTTGTAATGCCTTATTCTACATTTTACAAACTGTATTGATCGCAAAAACCTATATTTTATATCATTCAAAATTTTTGAATACTTAATTGTTAACATATGGTGTGTGATTATCCGGAAGATGATTGCAGTGTAATATTCTTTTCTAAATTATATTTGTGTCTTGCAGGACATTACAAGACCAATAAATGATGATATTTGTATGTCAATTAAAAGACGGTGTCGTTCTTTTTCAGTACTGAAATTGAGGCAGGAAATTCTTTATTGTAAGTTCTCCTAGTTGCCAGGTCTATTATTGGAATTGGTTGTTTACTTTTTTCCTCCTTGTCCTTATTAATCTCTATTCAGGGCAATTTTGTTAGATGAGATATACAATATTAAAATCAAATCTAATTGTTAAGACTTTATATATATACACATGCCTTGACTGTCTGATGTGATGTTTGGCTATGTATTAAATGTCTGCTGCTTTGAATTTTAAATATGATCTAGTGGATTAACTTTCCTTCCTTATAGCTCATAAGTCATAACCAAAGTTGTTATGTCAGGTCTTTTTGATCAAATTATACATTCAGAAGAGAATGTTGATTTCATTGAGTTGTTCAAGTATCTCCATCCCAAGGTAAATTTGACTGACAAGAGCAGCAGCTTCATTGGCAAAACATTAATTACCAAGTATTTATTATGTTTCTATTTATCAGGTGATGATGGGACTACCAGTGTTGGAAGAAACAAATCCATCTTCTTGTTTTCCACATTCAGCTATTGGTTATGAATCTGTATGCTATAGTCGCATTTGGAGTAAGGTAGCAAATCTCTGCTTCTGATTGTGTATTGAAGCCTTGTACATTCCTCATAGGCATATTTATCCTCTCCATATATGTATAGTAATTAAACTTTACGGAAATGTATTGTTAATGAAAGTAAATTAAGTGACATGCCTTGAAGGGGGTTTATTCTTGATGACTTTTGAACTTTGTTTCCTAATTCCTCCTGTAGGTTTTTGCAGCTGATGTATTTGCTTCAAAATTTGGTGATGATGATCTTATGAACCAATATGTTGGCATGCAATTCCGCAATAAGGTAAGTCTGGCCATGTACGTATAAGTTTATTGTTAGCATCAAAGGCATTCTCAGCTGGAAACTGAAATATTGTGAGATCCTTAGTTTTATGAGCCACAATCCTCTATCATAAGTGCATAACCTATACAAATTTACAACTCACCTTTGGAATTCTTGATAACAATGCAGGTTTTAGCTCCTGGAGGAGCAAAGGATCCAGTTGAAGCTTTGTCCGACTTTCTGGGCAGAGAACCGTCAATTCAAGCATTTGTTGATAGCCTTTCCCTGTCCAGTTGATGGATAATTAAGTCTGCTGCTCATATGTCTCAGAAATCATTGAAGCTCCTCTTTTCTGGGTTGCACGTCCTGGCTGCCGCTCAAATTATATGATTATTTCTCTCTGGCATCCAAGTGCCTGAGCTGTAGGCTTTAGCCACCGAGACGTTAGTATGAAAGTCTAGTTGATGATGAGCTTGTGACTGGGCTCTGTTTGAGTTAGATTTTTTGGTTGTGCTTTTCATCAAGCCTTATTGTAGTCCAGGTTTAATCCAGCTTTATCTCTTACATAAATTTTATCATGGTTTTTTAACGCTGAGCAAATGTATGATATGGCACAATACTGATTTGCTTCTCTTTCTTTGCAAAGACGTGATCGTCGATTTGTGTTAGCTTTCCACTTTCTTTATTTTCTGGGTTCTTTTCCCTCTTACTTTAGGGTGTGTATGGAAACACGCCGCTTGACACACTTACAAAACGGCCCCAACTTCTTACGTCCATTTCTATCGATCAAGACTGTAAAACTATACTGCATAGCAGCGGCGGGTTTTGGTTGAGGAGTCGGTGATAATATTTAGTGCATTTGGTGGCCAACAAATCCCATTCAAATTTTCAAACGGCTTTCCAAGGGACAAGGGTCACCTTCTTTTCGTTCTTTTTGTGCTTTGAAATTTCCAAGGGTCACCATTTGGCATTTTGTCTTGCTTGTTATTTGTATGCTTGTTCTGAATATAAAGTATTTTTTTGTCGGGCTTATACAATTTCAATTACATCATGCTTAGTTGCAAACTAACTGCGTACTGTTCGGGTTTTAGGGGTATCTTTGTCTTACAACGATAATTAGATTCATCTCGGTACTACAAGCATAAACATTAGCACTTCAACATGGAATTCAGAAAGCAAGACAAAGAGAGATACGAAAAATCAAAATAGAAGGAGATAATATAACATCCATAAATGTTCTAAAGGGAAGTGGAACATGTTTCTGGAAAATTGAAATGATAATATCGGAAAATTAAAATGATAATATCGGACATTCCGGTGTCTTTGCAATAGTTTGAAACCGTGAATATTTCTCATTTGATAAGGGGTTGTAACACAGTGGACGATAAAATTGCAAAACTAAGTCACTCATTACCCACTTCACGTATCAAGTTCTCATTCGAAAGTATGCTCTAGAACGTCCTCCATAAGGAGGGCCTCCTTGTTCTTACCTAATAAAAAAAAAATCTATGCAAATATATATTAAACTTTAAGCCCTAAACCTTAATCTTGCACTCTAAACCACAACCCCAACTCCTAAATGTACTTTAAACCCTAAACGCATCTACCATTTTAATATATACTCCCTCCGTTTCCTGAAGCTTGTCTTTATAGCCTATTTTTCTTGTTTTATAAACTTGTCCTTTCAGCATTTTTTCTACTTCTTTCCAAATTTGTCCTCACTTTATAAGAGTAACAATTACTTTTAAAATTTTTCTAGGAAAGTTATGAGTAAATGTAGGAGTATTTTGGATAAAAAAATTCATTCCTTAATATGTGTATTGACTACTACGGACTATAAAATTTTAGAAATGTACCCATAATCTTTACTATACTAAATTCCATAAGAACAAAGACAAGGAAGATTAAGAGATAACTAAAGAAAACTAATTCAAACAAATAATGAAGTTAATGCTAATATGACTTTTTCCTCCCTACCCCACAACCAGCACTCCAGCAGGGATCAAAAGATCAAGCCATGAGCTTCCTCTCCCTGCGCTATCCGTGATCCATCATAAACCCCCTTCTTGCTTTCTTTTTTTTTTTTTTTCAAATGCCAAATACTTCACTCTAATGCATTGGTCTTGTTGCCCCTTCCTTACTTCTTCCAATTAGATATTATCTTTAGATCATTCCTCTGGATATTCTAATTGATTTGACCAGCTGAAGTGACCGTTGATTTGGCGACAACTTGCATCGTCTGGTAACCAATTTCCCCAATTGGGCAGAAGAGCAGAGAAGAAGAAAGAGGTTCTATTCTCGCTTTAGCCAATTTGCGCCCCCACCCTTTTTATTCTCGCTTCTTCTCTTGAATTTTGCTCATGTTCTGGGATTAAATTTGGGCTTTTAGGGTTAACTTTCCATCATATTTTGGCTGAGTCAATAGCAATTCATTGTTTCCTGCTAGAACTTGATATTTAGTTAGTATTATCTTATGTTGGCTGTGAGGGTTTCTGCTTCCTGTAAGAATCCAGTTTAAACTAGGGCTTGATTTTCTGTTGTGGAGAAGGATACGGAAAAACTTTCCGTTTTTCAGATTTAGAAAATTTTTGTTTGATTGGTCTGTCTTTTTTTTTTTTTTTTTTAAATCATGGCAGGTGGAAATTCTGCTCTAAAAGGATCTCCGGAGAATTTTTTTATTTGGGTGGTATGATAAAGCAGTTTCTGGGTAGGCTTCCAAAGAAGCCACAAAAGGCCAGTGATGCCGTTGACGGCCCTTCTGATTCAGCTGATCTCAATGTTCATGAAAATGGTGTTGTGCACTCAGATGGTTTGGGGCCAAGTGAAAACTCAGAATCTTATATCTATGAAGCATTGCCCAGCTTCACAGAGGTTCCTAATCCTGAAAAGCAAAGTTTGTTCATTAAAAAGCTCAAGCTGTGCTGCTCTGTGTTTGACTTCACCGACCCAACAAAGAGCCGAAAAGAAAAGGACATCAAGAGACAGTCTTTGGTTGAGCTTGTGGGTTATATGACCTCTTCAAATGGTAAACTAACCGATACAGCAATTCAAGAAGCTGTAAAGATGGTTTCTGCAAACTTGTTTAGGCCATTGTGGGCCCAACCCCATGAAAACAAAGCTGTGGGTTCCTATGATATGGAAGAGGAAGAACCTGCAATGGATCCTGCGTGGCCTCATTTGCAACTCGTTTATGATTTCTTTTTGAGGTTTATAGTATCATCTGAGACAGATGTCAAGTTGGCAAAGAGGTATATTGACCACTCTTTTCTTCTCAAGCTCTTAGAACTTTTTAATTCAGAGGATCACAGGGAGAGGGATTACCTAAAAACAATTCTGCATCGCCTATATGGGAAATTCATGGTGCTCCGCCCATTTATCAGGAAATCCATAAACAACATCTTATATCGTTTTATGTATGAAACTGAGAAGTTCAATGGAGTAGGTGAACTTTTAGAGGTTTTGGGAAGCATAATAAATGGGCTTGCTGTGCCTTTAAAAGAGGAGCACAAGGTATTCCTTGTCCGGGTCCTGATTCCCCTTCATAAGCCCAAGTGTTTGCCAATGTATCATCAGCAGTTGTCGTTTTGTATCATTCAGTTTGTGGAGAAAGATGAAAAACTTGCAGATGCTGTAATAAGGGGTTTGTTGAAGTATTGGCCGGTTACCAATACTTCAAAGGAGCTCATGTTCTTGAGTGAGCTTGAAGAGGTTTTGGATGGAACTCAGCAGCCCGAGTTCCAGCGATGCATGGTACCCTTGTTTCAACGTCTTGCTCTTTGCATTGGTAGCTCCCACTTTCAGGTTATTATCAACAAACCTCTTGATTTTTTTATTAGCATGATTTAAATTTTAGCTCTTTAAGCTCGCTTAGGCTAATTCTTCACCCCCCCCCCCCCCCCCCCCCCCCCCCCCCCCCCCCCCCCCGGGCATAGTTTATTGTTCAATAGTAATCATGCAAGTGTTTCTCGGTGGCTGTAACATATCTTTTGGTACATGCATTCTCTCTGCTTAGGTTGCCATGTACATGTTGATGGAGCAGGGTTTAAGTACATATAGTGCTTAGGGTGCATAGTGAGGATTTATGGTGACCTTTATAAAGAATTAGTGTTAAAAGTGAAAAATGACACAATGTCAAAATTGTAAAGTAAGGAAACTTTTTTTTTGCCCTAGGTTCATAAACTTTATGTTTACGATATGAAAATGTCATTATCAATAAAAATGTCCTTGTAGTTACATTTGAAGAACACATTCTTACCATCAAAAGTGCATCTATGCACCAAAAATGCAAGTGCACCTTCTAACTAGACGTGCATGTGTATATAAAAGCCTACATTTAGTAGGCTATGGTGCATGCTTAGTATGCTAAAGCTGTTTAGTATGCTAAAGTGCATATGTCGGTCATATCTAGACAAAAAACCCAAAATCACATTAGTTACCATTTTGTCATCAAAAGTGTTTTTTCTTTTCTTTAGTTGTCCATTTTCTTGATCCAATGGGCATCCTAACACTCAACCATTCACTCTATCTAAATTACACATATGATCCAAACTCTATGTTTATAATATCAACGGTCTATTTTAGTAGGGAAACTTGTACTATGTTGATAATATCAATTGATTCAATTCCACCACTACTTGCGACACATGCAGTGTAAAAGGGTATTGAAAACAGTGGTTTACCAAACACATGAACTGAAGTTGATTAGGACAACTTTGTGATATTTTGGGGGAAGCTTGAAAATTATGATTCTTGGACGCCCTTGGGTTAAAGTCTGAATTGGGAAAATAGAAGAGAGGGGAGCGTGTTCTTTTCCATGTCCAAGCTTTGGCTGTATGACAATATAGAAGCCATAACCTCTTTGTGCATTAGCAGGTTGCTGAGCGTGCACTGTATCTATGGAACAACTCTCACATTGATAACTTGATAAGACAAAACCGCAAAGTTATACTGCCCATCATCTTTCCTGCACTAGAGAAAAACAGCCACGGGCATTGGAACCGGGTTGTCCAGAGCTTGACACTAAACGTTCAAAAGACTTTCTCTAGTGCTGATCCTGAGCTCTTTGATGATTGCCTGCACAAGCATCAAGACGATGAAGCTATGAAAGTGCAAGTCAAATCAAAACAGGAAGCTGCGTGGAGGCGGTTAGAAGAAATGGTTGCAAACACCCCCTAGAAAAATTGAACTCTGAATTCCTGATCAACACACAGATGTATATATGTTGACCGAAATACTTTAAGATCTCTTTATCGGTTCATGGGTAAGGCTAAAGATTTCCAGGCAAGAGCTTTTGTTCAGGCTATCCACTTTTGTATTGTTTGAATGATACCAGTCCGCCATGGAAGCTAGTTGTGACTTCCTTCCGTGTTTTTTTTTTTTCTCTTGGAACTTGTATGTTGTATGCATCACAGAATATATACATGTACATCTTCTCATTGGTTTCCACAATTAATCTTGGATCGTTTTTTCTTGTGTGGAATACAAGTTTTTTATCCAAGATTGAGATTTGTTTTAATACATACATCATTCTAGAAAGGTATCATATATATCATGCTCAGCTGCATATTTCTCTGTAATCTACAAAATATTCTGTATGTTGTAATTCTTGTCTAGATTCTGCTGATCTTTTCTTACAGTGATATGTTTGGGTCGTTTTCATGACCCCCTTGGTCAACTGGTAAGAAATCAAGATCCTTTTTGACATAATCTAATTCTGTACACAAGCGTGATGTATGTCATAATAATTGAAGTGTTGGCCTTGGAAAATTCAAAGAGAAGAGCTGGAATTAGTTCATCGTCGGCGAATATTGTAATCGTATTTATGGATTCATAGTACTGTTACATATCTATGTCGGAATATATCTATGAGATCCTTGTGGGGGTTGCAGATCCAATTGACTGCTACCAAGGGATGTACAACTCTCTCTATATATAGGGCCTAAGTGTCTAACAGAAACCATGCACGGCAATCACAACAGCAACAAGAAACGAAAGAAACAAAAATGAGCAACATGCTAAAGGTTGCAAAGCTAGCAAGGGAATACATCAAACCCTCAAAACCAACTCCATCCCACCTTAAGAACTTCAACCTCTCCTTCTTGGACCAGCTCTCGCCTTCCGTATACGCCCCCATGGTCTTCTTCTATCCTTCTTCCCAAGGCGAAGGCGACGGAGTCCAATCCTCATCCCGTTCACATCGCCTCAAAAGCTCGCTCTCTGATCTCCTCACCCGATTCCACCCTTTCGCGGGCAGAATCAAGGATCACATGTCAATCGACTGTGATGATTCCGGTGTCGAGTTCATAGAAGCCAAAGCCGACACAACCTTAAACCGCGTCCTGAACAAGCCCGACGTCCACGTCCTCAAGCAGTTCATCCCGATCGACATTGAGACCGAACACGGGACGAACCAACTAGTCCACGTGCAAAGCAGCACCCTCGAATGTGGTGGGACCGTGGTCGGAGTCTGCTGGAACCACAAGCTAGCCGATGCCTGCACCGCATCGGTTTTCATGAGGGGCTGGTCCCTGGCCGCTCGTGGGCTGCCACATGAGCTCGTTCCTCACTACAAGGCCTCCTCTCTCTTCCCTCCCACGAGCTCGTCGTCCCTTGCTCGAAAGGCGTTGAAGCTCGACACGGAGAGAACCGTCGTTACAAGGCGGTTTGTGTTTGGCGGGGGGGCCAGGATAGCGGCTCTTAAGGCGCTTGCAGCGGGCCCAAGCGTGGCCAGGCCAACGAGGGTCGAGGCTGTCTCGTCCCTCGTGTGGAAATGCGCAACAAAGGCCTCCAGAGAAGCCCAAGCCCGACTCCAACAACCCGTCTCGGTGACGGTGATGTCTCAATCCGTGAACATAAGGGGAAGAACCGAGCCTCCTTTGCCCACAAGCACCATAGGGAATCTTGTGGGATTCTACTTGTCTCAAATGGAACAAGGAGACCAAGAAGAGATGAGCTTGGCTAGCCTTGTTGCCAAGCAAAGGCAAGGGAAAGCCCGAGTCGCCAACAAATATGTGAAGAAGCTCCAGGGGAAGGGAGAGGATCGAGTCTTGGCTATCCGCGAGCTCTTCAGAGAGGCCACGAGTCTTCTCTCGAGGGACGACGTGGAGTTTTTCAAGTGCATGAGTGTGTCGGGTGACGGGTTGTATGATCTTGATTTCGGGTGGGGGAAGCCGGTGTGGTCGAGTGTGGTGACGTTGGGGTACAAGAACACCATTGTGCTTAATCAGACGAGGGACGGGGACGGGATTGAAGCTTGGGTGACTCTAGCCGAAGACGTCATGGCCTTGTTTGAGCGCGACAGTGAGCTGCTCGAGTTCGCTTCTTTGAACCCGAGTGCAGCGCAATTAGGGGAGGTGGAGTGTGCTTGTTGGAAGCAGATAATGGGCAGTTTGAAGCCTAAGAGGAAGGAGCCGCTTAATTGTTACTGCTATAATTTGGCTCGTAACGCTAGTATGTGAACTGTTGTCATATGCTGATTTCTCAATCTCTAAACCCAACAATGCTTATGTGTGGGATATGTAATGGTACGTCACTGTGTGCTAATTGTACTTTACTGGCGTCAGATTTCAACACATTTTCATGCATTAAATTTTAAATGGTGTGGTGCACTTAGCCCATTATTAATTCGTGAGCGAAAATAAATTCGACAACGTCTTCCTCAATTAATGTGAAATCATTTCGATATAATTGGGTGATGTTAAAATTTGGTGGTAACATTGTGTATATATATTTGGCCGTGTACATATGCGAGTTGGACAGGTTAAATATAAAAACCAATTGACAATTGAAAGAATAGTCCAAAGATTTATATACTGTATTTTTTTTTTTGGTAGAAGAAAGATTTATATACTGTATTATACTAGGCTAAGGTTTCTTAAAATTTCGATGTGGTATACATTCTTTCACATGTAGCCTGATTATTTTTAAACAACAATTCGATAATCCGATCCAAGTCTAACAATCAAACTTTTATTGTAAATTATAGCTTTCTAGTAGAATATTTAGTGAAATATAATATAATATAAGGTTGATGAAATATTTTTTGAGTGTCAATTGATTTAATAAATTTAAGAATGAAACTCCACTAAAATTATATAAGAAACTTATTTTTACATGTAGTGTTGATTCTAAAAGAATCGATCAAGAAAAACAGAGTCAAGCCTTCATCGAAGAGGTGACAATCTTTCATCAAGAAAAAAAACCCTAGTCCCTCGACTACGGGAGAGGGCGGGATCTCGGCCAGCGGTGCCGGTCTTGGCACATGGTGCGCCGAGGATGTCTGTGGCCTAGGTCAGGGCCGCAGGTCCGGTTCACGGGCTCAGTTGTGTGGGCACCGAGGAGGCGGACTCCAATCCCGCTCGTCATAGGAACGATGTCGGGATTTGGGAGTTTCGTTTGGGCGCCTAGGATGCGGACTCCAATCCCACTTGTCGTAGGAACGATGCCGAGATCTAGGAGTTTCTCTGTAGTAGTGGGCCCAATTCTCGGGAATGCGATATGGTGGGATCCAATCCGGGTGGTCTTTTGGAAGCGGCCGATAGGGATGAGTGTTGACTCGTCGATGTGGCCGATCACAAGAGTCCGAATCGTCCCATATTTGCGAGGCGGTCCAAGACATGGCTCGGCCCCTTGGGATTTTTTTTTTCTTTTACTGTGAGATCTTTCACAACCCAAAATATTCTCTTACAAATGGGAAAGTGTTGGTGTACAAAATCTCGCCTTCAATTCGTATTAAATACACCAATTAAGAACTCCTCCTCTTCCGCTCCTCTTTGATCTCTTGACCTAGAAAACCTGCAAAACAATGGACACACGGGACGGGGACTCCCTAATCCACCTCCGATGCCTAAGTCAGAAGAGCAATTGTCGTTTTGAGCGACGAGGTACAACAAGAGAGCGGTGAATCCCCGGGCAGTCGAGCTAAGCGAATATTAGCCTGCCTAGGTTTTCTGAATATGCCGATGTGCACATGTGTCTCTCCCTACACGCCTAGGGCGTGTATTTATAATGGGAGAGGGAGATCAGGGGGCCTTATTTAATTATTTCCTAGGGTTGCTTAAAGCCCAAGCTAGGAATATTCCCACCTTCTCCGGATTTAATCTTATCATATTTGCAGGATAAGATCTCCCATTAAGTTGCATAACCGTCATATATTTTTATATGGAAAATAAAGAAAATAACTGCGCAGTAATTTTAATAAATACCTTTATAGCGAAAATAACTATGGTAGTTATGTTTGTTTTACCCGCTCACAAATGCCCCACCTACACCGCCTTACACGTCTTACCGTGTTTGGCGACGTAGGGTACAGAGGGTTTCTAATCGAAGTGGCCATGTGGATTGGTCGACAGGTCCCCTTGCGCTTTCGTATATTCGTATATTTGTATATTCGTATATTCGTAATTCGAGTCCACATGAGCGAATATCATATGTGTTATGAGCGAATATCATAAACTTCTTCATACACGCATATGAAAAATCCATTAGTGCGATTAACTAATGTTGCGCGGTATATTTTTTTTATGCAAGACTCAAACTAATGCAAAAAAGCTGACTTTTATTAATAAATAAACGTGAATGTTATGAGCTACAAAGTTGAACGGAATGGATGCAAAAAGTGAAAAAAACCTAAGGGCCTCATCAAAACCACGTGGGAAAAAGAGTGCCCTGTCTACATGAAATCCTAGTCCCGAGATCCCTGCACAGGGGAACCCGGGCGGTCGCGCTTACGATCTCCATCTTGCGAAGCGAGGCCATCAGCTCCGCTACCGTGATCGCGACGAGGGGACCCGCGATCGCGGCTCTCAATTCCGCGGTCGCGGCACAGCGATCCGTGGCCACGGTTCTGCCCCAGAACTGGGGGCTTACGCTCGGCTCCAACGCCGCGATCGCGGCCCTCAGACCCGCGGTCGCGGTTTCGCGGCTGGCTCTCGGATTTCGGCTCGTCTTCTATTTTCTGCATGAACTCCAACTTTGGACGACTTCCCTTGGAACACAGACGAGCATCCAACTGATTTGCCCAGACTCGAACAATGGCATCTCCGTCTCTAAACTGGACCATTTGATGGAGGGTCGATGATACCGCTCCAATCCCATGGATCCAAGGCCTTCCCAGAATTAAATTGTAGGGCGAAGGCACATCAACGATCAAAAACTAAACGGTCATCACTTTCTTGGCAAGGCTTACTTGGGTTTTATACATTCCGAGTGGATATGTCGGATAGCCAC
This sequence comes from Fallopia convolvulus, assembly GCA_964016875.1. Lineage (NCBI taxonomy): Eukaryota > Viridiplantae > Streptophyta > Magnoliopsida > Caryophyllales > Polygonaceae > Fallopia > Fallopia convolvulus. The sequence goes on along the minus strand of OZ024721.1, from coordinate 25,390,605 downwards.
CAAGTCCGGTTAGTTGCATCTTGACCGGAATCAAATCTTCATTGCTTTTCCCTAGGAGCTTGAAAACTTCATAGTACATGATGTCAACCGAACTCCCTGGATCAACAAGAGCGCGACGCACTTTAAATCCGTCCAGCTCGACTGCTAGAACCAATGGATCGTTATGAGGAACTTGGACTATAGCGAGGTCTTTGTCCCTAAAGACTAGTCCGTCCACCGTGCGCACGGGGGAAGGGGGTCGTCGTGGCTCGGCCTGTTGAACTCTCATAACTTCAAGCTCATGGCAAGACTTTCTGAAGTTACTTCTCGCTTCATCATCTTCATGCCTGTAAGACGCTGAAATGGTCTGGATCACCTCAATCTGTTTCTGCCCCGGTTCATCATTCTTCTCAGGCTTCTCTTTCTTGATGAACTCTTGCAAGTACCCTTTTTCCACCAGGCTCTCCAGATACCGCTTGAATGGTTCACACTGCTCGGTCATATGCCCTCGATTTCGGTGGTACATGCAATACTTACTGCTTCGCGGATCCTCGTCACGGCATTCTTCTTTGGGGGGATACTGGAAGAAACCTTCATGCTTTATACGGGGCAGGATCCGATAAATCGGTACACTAAAGGTAGTGTAAATCGCTCTGACTTGACTTTCTCCCTTAAAGTTATCAGCTCGGCGGCAGATTTTGCGAGGAGGAGAGGACGACCTTCCCCTTATTTTGAGATTGGATTCCTCCAACCGCACATACTGATGAATGCGCTCTTGAAGCTCTACGATTGTGGAGGGGAGACGAAGTGTCAACTCCTCACTCAATTTGCTGTCTGTAAAGATCGCCCTTTTGAAGGCAGTGATAGGGGTTTTCGAATCGCACCCTTCAATTTTCGCATAGCACTCCATAAACCGATTAAAGAAGCGACATAAGCTTTCCCCCTTTTCTTGTTTGAGACCAAAAAGTGTGTCAAGCGAGGCAGCGTCCCGACTGTTAGCTATGAACCGCTTTACGAACTTCGAAGCCAATCGTCCCCAACTTCGAATCGAACCTGGCCTCAAACTCTGAAACCACTTCAGAGGGCCTTTACCGAGGCTACTCGAAAACATCTTACACATGATAGCGTCCTCAGACACCCACAATGCCATTTTATGGGTGTAGGAGGCTATGTGATTCACAGGATCTGTGTTTCTATCATACATAGCAAAAGTTGGTGGAGAGAATTTTGACGGCGGTAGAGCTCGCTGAATATCTGGGTGGAACGGCGTTGATGTCAGCAAGGCCAACTTATGCTCTGCTTGATCCCGAGCCGATTGCAAGGTATTGCCTTGCGCTCTTAAGAGATCGAATAGCCTGTTTTGGGTACGCTCAAGGGCTCGGGCTCTTCCTTCAATTCTTTCGAGGCTGACGCTTTGATGTCGGTTGCGGTGTCTCTTTCTGTTTTCCAGACTCCAATCGCGATTAGAAGGGACATAACGATCATTCCGCTGGCGCGAAGAACCGCGCCGACCGCCAGATCCGCGGCCGCGGTCTGATCTGCCGTGCTCGCGGCCATCGCGATTGCGATCCCTCGAGCTGTGCTCGCGGCTTCGGTCGCGACGGTTGTCACGGTGGTGGGCTTCGCCCGAGTCGCTGGATTTCGACCCGCTCGGTTGTGGTGGATCGGCCCGCGATCTCTTACGCGACGGTGATTCGTGGTGGTGATCTCTCCGTCGGCTCCGTGGTGCTCTTCTGTCGCTGTCGTATTCGACTTGCATATCGTCTTGCTCATCAGAACTAATCGATTGAGGACTACGACGGTTATCGGCGAATTCAATAACACTGGCAAGCCGTCGAGTAGTCCTCTCAATTTCTGATTCATCAATAGGGCGCTTGCCTTGAACCTTATCCAAAGAGCGCTTTAACCTGACGACCTCTTCTAGGGCATGCTCTAACCGAGACTCAGCTTTTGCACACCTTGTTTGATATTTCTCGTTCTCCCTCAAAGTGGTAGCCAAAGCGTGGGTGATCTCATCTTCTTCTTCATTAGTAGTAGATGCCCCGTTCCCGCCGTTTGGATCGGACGACAATACGACGCGGTTGTCCCCTCTGACGGGATTGGACCCGGCACGGCTGGACTGGCCTTGCTCTAAACGTGGACTAACCAAACTAGGGTTTGACTCGCGGATAGAGAGCGAGGGCTCGGAAATTCGCAACCTGTGGTCGCGGTTTTCAGTACCGCGGACGCGGTTTGATCGGCCGCGATCGCGGCCCTGCTGGCCGCGAACGCGGTTTTGTGCGGCGCTCGTGATCGCACGTACGGATTCACTCTGCCCCGGAACCCTTCGATCTTCTTCGTTTTCTGCCACACGCATAGCCGATTCCCACAATTGATCAAATCCGGTTGACTCGGACCCTGGAGTATTACGATCGTCGATTCCGTCGCCTAACCCGGACCCTAAACGACCTGTGCGATGAACAGATGTATTAGCAAGAGGGGTCGGATCACGGTTTGAACCGTTTTCAGGCACCAAGGTTTGATCTTCCGAGCGAGTATCGGAATTACCTTGATCGATCTCCATTAGGGCGCAGTTTTCTGAGCGAATTTCAGGGTTTTCGACTTCGGGCGCCGATCCATACTCGCGATGTACGGCATCCGCGCCTGCGGTTCTCGATCCGCGCTCGTGATTTTCGGTATCCGCGCTCGCGGTTGTCGATCCGTGCTCGCGGTTTCGTTCGTCGGGGGTGGTTCGCGAGTTCGCTCCGCGATGATGCCCCGTTCTCTTCAAAGTTGACTTCTTGATTCTCCGGTATCGATTCCAACACCATGACTGCTTGGATCGAATACTCGTTCCCATAGACGGCGCCAATTGTTGGTGTACAAAATCTCGCCTTCAATTCGTATTAAATACACCAATTAAGAACTCCTCCTCTTCCGCTCCTCTTTGATCTCTTGACCTAGAAAACCTACAAAACAATGGACACAGGGGGCGGGGACCCCCTAATCCACCTCCGATGCCTAAGTCAGAAGAGAAATTGTTGTTTTGAGCGACGAGGTACAACAAGAGAGCGGTGAATCCCCGGGCAGTCGAGCTAAGCGAATATTAGCCTGCCTAGGTTTTCTGAATATGCCGATGTGCACATGTGTCTCTCCCTACACGCCTAGGGCGTGTATTTATAATGGGAGAGGGAGATCAGGGGGCCTTATTTAATTATTTCCTAGGGTTGCTTAAAGCCCAAGCTAGGAATATTCCCACCTTCTCCGGATTTAATCTTATCATATTTGCATGATAAGATCTCCCATTAAGTTGCATAACCGCGATATATTTTTATATGGAAAATAACGAAAATAACTGCGCAATAATTTTAATAAATACCTTTATAGCGAAAATAACTATGATAATTATGTTTTTTTTACCCGCTCACAGAAAGTAATAAAAAACTAACCTAGAATAACAAATAAAAAGATAGAGGATCTTTTATAAGTAAGATCCCTTACAAAAAATAAACTAGATAAAATAAAATCGGAATTAAATAAAATAAAAAGATATGCATCAAAGCTAGCCGACCAAATATGGAGATCAAATCTTGAATATGATTCGGCCAAGATCTTCGATGAGCACATCCTCGGACTAGGGCAAGGAGCCTTCGTCGAGGGTGGGCGCGGGAACGCGCACCACACAAGGACTATGCCGAACTCGGCCCTTTGGACGGGCAAACGAAGTCCGATTTGGGCAAATTTTATATGCCTAGACTCTTATCGAAAAGATCTATAGTATTATAGAAAAAATTGCATAATTTTTTCTGTGGTTGAAATCTGGGTAGAAATCGAAGTTTTTTTTTCTTCTGAAGATGGAGAAGGAACAGTTCGAACCGCCTAAGTTTTGATACCAATTGTTGTGAACCTACTTGTCTTCGGCCCACGAAGGGCGGATCTAGGCTCAAAGTGTCCGGATCTTCTCCGAAAATAGTAACTTGGATAGGTATGCATCCAACGTTATGGACTCGCGAGCTTCTAATGCTCGTCGGAACGAGGGAGGGGCGAGGCAGATATGAGAAACGTCGGTCCAAGAGAGGGCCGATGAGAGGGAAAGGGGCGTTGGAAGATTTGGTGACGTCAGGCTAAGGATAGTAGGAAACTCGAATCTACTATAAGCTTGGCTATTTTATTATGACGTGAGAAATACAATGAGAGCCATGCCTCTTATATAGAAGAAGGCTTATGAAACCCTAGAAGCTAGATGGGAGTGGACTAGGGCTAGTAAGCATAATAGGCCCAACCTCCAAGCCCATAATACTAATAATAGTAAATGTTAGAAAGGAAAAGGTGCAACAAACCCTAATGGGCCTTATTCAACCATAATGGGCCGGTCTCTTAAGCATAAGAGAGCACACGCCTTAAATAGTAAATATGGAATATAAATGACAAAAATATAAATAATAATATAATAAATAAATAAAGAGACTATGTCCTAATTCAAAGGGGTCTCCATGGTCTAGGCCGTCTCGGGATGGTAGGAGTCGGGTCCGAGCCTCGGTAGGGTCGCATCAAACACCCCCTCAAGTTGGTGGGTGTAAACACAACCCCAACTTGCCAATTACCGATTTATGTTGAATACCTAACAGATGCTTAGTAAACATGTCAGCGAGTTGATTTGAAGATGTAAACTGTAGAGAAAGAATACCATCATTGAGCTTTTCACACACAAAGTTGCAGTCAAGCTCAATATTGATAGGCCAAATCCTACCCCGCAAGTGTACGAGATCGATTATAGTACGAAGATGTCGAACACAAGGACTATGTACTATTAATTGCAACTTAACGGTAGACTAAGTCGTAAAAATTAAGAAATATTGAGAGATGATTGTGAATATGAAACTAATTAGACTAGCAAACAAGTAAAATATGTGAACTATCAATGAGAGAAAAGCTTCTAAAATCAAGGATCTCCACAACAATGCTTTGGTAGATTTTAAAGGATGATTGCACAATCTTAATTTTGACTTTGTTTGAAGGCAATTGTCTAATGTATCCACTAAATTCTTTCGAATGTTAACAAACGTATCTAGAATCAATTAAACATCCACTTTCGTGACTTGAAAACTAAATCTAGACCTTTAAGCACTTAGAACTTAAGATGAAACTGACTCAACTTCCGCTTTCGCGATTTGCAAAGCCAACCTAAACTCAAGATTTCTATGACAATTGTTATTTCACAAGAGAATTCAAAATAATTTCGTAATAGGGAAAACTCATGTTCAATACCTAGGGTATATGACAGAATCGAATAGGTTTTAGGACACATCGAATGGCCATTCATGATTGAAGTTTTAAAACACTACGGATTCTGTAACAAATTCATCAATTGGATTGAGGAGTGTATCAAAACGGTATCCTTCTTAGTACTAGTTAACAACAATCCCACTACCCAATTCTTCCCCTATACAGGACTCAGATAGGGGGAACCCTCTCCCCTTTCTAGTTCATTTTATGCGTTGAAGTGCCTTCCCAAATGCTACAAGAAGGTGTTGAGGATAAAAATAACCCCCTCAAACTATACCTTTCAAAAAAGGGCATTAGAATTCCCTTTCGGGCTTTCGCGGATGATATCATCATTTTTGTTGAAGCAAATGTTACCTCCTACTAGAAAATTAGAAACATCATTGACAAATACTGCATGGTATCAGGTCAGGGAGTCAACTTCTATAAATTGGCCTTTAAGGTCACCAAAAACACTATAAATAATACTAAAAGCAAACTACAACAAATCCTAAATAAAAAATATACAAGTGCTTTAGATAAATATTTGTGTTGCCCCATTATCAATGACAGAGTCAACAATGGAACCTTTGAACAAATCCTCACAAGATCTAATAACCAACTTGCGAAGTATAAGGCCAACTCGCTTTCCCAAGAAGGTCGAAGCATCCTAATAAAAAGCAAATCTATCAGCTCAATCTACGTGCATTATGCAAAACTTCATGCTACCTACTAGCTTACAAAGGGATATTGACAAGATTCACACAAACTTCTATTTGAATAAAGGAGACTCCTATAAACCACTAATTAGCTGGAACAATATTTATTGGCCTAAGAACCAAGGGAGACTTGGCATCATGAAAGCCGAAGATATGAACAAGGCACTGCAAATTAAACTTATTTGGAAAATACTAGCCGAACGAAACAACATATGGGTCAAAAATCATTTTAGAAAAATACATTAACGATACTCATGTACTTGAATATAAGAGGAAATCCAATGTCTCATGGCCTGAGGCAAAGCTCATGGAACTTAGAGATCTATTCAAAATCGGTCTTAGATGGAATCTAGGAGAAGGAAAAACAATTAAATTCTAGGAAGACTAATGGATGGGAAATGAAATTCTCATCAAGAAATGTAATTAAGAATAACAACTTAATGACCGAAGTATAGGTGGTCACCGAATACCTTACAAATGGTAAAGACTGGAATATTTAGAAACTTGATCAAGTCCTCCAAAAGGAAGAGTTAAACAAAATTATCAATTCACCTATCTCTACCAGCATGATCCAAGATAGATTGTATTGGGGTCATAGCAGGGACGAGTGGTTCTCAACCAACTCGCCAGTAAAAATGATTACGAAGAACAAAGGGCTGATACAAATGGACTTAAAATGATGCTAAAAGTTAAACATTCCACCAAAAGTAAAAAACGCTATTTGAAAAATTGCAAACAACGGATTGCCAACAAAAGCTCGGTTTTATGAACGCCATATTCCAGTATCCCTCCCTTGCATCCATTGTAACCACGCCTCTAAGGACCTGGAACACATCCTATTTTGATGTCCGCAAACACTCAACACAATTGAAAAAATTGATCGAAAAATTATGCGTATAATGAAAAATACAAACACAAACCTCAAACCGGTCCACTTTCTAGATTATCTTAGAGACAATATAAACAATAATGAATTCGAGATGTTTCCCTTACTTGGTGGTGTATTCGGTATCAATGAAATCAGAAAAATATATATTTCGTAACCCGAATGAAGAAGAGCTAAAAGATATTGTGAGATTCTTTCACATATAACAACATGCTTGAAAATCCTCACAAATTTAGGAAGAGGAGGGCTCCTCCAGCACGAACTCCCAAGTTTGAAATAAATACCAAACAAGACGGAAGTGTAAGAATATCAAATGAATTAGACCTCAACAAGGTTTTTTAAACTTAACTTTGATGGTTCTAAAAATGTGTCTAGTCTTGCTTCTTTTGTTTCATTTTCAAGGACTTGGACAAAAAAGCCATCATGTGGGAGAATGAAAGCTGTGGCGACCAATATGTGCTTATGGATGAGGCCCTTGGTCTAAAAAATGGAATCAACGAAGCACTTCCCCTTGGTTACTCAAGGATCGAGATTGATGGTGACAACCTCAGTCTCATTAATGCCATCAATGACATTTGGTGTTGCCGTGAGAATTCCAGTATTGTGGAGAAAATTCTAGTATCCCTCTAGAGGTTCAAGGTTCGTCATTTGGTTCACATATTCTAAGGGATCAACCTTATGGCAGACCACATTGCAAAGACGACGTTATCCCTTCTCCCACGACTCATACAATGCTAAAAGATCTTGATAATTTCATCCTCATGGATGCTCTAAGACGGCTAATGAACCAATGATTACACCGACTAATTCCTTTCTTTTTAAAAAAGGGAAATTTCATTTGGTACCCTCGAGTTTTTTTTTATGGTACCCATAAAAAAAACTTATTTCGAGTGATACCCTCGAACTTTTGCAAAAGTTCGGCTCGTGCCCTTACTTGTGAATTTTTGTTGGTTTATAACTAAATTAGTATGTTTTCTACATAATTTTTTTAATGAAATTAAAACACAATTTTAATTTAATAACAATTAAAATAAATTTAAAAATAGTTTTATAAAAATATTAAATCAAAAATATTATATATATATTTGTGAAGTAGATTTGTTGTTATATAATTTAAAAATTTTAAGTTACAACAAAAAATAGTACAATATTTAAATTAAAATAAATATATCACATAATTAAAAAAATTCATGTAGATTTTATGTAGTAATTTTGACAATTTTTGAAAAATTAATAGAACTTTCGTTCTATAAAGTAAATTATTTAAAAAATCTTGTCAAGTTTAGGAATTTAAATATGTAAAAGTATATAAACATATATGTAGAAAGTTCATAATTATTAGAATAATAATTATTAGAATAATAATTTTATATATTATTTTACAATCATTCAAGCTAGAGGTGTCCAAAACTCGGTTAACTGAGATTACGGTTAGCCGAAGTTCGGCTAACCATGATTTCGGTTAGTTAAAATCATGAACCGTAACCGAACCGCGAATCCCGATTAACCATAGTTCGGTTAACCTATTTTTTTGTTTGGTTTTCTCGGTTAAGTAATAACCATTTATGTAATTTTACCTTAAATAACTAAAACCAAAATAATAAAAGTTGAGTAAAAAAAGTGATCAAGTAAGACTTTTGTTTTAAATACGTACTTATATCGTATTGTTTTGGTTGTTGTAAACAAATATCGAGAGTATATACTATAGTGTGTGAAATCAAACATTGTGTGTATTATTTTTTATCTCATCAAATTTAACAAGCGAGTCTTATAACAATGAGAAGTAGAAAAATAGTGTGCAAATTGTTAAAATTGGAGAAGGAAAGACTCAAACTATATCAACACCTTGAAAATATAAAGCTTAATCACTAAATAAAGCAAAGATAACTAATATTTGAAAAACTATTAATATATTTTCGGTTAACCATTATATATAAAGCCGTGAACCGAAACTAAACCGATAAACCAAAAATATTTTCGGTTCGGTTAACCAAACCAAAATTTCAAAAAAAGTCGGTTTGGTTAACCTAAAAAATAACTGGTTTTTCGGTTTCGGTTTTTTTATAGACACCCCTAATTCAAGCAATAAAAATTCATATATTATTTCAATATATTTATGAGAAGTTTGAATTAATATGCTATTATTGTCACAAATTAGTACCTAAAATTTACTTGAAAATATAAAATTATTTAATATATTTATTTTAACATGATAATGAAATATATTAGGTTTTAATTTGATTAATTAAACATAAAATAACATAAATTAGAATTGTATGGGGCATATGTTTTAAGAGTCCAGTTCGGGTGTTTAATATGCATACAGTGTAAAATGAGAACAAATTAGAGCGGTTAGATCTAACTAGCGGACGGTGAGGATTAAACAAAAGTAATTAGTTGAAATATAGAAAAACTAATCAGCTCTTTTTTATGATGGCATCATGGGTAAATAAGTTCACTTTTCCATTCCTAGACAAAATTACCCCTTGAAACAAATCTACCCCAAACATGGTCGATCTTCTTCATCCAAACGCCGCCATCTCTCCAAGTCTCTCATCCTACTCTCATTCTCTTTCAAAACCTTCAAATCGCTCGAGTATGCTCGATCTTTCTCGATTTATCTTGATTATGCTCTATCTCACTTGATCTCGCCCGATTGCGCTCGATCTCGTCTGTTCTAATCTACAATGGTGGAAGACAATAAAAAGGTATGGACAAATTTCTCTTTTCTAAGATTTATTGTTTAAAACTCTCAATCTTACTCTAAGCTTTTAGATTCAATGAGCCTTACTCTAAATTTTCCTATCCTCAAATGCTTTGTGTATATCTACTTGGTTTTTGAATGATTTTGGACTTTGACTAGATTTCTGGGCTTGATTGATAATTCCCTTTAGACACCTTAATTTTTGTACTATTGTGGCAAAAAACTTGACTAGTATGGGCTTGTTTGGTGTTTTTTTTTTAGTGTAGTATGATTTAATATTTTTTATTTGTTGTTTAAGAAAAAAGATCAGATTACATTTGTGTTCCCGAAGTTGTGTTGATGCGATTATTGCTTATTTTGTTACTATACTTATTGTTGGTATATTCATTAGTTCTTGGTTCATGGTAATATTTATGGTTCATGATTTTAAAGGTTGTGGTTCATGGCTTCTAGAGTTGTGGTTCATGTTGTAAACTTGGTTGATTTTTGTGGTTTGAACTTGGTTTGTTGTTGTTTAAATTGCATATTTTGGAGGGTCGGCTGAAAATGATGGCCCAAAAAGAAAGATTACTAATAAAAATACTACATGGCAAGAGCAAAATCCATCTCCCACACGAAAAATACTACATGGCAAGATTACATTTGTGTTCCCTAAGTTGTGTCGATGTAATTATTTCTTCTTTTGTTACTACACTTATTTCTGGTTTTTTCATCAGTTCTTGGTTCATGATAGTGTTTATGGTTCATGATCTTTAAGGTTGTGGTTCATGGCTTCTAGGGTTGTGGTTCATGCTGTGAACTTGGTTGATTGTTGTGGTTTGAACTTGGCTCGTTGTTGCTTAAATTTCATATTTTGTAAGGCAAATTGAAAAATATGACCTAAAAAGAGAGATTACAAGTAAAAATATTACATGGAAAGAGCAAAATCCATCTCCCACACGAAAAGGTTTAGCTTCTTAAACCAATATCTATATGTATATTTGCTTGAATCATGTAATAAGGATGCCATGAAGGCATTGTGCATATTGTTATTGTATGCTATGGGTTCATATCACCAATTAAACACATCACTAATTTATGGTTTAGAGGGGAAAGTCTAGTGAAATTATATCCTTTTCTGTTATTTTGTTGTTTTTCTTAATTAATTGTTGGTATTGTGCTTTTTTACTATATTCATCTAGTTTTGACAATTTGAAAATTCTGATTAAAACCAAAATGTTGGATTGAGAGGAAAATGCTTTTTAATAGTATATGATAAACTATCATTACTTAAGGTTCATAAAAATTACTCTATTGGTTCATTATTTTGTATACTTAGATTCATAATAAGTGCCAATACAATTTATGTCATTTGATAGCCTTTTTTGGGTAGAAGTCATTTGGTAGCCTATTAGCTCAAATGGTAGAGCGATGTGCTTGTGCGCATAGATGTGGGTTCAAATCCCACATAGGCTAGTTCATCTTATAGTTGAGGTATTTTGGTTCATATAAACTAGTTATTAATTTGGTTTCATAATTCATGACAATTTTTTGTTTGGTTTTTGCTTTTGTAACCTTGGGTTCATAATAGGTCTTTTTACGGCTCATGTCTTTTGTTCATAACAGTTATGTTATTTTAAGTCTTTTGGTTCATGATAATTGTTCTTTTGGTTCATGTTTTTGTAAGCAAAGGTTCATATTAATTCTTCTTACGGTTCATGTCTTATATATATGCGTGATTTTATTTATTGAGTGTTATGATTCAAGAGGCAAATACAAAGGAGATAATAACATGATTTTACTCTCATAGCCTATGTGAGATTCGAACACACATCATGTGTAATAAACACATTGCTCTTCCATTTGAGCTAATAGGCTTTAAAGGTAATGTTGCATATACAATATGACTTGTTGTTTGTCAACTAAATAGAATCCAACTATGAGGAAAACTAAATAGAATCCAACTATGAGAACAACTGAGACTTGTTGATCAAACTCAGCAACAAACCTTAAAATTTAATCCATGACTTGTTTTTCGTCACTCCATCCCCAATTAACCTTTTTCGTGTTGTTTATACATGTGTGGGCAATTGGGAATGAAATAAGAACAATCTTGTTACAAGTGAAGAGTAGGCATCACTAGCTTCATCATTATCAAGACCCTTCAATGAAACTCCATCAATATTAGCATCATTATCCGAATGAGACAAGTTAGGATGACCGGAGCTTGATGAACAACCTACAATTAAAAAAAAAGGAAAAAATTAAGCTAATTTATAAGCAACATGGAACACATAATGGGCAATAAAAATGTGAAAAAAAACGTTTTTCTTTTTGGTTCACAAATATTGTCATTACGGTTCATAATCTATGTATATATATAAAAGACGCAAGGAATAAGGCCACCACGTTGCGCCACCTAGGATTTTCCTACGTGTCGTTCCTACATTAAGCCACCTGGGATTTCGTCACATAGGATTTTTTATTTTGAAAATTTATATATGTTGATATTATTTTAGGATAATATAGAAATAAGATAAATTAATCTAGGAAAGATTCTATCTAAAATAAAGATGTTATCTATTATATATTAGGAATTATGATAGATCTAAAAGATATTATCTAAAATTAAAATAAATTATACAAAATTAGATATTAATATATTATATATTAAGATAGATATATTGATTTAGTTTCTCCAATTAAATTTCCATCTATTTATTTGAGAAAAAATTAAATTCGAATTTTATTTAAAATTAAAAAAAATATTTTATCTTTATTATTTTATCTATTTATGTAAAAGATTTATCTTACATAAAATTTTGATAAAAAAATAAAACTTTCAATCTAGATAATTACTTGCCTAAATTGACTTTTGATAAAAAAAAAGTGCTATCTTTTCCTTAATTTTCTTTTTGAATTATTTATATAAATATAAATAATTTTCTTATCATTAAAACATTTATTCTTTATTTATATTTTTTCATAGTTTTTTATCAAGTACATTTTTAATTTATATTCAAATTTTTTTAAAGGATTGAATGTGATAAAAAAAATTCACAAGAATTTTAGATTATTTTTACCTTTTTGTATTTTTTTGTAAAAGATTTTTAAAATTCAATGATTCTAATTCAAATAATTATTATTTATATTTTTGCATAAATAAATTATTGTTAAGCCATCAAAATTATAGTAGATTCACCTTAATAACTTTGGCTGCCTTTCACATAACAGTATGACACCAATTGTAAAATTTTATATAATTTTTTCTAATAAATATGTTTTTTATATTAAACTAAATCGTATTCATTAAATAAATTAAATATTAAATTCATGTAGTCGTGCATGGCACGACGGGTATAACTAGTATTACACTATAAGGTTCATTGAAAATCACAATGCGGTTCATGTAAATAACAATAGTATTTGACATAAACTGTATCAAATTTGGTCATTTTTGGTGGATTTGGAAACCAAATGACCAATATCCATTAGTTTACTTCAAATGTTAGGATGATCGGAGCTTGATGAACCCCATTAATACTAACATCATTATCAAGACCCTTCAATTGAACCCCATCAATACTATCATCATTATCCGAATTAAACAAATTAGGTTGACCGGAGCTTGATGAACAACCTACAATTAAAAAAAAGGAAAAAATTAAGCTAACTTATAAGCAACATGGAACACATAATGGACAATAAAAATGTGAAAAAAACGTTTTTCTTTTTGGTTCACAAATATTGTTATTACGGTTCATAATATTACACTATAAAGTTCATTGAAAATCACAATACGGTTCATGTAAATAACAATAGTATTTGACATAAACTGTATCAAATTTGGTCATTTTTGGTGGATTTGGAAACCAAATGACCAATATCTATTAGTTTACTTCAAATGTTAGGATGACCGGAGCTTGATGAACCCCATCAACACTAACATCATTATCAAGATCCTTCAATTTAACCCCATCAATACTATCATCATTATCCGAATTAGACAAATTATGTTCACCGGAGCTTGATAAACAACCTACAATAAAAAGGGAGAAAAAGAAGAGATCTAGTAAAAATGTGCAAAATACCGGTTTTCAGTTGGTTCACAAATATTGTCATTGTGGTTCATAATATTAAACAGGGAGGTTCACTGAAAATAACAATGTGGTTCATATAAAATAACAATACGAATTTTAAGTGAAGCGATCTAACAAAGGTCACAAGGATACTAATTGCTTATTCAAAACAATATCTTACTAGTCAATGTGGATAACTAGGCACATACATATACACAAAAGCATCATATCCAACAAAGCATACTAAGCATCATACGCACACATCCATTTTATCCACAAAGGGGGATTTGAACACTAAAACATCATCAATACATGAAAAGGTGTTGCAATTTGTCAACATTATCTTCATATCCACTAATTAGAATAATATAAGCAATATTGCAAGACATTTTAGCAAAACATGCTTATTGAGACATTTTATCAAACACTTTGTGGGCAATCAAATAAGTATACAAATTTAAATTCTAGTTTCTATAAAATTTTGTTTCCAATCCCATAACCAAGAGTACAACACATTTCTCCATGATCTCAAGCAACAAAGAACCCTAAACAACAACAAATTTAGTGATTATTTGAGAGCAATAAAGCATCCACCAAGCTAAACTCTTCTTAAGCACTCTTCATAATCACTTACCTAAATTCATTGTTTCTTTAATTTGGAGTAAGAGTTAGTATCGATCGAAGGGGAGATCGAGATCGAAGGGGAGATTGTGGTTGGCTGAAATCATGTACGAGAGTAGGAGAGATCGGCTACACGTAGGTTTAAGGGCTGGAAATTATAAAAAATAGAGGAGTGTGACAAAAATACCCTTCCAGCTTTAAAAAAATAGAGGAGTGTGAGTGTTGATAGCAGCCCATCTGGACCCTTAATCTCACAAAATCAACGGATGAGAGTTGTTCTCATTTCTTAGGATAAGAATTGTTCTCATTTGATCCCTAATCTATGTTTTAAATGTATCTTAAATTTATATAATATATTTATACTAATATGTTTAAGGGGCATATGTTTTAAATTTATCTTAATTTTTTTCTAAATTAGAATTTTATTTTAACTTATGAAATACAAAAATAATTTTTTATTAGAAAACAAACTAATGTAGTTATAAAATAACAAAAATTTATAAGTAAGGGGCACGAGTTGAACTTTTGCAAGAGGTCGGGATATCACTCGGAATAAATTTTTTTAGAGTACTATTTTTTTTGATTGGGTAAGGATCGATTAGGGTCGCCACAAGTACTACTTGGGCTCGCCTAGAGCATCCACTAGGGAGGAGAACTTGTTACTAACCAATTGTAGAGAATAATAGGCAAACCGCCGCCCGTGGGGTTCAAAACGGTGTCATCAGGTACTACCCAAAAGGCCAAATCGTTGAACTAAATGCAGAAAAACCAAAAACTCTAGGATTGGAATTTACTAAAAAAATCAAAGGGAAATTCCTTTTGGTACCCTTGTATTTTAGTCTTTTCCTTTTGGTGCCAAAAAAAAAATTATTCTTTTTGGTACCCTTATATTTTTAATTTTGTTCTCACCCTAGCCAAAAGTTGTCAATATCTTAATTTTCTCTTTAATTCTCTCCCAAATCCACCTCTATCTTCATATTTAAAGTGAAAATCATCCTTGCTTTTCATACTATGAAAAGAAATTTTTTTTTTCTTGGGAGAGAATTAAATATGAAGATAATTGCTTTTCATACTATGAAAAACAATTATTACAATTTAAATATGAAGATAGAGGTGGATTTGAGAGAGAATTAAAGAAAAAATTCAAATATTGGCAATGTTTAGCTAGGGGGAGAACAAAATCAAAAATATAAGGATATCAAAAGGAATAAGTTTTTTTCTTGGGCACCAAAAGAAAAAGCCTAAAATACAAGGGTACCAAAAGAAATTTCCCAAAAACAAATGACGCAAAAAACTCATTTTATAATTTTATTACGTGCTTGTGGGCCCCGCCAATCAGTGGAAATTTAAATTTCAAAGGTTGAGATTTCCGTGAAACCCAGCGCCTCCGGCAACGTTACCACTTCGAAGCAAAGCAATTATTCCATAAACCTTGCAATTTGAGTCTACTAATCGTGCTGCTCTCGCGCAAATACTCAACTCCCTCCATTTCTCTCAATCTTTCACTCACGCACAATCATCCGGAGAAGAATGCAAATGGCTGAACCGACTTGTCTGATGCGTTCATTATCTCAACCGTCTGAGAGTTCTCGCAATTTCAACGAGGTATTTTTTTTTTTCCGAGTCTGCCTGGTTATAATTTTATATTTTTGGAAATTTCCGAGTTTCACTCCGCATTTCGCTTCTGAACCTAATTCCATTTTCTCTCTCTTCTTGGTTTTTGGTATTAGTCTTCCTTTTATTCTTGTGCATTGCCCTTACACTCTTGAAAAATGTCTGTTTCTGAAATTGTTCGATAAAAAATGAAGTTTAAACTTCTCCAAATTGGTCACGTTTTTCTATGTCGATCTGACATTGGATCTCGAATTCCGCAATAGGTGCTTCTTTTGCTTGTGATTCTCCTTCATTTATTCAGTCTGTGATTTTTTCCTAAAAATTGTGCTCGAGGGAGGGAGACTAACAGTATTTTAGGAACGAATTTGTTAAAGTTAGGTTATTTTAATGATTGAAGCATTTAATGCGGATAATTGATTAAGATACTGTATGATTCATAGGGGGATTCAACTCGTTGTCTTGGTGAGTCAATCTCCTTCGGGAGGTATATGTCAGAGCCGTTGGCATGGGAGAAGTGGTCAGCTTTCTCTAACAACCGCTATTTAGAAGAAGCTGAAAAGTCCTCAAAACCTGGATCTGTGGCCAAAATGAAAGCTTATTTTGAAGCTTACTACAAGAGCATTGGTAGCAGGAAACGGGCAGCCCAGGTTGAGGATTCTGGCAAAGCCAGTGATTTGGAAGTTAAAGGTGTAGCTGAACATTCATCTTGCTCGGCTTCTGACACGTCGCAAGAGAATGGTTCAGCCTCTGATAAACCTAGCAAAGAAGAGGATTGCAATTTGGAGGAATGTCACATATTAGAAGACACTGGATATGTAGCACCAGTAATAATAACTTTGGACAGTTGTGCTCAGGCTGAAGTGCATTGTTTAGATGATTTGGAGGGTTGTGCCCAGTTTGAAGCAGCAAAACCTTCAGATGACTTGGAGAATACTGTTCAGCTTGAAAGGCAACCTTCAAATGAGTTGGAGCAATTCAAGTGTACCCCAGAAGTGGAATCCTTTAAGGTGCTTGTCCACTTGTTTCTGTTGTGTCTGTTGTGTTTGGATGATACTTTCTCAATTGTTTTGTCCTTGTTCAAATGCCACAGGAAGGTGATGATCTAGAAAAGTTGAACTCTGAGATGAAGTCAGGAAATTCAAACATTGGGAGATCAGCTAATAATAGCAAACCACCAAAATCCTTGGAAACGGAATCTTCAAAGGTACCTTTTCCACCTTGTTCTCTGGTTTCGTAGTGCTTGGCTATTTCTTAAATACAAACTCCTTTGCTCAAATTCTGCAGAAGGCTGGTAATCAAGAAGGGTTGAACCTAAAGATCAAGAAGCTACCAGATTCAAACCCAAGAACATCACCTTATTGCAAACCACTCCCAATCTCTTCCGGCAAAGTTGTTGCTTCTCACCCTACAAAGGAAGGGTGTGTCACTCCTAGCAACAAGAAGCAGTCAAAAGATACCTTACACTTGAAGGCATTGCCTTCCAAATCAATAAATAAGCCAATTAAGTTTGGTCCCCATGCTGATGTGATAAAGAAGAGCTCCCGAATAGTCCAAAAGTCTCTAACTGAGAATCCTCTTACACCATCAGCTAAGATCACGAGAGGCAAGGCAACTCCTTCGCAAACTCCCAATAGGGTGTGTGAGTTTTAGTTCATGCCATTAGTTATATATGTGTGTGTGTGTGTGTGTGTATATATATATATATATATATTGTTTTCTTTCTGCATTTTAGTATTGTCCTAAACTGGTTTGTGCTTAAAAATGCAGGCATCTGTTGTTGGAAAACCAACCCCTCAAACAAAAGTTGGAAGGTAAATATCTCACATTCACTCTGGATCTTAATGTACCAATTTATATGATTGGACTTCAAATATGAGGCTGCAATGTTTACCACAGGAGTGTATCAACACCTGGTCGTTCTTTATCTAGGAGCAGAGCAAGAGGCCCAGAATTGCCACCACCTTCATTGAAGTAAGTAGCTAATAAATTGCTATAATTCACTAGCCATTCCAAATAGAGTTTAATCTTTTTTTAACTGACTTTTTTCTCCTTACTTAATGCCATAAAAAGAAATGAGCTGTTTTTTTATTTTACGTCCCGATTCCAAAGTTAATTTTTCATCTTTGGAGCATTGTGTTGGCTTTCCTGAATTATTTGGCCATTTGACAGCAACAAGAAACCCTCTAGCTCATGTGGATTCAAAGAACGTGCTTCTATTACATTCTCACCTTTCAACTTCAGGACTGAAGAAAGAGCAGCAAAACGTAGAGAGGCAAGAAGAACGTTCTCCAAATCTAGTGTTTGAACTTACTGCTCCTTCACCAACTGACTGATAGCTGATATATTCTGTTGCTTCTTCTACTAGTTCTTCCTAAAGCAGCAGGAGAAGGAAGCTGAGAAGACCCAGCAGCAAGAGAAAACCAAGGTTGTTGCTCAACATATTTCCTGAGCTCAGGCTGGCATTTTACATATTTGAATTTTGAATTGCTGAAAAAACCTTTTTTAGGATTCTTGTTGGTAAAAAGCAGGGAGGGGGGGAAAAAAAAAATCAATTCTATAATTAATATTTTGCTGCAGCAGGAGCAGGTGAACACGGCCAGGAAACTGCTCCATACCATAGGCCTAAAAGCTAAATCATCAGTAGATAGCAATATCAAATCTTCAAGGCAGGAAACATGCATGCTTCCTCAGCCGAGGCCTTTGAAAAAGACTGATGCATTGAAACTGAAGGACAGGAAGAATGACCTTCCTCGCTATCAGTCCGCCTCACTATCCAAGAGGATCAGACATGAGAATGCATCACCAAACATCATTTGAGATTCGAGTTACCAATATGATATTCAACATTGATAATGAGAGGGAGGATTATCAGGGCTACATCCCATGGTCCCCCACCTCCCCCAAACAAAAAAGGGGCAAATTTCTTTGAACAGATATATACAAAGCGCAAGTCCACTACTGTATCATCTCATTTACTAAACACTCATATATGAAGGAAAGTAGATGTTGTAATTTTCAATAGTATCAGCGGTAAAAGCCCTTATTGCTTTTGTGCTTCATTCATATACGAAGCGCAAGCCCTTATTGCTTTAGCTTTTGAGCTTCATTCAAGCTGAAGGGATTAAAATGAAGAATGCATATTTCAGTACTGATAATCAACTGCATTCACAACTGATAATGCAATAACACCATTACCTGGATATATAAAACACCATTATGCAAAGAGGCATAATATATAAGAAAAAAGAAAAAACACACATACACAACTGATAATGATGTGCATGTTGGATTATTATATGGTGTCAATCACCTAATTTAGAAGTTCCGTTGCCTGGAAGAAATAGGAGCATATTTTTCTTGAAGATGTCTCCTCACCAGAAATTGAAAGTAGTCATGAAATGAATAGACCTTGATCTACAACAGCATATTCAATTGAGTCACCAAAATACTCAAAGTTGAATCTTGGTTGCCCATACAAGCAGATAGGGGGAGCCTCATTGCAAAAATCAGGAAAATTGTACTCAGGAAACCCTATGTCATCAAATCCCATGCTTGCAGTTGCAAAATTATCACCTTGGAGCAAATACAAGTCCAACTCATCAGTTAAGGATCCAAGAGCTGATGATTCACTACCTGAAATATGGCTTCTTGGTTCTAACTCAGAACCAGATGGACCATTCTGAGCGGCATTCTGACTAATGCCAATTGAACTATTGCTAGTGAGTCCAAATATGTCAAGTGGTTGCTTGATTATGCTGTTGCTGATCTTGGGACTCAGAAGCTTGCTGTCTATGGTTCCTACATCGTCTCTCTTGGAAACAGATTTTCTTGAGCTGAGACAAGTATCCGGCTGCTGTGGAACATGAACTATCATTTCATTGCAGAAACAATCTTCTAACCGGCTGAGTACCTTACTCTCATTCACAAAGGGCATCTCCAGTACTTGTTGATGAGGCTTGTACTTAAATTCTGACGGTGAATGTTTTACTTGTCTACCCCAAGTGAACTGAGAGGCAAGGGAAGAATCAAACTCCAGATAACTGGTCTTGGGTTTTGGTGATCCAATAGAATTGTCAAGTCCCATATTAGGACGGCATGTTACTCTGTGAACATCTGAGATGTCACTTGTGAAAGGATTCCCGGGTTCTGCCAATGGCCATATGGTGATACCATTTGGACCAATTTCACGTGGTTTTGTATCTATACTCTGTACTGGTGGTTTATAATCTGGAGATGAAAAGTTGACAACACTGGCCTCAGATTGTTGTGCAGCAGTCCGGTTCTGAATTCCAAAACCTCCCCCATAATCCTTTGGAGACACAGGTGAATACTTAAATCCTCCTCCACATGAATTCTTCATTTCGTTTTCTTTCCCCAACCTACTTAAGTAAAGGCGATACTTCTGCATAGTGGGGAAGTATTTTCAGGGTTACAAGAGATTTGGGGAATTCTTATACCACTGAATTAGAGAGAACTTGTGGCTTATCTAAGAAGGGAATATAGATGCAATGCAAGTGACTTATATATCATGAACATGAGAATTAATTTTCCACATTTATCTCCAGCATTAACAGTGGTGATCATGGCAAATATTATCTCCAAATGCTTTGAGGAAATGCAATTTTGAACAATTGTTGTAATATAAAATGAAGGGGTCCACATGCAAGAGATTTACCTGCAAATGGCTTGCCACATTTTCTCTCGTTAACCATGGCACATTCATCAAGTCAAGTATCTTTTTCGGTCCCACTTCTGCGAATGAAACGACAAGGATTATGTTATGTGATGCATGCCATTGAGGAGGACTGAATCAAATCATAAATAACAATTTAACAACTTACTGTCAAAACCTATCTGATTCACAGCTTTAACAAATTTCTGATGCAGATCAACGGACCAAACAACTCTAGGCCTCTTTCCAGAAAAATCAGTCGAGTCTCTGTCACCATGTTTGCTGTCTAAAACCTTCCTTTTCTTTAAGAAAGTAGGATCAGCGCAGCTTAAGAAGTGCCCGCCATCTGACAAGTCAGCTGCATATCTGAATAGACGAAAATCGTCGTCATCATCATCATCATCATCATAATCAACATTGTCATGACTTTCAGTGTCTCTAATTTCATGCATCCTCTTTCTCAACACATGCTGCCATATGTTTTTCAGCTCTTTCATCCTTATGGGTTTCAGTAGGTAATCACAGGCTCCATGTTGTACACCTTTCATTACTCTGCTTGTTTCTCCATCCACTGACATCACTGCAGAAAGCCAGAAATTGTACAAAAAGAGTTAGATGACTGAAAGATTATCTGTGCAACATCACCTAACTTGCTGACAAACATAAACATACTAATAACTGGTAGATCCATCTCAAGTCCAACATGCTCAAGGAGCTTGAAACCATCCATGTCTGGCATGTTGACATCACTGATAACAATATCAAATCCATCTTTTCTTTCCCGGAGTAGTCTAAGGGCTTCTCTTGCCAGGCCACATGTAGTGACTGGACATAAGAAGATAAAAAGGGCAAGAAAATCAGTAAAACCAAGTTTACTTTCCATGATTAAAACTGCAAAGTAAATCCAAGATTATATGGAGATTTTTAATTATTAACTGTTGAGTATCTCCACCAAGTTCCAAGCATCATTACTAGAAGAAGAACATCAAATTACATTTTCCGGTGTTTTATTTATTTATTTTTATGTCAAAAAGCACTGCTGATGCTATTTCAGCATCTTACTGATAATAAGTGTAAGATAATCTCAATTGTAACATATTAATCTCCCTTTTTAAAGTTTTAAGAGGCCATTCATTTCTGGACGGTGGAAAGAAGAAAAGAAGACTTTACAACATCAGATAACAGTACAGCTTGATGTACAATAGAGGTAGTATTTGTCAAACTTAGCTTTCTGCTCTCAGCAATTCTTGTCAAATCCAAAAGCTCTTCCAGGAGCCCAAATGTATAGAACAATTAAAGGAGGCCTAACCCTATTCCTTCTCTACTAAGTCAAATCCTTATCTGATAAACCTAAAAAAAGATCAAAGAAGAATATTTGGTTTCATGGTAGGACTCCAATTGAATATGATGAGATAAGAGGTACATGACATGGGTTCATGGTGTCACACAGCAATTCAAGGCAGACTTCAATGTAAAATTGTAAATCATATGCAGAAATATCACATGAAATTCACAAATTGCTTGAAGTCATCATAATTTTGACAGCACAGTATCAACCAATTAGCACCAGACAGACTTGAAAATTACAATAGACAAAAAGGAGATCTTTCCTCATAGCAAGCGTGCATATTTAGAAAAAATTATCTCACTCTATACTCAATACGAGTGCATAGTTATATTCAGCCAACAACAGTTGAAAACTGCTGAATAGCATATACACTGTCCTGTCCACAGAATGTCAAAGCATATATTCTTCCATATTATTACTAACTAGCAAGCTAACACTTTAATGTCAAAAATTGAAGCATGTTTTATGGCTAATAACACCATTATTAAAAGCCATACAAAACCCACAAAGCAAACTAGAAGAAAGAGCAAGTGACCTTCATAGGAGCATTTCTTGAGCATCTTCTCAAGAATTTTCAACCAGGTAGGATCATCATCCACCACAAGCACTCGAAGGCCTGCAGGGAACGAGAACCCACTTTCCACCATCATCATCATCTCAGAGCCACAAACAGACCCAAAATTTAAAATAAAATCAAAAATCAAAAATCAAAAATCAAAGGGGATTAATCTGCAAGTTGGAAGAAGGGGCTAGCTCTACAAGTCCTAACTCACGTGTCATAAGTTGCTAGAGATAGAGCAAATTCATTCCCAAATCCCAACCATAAATGGGTGAATTTTGTTGGTTATAAAAAGTAGGGTGGGAGAAGAAATTCCTTCTTTTTGTGGGTATTAAAATAAAATCACTTTCTGATAGGATCCAAGCCAATACCAATTACCAATCAACACACCCAGAGAGAAACAAAATAAAAAGGGTTTCTGGTGGGGGTTTTCTTTTAGGGAAAAAAGGGGGAAGAATTGAAAGGGACAGAGCAGAGAAGAGAAGAATTGAAAGGCTCCTCCGAGTTTGAGGTTTTTGCCTTTTTGTTTTGAGTGGGGGAAGAGAAGGTATTTGTGTAGAAGGAACGCAGAATAACGAATATTGGCGCCGGCTACAACAGAGAGGCCCAGCCCCCACAACAATTCAATGAACTAGGCTAATAGGCTTACTGTGTTAACGGTCATCGCTACAATTTCCCTCCGTTTTCAGCTCCCCTCAAACACATCTCACTTTCCACGCTTCTTCCCCTCCACATCTCACAACTCCCATCCGTACTCCTACACTTAGCCCCCTAACTAAGGGTGTTTTCTGTAATGAACCGTAATTGGACGTTTCATAAATCAATTAAATCTTGTGTACTTGGGTTTTTGGTGTATCAAAAAGTGTTAACTTGAGTTTGGTTAAAAGTTTTCGATCAACCACAAACAAAGTAGTCAAGTAGGCTGAATTCCTCAAAGGACTATCTCAAAATATTTACTAGCTATAGTACCCCAGTTAACCCCATTGAAGTGGAAGAATAATCACCATCGATCGACCAAGAAATCAATGATACAAATAGTATTAAGCTTACTACAACATTTGCGAATGTATCCTGATTCTTGAATGTTTATAAATTTTTTCCTTTAAGCATTTTAACCACCTGAAATGATATAATCAAGTATAAATATCAAATTGTAAAACGTGAACACGCCGTAGTAATATATGGACACGTGCAACTTATACATGAAATTCGAAACCCTGGTTGAACATGAACTACTAAAACATAAATCTTCCATGCTAATATATGAATATATGTATATTATATGTGAACCTACGATAAACTAAATACCTATATCCAATGTTCTAAAAAACGTTAGGCGGTGGGATGGGACGTGACTTAGCACCTAGACACTAGACGGAGGCCTAAGCGATTAGTATGATTTTTATTATATAGGGTATTATATGTAATTGGTTAGAACATATAAAAAAGAGAACAATCCCATTACAATGTCTTTGTATAAGTTCAAGTCTAGAGCCAGCCTAGCTCCCGCCTAGAGTCCGCCCAAGCCGCCTAGTTTATCTAGCCTATACAACTCGCCTATGCACCCGCCTAGCCCGCCTAGGCGCTCACCCAACCCACCTAGGCCCCCGCCTAGCTCGTCTAGCCGCCCAGGCATCTGCCCAAGGAAATCGGAATGACGGACCACCGCCTAACGTCTCGGCGACCACCTAGACCCTTTTTAGAACAATTCCTATATCTGAATTTTATAATGATTATATATGAAGCTCGACTTATTATATTATGAACATGTGAATCAAATATGTGAACATCTTGTAAATTTTCATGTTTTTTGAGTTCAATGAAAAAAATAGAAAAAACTAAATTTAAAATTAAAAAATTGAAAAATTAAAAAATAAAATATCGAAAATACCATTATACCCATAATTTTAGTTATTTATCTTTCTAATCCAAGGGTCTTCATTGTCTTTAGTTTTCATGTTAAGGAGTATTTTCATTTCAATCACCCTCACTAAACCAATTACTAATGAAGAGATCAAACATGCATTAATTAACATAGGTAGTGAAAAATCTATGAAGAAAAAAACTTGACAACAAGCCACTTTAGATCAAACATGACATTCGCACATGATATTTGTTAAAGGGGAGACGGGCCCATTTGTCAAGCCTAGCATACAAGTCCATTGGGTTCCATCTCAAAATCAATTGGTGATAGGAGGAGTGATCAATGTCCTTAGATATTAGTTTGTTTTCTCTCCCAACTTCCCATGTGGGATTCACAATTGAACCCCAACAATCTCCCCCTCACTTGTGAATCCCTCACAAGCTCGAACGGCGGACCCTCCCGGTCCCTAAGCCGAACCATCGGCTCTGATACCCCTTTTACGGAGGAGACGAGCCCAATTGTCAAGCCTAACATGCAAGCCCATGTGGTTCCATCCAAAACCAATTGGTGAGAGGAGGAGTAATCAATGTCCTTAGATACTAGCTTGTTTTCTCTCACAATTTCCCATGTGGGATTCACAATTGAACCCCAACAATATTATCATCTTTGTTAAGGCCATTAATTTGCATGTGGTAAAATCAAAGATATCATAGATGAATACTTCAAAGTCACAAGACAAAAAGTCATTTACTATAATCACATACAACGATCCTTGGATGGCTAATAATCAATGGAAGAATTAATAAAGATGGAGAAATTAAGCAAAGTGTAAGAAATTACACGCATTTACCATGCTTCTCCCATTTGTGAAGCACGTATTTTGTAACAATTGTAAGATATACCCTATTTCTTCCATAAATGCCCCTCAAATTTGGATATTGCTAAAAATAAGACAAAGTAAATGCATATTTTCTTCTATTTTTTCTTTTAGGTTAAAAATATTTTACTTTTCAATATCAATTCATAAACAACATCATTTTCAAAAATTAGTTAGAGATTGGAAAATATTTTCATTTCTCTTGCCTAATTCCAAATCCACTTGAGTCCTAACATTGTACTTCATTTCTCCCTTATTCCAGAGAAGATCAACAACGATGTGGGACGAGTTTGCTGAGGTCGACAATGCTAATATTTAGAGAGATGGAGGAAGAGGTGGCTTGAATAACTTTGCACATTGGCCTAAAATGGCTTCACACGAATTAGTAGATGGAGGTACCAAGATCCACACAGACTAATCAATGCACATCTAATCCAATGGAGGTATGATTGGAACTCGTCGACAATGCATGAGAGGAGCATGTCGAAGACCACATGCCTTTTGACAAAGCCAACCTCGAGTTCTATGTAATAGCAAATTGATTGCTTTAGATAATGCTTCATACTCTATAATGTAATAGAAGCGAGAGACCTTAATCAGTTTTGAGGTTTTTTTTTTATATTTTAGACGTACATAATATAAAATTAGGGGTCTAAGTTCTTGAAGAAAAAATATGAAGAAATTGAGTAAAGTGTAAGAAATAATTGATTTTAATTTCAAATGGTTTGGTTTGCTTTGGACTTTGGAGTTAGTGGTGTTGTGAATTGACATTCATTTTTTTAATAATTTGTGTCCAATTAGCTTTATAAAGGTAGATTTGGAAGCAAATCTAAGACACTATTAATGCACACTGATTCATTATATTGTAGAATGAAATCTATATAAGAAGAATCATCATGTTATTGAGAATCAGATTTGTAATGAATAACAAGGCTTCTATGATTGATTTCTTTTTCTCCAAAGAGTTGTTCTTGCAAAACTAAAACGCTTTCATGTATATGAGGCTCTAGAAATTTAATTTTATGTTGTTTCTTACTTTGCAAATTGAGAATTTGTTGGATTAGTAATAGACTACTAGACAATTGTTTTAAAAAAAATTGTCATATTTTGAATAATATTTATCTTATATACAATTAATTAGTCCTCCATATTTCTCTACCACGCCAAAGATATTGCATTTTGACTTCAATTTACTACCTATATAACTCTTTTTGCTTGATTTAGTTAGCATTATATTAAGACATTGATTAATAATCATTCTTTGATTGTGGGTTTTCACTCTCTACTGGAGTCAAGATTATAGTTGAAGTTGTGTTTATGTATGCTGATTTTGATGTCCTTAAATTTTGATTTGGTGTGTTGCTATTTTTTTGGACTAGCTAAACTTTATTTGATTTTGATGCAAGTCTTTGAAATTTGGGGGCATTTTTAAGATGTGAAGTCTAGTCCATTTGCTTGGTAATTGACCGTTTTTGCATTTTACGTGAACCCCTTGTAAGGCTAGAATTTTGTATATTCCTTCTGTTCTTTTAAATATTTACTAATTCAAAACTATTAGCAACTTGATTGATTGATCTTATGGTGATTGATAAATTGAAGATGTAACAAATTTTTAAGCCATTTTTTGTTGTATTTAGTGTAAATGGTTGGAATATTGGGTCTGAGGTAAAAAGATTGAAGCTTCCTTGTTATGTTAAAACTCTTGTCACTTAATGACAAATCTTATTATTGTAATCAAACCACTACCAACCTTCTTTCCATCATGTAAGCAGGTTCATGTTGACATAAAAAAAAGAGTTTTTTTGCAAGAACTCTTTAATGTTATTGTCACTTATTGTTAACATGGGAATGGAATATATTAACGACATATCAACCAAGGGAAAATATTCTACCATTGAGTAATTATGATCAGATTGTAACAAAAACACTTGTCAATTAGATATTAGTTGACAATCATGAGATGTTGTAATTTTTTAGGGGAATGTTTGTATGAGTGCAAGTCTTAAAGTTTTTTTACGTCAAAAAACCTTAATTGACCAACCACATGTGATAATTTCTTCAAACTTATTAGCTTTAATATTTCGTCTATCATATATGAATTCACTTGTCAACCTTTGAACAAGTGATGTCACTACCAATGACATGTCAAGAATGACATTCATTCTACTTTAAAATTTAATGCCATAAGTGAAGTATTTTAAAATATCAATCTTAAAATCCAAAGTGAAAATTATTTAGAGAGTGTGAGTTATAAGTATTATCAATTAGAAGCATTTTGTAAGAATTAGAAGGACAAAAAAAGAAGTAAATGTTCATATTTGTACAAATGCAATTTTTAGTTTATTTAATGCTATATTTGACCAACCACTAAGTTGATTTACAATATTAATGCTAAAATTGACCAATCCCAATGAACGATTATTTTAATATTGTCTTGAGCAATTCCAATGAAAAATTAAGTTTGAGTATTATGATTTATAGGCGTTAGGGTAAGTAGAATTAAGTGTCAGGATTATATGTTATGTTTGTCATAAGAATGAAAATACATTATTACTCGATTATGATAATTGTCATGAACTCTTTAAAACTTTTAACAAATTTTTTTGTAGCAACAATTGCTAGTACAATGAATGCATGAGCGCACATTGAGCACATATCTCCCAAAATAACAATTTCACTTCCATAAAGTTATGTAGTGAAAATAAATTTACTTATACATCAACTTAGGGTCCGTTCGGCGGGTTTTATTTTGAACTTATACAGCTTTATTTAAGCTTATGGTAAAAAAATAAAGTTCTGAGATGGTGTTCGGCGTTGGGAGTTGAGGGAGCTTACAAGAGCTTATACAAGCTAATGGGAGTTGAAATCTTGGCCAAAAAATCAACTCCCCCCTCCGAGCTTATACAAGCTTATACGACCTTATTGTGTTTTTTCCTTCTAATGCCCTCCAAATTCAATTTAAAAAAAAAATCTCTAAAATGTGGATATTTATAAATATACCCATTTTGGTAATTTTACATCATCTTTTTATAAAATCAGTCTCAATCAACTCTATCTACCGAACACCTACATATTTTTTTATAAAAATAAGCTAATAATTTCAACCCCTAAAATCAACTAGTAAAATCAGCATCAATCACCGAATCAGCATCAACATCAACATCAACTCATATCAGGCTTGAAGCGCCGAACGGAGCCTAAAATACCAATTAATAATAGGAATTTTCCTTTTGATACCCCTAAATTATAATCTTTTTCTTTTGGTGTTCTGAAAAAAAGTTTTTCCTTTTGATACCCCTCTAGTTTCTAGCAAGTATCTCCGTAACCTAATTAAGACATTTCCGTCCAAGAAGACCCCATTTCCGTCCATTTCAGATAAAAAATAAAAATAAATTAGAAATCAGATTTCCTTCGACAGTCCAATTACTCGATTGAAGCACGAGCGAAGACGTCAGGGAGGGAGGAGGCTGATGACGACGTCGACAGAAGAGCAGTGAAAGTGTCGGGACTGAAGTGGTCGGCGACCGGCGAGGGAGCAGCCCCCGACCTAGCAGCGGGCGACTTGAGCAATTTGAGACAAGAAGAAGGTACAAATCTTCGACGCAACAGACCCAATCTGAGATCCAATTTGAGTTTAAATTTAAGCTTGAGTTCCAAGTTGATTGATTTGGGTTCCTACTAATTATTGAAGTCTGTGTGAACTAAGTAATTAAAATGAAAATATTTTTGGGATGCTTTACAGAACATGAGGAAGAAAGGAAGAGGTTTTGCCCCATCAAAATGAAATACAACACAACAAACAAACAGTGCAAGGCCCCCAATTGGAATGTTCATTGATTTCAATTTCCCCTAGATTTGATTGTTTTACTCGCTTCTTAGATGGAAGTTTGAAATATTTTAACTGAATTTCAAAGATTTGCTGGTGTGAATAAGAAAATGAACTTCCAGATCTTGAAGAGGATCCTTGTACTGATTTAGTCAAGAGCATGGAGCCCACTCTGTATACTTCCAGTTTTTGATTTCGAATTTATTTTTATTTTTTTTTTATCTAAAATGGACGAAAATGGGGTCTTGGACGGGAATGGCTTGAATTAGGTTACGGGAGGTACTTGGTAGAAACTAGAGAGTTACCAAAAGGAAATTTTTTTTTTTTTCAGGACACCAAAAGGAAAAGATAATAACTTAGGAGTACTAAAAGAAAAATCCCTTAATAATAAGACATTAAGTAAAAAACATTAAAATTTCCATTTGTGCTAAAATGTACAATTACACATGATTTTCAAGTAATATTTAATTTATTTCTTTGTTCAAATCGACAAGATCACACTTATTCAACATCATTATATTTCTCATTGGTTAACAAGGCTCAATAATTGATAATGTTCAGTTATAGTTTTAACACTTCAAAGTAAAAGAAATATTTTTGAAATGTCATTGGTGACATTGTTTTTGTGTTTGTCAATATTAGTGATAATATTAAAATTTCAATATAGGGGTGATGTTAACATGCATGAAATTAAAAGGAACGTCGTTAATGTGAAAATTTAAATATGTGTTAAAATATTAATAACTTATAGTACATGACTTATTGACAAGGTTTTATGTAAGTAAAATGATTAATTTAAAAAATATATGGAATCTTATCTAAAGTATCGATGCTAAAAATTCATGTAAAGGTCTTAAAGAATTCGTGATAGCCAACCTATTCGTGTAATATATACTTTCCTTTCCCAAAAAAATAACTCACAATCTTGACACTTTATTCGTCAAAGACTTGTTCAATAAAACAATGTGTTACATCTTCTCCAAATAAGCGTAAGCTTTATAGCATCTAAGCAACTCAGAGGTTTGAATAGGTTAATATGTAAAAGGTGAAGAATTTAGCGAAGCCTAACCATGCAATTTGTTACGCATAAAATACAAAATCAAAAATTTCCAAGCATACCTCAATACATGTCTAAGAGTCTTGATAAAGGTGTCGAATGAACTTCACAACCATAAATCTGAGGTGACCATGCAACATCAACGCCAAGACACAAGCATTCCCAAGGCCAACACCAAGGCAACAAGAGAGCGAGCTGCTGAGGGGCGCGCCGGGCGTGACGAGGCCGACCACGACGTCCCAACTCTAGGTGAGGCCACCATGATGCGATCCTACATAGGCTCAACCCGGGTTTTTATGAGTCCAAAGCGCACATACTATTATTTATGAGTCCAAAGCGTCCTTCTTGGTCTTAGATTAAGTCTATTTATTATTATTATTATTATTATTATTATTGTTATTGTTATTATTATTATTATTATTATTATTATTATTATTATTATTATTATTATTATTATTATTATTATTATTATTATTATTATTATTATTATTATTATTATTATTATTATTATTATTATTATTATTATACTCGAAATAACTTACAAAGTCAATCAAATTACACAAAATTAGTGGGAAGTCGAGATACAATCTGGGCCCCCACTCCTCTAGTTATAGCAAAGCCGATTTGGTGAAGATATGAGCAACAACACGAGTTCCAATGTCTTGAGTCTTAGAAAACTGTTGAACCCGCTTCAGCAACACTACAACATCCTTATCCAGTTCCCCCAGAGAAGAAAAGGAGAAAGGAAGAAAACCATAACCAAAAGCCCGACAACTAGCTTCGTACTTGACCCTCTTTCGATTAGCCGATTCAGCCACAACTCGCCACGAAACAAAGTTAGAAAAACCGGATTGTGTCAAAGGAGAAGATCCTGTCAAGTCAACACATACATCATGACCTCGGTCCCAAGAATAGAGTAACACATCTGTAGGTCGGAGAGCTCCATCGTTCCCGCCAGACAGTCCAATATCAACCTCTTTCTTTGCCGAAATCCCAAATCGATAACTAATATCAACAAGGGTATCCCGAACAATAATATTTTGATGTTTAATACCTACAATACCAGCACATGACACCGCATGATCCCCAAAGATATCCCCATCAAAAACCCTGGAGCAAGCAGAGCATGGTGTCGAAATATAGAACAGAGGAACACCCAACCGATAACAAAACACACAACGGTAAGTCCCTGTTGCGATTTCCAGAAGGCCGATTACCGAGGAGATAACATGATTGCACGATCAACTAAATACAGTCTAGATGGATTAGAGTAGCAGAATTCAACCCAACGTGAAATGGTCGGACAATGAAGACTAACTTCACGTAACATGACTGCACGATCAACTAAATTGAAGGCATTTTGAAAATCCGCCAACAACATTGAAAGACCAACATCAGTACCGCGATCTTCAATTTACCGATTCACAACATGGAGAATTGCCTCACCACCTACAGGAACCCCAACACCAAATTGAAGACCATCAAAATAGCTTCCCAAAGATTGGCCAACCATAACATCGTCTACCTTCGAAACCAGACGCCTCCAGACAATAC
Source organism: Fallopia convolvulus (assembly GCA_964016875.1). Taxonomy (NCBI): domain Eukaryota; kingdom Viridiplantae; phylum Streptophyta; class Magnoliopsida; order Caryophyllales; family Polygonaceae; genus Fallopia; species Fallopia convolvulus. Next base: position 25,359,026 of record OZ024721.1, on the reverse strand, counting down.
CCACATCTATAGGACGAATACCCCCACCAGGCTTAAGAAGAGGTGTGAGAGGAGCACTTGCAATATACTCACTCTCCCAAATCCATAAGAAATTTTCCAGCTAGAAAGAGATTAACCACCCAAGAAATAGAGCCAACTACCTCATCTGAAATAGCCACATCAGCACCACTCAAGCAATCCATAAGGTGTTGAGCACGTAAACCGTCCCTACCACATGATGTGCCACGGGGAAAACTCTTAATTCGGTCCAAAACAACAAAATAAGTAGCGATAAGATGATGATGATCAACAAGTATATCAAGCAAGGATGAAGCTGGAGAGATGGGGACCGCTCGAAGCCAAACTGAGGTGTGATCTCCCTGCTACGATTTCCACAATGCCGATTGCCGAGGAGATAAAGAAAAGGTAGATTCTATAGAAGCCGTAACCTTTGTGAAATATATATCTGGCAATTTTTCATTAGTTTAGGGGCAGGGACCTCACTAGGATTACTCAAAAATTCAGAATCCACATTTCTATTAAAAAGACTCAACGCATCATCAAAGGCATGACTAAGACAAACAACGCCAGCATTCCGAAGAAGCTTTGTTTGAAAACCGGTAGGTTGTAACCGAGAAGAAAGAAATGCATAATGGAGAACATCACCTGCAGAATAAACACCAAGCCCTCCATATGCAAAAGGTAAGGTGGCAAGTCGCCATTGCCAATCGCCAAACCCATGTCCCGAAGCAGTAACAATACGCTTCAAAGAAGATCGAAGAGCCCCATCAAAAGTGCGTTGAGCCACCTCAAAATAGCAGGAGGTCAAGTACACAAAGCAAAGTAGAGTTTAGAAACTCCGGTACATGCCCTAAGTAACAACAACTCACACTGAGGATCATTAAGGTTAACAACTTTGTCCATAAGCATAATGGTCTTGGTCACCCTCAACATTACAAGCTCTCCTCTAAAAGCAGAATTGGAACTGGCCGGACCACCAAGCAACTTAACACCATGCAAAGGTCGAGCAATATTAGTGGGAAAGACACCCAAAAGCCTGCTTCAACCGTCTTCTATAGGCAAAAAACTTCAGTTTTTTCCATATTGAGATGTAACCCTAAACGAGGCCCTTCCTCCATAACCAAATGCAGAACCTTCCCGACCACCAAGGTGTCACAAATAATAGTGCCGTCCTCCAAATACCACGCCTGAAGACATACATCAAAGGCATCTCTGATTTTACAAACTAGGGGTTGTAAAACCAAAGCAAAAGGCAGAGGACCAAGGGGGTCACCCTGCTGCACCCCTTGAGACGACCATAAGGTTTTCTCCCCATAATACAATCTAGATAGATTAGAGTAGCAGAATTCAACCCAACGTGAAATGGTCGGACAATGAAGACGAATTGCACGTAACATGACTGCACGATCAACTAAATTAAAGGCATTTTGAAAATCCACCAACAACATTGAAAGACCAACACCAGTATCGCGATCTTCAATTTACCGATTCACAGCATGGAGAATTGCCTCACCACCTACAGGAACCCCAACACCAAATTGAAGACCATCAAAATAGCTTCCCAAAGATTGGCCAACCTGATGCGTCCCTAGGGTCACAAGGGGCGGATCTAGGCTCGAAATGTCCGGATCTTCTCTAACGGATAGTAACCGGGATAAATACGAGACCACAAAGTGGACTCGCGGGCCTCTAATGCTCGTCAGAATGAGGGTGGGGCGAGACAAAGGGATAGAACGTCGGCCCACGTAGGGACTCGACAACGGAACCGGGGTGACGTCGGGCCAAATGAGAAGGAATCTCACTCTACTTTAACTTAGCTAAATTTGATGTAAATAATACAAGGGGGCGTGGCTCTTTTATATAGAGGAGGCCACACGAAACCCTAGAAGCTAGTTGAGAGTGGACTAGGGTTAGCAACATGCTAGGCCTAACATCCAAGCCCAAAATACTACTAATAGTAACTACTAAAAATAGAAAGTTACAATCTAGCCCTAATGGCCTAATGAGCCTTATGATAGCTTAATGGGCCGGTCTCTTAAGCATAAGAGAACATACACCCAAAATAGTAAAGACGGAATGTAAATGACGGAAATTGAAATAATAATATAAATAATACATAAATAGACTAAGTCCTAATCCAAGGGGGTCTCCAAGGTCTAGGACGTCTCAGGTCCGTAGGAGCTGGGTCCGAGCCAAGGGAGAGTCGCATCATTCTCCCCCGCTTAGCTTCGAAGCGTCCTCGCTTCGACGGGGGTCGGACAAGGGAAGAAGGCGACGATCTCAGTAAAGCCTTGCATTCGACATGGGTAGTCTCTAGAAGGTATCGTGTCGACACAGGGGCAGGCTCAAGCATGGGGTCAGGGTCAGCGTTGGACTCTAAAGAGGGTGTCGGAAAAGGCTCGTCAAGCTTGGGTGGGTCCTCGACCATAGGTGTCGGCACGGGAAGGAATGGATCCTCGATAAGGAAGGACGCGCTCGGCACTGGCTTGGGCACGGTAAGGACCTCGGTACCGAAGGGTGATGCCTCAGTACCGATGGGAGAGTCCTCGATACCGACGGGTTGGGCCTCGGTATCGACGGGTGGATCGATCGGCGCTGGGCTGGACTCGTGCGTCGGCACGTGGGGTGCCGGCCATGGTTGATACTCTCAGTTGGCCTCGGCGAGAAGGTACTCAAGCTCCGCGATTTGTGCGACCCATGGTTCTAGATGGGGCGCAGGAGGAGTCGGGGGTGTGGCGCTAGAGGTCGGTACCGACAGTCCACGACTCAAGTGAAGATCTTGAGCGCGGGCTGGGGGAGACCTCGGGGCCTCCGGGGTGCGGTCTTGGGGACGCATACGCCGAGGTGGCGGACTCCAATCCCGCTCATCATATCGGGGATGCGGGCGCCGAGGTGGCGGTCTCCAATCCTGTTCATCGTAGGATCAACATCGGGGTTTTGGAATTTCGCGTGGGCGACGAGGAGGCGGACTCCAATCCCGCTCTTCGTAAGGACGATGCCGGGATCTAGGAGTTTCTCCGTAGTAGCGGGCCCGATTCTCCGGGAGTCGATATGGTGGGATCCAATCCGGGTCGTCCCTCGGAAGCGGCCTATATGGACGAGTGTTGACTCGTCGATGCGGCCGATCCCAAGAATCCGAATCGTCCCATATTGCCGAGCAAGTCCAAGAAATGGCTCGGGCTCTCGATTTTTTTTACAATATTACGAGATCTTCCACAATCCGAAAGATCCCGTTAAAAATGGAAATAATAAAATCTATCCTAGAAGGAAAAAAATAACAAGATCTTTTATAAGATAAGATCTTTACAAAAAGGAATAAAATCAAAACAAATAAATGCCAAAAATAAATAAAATAAAATAACAAGATATGTATCCGAAAATAACCCAAGAGATCTCGAAAATAATATCGAAATCTAGGGTTTCCGGATTCAGCGCGGGGCTGGCACAAGGCTGCTGCGGATCGGCGCGCTGCTGGTGCGTCGCTGCTGGGCTGGACTGTGCCAGGATCGGAGTCCTGGCACGCTGGTGCGTCCTGGCGCGCTGGCTGATTGGTATTTCGGTCTTTTGGAGGGGCAAACGACGTCCGTTTTGGGCAAATTTTATATGCCCGGACTCGTATCGAAAAGACCTACAACAATATGGAAAAAATTGCAGAAAAATAAATTTTTTTGTGGTCGAAATCTGGGCAGAAGTCGACTTCATTTTTTTTGTAGGGACGGAGAAGGAACCGTTCGAGCCGCCTTTGCTCTGATACCAATTGATGCGTCCCTGGTCTCACAAAGGGCGGATCTAGGCTCGAAACGTCCGGATCTTCTCCGACGGATAGTAACCGGTTTAAATACGAGACCACAAAGTGGACTCGCGGGCCTCTAATGCTCATCGGAACGAGGGTGGGGCGAGGAAAAGGGATAGAACGTCGGCCCACGTAGGGACTCGTCAACGGAACCGGGGTGACGTTTAACTAAATAAGGAGAAATCTCACTCTACTTTAACTTGGCTAAATTTGACGTAAATAATACAAGGGGGCGTGGCTCCTTTATATAGAGGAGGCTACACGAAACCCTAGAAGCTAGTTGAGAGTGGACTAGGGTTAGCAACATGCTAGGCCCAACATCCAAGCCCAAAATACTACTAATAGTAACTGCTAAAAATAGAAAGTTGCAATCTAACTCTAATGGCCTAATGGGCCTTATGATAGAATAAAGGGCCGGTCTCTTAAGCATAAGAGAACACACACCCAAAATAGTAAAGACGGAATGTAAATGACGGAAATAGAAATAATAATATAAATAACACATAAATAGACTAAGTCCTAATCCAAGGGGGTCTCCAAGGTCTAGGACATTTCGGGTCTGTAGGAGTTGGGTCCGAGCTACGGCAGAGTCGCATCATTCTCCCCCGTTTAGCTTTGAAGCGTCCTCGCTTCGACGTGGATCGGACAAGGGAAGAAGGCGACGATCTTAGTAAAGCCTTACCATCGACATGGGTAGTCTCTAGAAGGTATCGTGTCGACACAGGGGCAGGCTCGAGCATGGGCTCGGGGTCAGCATCGGACTCTAAAGAGGGTGCCGGAAAAGGCTCATCAAGCTTGGGTGGGTCCTCGACCTTAGGTGTCGGCGCGGGAAGGAATGGATCCTCGGTAAGGAAGGGCGCGCTCGGCACTGTCTTGGGCACGGTAAGGACCTCGGTACCGAAGGGTGATGCCTCGGTACCGACGGGTTGGGCCTCGGTACCGAAGGGTGATGCCTCGTGCGTCGGCACGTGGGGTGCCAACCACGGTTGGGACTCTCGGTTGGCCTCGGCGAGAAGGTACTCAAGCTCTGCGATTCGTGCGACCCATGGTTCTAGATGGGGCGCAGGAGGAGTCGGGGGTGTGGCGCTGGGGGTCGGTACCGGCGGTCCACGACTCAAATGAAGATCTTGGCGCGGGCTGGGGGAGACCTCGGGGCCTCTGGGGTGTGGTCTCAGGGACGTGGACGTCGAGGTTGCAAACTCCAATCCCGCTCATTGTATCGGGGACGCGAGCGCCGAGGTGGCGGACTCCAATCCCGTTCATCGTAGGAGCAACGTCGGGGTTTTGGAATTTCACGTGGGCGACGAGGAGGTGGACTCCAATCCCGCTCGTCGTAAGAACGATGCCGGGATCTAGGAGTTTCTCCGTAGTAGCGGGCCCGATTCTCCGGGAGTCGATATTGTGGTATCCAATCCGGGTCGTCCTTTGGAAGCTTCCTATATGGACGAGTGTTGACTCGTCGATGCGGCCGATCCCAAGAATCCGAATCGTCCCATATTGCCAAGCAAGTCCAAGACATGGCCAAACTGAGGTATGATCTCCCTGCTGCGATTTCTAGAACGCCGATTGCTGAGGAGATAAAGAAAAGGTGGATTCTACAGAAGCAGTAAACTTTGTGAAATATATATCTGGCAATTTTTTCATTTGTTTAGGGGCAGCGACCTCACTAGGATTACTCAAAAAGTCAGGATCCACATTCCTATTAAAAAGACTCAACACATCATCAAAGGCATGACCAAGACCAACAACGCCATCATTTTGAAGAAGCTTTGTTTGAAAAATGGTAGGTTGTAACCGAGAAGCAAGAAAAGCATAATGGCGAACATCACCTGCAGAATAAACACCAAGCCCTCCATATGGAAAAGGTAAGTTGGCAAGTCGACATTGCCAATCGCTAAACCCAAGTCCCGAAGCAGTAACAATACTCTTCAAGGAAGATCGAAGAGCCCCATCAAAAGTGCGCTGAACCACCTCAAAAATATCAGGAGGACAAGTACGCAAAGTAAAGTAGAGTTTAGAAACTTCGGTACATGCCCTAAGTAACAACAACTCACACTGAGGATCATTAAGCTTAACAACTTTGTCCATAAGCATTTTGGTCTTGGTCACCCTCAACATCACAAGCTCTCCTCTAAAAGCAGAATTGGAACTGGCCAGACCACTAAGCAACTTAACACCATGCAAAGGTCGAGCAATATTAATGGGAAAGACACCCACAAGCTTGCTTCGAGGGTCTTATATAGGCAAAAAAACTTTAGTTTTTTCCATGTTGAGATGTAACCCTAAACGAGGCCCTTCCTCCATAATCAACGTGAAATGGGGCGCAACGTGAAATGGTCGGACAATGAAGACGAACTTCACGTAACATGAATGCACGATCAACTAAATTGAAGGCATTTTGAAAATCTACCAACAACATTGAAAGACCAACATCAGTATCGCGATCTTCAATTTACCGATTCACAACATGAAGAATTGCCTCACCACCTACAGGAACCCCAACACCAAATTGAAGACCATCAAAATAGCTTCCCAAAGATTGGCCAACCATAACATCACCGACCTTCGAAACCAGACGCAGCCAGATAGTACCCACATCTATAGGACGAATACCTCCACCAGGCTTAAGAAGAGGTGTGAGAGGAGCACTTGCAATATACTCACTCACCCGAATCCATAAGACATTTTCCAGCTAGAAAGAGATTAACCACCCTAGAAATAGAGCCAACTAACTCATCTGAAATAGCCACAATAGCACCACTCAAGCAATCCATAAGGTGTTGAGCACGTAAACTGTCCCTACCACATGATGTGCCATGCGGAAAACTCTTAATTCGGTCCAAAACAACAACATAAGTAGCGATAAGATGATGATGATCAACAAGTATATCAGGCACGGATGGAGATGGAGAAGTAGGGTGTTTTGACTGTAAATCCGCAAGAGTTGCCTCATTATTATTATTATTATTATTTAAAATAACTTACAATGTCAATCAAATTACAGAAATTTAGTGAGAAGCCGAGATACAATATGGCCCCCAATCTATTATTATTATTATTATTATTATTATTATTATTATTATTATTATTATTATTATTATTATTATTATTATTATTATTATTATTATTATTATTATTATTATTATTATTATTATTATTATTATTATTATTATTATTATTATTATTATTATTATTATTATTATTATTATTATTATTATTATTATTATTATTATTATTATTATTATTATTATTATTATTATTATTATTATTATTATTATTATTATTATTATTATTATTATTATTATTATTATTATTATTATTATTATTATTATTATTATTATTATTATTATTATTATTATTATTATTATTATTATTATTATTATTATTATTATTATTATTATTATTATTATTATTATTATTATTATTATTATTATTATTATTATTATTATTATTATTATTATTATTATTATTATTATTATTATTATTATTATTATTATTATTATTATTATTATTATTATTATTATTATTATTATTATTATTATTATTATTATTATTATTATTATTATTATTATTATTATTATTATTATTATTATTATTATTATTATTATTATTATTATTATTATTATTATTATTATTATTATTATTATTATTATTATTATTATTATTATTATTATTATTATTATTATTATTATTATTATTATTATTATTATTATTATTATTATTATTATTATTATTATTATTATTATTATTATTATTATTATTATTATTATTATTATTATTATTATTATTATTATTATTATTATTATTATTATTATTATTATTATTATTATTATTATTATTATTATTATTATTATTATTATTATTATTATTATTATTATTATTATTATTATTATTATTATTATTATTAAGGATGTGGGCCTCGAATGCATACTTGGCCCAATTTATCGCTTTGCTTGTATTCAAGGGTTTCGAGTCGCATCCTTTTTATAAGTGGCACTTCAAACTCCTTGTGGCTTACGATTAGTATTGATTGCCTTTTGAGATTGAGTCAGACTCTCCCTAAGGCCTAGGTATCGAACTTTCTAAACCCTCAAAACTCCCTTATCTTGGCCGGGCCCCTTAGTGATGACCTGATAATGTGATCCTACATAGGCTCTACCTAGGTTCCGATGAGTCCAAAACGCCCAATACCTCGACATCCTCCTTGGTCTTAGATTATTATTATTATTATTATTATTATTATTATTATTATTATTATTATTATTATTATTATTATTATTATTATTATTATTATTATTATTATTTCTTGTTGCACCTTTCTATTATTAGCAGTTTTTATTTGTGGTATTTGGACTTTTAAGGATGTGGGCCTCGAATGCATTCTTGGCCCAATTTATCCCTTTGCTTGTATTCAAGGGTTTCGAGTCGCATCCTTTTTATAAGGGGCATTTCAGACTCCTTGTGGCTTACGATTAGTATTGATTGCCTTTTGAGATTGAGTCAGACTCTCCCTAAGGCCTAGACATCGAACCTTCTAAACCCTCAAAACTCCCTTATCTTGGCCGAGCCCCCTAGTGATGACCTGATGATGCGATCCTACATATGCTCTACCCAGATTCCGATGAGTCCAAAACGCCCAAGACCTCGACATCCTCCTTGGTCTTAGATTAAGTCTATTTATTATTATTATTATTATTATTATTATTATTATTATTATTATTATTATTATTATTACTATTATTATTATTATTATTATTACTATTTTGTTATTATTATTATTATTATTATTATTGTTATTATTATTATTATTATTATTATTATTATTATTATTATTATTATTATTATTCATAATAATAATAATAAAAACATACAAAGTCAAACTAATTACATAAAATTAGTGGGAAGTCGAGATACAATCTAGGCCCCCACTCCTCTAGCTATAGCAAATCCTATTCTAGTGAAGATATGAGCAGTAACACGAGCCCCAATGTCTTGAGTCTTAGAAAACTGTTGAACTCGCTTCAGCAACGCTACAACATCCTTATCCAGTTCCCCTAGAGAAGAAAAGGAGAAGGGAAGAAAACCATAACCAGAAGCCCGACAACTAGCTTCATACTTGACCCTCTTTTGATTAGCCGCATCAACCACAACTCGTCCTGGAACAAAGTCAGACAAACCGGATTGTGTCAAAGGAGGAGATCCTATCAAGTCAACACATACATCACGACCTCAGTCCCAACAATAGAGTAACACATCTGCAGGTCGGAGAGCCCCGTCGTTCCCGCTTAACAGACCAATATCAACCTCTTTCCTTGCCGAAATCCCAGACCGATAACAAATATCAACAAGGGTATCCCGAACAACATTATGTCGATGTTTTACACCCACAATACCAGCACACGACACCGCATGATCACCAAAGATATCCCCATCGAAAACCCTGGAGCAAGCAGAGCATGGTGTCGAAATAGAGAACAAAGGAACACCCAACCGATAACACAACACACATCGGTAAGTCTTAGCATTCCTCGTCTGTCCCAAACCCGAGATGGGGACCGCCCGAAGCCAAACAGAGGTGTGATCTCCCTGCTGTGATATCCACAAAGCCGATTGCCGAGGAGATAAAGAAAAGGTGGATTCTGCAGCAGCAGTAACCTTTGTGAAATATATATCTGCCAATTTTTTCATGAGTTTAGGGGCAGCGACCTCACTAGGATTACTCAAAAAGTCAGAATCCACATTTCTATTAAAAAGACTCAACGCATCATCAAAGGCACGACCAAAACCAACAATGCCAGTATTCTGAAGAAGCTTTGTTTGCAAACCGGCATATTGTAACCGAGAAGCAAGAAAAGCATAAATTCGAACATCACCTGCAGAATAAACACCAAGCCCTCCAAACGCAAACGGTAAGGTGGCAAGTCGCCATTGCCAATCACCAAACCCGGGTCCCGAAGCAGTAACAATACGCTCCAGGGAAGATCGAAGAGCCCCATCAAATGTGCGGTGAGCCATCTCAAAAATACCAGGAGGACAAGTACGCAAAGCAAAGTAGAGTTTAGAAACTCCGGTACATGCCCTAAGTAATAGCAATTCACACTGAGGATCATTAAGCTTAGCAACTTTATCCATAAGCATAATAGTCTTGGTCACCCTCTGCATCACAAGCTCTCCACTAAAAACAGAATTGGAACTGGCTGGACCACCAAGCAACTTAACACCATACAAAGGTCGGGCAATATTAGTGGGAAAGACACCCTCAAGCCTGCTGCGAGGGTCTTCTATGGGCAAAAAAACTTCAGTTTTTTCCACGTTAAGACGTAACCCTAAAACTTCAGTTATTATTATTATTATTATTATTATTTTTTTAATAATAATAATAAAAATAAATTGATAACCTTTGTCAATTACAAGTTTACATGAAGTTTGATGGAAGCCTAGAAACAAGCTGGACTCCCACACCTTTCTGAATGCAAAAACTCAACCTATGAAAAATAAAAACACCACTCTTAACATTATTAGAGTGGCTAACAGAGAGAGACTTAATACGTGAGAGCGTGTCCAAAGCCTCCTTATCAAATTCCCCAAACGTAGAGAAAGCGAATGGGATGAATTGATACCCGTTCTCCTCACATTTGGACTCGTACTTCTTTCTTTTCCTCTCCACAGCGTTGTGCAAGGCCAACCCAGGTGCCCAAGAACTCGCTCCCATACCAGCAAAGGGAGAGACCCCGGTCACATCCACACAAGCATCCTTACCCCGATGCCAATTAAAAAGTAAAAGGTCTGCAGGCCTAAGATCTTGCCCACTCTCCGAGAGAAAACCCATGGGAGCCTCTTTCCTCACCGCGATCCCAACTTTAGAGCAAATATCAACAAGAATATCACGCACCAAATTATGCCTGAACTTCACACCCACCTCACTAGAACAATGGACAGCATGATCCCCCCATTTGTCCATCCTGGGAGCGTTGCAACTCGGACAAATACTACCATCAGAAAACAGAGGTATCATAAGTCTGTAACACAACACAGAACGAAACTGACGATGATTCATCCTCTGTCCCAAGCCATCAATGGGGATAGTGAACAGAAAATCTTGTGCATGAGGAGCACGAATACAGCTAAGAACAACAACCTCCCTTGGGCTAAACATATACCTATCGACGAGGCTTTTCTCAACGACACCAAAGTAACACCTTGCCAAGGTTTTCATCATTTGGGGGGCAGGAGAAACAGTGGTGAGAGAGACAGCATCGACGTTGCAAAAGGTATTGAAAACATCAAGAGCATGCTGGAAGGAAGAACCAGGGGAAACTATACCCGTATTCAGCAAAATCTTGGCCTGTAGTGTGCTCGTTTGAAGCCGAGAAGCAAGGAAAGCATAACGGATAACATCCCCAACAGCAAAGATGCCAAGGCCACCCCCTTTGATGGGGAGAGTGGCCAAACGCCATTGCCAATCGCCAAAACCAGGCCCTAACGCAGTGACAACCTTCTCCAAGGAGAGGCACAGAGCATGGTCAAACTGAACTTGAGCATCCTTGAAAGACACAGGAGAGCAAGTCCTCAAGGCGTAGGACAGCTTAGCAACCCCAGCACAGTTACGAAGGAGAAGGAGCTCACATTGGGGGTCATTTAGCCGGTTAACCGCTTCAATTAATGAAATGGCTTTAGAGACCCTCTTCAAGGCCAAGTCCCGACTGAAGCCCACATCCAAGCTGACCGACCCACCAAGAAGTTTGACACCACTACGTGGGCGAGAGATGTTCGAAGGGAAAACACCCTCCACCAAACTTCTAGGATCCTCCACAGGCCAGAAAAGCTCAGTTTTATCAACATTAAGGAACAAACCACGTGCGGGCCCCTCAGACCTAATAATGTCAAGTGCCTTGGCTACCATAAGGGTATCTCCAACAATGGTGCCATCGTCAAGATACCAAGCCTGAAGGGTGAGACTGCAAGCACAATTAATGGACTGAACCAAAGGATGCAGAGCTAGAGCAAACAACAAAGGTCCCAAAGGATCACCTTGTTGTACCCCCTGACATGACCAGAGGACAGTATCTTCATAATAGAGCCTAGTAGGTTGAGAGTAACAAAAATCAACCCAGGGAGCAATAGACGGACACCTCAACCTAGTTTCTTGGAGGAGGACACTCCTATCAACCAGGTTGAAAGCGTTCTTGAAGTCCACTAAAAGCATAGAAAGCCCAACCTCCTTGCCCTTAGACTCAACAAGCCTATTCACAGAGTGCAGAATAGCCTCACAGCCCCCAGGAACACCCACTCCAAATTGAAAATCCTGCAAATAACGATTCACGGAAGGGCCAACCACAGACGAAGCAACCTTGGAAACAAGCCTCCTCCAAACAGTGCCAACGACAATAGGGCGCACACCACCACCCGACTTGACCAAGGGAGTCAGGGGGGCACTAACAATGAACTCACCTAACTGGTTAGGGCACTGACCCCGCAAGAACAAGTTAACAACCCCGGTGATGGATCCTAACAAATCATCAGCCACCGCAGAAGCAGCCCCTCCCAAAATATGAACAAAATGTTGAGCCCTAAGCCCATCACGACCACATGAAGTCCCTTTAGGAAAGCTGTGGATCCTATTAAGCACCGTGTCTTTGTTAACAGATAGAGCGTTTTCACCTAACGGAGAGGAAGGCATAACCGGTGAGGGGGCATAGGGGTGTTTGGCCTCTAATTCATGGAGAGTGTCTGGAGTAGATGGGGCAACTCCAGAAGACATAAGGACCTTAATAGCAGCAGTGAAGTGCCCATCCCCAAGCTTACTATTATTATTATTATTATTATTATTATTATTATTATTATTATTATTATTATTATTATTATTATTATTATTATTATTATTATTATTATTATTATTATTATTATTATTATTATTATTATTATTATTATTATTATTATTATTATTATTATTATTATTATTATTATTATTATTATTATTATTATTATTATTATTATTATTATTATTATTATTATTATTATTATTATTATTATTATTATTATTATTATTATTATTATTATTATTATTATTATTATTATTATTATTATTATTATTATTATTATTATTATTATTATTATTATTATTATTATTATTATTATTATTATTATTATTATTATTATTATTATTATTATTATTATTATTATTATTATTATTATTATTATTATTATTATTATTATTATTATTATTATTATTATTATTATTATTATTATTATTATTATTATTATTATTATTATTATTATTATTATTATTATTATTATTATTATTATTGACATTTCTTGTTGCACCTTTCTATTATTAACAGTTGTTATTTGTGGTATTTGGACATTTAAGGATGTGGGCCTCGAATGCATTCTAGGCCCAATCCGACCCCTTGCTCGTATTCTAGGGTTTCGAGTCACCTCCTTTATATAAGGGGCACTTGAGACTCCTTGTGTCTTACGCTTAGTATTGACTGCCTTTGGAGATTGAGTTAGACTCTCCCCAAGGCCTAGGCATCGAACCTTCTAAACCCTCAAAACTCTCTTATCTTGCTCAAGCCCCCTAGTGTAGGCCCTAGGATTGAACTCCCTTCGATCCTTTTTTGGTGACCTAGTGTCGATCTAGATTCCCTCTAGGCAAACTACTATCCTCAATTCAGTCCGTTTCCGCCATCGTTTCAAGTAGATCGGAGTTGAAAGACCCAATTCAAGACCAAAGATTCGAGTCGGGGTAGATCGACCCTCTCTTTCGGGGCAGATTAGTGTTGAAAGACCCATTCTAGGATTTTGTAAGGCATGCATGCATGAAGTAGTTTAAAAGTGGAGTTCAAACGGTGGCAAACATCTTTTTGAAATGTTCGGTGTGGAACTTTTTTTTGATCACAAAACGGCTTGCAATCACTGGCGGTTCGGGGGCTAGCCCACATACGACTAGCTCTAAGAGGAGAGATTAAAGCCGACATAATATTTAAACCATCTTTGACACATAGGTTTAAAATATGGGAAACACATCTTACATGAAAATACTTCGCTTTAAGAATTGGTTGATAATGCGGAATCAAATCTCGGATTGAAGTGGTGTTGTTAGATGCATTGTCAAACGAGATAGAAAAAACTCGATGAAGTAGTCTATACTCTTCCAAAATAGTACGAATAATGTTACTAATCATTAAAGTAGTATGAGAATAATCAAATACTCTATAAGTCAAAACACGGTTTTGCACAACAAAATGATCATCAATAAAATGACAAGTTAAGCCCATGTATGCCTGATTTTGCCAATGATCACTCCAAATATCACTACAAATTGAAACTTTAATATCATTTTAGCAAAAAAAATTCACCAATGCCATTTTACAATTTTTATAAGCTTTCATCACATTTTTTTACCGACTTCCTAGTAGTCGGTTTATAAGCGGGTTGTACATGATTAGTCATCCAATTGTTAAATCCTAACTTTTCGGAAAAACTAAGTGATAAGTGATCAACACAAATAGACTCGGAAAAAATATACATGCTATCATTATGGTTATAACTAAATAAATGAGGCTAATAATGAGGGTTAAGGGAAGAAGAAGTTGCAAACCTGAAGAGTTGGGATTCTCTTCACATCATGCCTAACTTGTTGGGGTGTACTCTCTTCATGTGTTTTGACAATGTTCCATAGCCTCCATTAGCCAAAATTGTGTATTTCTTATCACAATAGTTACAATGAACCGTATATTTCTTGTGAGGTGCATCATATATAGGCTCCCTTTCGAAAATGTTTTGTAAGAATGTCGGATTTAAGGGTTGTAGCCTCGGGTCCATCCACATCCACTCTCTCATTTTCATCGGGAGTGGATGATCCCAGTTGTTGTACCACATTGAGAGTGGGACCCGAGAAGTCCGAGAAGTTAATAGGGGTACAAATTCTACATTTGCACCACTCTCTTTGAGCCCAAAATTTGATCAATATTAAGAAATCCATCCATTTTCTTAAAATGTAACTATCCAAGTAAGCAAAGAGCAAGGTGTGGTAAAGAAATATGTAATTAAGAAGATAATGAACCTTAAAATTACAAAACAATACGATGTAAGGGAAAATTGTGTTATTTTTTGAAAGACTAGTAAAGATTGAGCGATTGAGAATTGAGAGAGTTTTGTAAACTTGAGAGATTGAGAGATTGAGAGAGATTGGTAGTGTAGGTGGGAATAAGATCATGTAGTGGGTATTTATAGAAGAAAATTTATCAACTAGTCGTTGCAATTAAGAACTAGTCGTTGACATTTAAACCAAAACCGAAACCGCGACCGCGACCTGAGAACCGCAATTGCGGTTTACCATTCCGCGACCGCAGCTTGAGACCTTTGATCGCGGTTTTGGTTTTTGCCAAAACTCGAGCATTCTATTGGCGGGTCTCAGGCCGCGGTCGCGGTTTTGGAACTGGTTAAAAAAAATAGCCGTTAACCTTGGAACCGGTGGTTTGGGGGTGGAGGAATCGGAACCGTAGTGGGAACCAAAACAGTGGTTGGGAAACCGGCCAAAACCGGAGCCCATGTCCAGCTGATGCCGACATCATTTTCACTTTCCATTCCCAACTCGAAGCGAGGACGCTTAGAAACTGGGGGGGGGGGGGGGGGAGGGGAGGATGATGCGATCCTACATAGACTCTTACTATTGTTGGAGTGGCTAGCGAAGGGAGACTTAATATGTGAAAGCGTGTCCAAAGCCTCCTTATCGAATTCCCCAAACGTAGAGAAAGCGAAAGGAATAAATTTGTATCCATTCTCCTCACATTTGGACATATATTTCTTCTTTTTACTCTCCACAACGTTATGCAAGGCCAACCCAAGCGCCTAAGAACTCGCACCCATACCACCAAAGGAAGAGACCCTGTTCACATCCACACAAGCATCCTTACCCTGGTGACAATTAAATAGTAAAAGGTCTGCATGCCTAAGATCTTGCCCATTCTCCGAGAGGAAACCTATGAGAGCCTCCTTCCGCACCGCGATCCCAACTTTGGAGCAAATATCAATAAGAATTTCACGCACCAAATCTATATACTATTACTAAAGTCGAATCCCTCTATCCTATTTGTCAATTTCTTAACTATGCCACATAAGCTTCTTAATTTTTCAATTTACTCCTTTACCCTTCATAATTTTTAGTATTTACAATCCTTAAAAATATATAATATAATAATATTGCTAATTTTATTAATAATTGCACATAATATATTAGTAGGTGAGATCTCTATGATTACATGAGATATATGTATCGTAATTTTTTCTATGGCAAATATGAAAATATGAATAGGTGAGATCTCTATGATTTTATTTTTATGGACATAAATTTTAATAGGGCTTTGCTATTCGTCGCCCCTTATGTGTGTGAGGTGTCACTTTTATAATATTAAAGTATATGTATAAATTTATATATGTATAATATCAATTTATAATGAAATCAGCTGTACCACTACTTACTTAATTTTTAATAATTATTGATTTAATATATGGTTCCTACATAAACAAATTCTCAAATCATAGTCGTGCATGGCACGACCGGGTCTTGCTACTTATGTTTGAACTTCACACCCACCTCACTAGAACAATGGACAACATGGTCCCCCCATTTGTCCATCCTAGGAGCGTTGCAACTCGGGCAAATACTACTATCAGAGAACAGAGGTATCATAAGTCTGTAACACAACACCGAACGAAACTGACGGTAGTTCATCCCCTGTCCCAAGCCATGAATAGGGATAGTGAACAAAAAATCTTGTGCATGGGGAGCATGGATGCAGCTAAGAACAACAACCTCCCTTGGGGCTAAGCATGTGCCTATCGACAATGCTTTTCTCAACGAAACCAAAGTAATATCTTACCAGGGTTTTCATCATTTGGGGGGCAGGAGAAACAATGGTGAGGGAGATAGCATCGACATTGCAAAAGGCATTGAAATCATCTAGAGCATGCTTAAAGGAAGAGCCAGGAGACATTATACCCGTATTCAACAAAATCTTGGCCTGTAGTGTGCTCGTTTGAAGCCGAGAAGCAAGGAAAGCATAACATATGACATCCCCAACAACAATGATGCCAAGACCACCACCTTTGATGGGGAGAGTGGCCAACCGCCATTGCCAATCACCAAAACCTGGCCTTGACGCAGTGACAACCTTCTCCAAGGATAGACATTTATTATTATTATTATTATTATTATTATTATTATTATTATAAGGATTTACAAAAAGTGGATTACAGAAAGTTAGTGGGAAGCCGAGATACAATCTGGGCCCCACTCCTCTAGCTATAGAAAAATTGATCCTAGTGAAAATGTGTGCAGCAGCTGACGCCCCAATATCTTGAGTCTTGGAGAACTTCTGTATCCGCTTAAGCAATGAGATAGCATCCTTATCTAATTCTCCCAATGAAGAAAAGGAGAAAGGTAGAAAACCATACCCAATAACCATACATTTAGCTTGATACTTGACACGTTTATTATTATTATTATTATTATTATTATTATTATTATTATTATTATTATTATTATTATTATTATTATTATTATTATTATTATTATTATTATTATTATTATTATTATTATTATTATTATTATTATTATTATTATTATTATTATTATTATTATTATTATTATTATTATTATTATTATTATTATTATTATTATTATTATTATTATTATTATTATTATTATTATTATTATTATTATTATAGACATTTCTTGTTGCATCGTTCTATTATTAGAAGTTGTTATTTTTTGTATTTGGACTTTTAGGGATGTGGGCCTCGATTGCATTTTTGGCACAATCCGACCCCATGCTTGTGTTCTAGGGTTTCGAGTTGCCTCCTTTATATAAGGGGCACTTGAGACTCCTTGTGACTTACGATTAGTATTGATTGCCTTTTGAGATTGGGTCAGACTCTCTGTAAGGCCTAGGTATCGAACCTTCTAAACCCTAAAAACTCCTTTATCTTGGCCAAGCCCCCTAGTGACGACCCTAGGATCGAACTCCCTTCAGTCCTTTCTTGGTTAACTTGTGTCGATCTAGATTCCCTCTAGACTGACTACTATCCTCAATTTAGTCCATTTCCGCCATCGTTTCAAGTAGATTGGAGTTGAAAGACGCAATTCAAGACCAAAGATCCGAGTCGGGGTAGATCGACCCTCTCTTCCAAGGAGCGATGACATCACACCACCAATTCCTTGCACTTTTCTGATGACATCCAGCCCTAACCCAAGTCGAGCTCCGATGACATGGAGGTGCCCTAGACCATGGCAGCCCCTTGGCGCGCCCGTGCTACAGCTCGACCCTCTTGGCCTAGCTGAGCCATATCGGTGTCTATCTCTTTTATAACTTGACATTATTTATATTATTGTTATTTCTTTTATTTAGTGGACGTGTGTCTCGATTTGCATATCGGGACTAGTCTTTGTTTTTCTAGTAAGGAGCTTCTCTATATAAAGCCTTCTTACTCCCTTATAAACTTAGTTTTGGTTTTGAGTGGAATAAAGAGTACTCTTCCACCTTAGCCTCTACTCTCACATCTCTATTCTCTCTCTTGTTCTCCAATCCCAAAATCTCTCAAACTCGTGCTCAAACAATCAACAATTGATCAATCAATAATCAAGTCCTTGATGCAGACTCTAGATCCGGCCCCCTTTCGACGTGCCGTTGCTTTGACTTACTCGGAACTTGATCGACTTTGGCTTTCTTGTGGATCCGATCCTTTGATGCTATCAATTGGTATCAAGATCCATTTGTAAGTCATTCTAAACTCTCGTAGATCCACGTTATTTCATGCAAAAACCCGACATCATGTTCATTGTTTGAGTATTCCGACGTTGAATCCTTGCCCTTGTCGTCGTAAGCAAGTCTTCCGGACACATTTTTGTTTAAATTTTTTTTACACCCTTAGTATGATGATATGTGATGTGAATTTTATTGATGTATGCATGCTCATTGGTTAAAGATTCCATACGTCAATTGTTCAAGTCGAATTGCTTGCCTTGTGCTTCATTATTATGACCGATCTTGCTTGATCTTCTTGCTGATATTGTTGTTGTTTGTTGGGGAGTTTCTTTTGACTGAAATTCAACCTTTAGATTAGTCCTAGAACCCCTAAAATTTCGGCCATAATCAAGGCCAAATCAGCCTTCAATCAGCCGGCCAAAATTAGCCATACTTGTCAAGTTTAGCTCTTTTTTTGTGGGATTTTGTGTGACCAATCTTCCTTGCTGTTTTTACATGATTTGTTGGCTGATTTACAGCATTGAAAACGACCATAAAAGCCCCTAAAATCTCGGCCACAATCCATTCAAAATCAGGCAATCAATCCTTGATACACTTGCCTTAATAAGCGGCTAATGTCAAGGGATTTGCTTCCCAATCTATAAGGCAACTAATCTGATTCAATAATATGTCATTCATGGCTGTTTTTCCTTGCTATAAAACGTCCAAACTGACTGGAACATAACCCCATCCAGTCGAGCCATTTTTAAACTCAAACAGAACTCGTTTTGCCCTCGTTTGACTCATAAGGCTAGTAGCCTTTTAAAAAAAAATCAACATAAAGGTGATTCGAAGAACACCCCGGGAGATTTGAAGAACTCTCTTTTAATTCAAAAAAATATATTTAGAAGCGGAATAGCCAAAATAAGGCAAAGCGACTTTCTTGTGTCTTTGGGCTAGTTTTTGGTTTCTTGCCATTTATTACCTATAACTTGCTGTTTTGAATATGATTTTTTTAGTGGGGAGTGTATCTTGATTTGCATTACTTTCATCGTAACATCACTCCTTCATGTTTAGCCTTAGCTGCCCTCACGACATTCCTAGAGTAGCCCGTCCCTACGTGGTTTTGCTTGAGTTTAGGGTGCTTTAATTGTGCTTTTGGATACCTTGGTATTGTTTACTCCCCATGTCTTCTCGTCAATTTTCAGTTTATCTAGAGGAAGTGTGGGACGATGATGTATAGTTTGGCGTGAGGAAAAACGAGCCAGACCCAGATTGGATTCCACCACCACGTCACCACAAGGTCCCTGCCCGACGTCGCATCTACAACGACCCAGATTGGATTCCGCCTCCCAATCTTCCAAGACAGTGTGCACCACAGCAGAGCACTACCTACTATGAGTCACACCATAGTTCCTATGATCAAGATTGGGAGCATTCCGAGTACCACACCCGCCCTCGAAATAGGTACCAAGAGCGCTACTCCCATGGCTCCTCTCGGTGCGACTCCTATGTCATCGAATCATCATCACCTCCACCCATATTGGCGCTCACACCAGAGCAATTGGAGATCTATGAGCTCCGACAATAATTAGCTGTTGAACATGCCAAAATAGTTGTGTTATCCGAGGTGCTTGTTGATAGCGCAACCTGAGACATGCCAACGGCCAATTGAGCCGACACTCTCAAGGATACGGTTAGCCATTCCTCCTCAAATTTGGTGGAGCCTCGTGATTTTGTTTTTCAAGTGCATATGCAAAATTTGGTCGAGTTTGGAGGAGGTTTGCCTAGCAAGTGCCCACAACCTACATCGTGTGCCCTTGCGCCTTCACCTTCTCCCAACGCTTTCTAGGCCATTGTCTTGCAAATTGAGCAAAACTTGGTGGACACCATTGATACAATAAAATATAGTCCACCAATTGGTCACGTGGCCGTAATCGTCATGGAAATCACACCACCTGCTCATGTCTTTATTCGGGTACGGTTTTTCGTTCCTCTTTGGCCACCTAACGCCCCGTATGGTCAGAGCTATGTTCTTCACGAGGTCTTCGGGGGATATACCCAAATTGAACTCGTCGTATTTTGGCGGCAGGGGTTTAGTCGGTTTGGCTTCGGCGAAATTTACCTTCACTGCGTCGGGATGGGGGCGTCGGTATGGTTGATCACGGTGTTCTCGGCACTGGTCCGGCGCGGCCTTCTTGTCTACCCTCTCCCATACGCTCGTGGGTTATCTCATCTTCAAATCCTCTTCCAGCCTGATTTGAGCCAAGGCTTTGGTTTGCACACTCAAAGCTGTGGCAAGGGTGCCTAGTGAGCTCTTTATAGAGATCTCCGTCTTGGTTTATCCCCTGACGGAAGGCTTCCATCGCCGTCGGCACGTCACAGTGCGGGATGGAAATCTTTTCTCGGTTAAACCGGTCCAGGTATTCCCGAGTGGACTCCTCCGGCTTCTGGATAACCCGGTACAAGTCACTAGACTACTTCTCAAACCTCCGACTACTGGCGAACTGCTCCCGGAACGAGTCCATTAATTTGGCGAAGGAACGAATACTTCCCCTTGAGAGATTGACGAACCACTTCAGGGCCGGTCCCGTGAGGGCGGCTCCGAACCCTTTACACATCAACGCCTCCCGGGAGTGGTATGGCACCGTACTGGTCATCATCTTCTGTTTAAATATGGCCACGTGTTCGTCAGGGTCCCCCGTGCTGTCATAAGAAGTCATACTGGGCACTGAGAACTTCTTTGGTATCTCGACTTGGGCGATGTGGGGAGCGAAAGGTGATTCGTCGTAACCGTCAACCGCCTCCTTCTCTATGGGCCGCAGGACCCCTGGTATCTTTGACAACTGCTCGGTGAACATCTTGAATTGGTTCCGAATGATATCCTCGAGGTCTCGGGGACGACGGCAGTCCCAGTCCTCGTCGTCATCCATGGCCTCATCTTCCAAGCGTCGGGGGCTAACTTCTCGCACCGATCGCAGGCGTATGGGTGCCCTCATTCCTTCACTACCAGGATTCCCCTGAGCGGGGGTCAACGATGGTACTCTGGGGACCGTTGCCGGTGGGGTGACGAATTCTCGGCCAGGATTTCCTCCGCGGCGGCCGGTATGATTCCCCGAGGAACCTTCACCCCTGTTGCTTCGGGATCGATCCGTCATTCAGATACGCGGGCCGACAGAGGACACAGACCAAAGTTGAGAGCGCAAACCGTCATTATCGGCTGTTAGTTGCTCGATGCTCGCTTTGTGTTTCTCATTGCAAACACGTTGATCTGACGACTCTTTTTCCAAAGCCTGGAGCCTTTGGGCAAACTCAGACAATTCGAGACGAAGGGCTGTTGATGCGTCCTGGTGTGCGCCTCCCTCCTCCTCGACGCCTAATCCTTGATCACCTTCATGAGAGTTACTCATGATGATCCTCCGGGACTATCTCCGATGTATTGAACTGGAATCTTTCTTTCGATCGTTGGGCCCCACGGTGGGCGCCAAATTATTTTGGACAAAAATTTGCTTAACAAACCTCTGTCCTGAATTGGGGCATGATCGAAATCGAAGGAAGTTATCGATCCTACACAGATGTGAGATTCACAAGAACAAAAGACAAAAGGAAACCGATCTTGCTCTGGAAATCTATAATCTCGTATGTATTTTTTACTGATGTTCGCCTGCCTTTATAAAAACAAATAAAATCGATATATACATTTACATTACAACGGTTATCTCCCTAGTATCACGATCTCCGGATCTCTAGGACACGACCCATAACTACTTTCCCACTTTCCACGTGTTTCGGAGGCTTGAAACGCTATCTCGCGCGTCTTCAGGACGGTTATTTCCGCTTGTGACATATGCTTTCTTCCTTCCATCGAGTGATTGGAGATTTCTCTATTCCAAGATCTTTTCTTGCTTGCCCCGGTTGGTGATTTCTTCGTGCGTTCATGGGCTCAACTCATCGGATGGGTCGATAGATTTTTGGGCCTAACAATAATGCGGGCAAGATTACGACTCCTACTCCCACACGCTCGACTCCACAAAATCCAGCCCAAGGGAACCATGACCGAGACCGAGATTTGGAGTGGTATACTTGTGGTGGTTGTGTTCACTACCAAAAGGACCGCCCCAACCTTAGGAAAGTGATGTTTGTCCAAGCTTCCGCATATTATGAGTCCATGGATGAATAACTTCCAGCCTCGGAGCCCTATGAGGAGGAATACACGGTTCCTCAAGAGGAGGATGTCGATTTTGCACCATCAGCAACTAATGTTGGCATTCCATTGGGTTTGGTATCATGAAAGGCCAAGCGGGAGAACGTTTTCCACACTCAAGGTCTCATGGGATCAACGAGCTTAAGTGTGACTATAGATTTTGGGTGCTGCATAAATTTGACCAATGAGAAGGTCGTATCTCATCTTTTGCTACCTAGCTACAACACCAGACCTGATGACACATCGTCTTCAATGGCTCCCCTCGAGCTCAAGTACACATGTTTCTAAAAAATGCACTATTTCATTTGCTATTGGTCCTTATACGGATACCATACTTTGTGACGTGGTTTCAATGGACGTTACACATTTATTCTTAGAACGTCCATTGCAATTCGATAGACGTGTTCTTCATGATGGTTACTTGAACACTTATGTGTTCACGTACCACGGGAAGCGCGTCAAGCTCTTACCTATGTCTTTGAGTGAGATCTTGTAGGCCCAGGTACAATGGGATAGGGAAAAAGCAATTGAAGTTGAGGAGCAAAAAGCTTCTATAGTAAAAGTGGTGCCAACCGATGCATCCCCGACCACGCCCATCTTCAGGCCATGGCACTCCTATTCAATGCACCGTCGAGTGGCGTGTCTTATTGTAACGGACATCCTTGCTCACGACACCGATACGTGGGCGTGCCTCATGTTTTCTCTTGGTGCCCATGTCTTTGGTGTCTCCTAGTACTCACACTCCTAGCATTCAATGATGTTTTTCCGAACGGGTTGCTTGTTGGTTTGCAATCTCTGTTGGAACATTCGTTGTTTCATGGTTCCTCTTAGTTTTGACAATGACAAATTTTGATGGTGTAATATGTTTTTCCATGTTAGTATTTCAGGAAAACATGTACATCGTCAAGAGTGAAGGAACATTGTGAGGAACAATGGAGGGAACGAGTGACGATTTAGAAAGAGTATCTCAAAGAGACGCGATTTTCTATTTATGGCAAGTTACCACATCTTCTTCGAGCGATCTTGCACGAAGATTTGACAGCTTTGCTCGGTTGCATGAGAAGATCAAGGAAAGGATCAGATCATGCTTGGGCGATCTTATCTATAGGAAATCCGATATCATTCAGTTTTGGAAAGAATCAAATTGGTTGAAGATTAAAATAATTGTTAAAACACGTTCTCCTATTTTAGTGGGTTTTGCTAAGTGGAATATCAGTGCAATTTGGCAAGAATTGCGATTGAGATCTATATAAGAATAAGTTTAGCTAGGGTTAAGTGTGGCGATTAACTACAAACTTGAAGAGAGAGAATTTTCAAGTGTACGAGATTGTGTGGTTTTTTCCTATGAAGAATCCACATTTGAGTAAGTACTGAGGTTGGTAGTTTACTTTCGTTTAGGTTTATAATTAGGGTAGAAGAAGTCTAGTTGGTTGAACTTTGGTTGGTGCCTTAGTTACTAGGGAACTTGACTTGCCTTGTAACCGTTGAAGCTTAATACAAAGTAATCTATTGAAATCCTCTAAGAAGGAGTCATAGGGGAAGAGGTTTTTCTTTCTACGACTCTTTGGAGGGTCAGAAAGTTTTCTCTCAAGATACTTTGTTCCTATTTTTGTGTATTTTTGCTAGTTCATTGCTTTGTTACTAACACATCACGATCCAACAATTGGTATCAGAGCAGGTTTGCTCTAGATTGTGTGTTAAGTGCAGGAACACATGATGAGTACCAACAACTCACAATGTTCAGTTTATCTAGAGGAAGTGTGGGACGATGATGTATGGTTTGGCGTGAGGCAAAACGTGTGACGAGCACTTTTATGTCGCCGTAAAAGCACTGTCAAAGAATTATTTCTAACTTCCTAACCTTAGTAAAGTGGAAGTAAGGGTCGAACCCATGGAGACTCAGATTATTTGTATTTATATAATATTACTAAGCAGAGGGGGAGATTTTATGATTGTAAACTAAAATCTAAGTAATTGAAACAAAGCAAGTAAAACGATTAAAGATTCAAATATGGAGAAAAGCGTCCAACTAGTTTCGTATCCATTGCATACATGAGTTTTGATCCTTGATTATCCTTTTTTCAGTTTCCCTTGACTAATCTATTGTGAATTTATGAAATTCAAGCTTAATGTGGTTATTAATCTACACCGTCTTTAATAACCTTTTAATCAATCTACACCGTCTTTAATAATCTACACGTCTTGTGATTGAATTCTCCGCCTTTGATTAACCTTATTCCACCGTCTATAAGTTTAATCAAAGGATTCATCCATGAATAATCAAATTCCACCATCTATTTAATTATTCTAGTTGTAATTCAACCTAGAAGTAGAATAGGTGGCCAATTTATAATAATCCTAAGTGAATTTAATCAATTGAGCACGGAGATATTCAATCTAATCAAGGCAAATAGAAATAACTCAAATCTCACAAACAATCATGCATACAACTTCAACTAACTAGTTGGACATGAGAAAATTAGCTAGAAATCGACATTGAAGAAAAATAAAACTTACAAAAGTCAAAATTCTTTTCAATTGTAAATCTAGGGTTTTGTCTCCCACAAATCTCCAAATTCTTCAATAGCATAAAACTAGAACAATAGATAGCATAAGATCCAAAATAAAACCTAAGGAAAGTATTTATATTATGTCTAAAAATATCCAAAAGCAATACTAAAGTCGGCCCAAAAGATCACGCGTAAGCCCAAGTCAGCGTCGCTGACACGCGCCAAAGCGCGGTCAACGTCCCCCGTAGTGTGGTCGCGCTATGCCTGGTTTAGCCGCGGTTTGGCCGCAGAAACTCCACACTTCCGACGCTGTCTTGGCCTTCAATCTGCGGTTTGCCACTTCGCTCTTGTCTTGTAATTCTCGCCTCGGATCTCCTCTTCAATGCTCCTTATGCATCCCGAGGTCCGGTCCTAATCCTTTCATCCACCGTCTTCCACCTTCCGACCTACAATTATGCACAAAGACGCGTAGATTCCGAACTAAACGAAAATAAAACCTAAACTAAAACTTAGAACGAAATCCTAGCTAAAAATGCATAAAACGGGAATTAAAACATGCTCTAAAACCTATACCTATATGCTCTATCAAATTCCCCCATGCTTGAACCTTGCTTGTCCTCAAGAAAGACATAGAATCAATCTCATCACAAACAAGCAAGCCATGACTTCCACTCATTTTCAAGAAGCTCAAACTTAAACATGAAATCTTTGCATACATTCAATGAAAGTTTCAAACCAAGCTATTAATCCATTCTAACCTTCACCAAGGTATTTGTGTTTGCACTCAACACTCAAATGTTTAAAAGGGTATGTGTTTTCGCTCAAAAATAATTTTTGAATGCCAACTACCATATGCTTGCATCAGTGCACTAAATCTCCACCACGAATGTTTAAATGCAAAACGTAAATCATGAGGTCTTTTTCAAGGTTGTAATGGGGCCAAGGTATAGACAAGTAGGTGGGGATCATTATTTTCAAGGTTGTAATCCGGGAACTAGAATCAACTAAAACCCAAATTACATGAACACTCACTCTCAAAACATCTTCCCAACTTATACTTCCTTTTCTTCCATTACTTTCTTTTAAGCACTTCTTTCTTTTGCTCAACTTTTGATTTTTCTTTCCACAAACCCAATTGAGATTCATTCTTTCTTTTTCATTCTTCTCTCACAAGAAATTTTTTGCAATTTATACATAAAACTCATCTCAAACAACCATTCATACCAAACTTTCCGTAAAGGATTTTCAATAACATACCCAATATCCTTAACTCTTTCAACACTTTTCAATTTGCACATTCCCTTCTATTACACCTTTTCATTCTTTCTCACAACCCCAAAGTACAACAAATAACCCACAAAATTCCCCTAGTCAAATCCTAATTCCCGAATAAGTGTCAAGCTTATTCGGCTAGGAACAACTTTTGTGGAGCTAATAAATAAGGCTAAGGCTCAAAAACAATGGGGCTACAAAAACAAAAGTATAATGTAAGGTAGATAAGGATATAAATGAGCTAAAGAAAATTTGCCTCAATCACTTTTACATCATGCATTCAAATCATATAATGTGGCCTCGAAAAAGAATCTAAACGCAAGTTCTAGAGTTTAAACAATCAAAGAGATGCACTCAAGAATTTCATGCAAAAATAGCATATAAAGGCTCAAAAGAAATCTCACAAGGCAATATTTTGTTAGAACTTCATAAATAACTCAAATTATCACTTTCATGTATACTCTTTCATAATTAAGAAATTCTTATTTTTGAACTTTCATAAAAAACTAACAAGTCATGGGATATGAAATCATGCTCACTCAATAGACAAGTGGTTCCAAGGGGAAAAATGAAGCCTAAAATGCAAACAAAACTTTTCTTTTTACATTTTCTGATTTTTCTAAATTTTTATCGGATTTTCCAAACTTTTAATCAATGCATAACAATAAAATAAACATGCAAATGCAACTACATGAACTAACTATAGCTAAGCACTTATGACAAAATAAAGAATCCCCTTCCCCCATGCTTAAACATTACTTTGTCCCCAAAGTAAAAGAAAACATAAGAGAAAAGAAAACTGACCTCATCACAAGAGCTTGATAAACTCCAAAATCTACTCCTGGAATGGCGGTGGTGGTGGTGGTGGGTATCCCGGATACGGATACTCAGGAGCTGGATAACCTGGATATGGATGATAAGCAAAAGGCTGATAGCCCTGCTGTGGAGTGTATGTGTCCATCCTCTGATGAAGAAAGTGAGTCTGCTCATCAACATAGTCAAATCGGCTCGTCGTGTAACCCATGAAGTGGTTGAAATCAGCCTCCAAGCCATCCATACGAGTGGACAAACCACTCACCTGAGTAGACAAGCCTCCCATTAACTCCACCAAATGGTTATATTGGTGGGTAGTCATGTAGTTCCCCTGGCCTTGCTGCTCATACTCCTGAACTGGCGGCACCTCAGTGTGCTCATCCTCACCTTCCTCTTCATTATCCTCATCATCATCAACAACGGCTATATCCACAGGAGCAGCTTCAAACTCCTCATCTTCCTCTTCATCATCAGCTACATCCATAGAAGCGCTAGCTTCCTCAACCTGCCTCCTTGATTGCCTTCTTCTCTTAGTCCCACCTATAACCTCTTGAACCGGTACATCACCATCTTGTGGGTGTATAAGCCAAGTGCTAGCATTCGCCAAACCAGTCTCCAATTTCACTCGGTCTGGATTAGGTAACCTCATAGCAAAAGAACTGTTACCAAGCACCCAATAGAACTGGTTGTTTTTCACATATAACACTTTCATCTTTTTCAAGAAAGGCAAGTTCACCGGAAGAGCATCAATCCGACCCGCACATTGCTCCAAGTCAATACCAAAGTGTTGGGCAAGTCGAGTAATGACAACACCCACAATGATCTTTGCATTGTTCCTCCTAACCATGCGAGCCATATTATGCATCATGGCTGCACCAATATCAATCTTATGCCCCTCCAGAATACCCCGAAGTAGAAAGATGTCCTTCTTAGGGCAATTGTTCTCACCCTCTCCTTTTCCTGTGATAGAGTGGGCAAATAACCTCTGAACAATCCGAATCACCGGATGAGAAATTCCTGAAGCCTTCGTTCTAGATGCCAAATACACATTGCTTCCAGAAAGTCGGGCCCACTGTTCATCATTTATCCAATTGGCTTTAGACTCCCATCTATCAACATTCTCATGATGCCTGTGAAATCTGAACAGTTTATTGATATCAGTCAGAGTCATACACCTTTGAACTCCTCCTAGCTGAAACATGCATCTTCCCTCATTAGCAAACCGCCCTTCCAAGATATGAGCCTCCAATGTGCTCAAAAACTCCAACACTAAGCCACGGTATACCGACAATCTCATACTCAACAACCCTAGCAAATTGTTATCAAACTCAAATTTCCTCAATTCAGTAGCCAAACCCAAGTCCTCCATCAAAGGCCAATCAATATATCTCGGAGGTTGGATTTCCCGCTTCTTCAAGTCATTAAACCGGTCTAGATGCTTCATGTCACTGAATTGAATACCAAAAGACGCCGGTGTGATATTGTTTCCCGATGAGGGAGCTCTAGGTGGAGCTCGGGATTGAGATGAGGAAGGCGCTTCAGTTTGAGCCCTTGTTGACGTTGCTCGGGTTGTTCTCTGTGGACGACTTGGTCCCGAGGAAGCATTAGCCGGAGCTCTAGTACGACCCATGGTATATTTCACCTACACAAGGCACCAAAAACACCACAAACAAACACAATTCGATTGCCCCGGCAAGAGCAATCCACCAAACAAGTAATAATAGATAATAATAGCACTCAAAACACTCTCTTCCCCCACTAACGTAGATTAATTAGCATGAAAATTAATTAATTTCGAAATTATGGAATTAGCACATTCTAAACATGAAACTAACTCATAATCATGCCAATATTGAAGAATCTAAACTCAAATTGAAGAAATTCGACCTAAAAAACCCTTAAGTTGAGGTTTTTATGCAAACCCTAAATTTGTGGAATTTAGGTTGAAAGCTTCAAATTTTTGATGGAAATTGAAGAGAAGAGTATGAAATCTTACTTGTTTGATGCTTGTGAGTGCAAATCCGGCCTTGATTTGTGGTTTGGACTTGAATGGAAGCTTGAAGGTTGAGTTTTAATGGAGGAAGAGAAGGGGAGCTGCTCGACGGCTTTGAAGAAGAAGATAGAATGAATGGGTCATGCTGAATTTCTCGGGTTTAATGCGTTGAAAAACCCTCAAAGCGCGGTTTGGGCTTCTGGGAGCGCGGTCACAGAACGGCGGGTTCGACCGCGTTTCGCCCGTAGAAAATCTGCCCTTTGCGGCGCGGTTTGGGCTCGGTAGCGCGAGGGCATCTTCAGCCGAATTGACCGCGTATTTTCCGCATAGACTCGACCCTGATGTTGCATGATTCCGAGCCCATGAGTGTGAAGGCGTCTTGGCTTCCTCGAACCGCGTTTACCTGTTTCCGACTTTACCTAAAACTAAGAACAAAAACAAAACGAAAACCAAACAAAAACACATCGAAAGCAAATCTATTTCTAGAAAACAAATAAAAACTAAATATAAAGCTTGGCTTGCCTCCCAAGAAGTGCTTGTTTAACGTCATTAGCTTGACGCATTACCGCTCATGTGTTTGGCTCGTCCAAAACCGTCTCTTCAAGAATAGCATTGCTAAATTCTTCAAAATACGGTTTCAAACGTTGACCATTCACCTTTTTCATTAAATGAGTGGCTCCATCATAAATTTCCACCGCTCCATGAGGATACGTCTTAGCTATTATGAACGACCCCGTCCATCTCGACCTTAGCTTACCTGGAAAATGTTTAAGTCTAGATTGATATAGTAAAACCTTGTCACCTACCTTAAAACTTTTCCTCCATATTTTCTTGTCATGCCAAGCTTTGGTCTTTTCTTTGTATATGGCCGCATTGTCATAAGCTTCTAACCGTAACTCCTCAAGCTCTTGCAATTGAAGCTTCCTCAATTCACCGGCCTCATCCATCTGAAGACTACAATTCTTCACAGCCCAATAAGCTCGGTGTTGGATCTCCACCGGAAGATGACAAGCTTTACCAAACACTAACCGAAAGGGTGTCATTCCAATCGGTGTTTTGTAAGCCGTCCTATATGCCCATAAAGCATCTTCCAAGCGAGTACTCCAGTCCTTCTGGTTTGGCGACACCGTCTTCTCAAGAATGGCCTTAATCTCTCGGTTAGATACCTCCGCTTGTCCATTCGTTTGTGGGTGATAGGCCGTAGAAATCATGTGTGTGACATGGTATTTCTTCAAGAGCGCACTTACCGTTTTTTTGCAAAAATGGGATCCCTTGTCACTAATTAAAGCTCTAGGAATCCCAAATCTTGAGAATATATGCACCTTCAAAAAATCTGCCACAACTCGGGAATCATCAGTCCGGGTGGCCTTCGCTTCCACCCATTTGGAAACGTAGTCCACCGGTAATAAAATATAAATATTCCATAAGAGCTAGGAAAGGGTCCCATGAAGTCTATACCCCAAACATCAAATACCTCACAAAAGATAATTGAAGTTTGAGGCATTTCATCCCTTCGGGATATATTTCCGACTCTTTGGCATCGGTCACAGGATTTGCAAAAAGCATACGGATCCCGAAAGATGGTAGGCCAAAAGAATCCTGCATCCAATACTTTCCTAGCGGTCTTTCTAGCACTAAAGTGCCCCCCACAAGCCTAAGAGTGACAAAACGACAAAACTGAAGTTACCTCATTATCCGGAAGACAACGCCGAATTACTTGGTCGGAACAATGTTTCCAAAGATATGGATCGTCCCAAACATAGTACCGAGCTTCACTCTTGAGTTTAACTCTTTGGGCCTTGCTAAAGCTAGAAGGAAACACGCTCGAAACGAGAAAATTAACCAAATGAGCATACCAAGGCTGAAGTACACATACCGAAAACAAAGTATCATCTAGAAATTCTTCTCGAATAGGTGTGACTTGAGCACATCGTTCCTCCTCATGGACTAAGTGACTAAGATGATCTGCTACCACATTTTCCGCCCCCTTTTTGTCTTTGATCTCAATGTTGAATTCACTCAACAACAAGATCCATCTAATTGACCTGGGCTTTGCTTCCTTCTTCGTCAACAAGTAACGAAGGGCTGCGTGATCCATGTAGACAATCACCTTTTGTACCTAGCAAATAAGACCGCTTTGTACCTACCAAATAAGACCGAAACTTTTCCAAAGCAAACCCCACCGCCAAGAGTTCCTTCTCGGTGGTGTAATAATTTTTCTGTGCTTCATTTAGAGTCATAGAAGCATAATGGATAACATGAGAAGCCTTGCCAATCTTTTGACCCAAAACTGCTCCCACCGCATAGTCACTTGCATCACACATCAGCTCAAAAGGTAGGGACCAATCTAGGGGTTGAATTATTGGTACAGTGGTGAGGCGAGCCTTCAACTCATCAAAAACCCTTTTACAAGCTTCATTAAAGTCAAAGGTAACATCCTTCTTGAGTAACTCACAAAGGGGTGAAGCGATCTTGGAGAAGTCTTTAATGAACCTGCGATAAAAACCTGCATGACCAAGAAAAGAGCGTACTTCCCGAACATTAGTAGGATAAGGAAAGGATTGAATTACTTCAACCTTTGCCTTATCAACCTCAATCCCTTTAGATGACACTATATGACCTAACACTATGCCCTGTTCTACCATAAAATGGCATTTTTCAGAATTAAGACAAAGGTTAGTGTCCTCACAACGTTTTAGCACAAGTGTCAAGTGAGTTAAACAAGAATCAAAGTCATTGCCATGAACGGTGAAATCATCCATGAAAACTTCAATGAAGTTCTCAATGTACTCGGTAGATATACTGACCATACACCTTTGAAAGGTTGCGGGCGCATTACATAGACCAAATGGCATTCTTCGGTAAGCGAAGGTGCCAAACGGGCAAGTAAATATTGTCTTCTCTTGATCCTCGGGTGCAATTGCTATCTGAAAATAACCTGAATATCCATCCAAGAAACAATAGAAGGAACGACTCGCAAGTCGCTCAAGCATTTGGTCAATAAAAGGTAAAGGAAAATTATCTTTATGGGTTATCGTGTTGAGCTTTCGATAATCGATGCATACACGCCACCCGGTTTGAATTCTTGTTGGGATGAGCTCCCCATCTTGATTCTCCTTTACTGTGATTCCACCTTTCTTGGGAATGACCTGAGTAGGACTTACCCATTTGCTATCCGATATGGGAAAAATCATACCTGCTTGAAGAAGTTTCAAGACCTCCTTTTTCACAACTTCCATCATAGGCGAGTTCAACCTCCTTTGTGGTTGTCTTGAGGGCTTTGCTTCATCCTCCAATAGGATTCTATGCATACATGTAGAGGGACTTATTCCTCTAATGTCGGCAATAGTCCATCCTATAGCGGATTTATGCTCCCTTAAAACATCCAACAACCGGTTTTTTTGATCTTGAGTCAACTTGTTTGAGATTATCACCGGTAAGGTCTCTCCATCACCTAGAAAAGCGTACTTGAGGTGGTCCGGATGTTGCTTAAGCTCTACCTTTGGGGCCTGCACAATAGAAGGAACAAGCTTCTCGCTTGGCAATGTTAGTGGAATGGGCTTTGAGCCCGGTAGAAAGAGTGGTCGCTCATAGTGAGCGTTCAACTCGGCTACAATTTCTTGCATATCATCATTCAACATAAATTCCACTTCATCTTTATTAACCACAGAATTTTCAAGAGTAGATTGCAATTCATCATGATCATTAATGTCAAAGAAATCTTGCACAAGAGTATCTAACACATCAATAGAGCATAAAGAATGAACATCATAGGGAAATTTCATAGCATCATAGATATTGTATTCAACTTTTTCCCCATCAAACTCCATGGTTAACGAACCACTACACACATTAATTTTAGTTTTGGCTGTTTTTAGGAATGGTCTACCTAAGAGAATTGGAGCTGCATGCTTGTCATGTTCCATTTCAAGTACATAAAAATCAGCAGGGAAAATCAACTTATCAACCATAACAAGCACATCTTCTATAATCCCCTTGGGGTAAACGTTAGACCTATCAGCCAACTGAATGACTACACTTGTTGCGTGCAATGGACCCAACCCAAGAGACCCAAAAATTGAATAAGGCAAAACATTTATAGAGGCACCTAAGTCTAGCATAGCCTTTTCAAATTTCGTCTCACCTATGATACATGGGATAGTAAACATACCTGGATCTTCGCATTTTTGTGGCATTCGCCTTTGGAAGACTGCTGAGATTTGCTCACTAACCTTGATCTTTTGCTTCCCTTTTTGCTTTTTATTCCGCTTGACCGTGCATAACTCCTTCAAAAATTTAGCATAGCGAGGAATGCTCTTGATAAGCTTGCCAAGTGGAATATTCACCTCGCACTTGCTAAATGTTTCGAAAATCTCTTTGTCGTTTTCGTCTTACGGGTCTCCTTTAATGCTTCGGGAAAGGGTGGAAGAGGTTTGAGAGCCGAGGTCGAAGGAGTCGAGGAGTCGTCGTTGATCACCGCCGACGCGGTTTGGGACCCCTGGAGCGCGGTCGCGCTATGGCCGGTCTTGGCCGTGCTTTGGCTGCAGAAAGTTGGTCCGTCGGAGTGCGTTTTAGGGCTTGGTGGCGCGAGGGCGCTCTGGCCGTTTTGCCCGCGGTCGTTCTGATATTCCAACTCCGAAATTTCACCCTCCTTGGTTTCTTCCTCATGCAAGGTTGGTTGCTTGTCGGCTTTGTTTTCCAACACTTTACCACTACGGAGTGAGATTGCATTCACATTCTATTTAGGATTGAGTTCTATCTGAGAGGGTAATCTGTTGGAATCTCTAGCTTCAAGTTTGCTCATCACCTTTGCAAGTTGGCTCATCTGATTTTCCAAGTTGGTGATGCTTGACTTGGTGTCTTGCTGAAATTGCCCCACAGATTGATGCATAGTAGTCATATTTTTGGTGAGAGCACGGATCATTTCATCTGTGGATAAGGATGAGACTTGATTCGATGCTTGAGGCTGAGGTTGAAAGTGAGGTCTAAAACCTAGAGGGCTGTTTGGAGGTACATAATGTTGATTTCGATTTCCATACCTCAAATTGTGATGATCCTTCCAGCCCGGATTGTATGTGGTCGAATAAGGATCATATGCTGGCCTTTTTGGCCCATAGCCTCCAAGTGCATTGACTTCTTCCTCTTGAGTATGAAAAGTAGGACAAGCATCCGTCTTATGAGTAATATCGGAGCAGAAACCGCAAGGTTTGACTTGTTGTTGTTGTCCTATCATGAATTGCCTGAACATTGAATTCAACTCATTCACCTCTTCATGTAATGCCGTAGCATCGATAGAATTCGCAACCTTCATTGTAGCTCTTTTGCTGAATTTACGAGAGCCTTCATATAGTTCATGGAAAAGATCGAAAGCTTCAGCAGGAGTCTTGTTCAGGATGTTTCCTCCACAAGCGGCATTAACAAGTCGGAGTTCTTCATCCAATAAGCCTTCATGAAGGTACATAACAAGACCCATCTAAGAATAACCATGATAAGGGCAGCTTGAGATTGGCTTCTTGAACCTCTCATAATATTCATAAAGCGATTCATTCGGGAGCTGCTCAATGTTGCTGATGCTCTTCTTCAGACTCGAGAGCTTTGTGGCTGGGAAATATTTCTCAAGAAAAGCCTTCTTCAATTGCTCCCAAGTCTCAATACTGCCAGGAGCCAAATAATAGAGCCAGTCACTAGCCTCATCCTTCAAAGAGAAAGGGAAAGCTCTCAGCTTGATTTGATCATCAGTGACGCCTTTTGGCTTCATGCTAGTGCAGACACCATGAAATTTCGCTAGATGTTTGTTGGGATCTTCACCCGCCTTCCCATAGAATTGAGGAAGGAGGTGAATTAACCCTGATTTCAGTTCAAATTGGACACCGTCAGGGAGCTCAGGTAGCCTCACCGCCAATGGTTGTTGGGCCAAATCAGGTGCAGTCAACTGTCTTAGTGTTTGTTGAGCCATCTCTACTACTTCAAGAATGCTCTCAGTTTCAGAATCAGATGAGGAAGACACCAGGTTGAGCTATAATTCACGAGAAATCGCACGAGCTTGCCTGCGCAACCTAGAGATTGTCCTTTCTATTTTTGAATCAAAAACAGCAGGAGATGGTTCAGTAGCACGGGTATGAACCATGCAAGTGGTTCACACCCTAAAAAAAATAAAAAGTAACACTAAATAAACACAAATAATATGCCGAGTCCCCGGCAACGGCGCCAAATTTGACGAGCACTTTTATGTCGCCGTAAAAGCACTGCAAAGAATTATTCCTAACTTCCTAACCTTAGTAAAGTGGAAGTAAGGGTCGAAGCCACAGAGACTCAAATTTTTGGTATTTATATAATATTACTAAGCAGAGGGGGAGATTTTATGATTGTAAACTAAAATCTAAGTAATTGAAACAAAGCAAGTAAAACGATTAAAGATTCAAATATGGAGAAAAGCGTCCAACTAGTATCGTATCCATTGCATACATGAGTTTTGATCCTTGATTATCCTTATTTCAGTTTCCCTTGACTAATCTATTGTGAATTTATGAAATTCAAGCTTAATGTGGTTATTAATATACACCGTCTTTAATAACCTTTTAATCAATTAACCTAGAAAACCTTCTATGTCAAGTTGATCATGCAATTAAGTTCAAAGCATTCCATAGAAACAATAATTCATGAATTCTACCGTCTATTCATGACGTCTTGTGATTGAATTTTCCGCCTTTTATTAACCTTATTCCACCGTCTATAAGTTTAATCAAAGGATTCATCCATGAATAATCAAATTGCACCGTCTATTTAATTATTCTAGTTGTACTTCAACCTAGAAGTAGAATAGGTGGCCAATCTAAAATAATCCTAAGTGAATTTAATCAATTGAGCACGGAGATATTCAATCTAGTCAAGGCAAATAGAAATAACTCAAATCTCACAAACAATCATGCATACAACTTCCACTAACTAGTTGGACATGATAAAATTAGCTAGAAATCGACATTGAAGAAAAATAAAACTTACAAAAGTCAAAATTCTCTTCAATTGCAAATCTAGGGTTTTGTCTCCTACAAATCTCCAAATTCTTCAATAGCATAAAACTAGAACAATAGATAGCATAAGATCCAAAATAAAACTTAAGGAAAGTATTTATATTATGTCTAAAAATATCCAAAAGCAATACTAAAGTCGGCCCAAAAGATCAAGCGTAAGCCCAAGTCAGCGTCGCTGACACGCGCCAAAGCACGGTCAATGTCCCCCGTAGCACGGTCGCGCTTTGCCTGGTTTAGCCGCGGTTTGGCTGCAGAAACTCCACACCTCCGACGCTGTCTTGGCCTTCAATTCGCGGTTTGCCACTTCGCTCTTGTCATGTAATTCTTGCCTCGGATCTCCTCTTCAATGCTCCCTATGCATCCCGAGGTCCGGTCCTAAGCCTTTCATCCACCGTCTTCCACCTTCCGACCTACAATTATGCACAAAGACGCGTAGACTTCGAACTAAACGAAAATAAAACCTAATCTAAAACATAGAACGAAATCCTAGCTAAAAATGCATAAAACGGGAATAAAAACATGCTCTAAAACCTATACCTATATGCTCTATCAACGCGCTAGACCCAGATTCGATTCCACCACCACGTCACCACAAGGTCCCTCCCCGACGTCGCATCTACAACGACCCAGATTGGATTCCGCCTCCCAATCTTCCAAGACAATGTCCACCACGGCAGAGCACTAACTACTATGAGTCACACCATAGTTCCTATGATCAAGATTGGGAGCATTCCGAGTACCACACCCGCCCTCGAAATAGGTACCAAGAGCGCTACTCCCATGGCTCTTCTCGATGCGACTCCTATGTCACCGAATCATCATCACCTCCACCCATATTGGCGCTCACGCCAGAGCAATTGGAGATCCATGAGCTTCGACAACAATTAGATGTTGAACATGCCAAAATAGTTGTGTTATCCGAGGCGCTTGCTTATAGCGCAACCCGAGACATGCCAATGGCCAATTGAGCCGACACTCTCAAGGATACGGTTAGCCATTCCTCCTCAAATTTGGTGGAGCCTCATAATTTTGTTTTTCAAGTGCATATGCAAAATTTGGTCGAGTTTGGAGGAGGTTTGCCTAGCAAGTGCCCACAACCTACATCGTGTGCCCTTGCGCCTTCACCTTCTCCCAACGTTTTCCAGGCCATTGTCTTGCAAATTGAGCCAAACTTGGTGGACACCATGGATAAAGTAAAATATGGTCCACCAATTGAGCCCGAGCCACATCGATGTCTATCTCTTTTATTTATGATATTTATTTATTTGCATAACTTGACATTATTTATTTTATCGCTGTTTCTTTTATTTAGTGGACGTGCGTCTCGGTTTACATATCGGGACTAGTCTTTGTTTTTCTAGTAAGGAGCTTCTCTATATAAAGCCTCCTTACTCCATTGTAAACTTAGTTTTGGATCATGTGGAATAGAGATTACTCTTCCATTTTGACCTTTACTCCCTTGCACTCTCTTCTTCCATGTCTCTCTTATTCTTGCAAATTGTCATTCAATCACACTAAGTCCAACAACACAACCGTCCTAGTCTAGATCTCGGTCCAATGCAACATTTTAGATTCGGACCAATTGAATTCGACATTCTAGTGTCATGTCGAGTGTTCACAAGAATCTGGTAGTTCCATTGGCACACCTTCCTAAAGCCAAGGATTGAACCCCGACGCGCCAGCGCATTCACACCGCCGCTGTAACTACCGCCGCAAGGGCGCGCCTAGATCTGCTTCTTTGACGCTTGTTCGTGTGGATCTCGGGAAGGCTTACAAGGACGATCCTTGGAGTTATCATTTTCCCTTAGCCATATTTTAGGTGAAGAATTGGTGGACCACATGTGTTGAGTCGTTGTTAGGAACTCACTTTTATTAACATTGGAACAACGCCCTCAATTTTGATAATGACAAACACCATGAGAATATTTATTGTAAATATTCTAGATTTTTATTATTATATGAAAGTAATAAAGAGGTGGTAGGTGAGGTGGTAGGTAAGGTGGTAGCTGAGGTGGTAGGTAAGGTGGTAGATAAAAGTGGACACCAAGGGTTGTTTGTAACCCCATTTTGTGTGCCTATTTATAGGTATTTTGCTCTTCTTGCTTAAGGATGTCTTTAAACCGAATGGGAATGAATCTTTGATTTTTTCTTGGTAGTCTTGATCCACTCCTCCTTAAGGCTAGTGAATCTCCTTGGTTCGTGAGTCATATCGATCCATCTTCAAAGATCCATTCAAGGTGAGTCACATCCTTGTTTGAATCCATAGTTTGTCTTTTTGGAGAGTTAGTCATATCTCTCTAATTCCACATCCATATCCATCACTTTATCTCATACAAAAAATCCCATTTCATTCCCCTTCCATTTCCACTCCATCATTCTCATTCAAATTCCCATCAAAATATCTTCTCGGTGCATTCTGTAGCACCTTAGTAAAATCGACATAACTTTCAATCTACTCATCATATGACTCTCAAAATTTGAGCACTTTAACTAGACTCATAAATATAACTCCTCGGGTTGGAATTAATCAAATATGAGTTCGGACCAGGGAAAACAAGCTAGTTGAATATAAGCCAGATTTCTGGGTGTTTGTTGTCGGATTCCTTGGAAGTCTAGAAGGCGTTACCTTGCACTGTGGACTTCAGGATCCATGATTCTCATCATGGTTCCCTGGGGTACTACACCGATACCCTGATTATCCATGACAACTTTGAGGACTTCGATGACGAACAAATCAAAGACTCGGGCATGGTTAATCCTCAAAATTTTCCACCTTTGGGGGAAGCTCCCAAATTGGACGAGCGCCCATCGGATTGGATTCCACCAGCACCTGCCAATCCCTATAGTATTGCTCAAATGTGCCAAAACCGGAGCGCCCGAGACCATGATGCCGAACGGCTCGTCTAAGGCCCGCCACAACCATGACCTAGTGCATTGCCATAATCTTGGGATGGTCCGGCACGCCTTGGGTCACCAATAGATTGTGGCTATGACTTGTATGTTGCTAATGGAGACCGGGATGTTCCTTGGTACCAAAGACACGAAGCCAAAGTCAAGATTGAACCGTTTGAAGGGCATTAATACCCGACGGTCTTGTTAGAATGGGTCAAGGTGATGGTCCATACTCTGCGCTATTGCAATATTCCAGCCTAAAAGCATGTACAAGTGGCCACTTTGCATTTCCGTGGTTCTGCCCGGGTTTGGCAACAACTCTTTGTAGATGACTGTATGTGCCGGAATCTTACCCGAGTGACTACATGGGAAAAGTTGGTTTATGTTATGACTCAAAAATATATACCAACTGATTACCTTAACCAAATACGATGTTACATAGCTAGTTTTCGCCAAGGAACCATGTCTTCACTCGAGTACTTCAAGAAATTGGAAGACATGTTTTCAAGGCGAACATTTTTGTGGCCCCATCGACATTTCACACTAAATTTATAAGTGGCCTTAACTTGTCTATTAAGAATCATCTTGAGATACTTCCTATGAAGCAACATCTAGTGCATACGACCATGAAGATCCACACTCAAAAAGTGCGCCAAAAGAGCTATAATTCCTGACCTTGCTCAGGTGTGTATGATTCCTCTAACTCTCGTCAATATTGTTATGTTACAAATGATAAATCTAGTGCCGCAGGACATGGTTCTTCTACTCATAATGCCGGCAAGATTACGACTCCTACTCCCACACGCTCGACTCCACAAAATCCAGCCCAAGGGAACCGTGACCGAGACCGAGATTTGGAGTGCTATACTTGTGGTGGGCGTGGTCACTACCAAAAGGACTGCCCCAACCTTAGGAAAGTGATGTTTGTCCAAGCTTCTGCATGTTATGAGTCCATGGATGAAGAACTTCCAGCCTCGGAGCCCTATGAGGAGGAATACACGGTTCCTCAAGAGGAGGATGTCGATGTTGCACCATCAGTAGCTAATGTTGGCATTCCATTGGGTTTGGTATCACGAAAGTCCATAATCCTTCGTGAAAACACACTCAATGACAAGCGGGAGAACCTTTTCCACACTCAAGGTCTCATGGGATCAACGAGCTTAAGTATGACTATAGATTTTGGGTGTTGCATAAATTTGACCAATGAGAAGGTCGTATCTCATCTTTTGCTACCTAGATACAACACCACGCCCGACGACACATCGTCTTCAATGGCCCCCCTCGAGCTCAAGTACACAGGTTTCTAAAAAATGCACTATTTCATTTGCTATTGGTCCTTATACGGATACCATGCTTTGTGACGTGGTTGCAATGGACGTTACACATTTATTCTTAGAACGTCCATTACAATTCGAAAGACGTGTTCTTCATGATGGTTACTTGAACACTTATGTGTTCACG
Organism: Fallopia convolvulus; assembly: GCA_964016875.1. Lineage (NCBI taxonomy): Eukaryota > Viridiplantae > Streptophyta > Magnoliopsida > Caryophyllales > Polygonaceae > Fallopia > Fallopia convolvulus. The sequence goes on along the minus strand of OZ024721.1, from coordinate 25,318,307 downwards.
TACCACGGGAAGCGCATCAAGCTCTTACCTATGTCTTTGAGTGAGATCTTGTAGGCTCATGTACAATGGGATAGGCAAAAAGCAATTGAAGTTGAGGAGCAAAAAGCTTCTATAGTAAAAGTGGTGCCAAAGCGAAACCTATGCGATGAGCATGGCACTGGCACGGCCAGCCCCAATTCGAGTATGTCGCGCCAACACCCGGTGTTGCAGCCTCCGCTTTCCATGAGGATGGGCGTGCGATGCGCCCCGAGGCCGGGCACCATGTCGAGCGCCACCCATAGCAACAACCGATGCATCCCCGACCACGCCCATCTTCATGCCATGTCACGCTATTCAATACACCGTCGAGTGGCGTGTCTTATTGTCACGGACATCCTTGCTCATGACACCGATACGTGGGCGTTCCTCATGTTTTCTCTTGGTGCCGACGTCTTTTGCGTCTCCTAGTACTCACACTCCTAGCATTCAATTATGTTTTTCCGAACGGGTTGCTTGTTGGCTTGCAATCTTTCCGGGCTACTGAGCACCAAAATGATTTGGTGCTCGGTGCCTCGTTGCCTAATAGAGCTACCTACAATGCCGGCCCGTATGAGACTCGGGAACATCAAAACTGGTCCATGAGCTCCTTGAGAGAGGCTATGTGTGAGAGTCGTTGAGCCCATGTGCTGTGCCGGTCATCCTTGTTCCCAAAAAGGATGGCTCATGGCGAATGTGCATGAATTACCGGGTGATCAATCAGATTACCGTCAAATACCGACATCCAATTCCAAGGCTCGATGACATGCTAAAAGAGCTACACGATGCCTCCATTTTCTCCAAGATTGACTTGAAATCTGGTTATCACCAAATTAGGATGAAGGAGGGAGATGAATGAAAAATCACTTTCAGATGAAGTTCGGTCTCTACGAGTGGTTGGTGATGTCATTCTGCCTCAACAATATGTCGAGCACCTTCATGATATTGATGAATAACATCCTCCATGACGGTGGTGCAAGTACTGGTTGTCTCTGTTAGAACATTCATTGTTCCATTGTTCCTCTTAGTTTTGACAATGACAAACTTTGATGGTGTAATATGTTTTTCCATGTTAGTATTTCAGGAAAACATGTACATCGTCAAGAGTGAAGGAACATTATGAGGAACAATGGAGGGAACAAGTGACGATTTAGAAAGAGTATCTCAAAGAGACGCGATTTTCTATTTATGGCAAGTTACCACATCTTCTACGAGCGATCTTGCACGAAGATTTGACAACTTTGCTCGGTTGCATGAGAAGATCAAGGAAAGGATCAGATCATGCTTGGGCGATCTTATCTATAGGAAATCCGATATCATTCAGTTTTGGAAAGAATCAAATTGGTTGAAGATTAAAATAATTGTTAAAACACGTTCTCCTATTTTAGTGGGTTTTGCCAAGTGGAATATCAGTGCAATTAGGCAAGAATTGCGATTGAGATCTATATAAGAATATGTTTAGCGAGGGTTAAGTGTGGCGATTAACGGCAAACTTGAAGAGAGAGAATTTTCAAGTGTACGAGATTGTGTGGATTTTTCCTGTGAAGAATCCACATTTGAGTAAGTACTGAGGTTGGTAGTTTACTTTCGTTTAGGTTTATAATTAGGGTAGAGGAAGTCTAGTTGGTTGAACTTTGGTTGGTGCCTTAGTTACTAGGGAACTTGACTTGCCTTGTAACCGTTGAAGCTTAATACAAAGTAATCTATTGAAATCCTCTAAGAAGGAGTCATAGGGGAACAAGTTTTTCTTTCTACAACTCTTTGGAGGGTCAGAAAGTTTCCTCTCAAGATACTTTGTTCCTATTTTTGTCTATTTCTGCTAGTTCATTTCTTTGTTACTAACACATCACGATCCAACAATTGGTATCAGAACAGGTTTGCTCTAGATTGTGTGTTAAGTGCAGGAACACATGATGAGTACCAACAACTCACAATGTTGGGATTGGAAACAAGAAGCCTCCATTGCTTATTGCTGGAGAATATGATCACTGGAAGATCTTATTTGCAACATGGATCAAGAGTAATGACTACCAAGCTTGGTCGGTCATTGAAGATGGACACTAAGTTGTTTCTAGGACAAGAACAAAAAGTATGAGTGAAGTCCAACTGAATGGACAGGGATGGAGAAGAACTTCAAGGCAAAGATGTACTTGAACAATTCCTTAGGCGCTGAAGATTTGCTTAGAGTGGTGAATTGAAAAACTGTCAAGGATGCATGCGAGGCTATTGAGCCAATCCATATCAAATGCACATATCTAAAAGAAAGTCATATGAAAGCGGCCAAGAAGGACTTCTTCAACATTCAAATGAAGGAGGAGAGACCATTGCTTCATATAAATCTCGCTTTGACGCCTTGGTGAATCACATCAATCACCTTTGTATCGAGAAATCCATCACTGATTCTAAGAAAATCTCTACGATTGTTCATGGTCTCGGCCCCAAGTATGTGGTTACCATAGGTATGCTTAGAGAAAATCCAATCACTAAAACTTGCGCACTCCGTGAAATCTTAGGAAAACTGACTGACTATGAGCGCTACGAGAACATCACAAGCGGTGCTTCAATCTCCAACAAAGGGATTTCTCTCAAGGTTGAAAAGGCCATTGAGAACATTACTACTAGGAAAGAAGATGATGAGATCGAGAAGAATTCTGATGTGGCTCTCATAACCAAAGCAATGAGATCGCTCTATAGGAAAGACATCCTCAAGGAAAGAGGGAACTATGAGAAGAAAGAGGTCAAGGACGTTACCTGCTTCAACTGTCAAGAAAAGCATTACTATGCCAAGAGTTGCCCCAAAGGTAACGAGTCTGGGAACTAGAAGAAGAAGACCTACATTGTTGCTGGGATCTTGACTTAGATGATGAGTCAGAAGAAGCCGAACAAGAGGTAACTCCTGAACAAGAGGTAACTCATAAACAATTCCTTGCTGATCTTGATAACGCTAAGGAGTTTGATCTTGTAGGTCTTGTTAAAAAGTTGTTTCAAGAAAACTTGAAAATGCAAGATGAATTAGAAGCAGTTGATGAGAAATGTCTTAATCTTGAAGAAAAATTATCAGAGTCAACTATTACTAGTGTAGTTCCCTGTAATGAGTGTTATAGCTTAAAAGATAAAGTCAAAGTTCTCACAAAATCCAAGAATAAACTTAGGTCCAATCTGCTTGATCTCAAACTCAAAAAGGAAGAAATTGAAAAAGATCTTGACAAAAGAACTCGTGTTGTGTTCAACCCAGCTAAGTTTGGTATTGGTTATGGTAAAGACAAATCTGAAAATCCTTCAGATGACCTTAGCTTTGAAGAAAAGAAGGAACGACAAGCTAGGGAACTTTAATCTGCTAAAGATAAATTAACTCATCTAGAAGGTCGGATTAAAAGTCTTAAAAGTGGGATAAGTGGGAACCTTGAGTGGTACACGGGTAAAACTGCTCATAAGATGTTTTTGATACAGTGTCAAGAGAAACAACATAAAGTTCCTTCCAAGGAACGTGCTAAGGAACAAACTCTCCTAAAACCCTGTTAGTTTTAGGTTATGTTGTTAGTTGAAGGTTAGATTCGGCTCTTGTAGACCCCGCAGGTTAGTCAAGACAGTTTGAGTAGACCCCGAAAGGTAGTAATGTCGTGAGTAGACCCGAAGGTAATCTCATTGGGTGTAGACCACAAGGGTAATCACCGTCGAATAGATAGTAAACGGTTTAGAACAGAAAATAAAGGCTTTTAATAAAACAAAACGTATCTTGATAAAGGCAACGAGTCACTCAATTAGATCGAGCTTTCCTTCAATTTTTATTGCCCCTATTAATGCCAAGGGTTCACTGCAATAACGTTGTGAGATAAAACGTTCATATACAATGAACATGGGGCAAGCATGAATCATCATTGCATATATACGCACCTTTGCTCTTATATAAGTGTTTATATTTGATTTGGAAAACCTCAAATTACAAGCATGTGATTTCCACACATAAAACTCTCTAACACCTTGTGAGAGGCGCCCATCCTCTATTTATAGAGCAAGAAGAGTGGTGGTTATAGAAAGAGAAAAAAGTAGTTAAGTTAGTTGAGAAAAACAAGGAGAGAAACAAGGGGGTTAGTTATAACAACTTTTGTAACTTCCCTCAACAAACTTTTGAAATTCAAAACTCATCCTTATCCAAACTCTTAAGACAAGCCCAAAATGGCCAGTTATGCATGCGGCCCATTAATCCTTGGTAGAGCTAGCTTCGAGCAAGCTTAGCTAGCCATCACTCCCAAAATATATTATAACATTTATATAAAGCTTAGTGAAGCTACCACGGAGCCAAAAAGTCAAAGCTTGAGCTCAAACCGAGCTAAAATTCAAAACCAGCTCAAAATTTAGCTAGCTCATTCTGGGTGTTCTAAGCTTAGGCTAGCTCTCAAAATTTTCCATAAAGTCTTAGAGCTTCATTTCTCACTATAGGAATCATAAAATAACCAACCAAATTATCAAAATTGGCTTAACATAAAAATCAAGGCAAATAGGTGCCTAAGGCGCGCCGAGTCCATGGCCGCATAGGCGCGCGCGTGCACAAGTGCCACGACACAGCAGCGCCTATTCTCAGCGCCCGACGCACACGTCTACGACTCCGCCCTTCACCCCTTAGCCCGTTCCAAGGTTGAGACTTAGCCTAAATTGTCGAGTAAGGGCGCGCCCGTCGCAACGCTGCAGCCATGCCAACCCTAGTGGCACGCTTGCCTTCTATGATTCCTCTTTCTCTTTCAACCCTTAGAAATACTTTAGGGCCGATCACTAGGTCGTGCCTCCCGCACACCCAAAGCCCAAGTGATACCTTTAGTAATTCTAACACTTAAACATTCATAACTTACACCAAATGGATTAATGACTTTTCACAAATTACCAACATTCTTCCCCCATTTGTGCAACGTCATAAACATGAACATATTTCACAAACTCTATGTATAGAAATAAATGTCCTTGGACTTGAATTTATAACTTGTAACAATTACAATCATGCACTAAAGTGGGTTGGTGTTCTAAGAATTGAACCACTTCAACTTGTCTAAGTACACGTAGTAAGAATTACAACACGAGTTACATAGCGTATATAAACTATAACTTGACGCTCTTAGGCTTTTGCATCCCATATCTTTTTCACATATGCTTATAGACGAGTCATCCTCGAACTCTCTTGGAAGAAGCCTTACACTTGCACATATGCTTAGTTGAATTTTCTAACATGCACCTACAATTGCAATTTCCAAAAACTCATTAATGAAAACTTGTTTCAAAACTTCCTTAACATGTAGGCTAGAGCAAATACCTTGATGGGAATTTGTATGCTCTCCAACTCTATGTCTTTGGCCTACCACATTGAATTCAACCCTACACCTTTCGGTTAGGGGAATTGGGCGTCCAAATCATAGGGTTTCTTAGGATTTTAACCCCATCCCTCGCAATGCCTTGTGCACCAAATCTTTTGCCAAACTCTTGGTTAAGTGATCGGCAAGGTTACTGTGTGTTCTCACAAAGACAACCGAGATGACTCCTTGTGTGATTAATTCTCTAATGGAACTATGCCACACACCTAGATGTCTTGACTTCCCATTATACACTTGATTATAGGCCTTTGCCAACGTGCTTTGACTATAAAAAAAGATAACAATATGGGATATCGGTTTTGGGCACAAGGGTATATCACTCACTAGATTCCTAAGAAATTCCGCCTCCTTGCCAGCCGCGGCAAGAGCAACAAGGTCCGACTCCAAAGTCGAGGTTGTTATGCAAGATTGCTTCTTGGAAGCCCAATATATTGCGCCACCACCCAATAGGAATACCAGAGCACTTGTCGACGAGTGATCTTCCATATTGGTGATCCAACTTGCATCGGTATAACCTTCCAAAGTAGAAGGTGTACCCATATATGCAATACCATAAGTCATTGTCCTTTTTAAATATCTAAGCACTCTTCTAAGAGCGTTCCAATGACTTGAACTTGGTCGACTAGTATAAAGACTCAACTTGCCCACGACATATTCTATATCGGGGTGAGTACTCGTCATTGCATACATCAAGCACCCTATCTCTTACGAATACTCAAGTTGAGAAATTGGTTCTTCTAGGTTAGGAATGAGTTTCTCACTAGGATCCATAGGCGTGCTAACCGGCGTGGATTTATGACATTGAAAACATTTCACCACTTTTTCGATGTAGTGGGATTGTGTTTGGGTCAAGCCCTTGCCATCCCTATTTATCTTAATTCCTAAGATCACACCGGCCTCTCCAAGATCCTTCATGGAGAACTTAGTAGACAAGAATTCTTTTGTCTTGTCGACTTCTATTTGGTTTGTACGAAATATAAGCTTGTCATCAACATATAGACATATTATAACTCCTTGACCGGAATTATCAAACTTACTATATACACACTTGTCCTCTTGATTGATCTTGAAACCATAGGCCAAGAATACATCATCAAACTTTTGATGCCACTATTTTGGCACTTGTTTTGTCCATAAAGAGATTTGATCAAACGACATACCTTATGTTCTTGTCCATCCACTACGAAACCTTCGGGTTGCTTCATGTAAACCTCTTCATCCAATTCCCCATTAAGAAACGCCATCTTCACGTCCATTTGATGGATGACAAGACCATGAATGCTTGCTAAGGCAATCAAGTGTCTTATTGTGGTGATTCTTGCTACGGGGGAATATGTATCAAAATAATCGACACCTTCTCTTTGTCTAAAGCCTTGGATAACCAATCGAGCTTTAAATTTGTCAATGGACCCATCGGCCTTCATCTTCTTCTTCAAGATCCATTTGCACCTAATGGCTTGCAACCGGGTGGAAGGTCCAACAACTCCTAAGTGTTGTTGCCAACAATGGAGTCCATCTCATCTTGGATAGCTTCTTTACAAAATGATACATCTTGAGAACTCATAGCCTCGGTAAATGTCTTAGGATCCTCATCCATATGAAAATATGAAATGTTATGACCCTCTATTTCCCTAGATCCTTGTACCAAGAGCATTTGAAAAATTGGCTCATGGGACGTTGGTCCCATCATAAGTGCCTTGTGTACTCATTGCCGCTTAGGCGTTCGAGACCCCATCGTCGAGGCTTCGGCATCGTACATTCCAAGAGGTGCCAAGACCGCATCATTGGCATCACTCGCCAAACCGGTGTCCTCATGCTCGATCCCAACAACCTTGCGCTTGGGCGATCTTGATTTCACAACCGGGGTTGATCCCTCAAGCATTGGCGCCACACCAGCATCGTCATCGCTCGACGTCAAGGGCGCGCCTTGCGACACCCGTTGCGACGTGCCTTGTGGCGCACCTTGCGGCACGGCAGCACGCGACATGGACTGAGTTATTCTATGTCCAAGCACTGGTATTGGTTCCTTCTCGGTATCCATTGGATCCGACGATGGATCGATCTCTTCTTGGTCTATCTCCCTAGGCCTTGGACTTGAGGAGAATCTAGTCTCTTCAAATATGGCATCACACAATTCTATCACGGTATTCACCAAAATTGCATGATTAGGCTCTATCATAAAGAACCTTTAGGCCTTAGAATTATGAGCATATCCAATGAATATACCATCAACACCTATATCTCCTAATGTCTTAGGTTTAGGGTCCGTTAGTCTAACAACTGCATGGCAACCCCATATACGAAGATAATGAAGATTAGGTTTCTTTTTAAACCACAACTCGTATGGTGATTGGCAGTTTCTCTTGCTAGGCACTTTATTCAAGATATAATTGGTCGTTAGCATGGCTTCACCCTAAAACGAGTTCTTTAACATGGAATAGGACAACATGGCATTTACCATGTCCTTAAGCACACGGTTCTTTCGTTCCACCACCCTATTTTGTTGTGGGGTATATGGAGCCATTGTCTCTTGTATTATACCATAAGATGCAAAGTACTCCTTGTCCATATATTCACCACCACGATTGGTTCGTAGTCTTTTGATCTTATAACCTGTTTGAAATTCAACTTCGGTTTTGTATGCTTTAAACCTATCTAGTCCCTAACTTTTAGAGTGAACTAAATAGATATAGAAATACCTTGTATAACCATCAATAAAGGTTACGTAAAAATGCTTTTGACCCAACGATGGCGTTGCATGTAAATCCCCCCAAGTCCGAATGGACTAGGCCTAGGACTCCTTCTCTTTCAATTCTCTTGAAAGGAAGCCTTGTTATTTTGGTTAACAAGCAAGTTTTACACTTTTCATTTGTAGGTTCAAAGTTAGGAATAACTTGATCCTTTGCCATATCCAACATGTGTTTCATGTGGACATGCCCTAACCTCGCGTGCCATAGATCATAAAACGAATCATTTGACACCACCATGTAATCATATATAATCTTATTATTATTAATCACATTAAGTAGGAACATATTGTTCTTATAGTGGCTGAAGCCTACAAATATTCCAGCCCTACTTATAACAAGACGATCAGCCTCGAAAACCAATCGATATCCTAACTTATTTAATGCACCACCACTAACCATATTTTTCCTAATGTTAGGTGCGTACAATACATTATGTAACATAAGTGCCTTCCCACTTGTGAAGTGTAGAAGCATGTCTCCCTTCCCTAAGACTGGAGTCGTCGACTCGTTTCCCATGTAAAGAACCAAACCGTCCTCTACATCTTTCATGTGCTTGAACCATCGCTTATCCATGCAACGTGGGTGGTGGCTCCCGAGTCAAGCCAGCAATTCATATTCTCATCCTTCAAGATAAGACATTCATCAATTTTAGAAACACTAAATAATGATTCTTCTTTACATAAACCAAACTTAATTGGATTACCTTGTTCGTGGCTTGCACCCAAGCCCGACGTAGGCGTCGGCGCGCCCTTGTCCTTGGAAACGTTCTTGATTCTACAATCCCGTTTCATGTGGCCAAGTTTACAACAATTCCAGCATGCTCCTTTATCCTTTTCCTTGGAGCCACGCTTCTAGTCTTTCCACCCTTGGACCGCTTGGAAGTTTTGGCGCCCTTAGCGCCTTTGCCCTTCTGTTTGCCCGCCTCCATGGTATTCACATAATGGGCGGACTTGTCCTCATTCTTCTTCCCTTTGTCCTTCATTTTGAACTCCTCCTCAATCCAAAGATGAGAGCCAAGTTGCACAAGATTCATGTCCTCCTTAGAAGGCTTGAGAAGATGTTTTGCCTCTTTCCATGAAGGAGGTAACTTATCCACCATAGAAGAGACGACAAAGTTCTCATCCATATTAATCCCATGTTGGGTTAATTGTCCCAACACATGAATTAACTCATGGTATTGATCCATCATCGGTCTAGACTTTACCATCTTATAGTTGTTGATGTTAGACACAGGGAACTTCTTGGACGATGCGTCTTCGTCCAAGTACTTTCCTTCGAGTGCTTCCCACAAAATTCAAGATGACTCGAGATTTTGATACATATCAAAAATGGATTCGGCCATTCCATTTAGGATGTGCCCACGACAAATATAGTCGTCGTTCTCCCATTTTCCAAAGCGCCTATGTTGGAGCGCTATGGCTAGCCTTTCTTCGGCTTGTTCCTCAGTCTCATTCTCGACCGTTTTCGGTATGGGGGTAGAACCTTTGGGCACGGCGTTGTTAGCACATACACCACTTTCAAAGAAGTAAGCAAGAAATGAATCTTCTTTTGCCATCGACGGAAATCTTGCCCCTCAAACTTTTCAAGTTTCACAAACTTTGAGACCATATCCTTGATCGATGACTCCCTTGTTTTAGCCATTATCAAACACCTTGCAAGACAAACAACAATAACTAAAACAATAAATAAACATTGAAGATTGTTAGTTTTAGGTTATGTTGTTAGTTGAAGGTTAGATTCGGCTCTTGTAGACCCCGACGGGTAGTCAAGACAGTTTGAGTAGACCACGAAGGGTAATCTCGCGATTAGACCCGAAGGTAATCTCCTTGGGTGTAGACCACAAGGGAAATCACTGCCGAATAGATAGTAAACGTTTTAGAACAGAAAGTAAAGGCTTTTAATAAAACAAAACGTGCCTTGATAAAGGCAACGAGTCACTCAATTAGATCGAGCTTTCCTTCAATGTTTATTGCCCCTATTGATGCCAAGGGTTCACTTCAATAATGTTGTGACATAAACCGTTCCTATACAATGAACATGTGACGAGCATGAATCATCATTGCATATATACGCACCTTTGTTCTTCAATAAATGTTTGTATTTGATTTGGAAAACCTCAAATTACAAGCATGTGATTTCCACACATAAAACTCTCTAACACCGTGTGAGAGGCGCCTACCCTCTATTTATAGATCAAGAAGAGTGGTGGTTATGAAAAGAAAAAAAGTTGTTAAGTTAGTTCAGAAAAAGAAGGAGAGAAACAAGGGAGTTAGTTATAACAACTTTTGTAACTTCCCTCAACTAACTTTTGAAATTCAAAACTCATCTTTATCCAAACTCTTAAGACAATCCCAAAATGGCCAATTATGCATGTGGCGAAAAATCCTTGGTAGAGCTAGCTTCGAGCAAGCTTAGCTAGCCATCACTCCCAAAATATATTATAACATTTATATAAAGCTTAGTGAAGCTACCACGGAGCCAAAAAGTCAAAGCTTGAGCTCAAACCGAGCTAAAATTCAAAACCAGCTCAAACTTTAGCTAGCTCATTCTACGTGTTCCAAGCTTAGGATAGCTCTCAAATTTTTCCATGAAGTCTTAGAGCTTCATTTCTCACTATAGGAATCATAAAATAACCAACCAAATTATCAAAATTGGCTTAACATAAAAATCAAGGCAAATAGGTGCCTAAGGCGCGCCGAGTCCATGGCCGCATAGGCGCGCGCGTGCACAAGTGCCATGGCGCAGCAGTGCCTATGCCCTGCGCCTGACGCACACGTCTACGACTCCGCCCTTCCCCCCTTAGCCCGTGCCAAGGTTGAGACTTATCCTAAATCGTCGAGTAAGGGCGCGCCCGTCGCAACGCTACAGCCATGCCAACCCTAGTGCCACGCCTTGCCTTCCATGATTCCTCTTTCTCTTTCAACCCTTAGAAATACTTTAGGGCCAATCACTAGGCCGTGCCTCCCGCACACTCAAAGCCCAAGTGATACCCTTAGTAATTCTAACACTTAAACATTCATAACTTACACCAAATGGATTGATGAATTTTCACAAATCACCAACAAACCCCATCCTAAGCGCTACCTTGGTGAATGCTACAGGGTGTGCCTTCATTGTTGTAAAGGAGTTCATTTCAAAAAAGATTGTAGAGTTAGAATAGAGATGTCTATAAAAAGGCTCAAAAACAAAACTCAGGGTTCAACCAAAAACAGTGGTTTGGTAAGAAAAATCAAGGGTATGACAAATCTCATCAAAATAAAAAGAAACCACCTTACCAACCACACAAGAAGCAAGAATCTCATGCTAAAAAGGGAAAAATCATGTTGATCCCTCAAATATTTCTTCTAAGTCCAAGAGTTCACAGAACGGAACACCCTCACAATCTCAAATTTATTATCATGTGTACTTCGCTAATCGACCTGGGAAGGCTAAGCAAGCTTGGGTCGTTAAAACTTAATTTCTTCTTTGCAAGTTGAAGTGAGGCGGGACATTCACTTGATCCTTGACAACGGGTGTTAATGTCACTTGACAGGGAATGAGAGGATTCTATCCTCACTTTAGAAAAGCGTTGGAGGAAACATTTCCTTTGGAAACAACAATCAAGGAGAAATCATTGGAGCAGGTGAAGTCAAGCTAAATGAAAAGACAAGTGTGAAGGACGTGAGCTTTGTTAAAGGTCTTGGTTACATTCTCTTGAGCATTGCTCATCTGTGTGACCAAGGGAACAATGAAGTGTCTTTCACCTTAGATGCATGTACTATTAAGAACAAAAACTCAAGCCTTGTGGTCCTAAAGGGAAAGAGGCGCAACAATTTCTATTTTGTTGACTCAACTTTCCAACCACAAGAGGAACTATGTTTTGCTACAGTCATTGATGAAACTGACCTTTGGCACAAGAGGTTTGGTCATGCAAATCATTGAGGTATTCACAAACTCTACTTACAAAACTTGGTGTTAGGACCTCCTAAAGTTCTAGCGAAAAAAGAAAATTTGTGTGAAGAGTGTGTCAAAGAAAAACACAGTTGATCATCCTTTCAGCCAAAGTAGACAATCAAGACTTCTCACCCTCTTGAAATGATACAGATGAATTCGTGTGTTCCAATGTGGGTGAAAAGTCATGAAGGTAGCAGGTACGTTTTTGTTTTTGTTGATGATTTTACTATATATACATGGACTCTCTTTCTAGGTTCAAAAAAAGAGACGTTTATGGCATTCAAAAGCTGGATCAAGAAGGTAGAAGCATCAACAAGGCAAAAACTGAAGGCTATCAGATCGGACAATGGAACGGAGTTCAAGAGTTCCATTTTTCATAGCTTTTGCGACGAACATGGAGTATCTCAGAACTTCTCTGTGCCAAGGACTCCTCAACAAAACGTCATAGTAGAAAGACAGAATAGAACTTTGGAAAGTATGGCTCGTACTATGATGTTGGCAAGTATCTTGCCTCGGTTCCTTTGGGCTAAGGCAATCAATATTGCTTGCTACATCACAAATCGAGCAACTATTCATTCTAATCTTTATATAACTCCATATGAAATAATCAGGGGACAAAAGCCAAATATTTCCCACTTGAAAGCCTTTGGATGCAGGTCTTTTGTTCACAACAACAGAAAGGACGAGCTAGGCAAGTTTGATCCAAGGAGTGAAGGAGGCATCTTTCTGGGATATGCATCTAACAACAAGACTTACAAGGTTTTCAATAAAAGGACAAAGAAATTCGAAGAAAGAATTCATGTTGTCTTTGATGAATCCAAAAGTGGAGGGAACCTTACTAGTAACGAAGAGGTACTAAAGGTTCTAAATATGGATTCAGATGATGACGTCGATCCAAATTGAAGCGAATAATCTCCAGGTGAAGAAATCACTCCTCACAATCCAGGATTGGACGGAGATGAGTCTGGAGACGCTTCGAATACAAGTGATGAAACTCAACAAGATCAAGCTCAGTCTAAAGGAATATCCTAGGGAATGACAAATCAACAGGAGGGAGAGGAGTCAAACATAGATCGCACTCAGATCGAAGTCAAAATTATCATCAAAAGAGGGATCATCATGTTGACAACATCATCACTCCATACGAAAAAGGTGTGCTTACTCGTTCCTCTCTTAAGAACTTTTATGCTTTCAATGCGTTTATCTCTCTTGCAAAACCAAAGAATGTAGTGGAAGCACTGAAAGATCCAGACTGGATAGTTGCTATGTAAGAGGAACTACACTAGTTTGTTGGGAACAAACTATGAAGATTAGTTCCCAAGCCAAAGCACAAGACGGCTAAAGGAACGAAGTGGGTATTCAGGAACAAACTTGATCACACCGGTGCTGTCACAAGGAACAAGGCAAGGCATGTAGCAAAAGGGTGCAATCAACAAGAAGGGATTGACTATGATGAACCATACTCTCTTGTTGCAAGAATAGATGTCATTCCTCTTCTAATTGCCTATGCTTCTCACAAGGGATTCAAACTTTACCAAATGGATATGAAGACAACATTCCTGAATGGTTACCTACAAGAAGAGGTGTATGTGTTGCGACCTCTAGGATTTGAAGATGTTGATCACCCTAACCATGTCTACGTGCTGGATAAGGCCCTCTATGGTCTTAAATAGGCACCTCGCGCTTGGTACGATAGATTTGCCCAATTTCTATTGTCAAATGTGTACAAACGTGGTGTGATCGACAAGACACTGTTCCTAAGGGAACAAGTCGGTGAGGTATTAGTAGTTTAAGTATATGTTGATGATATTATATTTGGTTCTACTAACCCAAAACTTGTAGAAAGCTTCAAGAACTTAATGAGCAGTGATTTTGAAATGAGCGTGATTGGAGAACTCACTTTATTTCTCGGTCTACAAGTGGTGCAAAGTGATGAGGGAACAACGGTACATCAACAAAAGTACATCAAGGAGCTATTGAAGAATTCTACGAAACCATTTTTTACTCCTATTTCTCCTAATACTCGTCTTGATGCTGATCTAAATGGTCCTGATGTTGACCAAACGATGTACCGAGGAATGATTGGTACACTATTGTACCTAACGGCCAGTCGGCCAGATATTATGTTCAGTTTGTGTCTTTGTACCAGGTTCCAAGCCAATGCAAAAGAAACACACCTGAAAGAAGTGAAGAGAATCCTACGTTACTTAAAAGGGAACGTTGGTTTGTGTCTGTGGTATCCAAGACACAATTCGTTCAATCATGTTGGATTTTGCAAGTCACTTGGTAGATAGGAAGAGGACATCAGGAATGGCCCAACTTCTTGGACCTTGTTTGGTGTCTTGGGGATCAAAGAAGCAAAATTCAATAGCTCTTTCCACGGCTGAAGTGGAGTATATTGTTCTTGGACCTTGTTTGTTTGGTGCCTGTTGTTCCCAGTATGTTGCAACTTGTCGATTTTGGTGTGTCTCTTGAAAGTATTCCTATCATGTGTGGTAACACAAGTGTCATCAATATTTCCAAGAATCATATGCATCATTCCAGAACCAAATATATACATTAGAAGTTGTTATGTGTTGCATGCTAAAAGGAACTTAAACTGAAATGGCTAAATCCAAAATTTTCTTTTGGCCCAAAATAGCCAACTTGATCTATTTTATCGCTCACTCCAAACCGAAATGATGGTTGGTTATAAGTTGTCCCTTAGCCAGGTCTAAACAAATGTTCCCTATGACCCCTCAAAATGTTTGAATGGTGTATCCCTTGTCCCTTCACTGTTCAAATAAGCCTTTTTATTCCACTCATGGGAACGAGGAAAAGAACAAGTGCTTTATGGATCATATTTTTGGAGACTTATTTTCAATTGAATTTGGAGATATTTCTCTGAAATGGAACAGTCGTCAAATCTGCTCAGAAAGGACTCAAGAAACTAGCCATTGCGACTATGTTTTTGCAAAATCCAACCGTTGAACAATAAATTTGCAGGGAACGATGAGACGTTTTGCAGACTTCTCATTATGGCGGTGGTAAAACGCAATTATGGAAAGGATTTAGCCGTTGATATTTGGCTAGAAGATAATAAAAGATTGTGATCTTGTTTCAAAAGGAAAGAAGTGTGCTTTAAATCCCTAATTCTCTCGGTCCAAATCTTTCACCACACACTTTGTTTTACCCTTTCCAAACCCAAATTTTTTGCAAGCTATAAGCTTTCATCCTTTTGCATCAATGGCATCTTACTCCATGTTGACGGGCCTTCACTCAGGACAACAAATAAATTTATAGTCAAGACCCCACTGAGTATAGGGGAGTCATGATCGTTCCACGAGAAGCAAGGTTGTTTGTCTATCGACTACTAAAAATCAAACAAAAGCAAGCAAAAAACTCACAAGTAGGCTCGTTAACGACGTTGTCAGGGTCGTTAACGAACCACCGTAAACAAAAGACTCAAACTAATGACCTAAACAGATTCGGTACCGAGCTAGCAAACTCAGCAACGAATATCTCTTAAGAAAATTCAAATAAAAACGAAGATCTAGGACTAGGGACACCACAACATAGTCATGCATATAAAATCGTAAGAAGATGAGATCATGCCTTTAAACAGATAAATTCATCAACTTTCGTTGAATATCAAGTAAATTAACCTACTTTCGTAACCCAATTCACTTAATTGCTTGTTTTGGATCTAAAGCTTGAAACTTTCGTATTCAAACAATATCAACCTTCAAGTTAACAACTTTCTCTTTCAATCAAGTCAACAACTCAAATTACCTCAACTTTCATCTCGGTATAAGCACAACAACCAATCTCAATAATAGATAAAAGGCATTCAACACACAATCTTACTCACCAAACATGCATAACTATGTCGGGCTTAACCCCGATCCTAGAAAAGAAGACTACTCACTAATCATAACTATGAAACAAATAAATTCAACAAAAGAAATCATAGAAAACAAATCACTACTCAAATTAATAGGACAAATATCGTCTTACAGAAATTCAGAAGAAACTGAAAAATACAAAGCACCGAATCAAAATAACGATTAACGAACCCGGTAACTCTCGTCCACCGAGCCTCGATCTCGATTCCGATCCTCTCTCTCTTCTCTCGGCTCTTCCTCTTCTCCAAGTCGATCTCTCTCAAAATTCTCTAAATTCTCCCCCCTTCTAGGCTAAACAAGAGGGCTATTTATACTAATAAAGCTAGAAAGAAATAAGGCTAGAAAGATAAAAACTTTCCTAAAAAGATAGAAATAAAATCTAAAAAGATAACAAGACCTAAAATACATAATATAATAACCCTAAAAATCATAAAAATATACTCTACCGACACGGAAATAAATTCCCGCACAGGATCGGTGAGTTACAAAGTCAACTCTCGAAATCTCTATCTCGTGGCCTCGTTAACGACCCCTTGCAGCCTCGTTAACGAGCCTGGGCTTGGTTTCTTCCACACTTCATCTCGTAAAACTCGAACTCCGACTTCTTCAACCTTGTATTCCTCTGTCTTTCACTGTAGCGCTCCAAATTCAGCTCCATATAGCACCTTTTCCTTGCTAAAACCTACAAAAATACACAAAATAGAGTAGCTTCCATACTTTCCATAAAAATATGCAAAACTATCCAAAAACACATAAAACTAATCCTAAACTATCAAAACTAGTCCTAATAAACTAAGAAAACATACTAAAAACTATACTAAAAATACGGACATCAAAATACCCCATACTTAGACTTGCTTGTCGTCAAGCAATCACTAAACAATAACCAAAACCAAACAAACATACTCATCAAGACATAGCCATCCTCTAAAAAGCAACATCAACATATAGAAGAGAAATAACAAATGATTATTAATGTCATACACATATATGCACTAAATAGACATAAGAAAATACAATCCAACCTCACAAGGAATATAATGTGTTTCACTCATCTCTCAAGTGTTTGGGCTTATAAATTCAACTCTCAACTCATCTTATACACAAAAACTCATAGAAATTGGAACTTATATCACCAATACTCTCCACCCAAGATTTGTCAAAACAAGCAAAAATCATCAAGAGAACTTAGGCTCAATGGAAAACTTCATAGAAGCTTCCATTCGGCCGGGTTGTAATGGGGCTTGGTAAAGACAATAAGGCATGGAAAATATTTCTGTCATGTGGTGCTAATAATATCCGGGAATCAAAGACTCCTAAAAAATCACATCTCCAAAAACTCAAAAGGATTATACCAAACTCACTCTTCATTATGCATTTTTTCACTCAACCATTATATCCTAGAAAGTCTCATAAAAATAAAAAGAATCTCTGATATTATCTATAAACACACATGCACTTCAAACTTCTTTTTCTTTTTAACAACTTCTTTTCTTCGCTGCCTCGTTAACGAACCCATTTCAAGGTTGTTAACGAACTTCATCGTGTACTCCTCTTCTTCTTAACAACTTTATTTTGTGCATCTTTTGCTCATCAAGAGATCTTTCTTTTACATAATATAAAAACAAGAGACTTCCAATCTACCTTTACCAATAATCCCAAATTTCGAACCCAAACATAACATTGCACTCAACAAAAGATACCTCTCCAATCTAAGTCCTAATCCCCGGATAGGGTCAAGCTTATCTCGGCTAGGAAATAATTTTTGTGGAGCTTAAGAAATAAAAGGCTTCAGGCTCAAATTGGCTGTCAAAAGAGGGATAATGTAAGGGTGGATAAGGAACAATAGGGCTCATAAAAATAAGTTCTCTATCATATGATTCTCACAAGTAATGAACTATAAATCTTATTTAGGTCTCAAGAAATAGATAACCATCACAATTCCGAGAGATAATATGCATATAGAGAGTAAATCACACAAGAAAGAAGAGGGATTTTTAATGTTCTCCCTATAATGCCAAAAAAATAACTCACAAGGTAATTATTTTGTTGGATTGCATCACTTATGCTATAAAGTAAATGTGCTCAATTTCATCAAGTGCTATTCCTTCCTAAAAAAAATACAATTTTAAAACAAGAATCCGGCTATACTATCAAAGACATGCTTGCAAGGATTTATATGATCATGCTAGCAACTACCATCATAGAACCTAAGAAAGGGATATCTATCAATTCTAAAATCTTTTTTAGATTTTTTTCAAAAATTTTCGATTTTTTTTTTCGATTTTTTTTTTCGATTTTTTATGAATTTTTTTTTTAAAACGAAACTACTTAAAACAAATAAACACACAAGACACAAATAAACGCACAAGACACATAAGATAACAAGTTGTCTACTTTCTCCCACCCCATACTTAAAATTACAGTGTCCCCACTGTAAGAAAAATAAGAAGAAGGAAATAAATAGAAAAGAAAAGAAAAGAACAAAAAACAAAATAAATAAAAAAAAGACATAAAAAACATACAAAGTCTCAAAAGTGGAAAAACAAGGAAAAACTTCTTCGTCAGGCTGAATCACTGGTTCGGTGGAGGAAAGTAATGCTCAAAGTTCCCCATGAAGTCGTACATCGTCCTCCAACGCTCTGCATCATCCGCCTCTCTCAGACGATGCCTCTCATCCTCCATCGACATGCGAGCAGAATAGACGGACTCCCATCTATCCATCCTCCTATGAATATGGTCCTGCTGGAGGTGAAGTTGTTGCATATGAGTAGAAAGATCCTCGACCCATGGTGGTGGCATACTCGATCCTGTGTACTCGGGCTGAGGAGGTGGTGGATAGTGAGGCTGGAAATGGTCTTGGTACAGCACCGGGTTATATGGCATGAGACCATAGGAATGAGGGTCGGCAGGAGCTGGCGGTGGGTCGGTAGTCGTCCTCGGGACCTCGTTAACGAAGCTGGGTGCGTCGTTAGGAATGTAGGGAGGAGGCTGGAAATGGTCGTTAACGAGCCTGGTAGGCTCGTAAACGAGGACGTTGGTGCCCAAAACTTCCGTGTCGATGTCATCATCCTCGAAGTTAAGCTCTTTCGTACCTCCCTCGGTGTCGGCTTCTTCAGTGTCATCGCCAACTACCTCGGTAGCCTCATCTTCATCTTCATCTTCATCCATCTCTTCTTCGTCTCGCTCAAATCTTGTCTCACACGGTCTAAGTGATAGCTCATCCTCCGGCTTGAGCTCTAACGGGTAAGCATGGCCTGTCCACGCCTCGTACCAATTTGGTACGTAGAGTAGCTCCAACTTGTCAACGGTGGGTGTAACTATGCGGTCTTGTACTTTCACTTTGAACCCTCCCTCGGCTTGAATGAAAATACCGGAGCTATACCAATAGCTCTTGTTGAGGAGTTGAGCATGAGCCGGTGTGTAGCGAGTAAGGTCGACTCCGAGGTTTGTAGCCAAAAGACTAACCAAGTTACCACACCAAACTTCCTTGGACTTGGTTGATTTCTCTATATAGTAGAGCCATTCATACCCTAAATTCAAAGGGCCGGGCTCCTCGAAAAGGATGGTGCGGAGACAAGCAACTTCCGTCCTTGTTGGCCTGTTCAGCTCTCTCTTCGGCCAAAATGTAGCGGCTAGGACTCGGAGAATGATTCTGAATATGGGGTTGATGATGTTTGCCCCAGATAATGCCGCTGTGGAGGATTGGTCCTCCCCAGTGCTATAGCTCCAAGTCTGAGTCACCCTGTAATCTTTCAGGCTGTAATCTCTAGAAGGATTTGGGAGCTCCAGGATAGCGTTGAACTCCGCCATGGTATATTCTCGGCTCACATTACCGAGCCTAAACCGGATGCGTCCCGCCGAATTTGTTGATGGAAAACTAGTCTCTAGAGTGGCCAAAAACTCGGATGTGAAGGCCGGAAAGTGTGGTAGTGTCTCCTTCTTTAGCAAATGAGACGCACCAAGAATAACGAAGGCCTCCTTGACATCCGTGTAAATCCCCATGGCCTTAGCACTTGTCTTTGAGAACCACCGAGTGTTGTGGTCCTTGTCTAGGATTGCTCTGTATCGGTCCGCTTGCCCTTGAGTGCGCAAGATCACATTGTCCATGCGAGGTGGAGATGGGGACCTCTGGTTCCTTTTCTTCTTCTGAGCTCGGGTAGCGGGTCTGCTGGAACTTGCCATGTGATCTACAAATCAATCATGATTTTCCAAGATAAGATCCACTAAAGTTAAGTTAGGCAAGAGACCCCATACTTGGTCTCGAGATAATCCGCGGAATTATTCGTTAACTACCCAATTGGGTCGTTTACGATTCTGGACTGGGTATTGATCTTTGAGGATATGCAGGGTTGTTAACGAGCCTGGGTGGGTCGTTAACGAGCTGCCGAGAGCCAGTTCGCAGAATTTTTGAGGGTTTAGAGGGATTAAATAGGAGAGGGTAGGGATAGGAAGAGGTAGAAGGGGGCGGCGGCAAGGGGTAGAAGAAGATAGATTTAGGTTAAAAATAACTTACCTTCCCGTTTTGCCGAATCGGGTCATCGATCCGGGTCGTTAACGACCCTGGGTGGGTCGTTAACGAGCCACCGTAGCCTCTTGGAGTGATTTTCGAGCCCTTTTCCCGTATCTTGTTAGCTTTAATTTATCCTAATTTCTATCCTGAAAACTACTAAAAAGAACTCAAAAGAAAGCTAGGAAAAAGAATCTAAAAAGAAAAGAAAAGAAAAGAAAACTAATTCTATACTAAAAAGCGGGTTGCCTCCCGTAAGCGCTATTTTTAACGTCGTTAGCCCGACGTACTCACCTGACTAATCCGACGTTGTGAGAGCCATAGTGACTCTGATCTCTTCGTCCGGGTCGGGTTGCCAATGAAACTTCTTCAGCCGGTGGCCATTAACTTTGAAGATTACGCCTTGGTTATCGATCAACTCTACCGCACCGTGAGGATAGATGTGATGAACCACGAATGGCCCACTCCATCGTGTCCTAAGCTTCCCTGGGAATAATCGGAGTCTAGAGTTGAAAAGAAGTACCTTATCGCCAACTTCATAAGTTTTGGGCACCAATTTCCGATCATGCCACCGTTTGGTGCGCTCTTTGTAAATTTCAGCATTTTCGTACGCCTTCAGCCTTAATTCTTCTAATGCTTGCAAGTCCATAAATCTTTTTGCTCCAGCCGCGTCGAGGTTCATGTTGAGCTCCTTAAGAGCCCATAATGCTTTATGCTCCATCTCAACCGGTAAATGACATGCTTTGCCATACACTAGATTATAAGGAGTGGTGCGTAGAGGCGTCTTGTATGCTGTCATGTATGCCCATTGAGCGTCATCCAATTTGGAGGACCAATCCTTCCTAGAACGGGACACTGTCTTCTCCAATATGCTCTTTATTTGCCTGTTTGAAACTTCAACTTGGCCACTGGTTTGGGGATGGTATGGTGTTGCCACCCGATGGGATACCCCTTACTTAGCCAAAAGTGCTTCAAAGCTCCGCTCAATGAAATGAGAACCACCATCACTAATAATGATTCTTGGAACGCCGAACCTGGGGAAAATGTTGGTCTTGATGAATTTAGCCACAGTTTTGGCGTCGTTAGTCCTTGTAGCAACAACTTCTACCCACTTAGAGACATAATCGACCGCGACTAGGATGTACTTGTAGGGGCCTGATGCGGGAAACGGTCCCATGAAGTCTATGCCCCATACGTCAAATAGCTCAACCTCTAATATCCCGGTTAGTGGATTTTCATGTCTCCAAGTGATGTTGCCTGAGCGTTGGCACCCATCACATGCTGTCACATAAGCTTGTACATCTTTGAACATGGTTGGCCAATAGAGACCACTTTGAAGAATCTTCGCTGTGGTTTTGAATCCCTTTGCATGGCCTCCAGTTGGAAGTGTGTGACATTGACGAATCACATTCTCTATCTCCTCTTCTGGAACACAGCGCCTAAAGAGGTGATCGCTTCCTTGCTTAAACAAGTGAGGATCATCCTAATAGTAATGTTTTACATCATGGAGAAATTTCTTCTTCTTTTGTGGGGTTAGACCCTCGGGAATCACGCCTCCTACAAGATAGTTAGCAAAATCCACAAACCAAGGGGCTTTTGAACCCTCTAACAGCATGGATTGATATTGGGGAAGAAGAAATAGAAGGAGGAGAAGGAATGGAATTTATTTGAGCAAGTTCGGTTTCAGAAATCTTACCTGTTTCGGTCGTTACCAGAACTGAATGGATCGTTAACGAATTTGGAGACATTATTTTATCCTCGGTAACGACCTCCCGTGGCTTAGTAACGACCTAATTGACTGACATGCCGACCCGCCCTGGAGCTTTATCTTTGGGATTTATGCTTTCCAGCCTCGGCGCCTCGTTAACGACCCTGAAGGGGTCGGTGACGAGGGTCTTGTCGAGTTCGAACTCGTTCAGCAGGAGGTGTTCGTCCGGTCTGGAATCGTTTATTGGCACCTCATTGTTGGATTTGGTGATATGCTCAACCGGCAATCTGGATAAGTGATCCGCCACTAGGTTCTCTGCTCCCTTTTTGTCTCTTATTTCATGGTCAAATTCCTGCAGTAAGAGCATCCAACGAAGCAATCTAGGTTTGGCATCCTTTTTGTCCATTAGGTATCTAACAGCCTCATGGTCAGTATAAACAATCACTTTGGATCCAACAAGGTAGGATCGGAATTTTTCAAAGGCAAATACCACGGCAAGGAACTCCTTCTCCGTTGTGGTATACTTACTCTGCGCCTCATCCAGCGTCTTACTGGCATAGTAGATGGCATGGAGTTTCTTGTCCTTCCGTTGCCCTAAGACTGCGCCAACTGCATAGTCACTAGCATCACACATAATCTCAAAGGGAAATGTCCAATCCGGGGACTGCATAATGGGGGCGGACACGAGGGCAGCTCTTAACCTGTAAAATGCTTCAAGACATTCTGGAGACAGCTCAAACACTACATCTTTCATTAGTAGGTTAGTCAAGGGTTTAGCTATCTTAGAAAAATCTTGAATAAATCGTCTGTAAAAGCCAACATGCCCTAGAAAACTCCTAACCTCTCTTACAGAAGAAGGAGGAGGTAGTTTTTCAATAAGCTCAATTTTTGCTTTATCTACCTCTATCCCTCTTTTAGAGACAAGATGTCCTAGTACTATTCCCTCTTGAACCATGAAATGACACTTTTTCCAATTTAACACAAGATTGGTTTCTTCACATCTCTTAAGCACTTGTGCAAGGTTAGCAAGACAAGAATCAAATGAAGAACCATAAACAGAAAAGTCATCCATGAAAACCTCTACAATCTCCTCTAGCATATCCGAAAAAAATGGCCATCATACACCTTTGAAAGGTGGTAGGGGCATTGCAAAGCCCAAATGGCATTCTTTTATAGGCAAAGGTTCCATAAGGACATGTAAAGGTTGTCTTCTCCTGATCATCAGGATGAATGGGAATCTGCCAAAAACCGTTGTAGCCATCTAGATAACAGAAATAATCGTGCTGGGCTAAGCGTTCTAACACCTGGTCAATGAAAAGAAGCGGAAAATGATCTTTTCTAGTAGCACTATTAAGCTTCCTATAATCAATACACATCCTCCAACTAGTGGTGGTACTAGTCGGAATAAGCTCTCCCTTTTCGTTTTCTAAAACAGTCATCCCTCCTTTCTTTGGAACTACATGGACCGGACTCACCCATTGGCTGTCCGATATAGGAAATATGATCCCAGCATCAAGTAATTTAATAATTTCCTTTTTAACCACATCCTTCATGTTTGGATTTAACCTACGTTGATGCTCTATGGTGGGTTTATGATTATCCTCCATGTATATCCTATGCATGCAAAGGGAATGGGATATGCCAGTTATATATGCCAGTTATATCATCTAGGGAGTAGCCTATGGCTTTCCTATGCATCCTAAGCACATTCAGGAGTTTTCCTACTTCCTCATCTTTTAATTTAGCATTAATGATGACAGGCAAAGTAGAATTAGGACCAAGGAATTCATACCTGAGGGAGTCTGGAAGGGGTTTTAGTGTTGGGGACGGTTCAACGGGGATTAGAATTGGTTCTTCTGGCTCCGTCTTCAACACCTCCTCAAGATATTCAAAGGCTGAAATTTCGTTGTCTTCTACCACGGTCGTTAACGATGCTGGTGGGGTCGTTAACGAGCCTGCTTCTTCTGCTAGGAGAATCTATAACGCAGCTAGGGGGTTCGTCACTGAAACTGCAGGGGTTATTTCTGCCCATCTTTTACCAGAAATTTCGTCATTTGCTGCTAATCTTCCAATAGGGTCTCCACAATCAATGATCTCCTGGTGGGTGTAGAGCATCTGGACTTCGGCTCTATTGGTCTCATTAATTGACTGTTTGAATCGGAATTCCGTCACCTCATCCCCAATTTCGAAAGTTAGGAGTCCCCTCCTAACATCAATTATGGCTCCAGCTGTGGGGAGGAACGATCTTCCCAAAATAATAGGCACCACCGGATCTTCGGACATTGCCATAACAATGAAGTCGTTTGGAACAAAGAATTTGCCCACTTGAACCGGAAAGTCTTCTACCACCCCTGTTGGTTTGATGCAGGATCCGTCTGCCATATAAAGCCGCATGTTGATGGGCTCTAGTGGTCCCATATTAGCTTTGGACCAGATCGAGAGAGGGAGTAAACTAGCTCTGGCTCCCAGATCACATAAAGCTTTGAACTTGTGGTCGCCTATGCCGATCGTTATTGCAAATCTCCCTGGATCTCCTAGCTTTTCTGGTAAAGCTATAGATCTGACTTCATCCTGCAGCTCTGTAATGGATCTTTTCCTGCTAAGAATATCTTTCAAGAATTTTGTGTAAGCCGGCATTTCGCTTAGGGCCTCAGCGAATGGGATGGAAATATTAATGCCCTGAAGAATCTTTACGAAACGCTTGAACTTACTCTCAGTAGAGTCCATAGATTTCTTAGTGGGAAATGGATGAGATTTCACCATTCTCGGAACCAAGTTAGGCTCAAGGGGTGATGCTACCGGGTCGACACTAGGGTCGTCAGGTACGCTCGGCAGGTCGTTACCGACCATGATGGGGTCGTTAACTACCCTAGAATTGAGAGGAAGGCTCGGATTAGAAAACTTACCTGGGGTAGGGTCGTTAGGTACCCTCGGAGCCTCGTCATCACGGTACACTGGTTCGGTAATTGCCCTCGCTGGCTCGTTACCGAGGGTAACCGTGGTGTCCTCTTCCTTCTTGTCCTTAGCTTGGACTCGCTCCGGTAATGTCTTTCTGCTCCTAAGGTGTACTGCTTCTATTTGTCCTTTAGGGTTTTCTTCGGGATGGCCCGAAAGTTGCCCTTGTGGTCTCAGAATCTGTGCAGCAAGGTTCCCTAGTTGGGAATCTACATTCTTCTTCCATACATCGAACTCTCCGCATCTTTTATTCTGGTGGTTAAGGTTAGCTTGAACTTCATTGACCTTGTTGTGTACCCCATTGATGCTTTCTTGTAACCCTTGTACCCAAGATGGTGGCTCCTAATGGCCTGGAGGTCGATAAGGTGCAGGTCGTCTATCTGGTGGAGGCGCTGCATAGCTTGGATTTGGATTCTGATTGCCCCACGTCTGATAGTTATTTGACCTGTCAAAATTGCTAGGTTGGTTCCTGTATGGGCCTCTCATGTAATTCATTTCAGCAATTGTCTCAACGGCTCTTACCTGCTCTATGTTAGTGCAAGCAGAAGTACTATGGGCAGAAGAACCACACTCTTGACAAGATTGAGAGGATTTCAGAAAACTTACCTGCTTCTTCAAGCGGTTGACCTCGTCTTGTAGAAACTGATTTTTGACGTCTGGGTCAACATCTTCTCGGTTAGGCACATAGAGACGTTTCTGAGGTTGGGGGGTCTGCTGGGTTCCATACATGTCATCATAATTGGACAGCTTATCCAACAATGCCCATGCAGTCGTAGGATCCATCTCTATAAAGCCGCACGCTGTATGTGTGTTAATGCGGTTCTTGGTCTCTGCGTTGATACCCTGGAAAAAGATTTCTTGCAGAACATATAAAGGTTGCCCATGAGTGGGGCACTGTCTAAGCATCTCTTTGAATCTTTCCCATGTTTCAACAAAGGTCTCATTAGGTAGCTGGTGATAGGAGGTGATGCGTTTCCTCAACTCCATCGTCTTGGCAGGTGGGAAGAATTTTGTAAGAAATTCATCATACAAGTTCTTCCAAGTCCTGATAGACTTAGGAGGTAGGCTCTCCAACCAGCTCAGGGCCTTTCCAGTTAGAGACCACCTGAAAGCTTTTAACAGAACATATTCAAGTGAGACACCTTCAGCAGCTATGGTGTCACATAAATCAAGAAAATTTCTAATATGCTCCATAGGGCACTCAGTAGGTTTTCCTTCAAACTGAGCCCGTTTAATTAAGGATATAAATTGAGACTAGATCTCAAAGGCTTTCTCTATCTCTGGAAGCACGATTGGGGACTCTGGCACCCTCAGTTTTGGATGCATATATTGTTTGGCATTCCTTGGATAGGCATTAACTTCCTCCTGTAGGCGAGCATTGTCAGCTCATTGACGCTCAGCTTCGGCAGCAACGCCTTCCTTCTCGGTTTTCAACGCCTCCATCTGGTTTTGGAGGATCTCCAATTGACGAGCCATCTCTTCAGGTGTGGCCATGGCTCGGTTCTCTATGCGTCGACGGTGCAGGGAACGTTCAGGTTCTGAGTAATAACCAGCGTTGTCAAACTCAAGCCTTCGACGTCCTACCGGCATGCGCTGAGAAAACAGACAAAGAAAACAAAAATTAAAACAAAAACGGGGTCGGGCTATTCCCGAACGCACAGATAAACAAACAAACTCGTTGCTTCCCCGGCAACGGCGCCAATTTGTTGACGGGCCTTCACTCAGGACAACAAATAAATTTATAGTCAAGACCCCGCTGAGTATAGGGGAGTCAGGATCGTTCCACGAGAAGCAAGGTTGTTTGTCTATCGACTACTAAAAATCTAACAAAAGAAAGCAAAACACTCACAAGTAGCCTCGTCAACGACGTTGTCAGGGTCGTTAACGAACCACCGTAAACAAAAGACTCAAACTAACGACCTAAACAGATTCGGTACCGAGCTAGCAAACTCAGCAACGAATATCTCTTAAGAAAATTCAAATAAAAACGAAGATCTAGGACTAGGGACACCACAACATAGTCATGCATATAAACTTGTAAGAAGATGAGATCATGCCTTTAAACAGATAAATTCATCAACTTTAGTTGAATATCAAGTAAATTAACCTACTTTCGTAACCCAATTCACTTAATTGCTTGGTTTGGATCTAAAGTTTGAAACTTTCGTATTCAAACAATATCAACCTTCAAGTTAACAACTTTCTCTTTCAATCAAGTCAACAACTCAAATTACCTCAACTTTCATCTCGGTATAAGCACAACAAACAATCTCAATAATAGATAAAAGGCATTCAACACACAATCTTACTCACCAAACATGCATAACTATGCCGGGCTTAACCCCGATCCTAGAAAAGAAGACTACTCACTAATCATAACTATGAAACAAATAAATTCAACAAAAGAAATCATAGAAAACAAATCACTACTCAAATTAATAGGACAAATATCGTCTTACAGAAATTCAGAAGAAACCGAAAAATACAAAGCACAGAATTAAAATAACGATTAACGAACCCGGTAACTCTCGTCCACCGAGCCTCGATCTCGATTCCGATCCTGTCTCTCTTCTCTCGGATCTTCCTCTTCTCCAAGTCGATCTCTCTCAAAATTCTCTAAATTCTCCCCCCCCCCTTCTAGGCTAAACAAGAGGGCTATTTATACTAATAAAGCTAGAAAAAAATAAGGCTAGAAAGATAAAAACTTTCCTAAAAAGATAAAAATAAAATCCTAAAAATATAGAAATAAAATCTAAAAAGATAACAAGACCTAAAATACATAATATAATAACCCTAAAAATCATAAAAATATACTCTACCGACACGGAAATAAATTCCCGCACAGGATCGGTGAGTTACAAAGTCAACTCTCGAAATCTCTATCTCGTGGCCTCGTTAACGACCCCTTGCAGCCTCGTTAACGAGCCTGGGCTTGGTTTCTTCCACACTTCATCTCGTAAAACTCGAACTCCGACTTCTTCAATCTTGTATTCCTCTGTCTTTCACTGTAGCGCTCCAAATTCAGCTCCATATATCACCTTTTCCTTGCTAAAACCTACAAAAATACACAAAATAGAGTAGCTTCCATACTTTCCATAAAAATATGCAAAACTATCCAAAAACACATAAAACTAATCCTAAACTATCAAAACTAGTCCTAATAAACTAAGAAAACATATTAAAAACTATACAAAAAATACGAACATCACTCCACAAACCCTTCCCTTAACCTTGAGACTCTCGATGATTTAGAGATTGAAGCTCTCAAAGCCTAACTCGAAGCTCTTCAAAAGGCCAAACTGTCTTCTCCCTCTCCCATTTCAAAACTCCAAACTAAATTTGATGATGTTGCTGACACTAGAGTTGGGGATGTTGCTAAAGTCTCAAGCGAAAAGGAGCTATTCCTGAGGATTCTAAGAAAAATCCTTCTACCGCTCCTTCTGCAACTCCTTCCGAAAAACCAACTGAAACAGAGGAAGGAAAAGAAGGGCTGGGAGAATTATACAAGCAAGAAGTGAACTCGCCTCCGAAAGAGGTTGAGGAACCAGAATCAGAGCCCCGACCATTGCACTTCACGACTGGTTGGGTCAAACTAAAGAGCCAGGGAAAAACCAAGGCAAGGAAGCGAGTTCCCCCCAAACCATGTTAGATTCTCCATATTTCTTATTCAGAAAGAACTCCTTCCCCGACAACCAAGAAAGAAAAGGTGGCTCCTTAAGGGAAGAAGTACAGTCTTCGTTCCTCCGCAACCACTTCAAAGGAAAAGATGGTTGAAGACCATGTTGCTGAGGAGGAGGTTGAATCGGAAGAAGAGGAAGAAGAGGTTTCTGAAAAAGAGGAAGTGAAAAATGAGGAAAAGGATGAGCTTGAAGAAGAAGAAGAAGAAGAAGAGGAGGAGGAGGAGGAGGAGGAGGAGGAGGAGGAGATCAAAGAGGTTGAGAAGGATCTCATGCCTGCAAAGACAAAAGGGAAGTTTCCTATTGAACCAGAATTCTCTGCTGTGAAGGGTTTAAAAAAAAGTCATCGGTCCTCTAGTGATCGATGAGGATTTTCTTAAGGATCATGATCTGGAAGAGTCTTGGGAATATCTCAAGTTCCAAGGTTGGGAGAAACTCTGCTCGACAAGGGTGAAGGTAGATGTGTCTATTCTTGCTGTCATCTTTCTTCGATATTAGCTTGCGGATCTCCCTAGCGGACCTTTGGGTTTTTCTACCATTAGGGACGATGAGATTTCCTTCTCTATTTGATATGTTGCTAAGGTTCTGGATGTTCCTAGTATTGGGTATGGAGATGTGCACAATTAGAGCAACTGGTCAAAGAATAAGAACCGGCTCATTAAGCGTGCTCTAAGGAAACCGTCTGTTGGTCCCTACTTAACGAGTGAGCTTAGGTACACTAGAAGGATTACACATCAATTTCTCATCAAGGTTGTAGTTCCAAGGTTAGGGAAGAAGAACAACATCGCCATCAATGATATGATTATGATTCACAAGTTTCTGAGTAGGGAAAGGATTAGTCTTCCAAAGATCATGCTGAGACACACGGCTAAGAGCACTGGGAAGAATCATGGATTGCCCTATCCTCAATTTTCACGAAAATTCTACAAGATAAGAAGGTGTATGTTCCATCTCGTGAGGAGACATTTGGATTTCCCCTGGACATGAGAAACATTTCAAGAATGAAGTTCCAGGGCAATTCAAATGGAACGACGACAAAGAAGACTGCTCAGACGGGTGTCGGAAGTTCTTCTTCAAGTGGGAGTGTTAATGCTAAGATGTTACTCGAGCTTCAACAAATTTCCTTTCAGCTTAGTACCATCATTAGGTACCTAGATAAGAGAGACACTGTCACTGTTGCCGTTGATCTTGTCTCCTCGAAACCTTAAAGTGGAACCCCCTCTTGTTATCCTACCTTCTTATCTATCCTCTCATAATTTTTAAGATGTTCTCTTGGATTTAACTAATTTTATGTTTTGTGTTTTACATGACAGTGATCGGAAAAACAATAATCTATAGAATGGCTTATTTTTGCTTAGGAATGATATTTAAGTTTCAATTAATTTTTTTTCATTTGATCTGCGTTATTCTGGTTGGAATTAACCTTGTGATGATGTTAGGCAAAAATTGTTAAAAGAAAACAACTATGCACAAACACATCTAATTTGATTTTTAAGTTCGACCCTTATCTGTATAGCTTCACAACTCAAATAATAATAAAGATACATTAGAGACTTTTGGGTTTGTTTTATGATTTGGGCTGCACCCGAGTTATATTGGGTTGCCTACGTATCTCTTTAAAGAGAATCAAGCCTTACGTAGTTCAGTGGTCTATTTTTTTGGTTGGATTTCCATGCATCAGAGAAACGAGCCTAAACCCACCTTCTAGGAAGGCTTGCCTAAGCTCGATTCAACTATCACTTGCATGGCATGAATAAAATTAAACCCACCTTCTAGGAAGGGTTGTTTAATTTCTCCACTATTTTTGGTTTGATTTTATTATTTTTAATTTGGGTGTGACTGGATCCGCTACCCATTTGGGTTTGATGTCGGATTTCCTACGTATCCGTTTGAGACGGAATCAAGTCTACGTAGTTCTTCCAAAGTGAACTTTTAATTTTATAACCCAAGTTAATTATGACTAATGAGATTTTTTAGCCAAGCTTTTGTGCTTTAAATGATACTAATTTTATATTAGTCATAAATAATTTTGAGAATATGGGTTATGCATGCATAATTATTTAATTATGCTTTGAGCTTGACTATTTGAATAGTCTTGACCATTTTAATGATTTAAATTAGGATTTGCGACTGAGCTCGATATATATTAAATTTGATATCGAGTTACCTACGTAGTCTTTTATAGGCGTCAAGTCTTTACGTAGTTCTCCAAAGAACACATTTTAATTTAAGGTTTGTGATTGAACCCGACGAGCATTTGCGCTATATGTCGAGCTTCCTACGTACCCTTAATGGGATCAAATCGTCGTAGTTTCGCAGGAACATATTTTAATTTGTGGTTGTGATTGAACCCGACGAGCATCAGCTATATGTCGAGCTTCCTACGTACCCTTAATGGGATCAAATCACCGTAGTTCGACAAGTTTTAGACTTTGATTTGAAGTTGTGATTGAACTCAGCGAGCATTTTCATGTACTAGTATCTTCTTCATATAATCACCAATTTGCATAATTAATTAGTGACCAAAAGATATTAGAACCACTAATTTACATAATTAACTAGTGGAAAACTCGGGCTTGTTAGCGGGATAATTAGGCCAAAGTCTTGGTCTAGATCAAGCTCCGGTGAAAAGTCGACTCGCCTTTAACGCTCATCATTTTGATAGGACAAACATGATCAAGAACCCGATCAAGATGAGTCTTTTTTTCGTTTTACTGCTCGTTGCTCCAATCGTAGAGTACTTATAGTTGTTGATGTTCTAAACGCAATTTGCATCTACAACTAGCTTGCTTTGGTATTGTACCATCAACTTCACTTTGTGTGTAGTATATTCACGTACTACAACAATCCATTTTTATATTACACCCCTTAACTTTTCTTTGACTGAATTTGACAAGCTAGACTTCTTGTTTCTTGTAGCCTGTAGGTAGCCCAAAGCAAGGTTTGTACAACTTTTATGTTGGCTTGGATTTTTTTTACCCTTTATATATAATATCCTCCATCATATTTCTCGTTTCTACATATTTTGAAAGGCTCCTGTATGCATAGGTTGGCAGGTTTTAATGTCACTTAAATTAGCAACATGTACGTACTATATAGTACATAGCATATATAATCGTTTTTTTTATATACTGTTTAATTGCTTGAACAAAATTTTGCTTTGCCCTTGTCCCATGAATATATATATTGCATTTTTTCATAACAGTACATATTTGCTTGAACGAGACTTTGCTTGTACTATATAGTAACCTTTGCTTGACTCCTAAAAAGAGCTCATAAGAAATTGACGAAACGGGGGTATGAGAAACGAACCCATGTCGGCATATATGAGAAACAAACTTGTGTCGGCATGAGAAACGTCATGCCTCCAAAGAGAAATATTTTGTTAAAAGTTTGATGAAACTTTGTGTTTCTTAAGAGAAACATTTTGTTTCGATTTTTTTGGCATCCAATGAAACATCCGACCTCTAAAAAGAGACCTTTTGTTTCGATTTGTTTTTGATGAAACATCCTACCTCTAAAAAAAAGACACTTTGTTTCAATTTGTTTTTTTATGAAACATCCTGCCTCTAAAAAGAGACGCTTTGTTTCGAATTGAAACCGATTCATGAAACATTATGTCCCTAAAAAGAGACACTCTGTTTCGATTTGAGAAACGAACCGTTTCGGTATGAGAAACGAACCCGTTTCGGTATGGGAAACGAACCCTTTTCGGTATGAGAGACGGATCCATTTCGGTATGATCTCTTTGTAGTGATGAAACGGAGAGCTTTAAATCAACCATGGACCTTCGGTGTAGCTCGATCTTTTTTTCTAATTTGTTGAGCTTTTCATTTTAACCTCCCCGAAGAACCCTGTTTGTGGCCGATCTCTTGTTAATGAAGACCGAGGAAACAACTCTATTCTTTTATCTCTACTTTCGCTCTTCCTCTGTTCATCTCCCTCTTTTATGCAGAGACTCTCCACCCCTTATATAGTGAAGATTAATTACGACATTTTCAACCCAAACTAACCAAATGGGGGTTTAATTTTGGGAGTTACTCCATCTTTATTTTGATGGGCACTTTATTTGGATGTTACTGAATGTCTTGATGAGGACTGAATTGATTGTAGGCAAAATTGATTTTGAGAGCATGTGCTATGAAGGGGATTTCCAATCCTCTCTTCACTTTCTCTCTCCTCACCTCCTTTTGACACATCACCTACCCTATATTTTACCTCACTCTTTCCTCTTCCTTTTCCTCTTTCTCTATATTCACCCACAACAATGAGGATCATTTCTTCTCCCCTCTTCCAATTTTTTATACATATAGTTTATCACATACTCATATTATCAATTTATGATTTATTCACTCCTTATGATTTTAATTAATTAATAAATTAATTTAACATTCAATAAAAAAATACATATTACTTATGGCAATATAAATTGATTACTACTAATAATTAAATCTTGATTACATTAAGATAATACAAACAACAACATAAAATAAGATGTAAAATGAAAACATTAAGCATAAATAACAACATTATTGTCATAACAATTTAATCACAATCCGAATCCGATGCCAAAAGAGGGGGTAGTATATTGGGAATTTGAATTATTTTGCAAGTTTGGGTTAGTTGGATCATGATTATCCATGGGATGACGAGGGAGGAAGATAGTAAGACATGATGAGATGAAAAATGTATGCAATATTAGGTTCAATTTATAGACAAAAAAAGTTGTAGGAATTTTTTTAAAAAAAATGTCATATTTTTAATATTATTGTTTGTAATTTATTAATGCTTAATTGTAATGAAAATAAATGATTGTGTTGATAGATGAAAAAGATATGCAATATTAGGTTCAATTTATAAACAAAAAAAATGCAAGAATTATTATTTATTTAATTTTTTTTTTAAAATATCATCTTTAAAATATTTTTATTTGTAATTTGTTAATGCTAAATGTAATGAAAATAAATGAATGTAGTTGATTATAAGAGACACATGTCAAATTTTGATTGGGTGAATATGGAGAGGAATGCACAAAAGCCAATGTGCACATTCCTCTACCCATAGAGGATTTCACCTCATTCCTCTCTCAAGAGAGGATCCTCTCTTCCAACCCACATCCAAGAGTATCCTCATTTTGAATAAAAAATGGGTAAAAAAAGGAAGAGGGGATTACCAATCCCCTTCATAGCACATGCTCTGAGATAACCTACAAGACCGGCCCTCTCAGAATCTCTCAGAATTCAACCTTCCATCCATCCATTTTGTTATATAAAGTGGATAAAGAAAATTTATTGCCCATCAATTACCCAAATATGAACGGTGCCCACATGCAGCCGTTCAACCTTGTGAAAAACTCAGCCCCATGGCCTTAATTAATTGCATTTATGATTACCAATATGAGAAATTAGAGAGGTAATTATAACAGCAAAGTGATGATGTCAACCATGGAAGTAACGTGGGTATTTGGGCCTTTGTACATTCCACCGGCCTCTTTAATTTTTGAGAGGAGTTGATCAAAATCAGGCCTCCTCTTGTATAGTATTTCAATTAATTAATGAATTATTGAAATTTGGAGAGCCTTGATGCTCAAGTTTCACCAATTTAATTAGGGTAATTAAGGTTGTGATAATAAACCTCCCTTTATAATAAAATTTGGCTTGAAAATATTGTTTTATGGAAAATAATGGACCGGTTGAAAATATTATCAAACACCCACTAATTAATCTTTGGCATTTAAATATATTGGGTCTAGATTGGTATAAGACTTGTCAATATATAAATTTCATAATTCAAACTATGGGTGCAATTAATTCATACCCATAATTAAACTATGTTATTTTAGCCAAATCACGAAAAAGAAAATTTCATGAAAATTTACCCCCAAACAGATGATGTCAAAAGGGGGAAGTTAGGAAAAAAATAGTGATACGTTCTATCCAAGAAAATACAGATGGAACTTTTACTAAGGGGGAATATGTTATTACAAATGATGAGTAGGAACAACCGTGCTTCTGTTAAGGGGGAACCAAGAACTAATTTTCTTCCAGTCTATATTTCTTTTGGTTTCTAGATGTGCATTTTTGCATAAGTTTGTCATCATCAAAAAGGGGGAAATTGTTGGAACATTCGTTGATCCATGGTTTCTCTTAGTTTTGACAATGACAAACTTTGATGGTATAATACGTTTTTCCATGTTAGTATTTCAGGAAAACAAGTACATCGTCAAGAGTGAAGGAACATTGTGAGGAACAATGAAGGGAACGAGTGATGATTTAGAAAGAGTATCTGGAAGAGGTGCGACTTTCTGTTTATGGCAAGTTACCAAATCTTCTACGAGCGATCTTCCACAAAGATTTGACAACTTTGCTCGAATGCTTGATAAGATCAAGGATGGGATAAGATCAAGCTTGGGAGATCTTATCTAGGAAATCCAATATCATTCGGTTTTGGAAAGAATCGAATTGGTTATAGATAAAAATAATCGTTAAACACTTTCTCCTATTTTAGTGGGATTTGCCAAGTGGAATATCAACGCAATTAGGAAAGAATTGCGATTGAGATCAGACTTGGTAATATCCTATTGATATCCGCCTTTCTAGTCGTGTTTTTAAGGTGTGTTTTTATGTGTTTGAGTCTTTTTCCTTAGTTTTGTGTTTTGTTTTGAGTCGTTTGTGTAGGTTTTCGTATTTCCTTAAGATATGGAGTCTACATAAGCTTTGGTGGCCTTTTTGTAGGTTTTAGAAACTGTTTGGAGCATGTTTGAGGAGCGGAGCAAAGCCGAAGAAAAACACCTAAGGAATGAAGGGGAATGAAATAAGAAAGAGGTGAAGAATCAAGATTAAAGACAAATATGAAGTTTAGAATCCCGTTACCGAGCCTTAGGATGAAGAATCGAGCCAAAAACGAAGGATAATGAACCCCCTACCGAGGTGCACTCTCAGTTACGAACCAATTTTCAAGGCAGAAGGGGGTTAGTAACGAGGGTACTAGTGTCGTTAACGAGGGACTCAAGAGAGAAGAAAGTGAAGAAAATCGAAGAAAGCCTACCGACCCTGACGGGGTCGGTACCGAGGCATCCCGTGTCAGTAGGGGACGATCCGAGTCGGCACAATTAATGACTTTTATCCCATATCTTTTTGTTTTTAGATAGTTTCCTTAGGGGATATATCTTTTAGAAGCTTTATTTCCTTAGGGATAGCTTAGCCTTTACTATATAAACCCTTGTATAGCTTTAGTTTGGAAGAGGCCAATTATCTATCAATCTAATGAAGCAAGTTTAGAGAGGAGAAGAGAAAAGAACGAGTTGGAGTTTTGGGGAAGAAAAGTTTGTTGTTGATTCGGTTGTAAGCTTTTACTTTAGTTGTCTTTTCAGTTATGAATTGTGAGTAGTTCTCTTCTCTCTATGGTTGGGGTTAAACCCAACAATGGTTATGCATGTTTGCCTATTATAATGTTTTGATTGTTTTTATCCGTGAATCTATTCTCTTGTTCCTAAATCCTTGAAACAAAAGTAGAAAAGGAATTTCTCGTTCATATTTGAAGCGAAAACGAAAACTATGAATCAGAGATTCAGAATACTCAATTAGGGTTTTGAAATGAAAGTTGATCAATCCTAGTTGAAGTAGAAGAGATAGATAGATAAGTTTATTAAATGAACGAAAGTTAGTTAATTTACTTGCTTAGTTGATGAAAGTTGACGACTTTATGTGATAAAAGCATGATCTATGTGTTTCAATGGCGTTTGCATGCATAATTGTTTTTATGGTGATACCTAGACCTTAGAATTTTCTTCCTTATTGATAAAAACCAAAACTTTCTTGATTACTTGTGCCCTAAGTAAGAACAAAACTTGATACTGACTTTCTCCCGTGGACGAACCTGACTTCGCTGTACTCAGCAGGGTATTGATCTATAAATTTATTTGTTGGTCAAGAATACCCTTTCAACACCTATACAAGGCTAGGTTTATCTAGGTTTAAGTGTGGTGATTAACGACGAACTTGATGAAAGAGTATTTTCAAGTGTACGAGTGTGTGGCTTTTTCCGGTGAAGAATCCACATTTGAGTGAGTACTCAGGTTGGTAGTTTACTTTCATTTAGGTTTACGATTATTAAAGCATCATACCAAACAACAAGACCACACAATTTTGTAAAAATCTTCTTCCACTCAATCTAATGAAGGACTCCATTCTCTTCTTATTGCAAGCATGAGACCACAATCTTTTAAGGGTGATGGCTTAGAA
Source organism: Fallopia convolvulus (assembly GCA_964016875.1). Classification (NCBI taxonomy): domain Eukaryota; kingdom Viridiplantae; phylum Streptophyta; class Magnoliopsida; order Caryophyllales; family Polygonaceae; genus Fallopia; species Fallopia convolvulus. Next base: position 25,281,272 of record OZ024721.1, on the reverse strand, counting down.
TACTACTCTAGAACTGGTCCTAAACTCCTCCAAGGAGTATACGAACAAGAAAAATGAAAAAGTAGACACCAAAACATAAAAACCTTGCAAAAACCTCTAAACGACCTATGTTAAAAAGACCGAACTAATGAAATTAAACATGCTTAACAACAGATGCCAAAGATGCAAGTTATCATATTCCTAAAAGTACGATTGTTCCTTTTCTACCAGATGCACTTATATGTGAAAGATAATGTTTCCAACTCAAGTTCGGAGAGCACAATTCGGATTTCCTTAAAGGTTTTATCATTGTCTAACTGTTTATATCAATATTTGTTGTATATGGTAGCATTTTTGTAACATGTAGAATAAGTCTTCCAATAGGTTATCACAAGTAGTACATATAGGGTTACAAGGATTTTTTGTTCAAATTTTTTTGATTTTGTTGTGAGCCCATTTATCAATATCTTCCAAATCCAATTTTAACTTTTGGTGATAGCCGATAGGTGTAGTTTCCACAACTATTCTAGGCTAATATTTTGTATGTCTTGTTTTTTATTAGTGGTCATCTCGAGTGCAAAGTTTGTAGGGATTGGATTATCTTGTCAATGATAACTTCATCAAGGTATTTTTATAGCTCTTTTGTCTTCCACGTCTTATCCATGTTTTGCTATTCCGATATTATTATCTTTTGATTTGCTTGTGTGTCTTTGGCTACTTATAGTAAGGGTCTTGGCAGCACCCATTTATCCTTCCATATTTTGATTTTTTTTTCCATCACCCACTTTCTAGAATAGAGTTTCCTTTAACATTTTTCTTAGTTTCACAAGATCTATTCATTTCCCATGGCACTTGGTTTTATGTGGTAGTCAAGTACATGATGTTGTTGTAGGCATTTCAGCATGATTACCTTTACCTAAATATTGACACTTTCCGCCATAGTTTTTCATATTACTTTCACTTGGAGAGCCTTGTTCATTGAGTTTGCTTTTCAGATTCCTAAGTCCTTTTGTCCTTGGGCTGAGAAAGATACTCCAGTTGACAAGTGGATTTTAATTCTTCTACTTGTCCTCGAAGAAACTTTTATTAATTTTAACTAGTTGTTTATGCATACTCTATAGCACATAAAAGCTTTGCCTCAAGAAATTTTTCCGTTCCTTGGTTTTCGTTATCGTTTTTTTAGCGTACCTTTTTACTCACATTTTCCGCTCCCCTTTCATCTTTTTCTTTCTTTTGTTTACCGACCCTTTTCCTTTTGCTTTGTCCCCTCCTTAGATATCCTCCCGATTTTCGTTTTGGGGTAAGGGTGCGTACATCTCGACCCCCAGATCCCGTCCATACCGGGTTTCACTTGGGTAGATGTTGTTGATTAGTACTTTCCTAACTTCTTGCGAAAGAGTGTTTGTTTTCCATTTAATTATTTCTGGCATTTTGTCACTATGTGATCAAAAATGTCTTTGTTGACTCTCTCGTAATAGTTGGGCACCCTAATTATTTATCTAGGGCAATGAAGTTGGGAAGATTTAGGATTTAATGAATGCTTCTTATTGTGTTGTTGCTAGTGTTATTTGTAACCTGAAATGTTGATTTGGGATAGTTTCATAGTTATCCTGACACCTCGCAATAGTTGTTAATGATTTTGTTTTTGATTTTGATGTAAGTTTGTGTACTACTTTAGCAAAGATTATGATGTCGTCTATAAAGACTAGAAAGGGGATTCTATCACCCCTTCAAGCGATTTGATTGACCACCGCTCATTTTGTATGGGATTTTAATTTAATGCATTCACTAACTATCACAGAACAATGACCAGATATGATCTTAGACCACAATATTTTTCACGTCCTTGTATGCCTAACTTGAAGTGGAGCAAGTATTTTTATCATGGATCTACTACACTAAATTACATTCAAGAGAGAAAGATTAAAAAGTTGGTGGAGCAAAAAGACATAATTGTGCATTCTATTTCGATTGAAACTAAAGACTACTTAAAGGTGACAATTTTATACGACTAGGTGCACAAATATGAAGATTTGGGGTCTCCTAGTCTGAATCCACTAATATGAAAAAACTATTCCATCGGTCCATTGTCAACAAATAGAAAGAACAAGACTTTTTAATGCATTCCTCGATACAGTTCAAAAATAGTCACAAAATCCAAATTTGCATAGAAATTTGGTTAGAAGGTCTTAATTAATCAACTCGGTAATAAGCTTTCTCCATGTCTAGCGTTAAATTTATCCAACCTTCCTTTCCTTCTTTTTCCGCTAGGAGTGGAAGATTTCATGTGGAATGAAGTATATTGTCATGGATGTTCATTTTCGGTGCAAAAGCACCTTGTAGAGGGTGTGTGTGTGTATGTTTTGACATTACTTTCTTTGACCTCTCCATGATGATCTTAGAGATTGTTTACAAATTTTGTTGCAAAGGCTTATAGGTCTATAGTGGTTCATGGAGTGTGTGCTATCATATTTAGGTATAAGTGTTATGAATGTATGGTTTATCTATTTCCCTCTCGTCGTATTCTTTCTCCATCGGTAAAGTGACCTCTCTGTCTCTACCACATTCATCACCGGTGTACACTGTCATGCAGGTTTTGCTCATTGACACCATGTTTAGGCTTCGCACTGGTGGCTACAATGTCCTAGCGTTGGCTATCAGAGTGAAGTACCCGAGTGGGTGACATTGCACAATATGACCATGTATTTTCCAAAGTGGAAAAAGCTTTTGAGAGCTTTTATAACATTTGATGTAGAAGCTAGATGGCATACCATTAGGACCGAGTAATTTGTCTTTTTCGATGGAGAAGAATGCTCTTTTATTTTATCATTGGTTATAACTTTTGTTAGTTTGTGTTTTCTCTTCCTTTAATTTCCATGCTTATCATTTCAAGGGATGTCTTCCTTTTGTTGTTGATAATGCCCTATTATATGGAAGCACTTGAGAGTTCCATCTTCACTTTTTTTCCCATTTCATCTTATAATACTAAACATCCAATTAGATTTTAAAATAATTAAACTGATAAATCCACTTTCAACTATGCCACTCATTCAGCTTTATCTCTTATTTCAACTACTCATTTAGCTCTAGCTTCAACATTTTTTTTCATAAGATAAAGATTAGGGTCGCCACAAGTACTACTTGGACTCGATTAGATCATACATTAGGGATGAGAACTGGTTAGTAATCAATTCTAGAAAGAAAAGGGCAAACTGCCGCCCATGGGGTTCGACACGGTAACCTTGGGGTACTACCCTAAAGTCTTAACCATTGAACCAAATGCCCGAAATCTAGAGCTAAATGAGACCTAATTAAATTACCTAAATTCAGCTCTAGCTTCAACATTAGTTCAATACTCGGAACGAAACCTTTATTATACATTGAAATTCTCTAAAAGTGCAGAATTTTTTGAAGATCTTTAATGCACATTACTCACCTTTGTTCTGATATAATATGTTACAGTTAAGCATCGTTCAAGTACAAAGTCACTAACATAATACGACACTTGTCACGTACACTTTACATTTTCTTTAAAATAAAGAGAAAACTAAAGTTAAATAGACTTTATATATGTCTTGGCCACTCACTCGTACTTTTTTGGGTGATTAATTTATAATTTCAATGTTATAAATATCATAATCGAACAATTAAATATGTCTAATCATGAATTTGTGGGGCTAAAGGAAATAGCTAGCTAGGTGTTGGTTCCACTAACGATGCTCTCACTCAATCTAAAATCACTTCTTTCCCCCCTACATAGTGCATTGTGGAGTAAGACTAAATTAGCTTTTTGTAGTTGGATGTCACTCATCAAAGCCATTTTAATTACACGAAATTATATTAACTAAATGCATGCGCATGTTGTGACAAATATTCCAACCTACTAGACTGAAATTTGTTCCCCTTGATTAGTGACATCCAATAATCATCCTCATCATCATAGGACTAAAGTGAAATTTTTTTTGGGTAGTGTACATGATTTTGTAACTTAAATGTTCCTTTACTTGGTGGTTGCATAATTATTTAATTACTTAGCTAGGCTTTGTCAATATATTTCATTGAAGTTTGAAGTTTAAACTCCCTGCCCATGGCATCAATTCAAAAGAAGATCTAACAAAACATTATTGTTCAAAGTCTCATTTTGTTAGGATGTCATACATAAATATATAAAATACATGCTATATCAACTTAAACAAGTTTTATAAGTCACTTGAAATATATATACTCGACAGTGGAAAAATTTCATAATAAAAAAAATTAGTTTTATTTCTCGGTGCAGCTAACACTTATCCTATTTTATTCGCGCGCTGAAACGACAAAGTGGTATGTCAATAATAAAAATCTACGAGTACTTGGTAAAACTGTCGAAAGTCGACCAAGCTAGAACACCTGATCCAACAACCTGATCCGAGCTGGCCAAATTTTGTTTCGCGGCATTGAAACCTGACTTCAAAGTAATTGATATATCAAACAGTGGTCCGAACTCGATTGACCCATATTCGATTTGGTTCAAATTCGAAACTTGTTGGTTGACCTGAGTTGTTATTTTTGCAAAGAATGTAACATTTGTTTTAAAAAATTATAATCAAATTTATTGTTAAAATATATAATAATATTATTTATAATTATATAATATTATTTGATTATAATATTATTTTAATAATTATTAAAATCTTCTTTACCCGCTGTGTCAACCACAATCTACATACGCGAAACATGCAACGAATCGACCCAATTGACTCATAAATTTTAACTACTTGAAACCGTACTCAACATGATCCCAAACCCGACCAAACAGTCCCGTTTAATAGGTAAAAAGTGATATATTTAAGTAGATTTGACAAGTTTTAAGCTTTTTTCATCACTAGATATTAGTTTCAAAAAGAACTATATCGTTAAAATATTAAAAATCGATTATTTTCACAAAAATTAAACGATTGAAGGAGGCCATCATGATCGTGATGTAGAGTATCACAAATCGAGACAAAACAAAATAGGTTATTCCAGTTCTTGGATCATCCTTGTCCATAGAGGTGTCAAGGCAAACGAGAGGGGTGTTTATGTAGAAAGTTAAGTCAAGGGCTTAGAATTGTTACCTCCTTCTAGTAGCTTGTTGTGAGGGTTTCTTGATCAACCAAACAAGAAAATAAATTTATAGATCAAGACCCCGTTGAGTATAGCGAAGTCATGTTCGTCCACGGGAGAGAGTCAGTTCCAAAATTCCATTAAACTTAGGGCAAACAAGAGAGAAAGATTGGCTTTTTATCAAGAGGTAAGAGATTTCTAAGGCTAGGTATCACCACAACAACAATTATACATGCCAACACCAATGAATCACAAAGATCGTGCTTTTATCACATAAAGATGTCAACTTTCGTCATCCATACAAGCAAATTCATTAACATTCCTTAAATCAAACTTTAATTAGGATTAATAAATTTTCATTTCAAAACCCTAATCAACTATTCCAATTCACAGTTATCTCCTTCGATTCAAACTGTAAATGCCAATACAACTTCACCAAAACTCTCTCATAAACTTCCAAACTCACTTATCATGAAGACCAAGATTTAATTCTTTCAACCCCCAAAATATCCCAACAAGTCTCGCATAATAAAAACAAGGAAATTTTGGCTCATGCACAAAGTTTATTCACAACTTCCTCCTTTTTTTCCTTTTTCATTGCTTTTTCGTTTTTTTTTTCTTTTTTCGATTTTTTTCTTGACACTTTCACAACACAATGTGCATTTATTAAGGAGCCAAACTCTCTCATAAATCCTTTTACACATATGAACTAGCGAGATCAATAAATACTCAACCCAAATTACACCACACTTGAACCAAACAATGTCTCACTCTACAACTATCAACACCACCAATACTAAGTCCTAATTCCCGGATAGGGGTCGGACTAACATCAGATAGGGAATGATTTTTGTGGAGCTTACAATAAAAAGGCTTCAGACTCAAACTAGCTTCAAACAAAGGATAATGGATAGGGTAGGTAAAGAGATGATAAAAGAAGGCAAAAAAGAATATAAGTTCTCTATCATTTGATTTCACATGCAATGAACTAATATCTCATATCAGCTTCAAGAAATAGATAATTATATCAATGTCAAGAGATAACATTCATACGGAGAGTAAATCACACAAGAAAAGCAGAGGGATTTTTGATGTTTTCCCTATAAGGTCAAAAGCAACTCACTAGGTAGCAATTTTTGTCGGATTTCAGTCACTTCTGCCTAAGATAAATTGTGCTCAATTTCATCACAAGCTAAATTCTACATCAAAAATAACTTCAAACAGACTTAGGCTGAACTTTCCAAACATGTCATAGGAATCACATGATCAAGTTAGTCAAATAATCATTATAGGACATCTAAGTGAAACATAATCCATCCAAAAACAACACAAAAAGACACAAACACAAACAAAGACACAAAGTTTCCTTTTTCTCCCCACCCCATATTTAAACAAAACAGTGTCCTCACTGAAAAAGACATAAGAATAAATAGAGAGAAGAAAAAGGAACTCACAAAACAAACTTGAAGCTGCCAAAGTGAAATATCACTGATGTGGAGGTGGAGTGTAGAACGAGTAATCAGCGCTCAGGGTTGTTACCGACCCTATGGGGGTCGTTGCCAACACACTTTTTGTTCGTCGTTTTCTTCTCTGCCTTAGCTTGTCTTCCTCGACCTTAATTACCTAAGTCACTCATAAAAAGATCTATCCCGACTACACTAACTAACCTAAAAAGAAAGTCAAAAGAAAGCTAGCAAAAAGATCTAACTAAGGCAGGTCGCCTCTTGTAAGCCCTACTTTTAACGTCGATAGCTTGACGTGATTTACCTTGGCTGAATCCGAAAAAGTCAAAACCCAAGTGGCTGTAATTTCCACATCCGGTTCAGCTCTTTAATAATACTTCTTGAATCAGTGGCCATTGACTTTGAAGGTGGCTCCACTATTATCCACTAGATCCACCGCTCCATGGGGGTATATGTGGTGAACCACGAATGGCCCACTCCATCTCGATCTCAATTTCCCGGGAAATAAGCGGAGTCTAGAGTTAAAGAGAAGTACCTTGTCGCCTACCTCGTAGGTCTTTGACACGAGTTTCTTGTCGTGCCATCTCTTGGTTCACTCTTTGTATATTTCGGCGTTCTCATACGCCCTTAGCCTCAACTCCTTTACTTCTTGTAGGTCCATAAATAGCTTTGCTCCGACCTCGTTGAGATTCATGTTAAGCTCCTTGAGAGCCCATAATTCCTTGTGCTCAAGCTCGACATGCAAATGGCAAAACTTACCATGAAATAGGTTGTAGGGAGTGGTGCGTAGGGGCATCTTGTACACCATCCTATACGTCCAAAGATCGTCATCTAGCTTTGATGAGCATTCCTTCCTTGAGCGGGAGACCGTCTTCTCTAATATGCTCTTGATTTGCCTATAAGAAACCTCCACTTGGCCACTAGTTTGGGGATGGTAGGGTTTTTCCACCTTACGAGATACCCTATACTTAGCCAAAAGAGCTTCAAAGCTCCTCTCTATGAAAAGTGATCCTCCATCACTGATAAGAACTCGTGGCACTCCAAACTTGGGGAAAATGTTAGTTTTCATAAATTTAGCCACAATTTTTGCATCTTTGGTCCGCATGGATATAGATTCCACCCACTTAGAGACATAATCCACCACCACCAGGATGTACTTATAGGGACCTGATGAAGGGAAGGGTCCCATAAAGTCAATTCCCCAAACGTCGAAAAGTTCGACCTCTAGGATCCCTGTTAGCGGATTCTCATGCCTCCAAGTAATATTCCCCGATCGTTGGCACTCATCACAAGCTACAACGAGAAGTACATCCTTGAAGAGAGTTGGACAATAGAGACCACTTTGAAGAATCTTCGCCTTGGATTTGAAACCTTTTGCATGGCCGCTCGTTGGAAGAGTGTGACAATGACGAATCACACTCTGTATTCATCATCCGGTACACGTCATCTAAAGATGTGGTCGCTCCCCTTCTTGAACAAGTAAGGGTCATCCCAATAATATTACTTGACATCGTGCAGGAACTTCTTCTTAGCCTGCAAAGACAAACCCTCGGGAATCTCGCCTCCTACAATATAGTTAGAAAAATCCGCAAACTAAGGGGTCTTCGACCCTCTAATAGCATGTATAGAGTGAAGATAAGTAGAAAAAAGGTTTAAGAATAGGTCTTCACCAGAAATTACTGAATCAGAGTAAGAAAACTACTTGAAACCTTCTAAAGAAGGGCTCGTTACCGAAGCAGAGTGTGTCATTACCAACCTAGTTGGGTCAGTAGAAGCCTCGGTAACGTGCTTGTCCACCTCAGTAACAGACTTGAATCCGAATCCAGCGTTGTGATCCATCCTCATAGAAGGTATTGTTACCCACCCAGTTGGGTCGGTAGGATCCTCAGTATCAACTCTTTCGTCGAGCCTGCTTTCTTCCTTTAGTGAACGGGTCGGTATCGACCTCGAGGGGTCGATAGGACCCTCATTAGCGCTCTCTGCAACCTCGTTCAATATGAGGTTCTCATCCAGGCAAGAGTCATTGATCGGCACAGCATTGCTAGACTCCGTGATGTGCTCAATTGGAAGTCTAGATAAGTGATCGGCTACTAGATTTTCTGCTCCTTTCTTGTCTCTAATCTCTTGATCGAATTCCTACAATAAGAGCATCCAACGAAGTAGCCTAGGGTTGGCATCCTTCTAATCCATTAAAAAACTAAAGGCTGTGTGGTCAGTGTAAACAATCCCCTTAGAACCTACCAAATAAGAACGGAATTTTTCAAAAGCAAACACCATTGCAAGGAATTCCTTCTTCGTCGTGGTGTACTTACTCTGCGCCTCATCAAGCATCTTGCTCGCATAATATATGGCGTTGAGCATCTTCTTGTCCTTCCGTTGTCCAAGCACTGCACCAACGGCACAGTCGTTGGCATCACAGATAATCTCAAAAGGGAGTGTCCAATCCGGGGACTGCATAATAAGAGCTGAGACAAGTGCTTCCCTTAACCTGTTAAAAGCCTCAAGACATTCTAAAGAAAACTCAAACACTACATCTTTCATTAGTAGGTTAGTCAAAGGTTTGGCATTCTTAGAAAAGTCTAGAATAAATCTCTTGTAGAAGTCTGCATGTCCTAAAAAGTTCCTAATGTCTTTTATAGAAGAAGGGGGGGGTAATTTTTCAATAAGCTCAATTTCTGCCTTAACTACCTGGATCCCTCTCTTAGAAACTAGGTGTGCCAAAACAATTCCTTCTTGGACCATAAAATGACACTTCTCCCAATTCAACACTAGATTAGTCTCATCACATCTCTTAAGCACTCTACCAAGATTAGCAAGATAGATATCAAAAGACGTCCCATATATAGAAAATCATACATAAACACCTCTACTATGTCCTCAATCATATCACAAAAAAAAGCCATCCTACATCTCTGAAAAGTAGAAGGGGCTTTACAAAGCCCGAATGACATTCTCCTATAAGAAAAAGTTCGATAGGGACAAGTAAAAGTAGTTTTTTCTTGATCGTCTAGGTGAATGGAAATCTACCAAAAGCCTCTATAGCCATCTAGATAACAAAAATAATCATGTTGGGCTAAGCGCTTTAAAGCCAGATCAATAAAAGGAAGTGGAAAATGATCTTTCCTAGTTGCATTGTTCAACTTCCTATGATCGATACACATTCTCCAACTAGTTGTAGTCCTAGTAGGAATTAGCTCTCCTTTCTCATTTTCAATCACATTCATCCCACCCTTCTTAGGGACTACATGGACCGGACTAACCCATCGAAATAGGGAAAATAATCCCTACATCAAGCATTCTCAAGATTTCTTTCTTTACTACCTCTTTCATTTTAGGGTTAAGCCTACGTTGATGTTCTATGGTTGGTTTATGATTTTCCTCCAAGTATATTCTATGCATGCACAAAGAAGGTGAAATTCTACTTACGTCATCAAGAGAGTAACCAATTTCTTTCCTATGAGTCCTAAGCACTTCAATCAATTTCTCTACTTCTTTTTCATTCAATTTGGCATTAATGATACCAGGGAAATACATACCTCAAAGAAGGTGAAATTCTCTACTTCAATCAATTTGGCATTCAATAGGACCAAGAAATACATACCTTAGAGAATCTAGGAGCGGCTTAAGTTTTGGAGTTGGCTCAGATGGAATGATAATGGGATCCTCCTTCTCCGTCTTGAGAATTTCTCCAAGGAATCGATATGCTTCATAGCTAGGAACTCATCGTGTACTGCCAGTAGGGTTGTTAACGAGCCAAGGGGTCGGTAACGACCCAGCAGAATCGAATTCCTTCTCTCCTTTGCTTGGATATACTTCCCAAGCCAACAATTGCTCAATTGGGTCCCCACATTCAATGTAATCTGATCGAGTATAGAGCATTTCTGTAATATCCGAGTATTCTATCCTATTAGGGTTTCTTTACCTAGCCGATATTTCTATAATTATTAAATACTAATCTTGATAGAATATTATCAGTGTCTCAATTTTAAGTCTTATTGTAAAATTAATGGAGAAATAAACATTGGATCACTAGACTAATTTCAGAGAATGGATATATATATATATATATATATATATATTATCGTACCACCTTATATATTTTGATTTCAGTATACGTTAGCATGTTTGATATCTTTAGAATGATAAGATTAAATTTCATCCTCAACATCAATTTTGTTTATTATTATTATTGTTTTCCACCTCCTTTGAGTAAACCTCTTTCCTTAAGCAAATTTCACCGCCTCGATCTTATAGTCATTTTATGAGCTAGTGGTTTCTGTACATCATTTCCCTCATAGTCACCTTGCTCTCTCCCCACCACTTTTATATTAATGTTCCCTTCCATTGCTCGTGCTTGCTCATCTTTACCCCGGTGATCGCCTAGCTTCGTTGACGATTTTCACACCGCCTTTGACATCGAGGTTACATTGCCATATATATCTTTGATTTACATTCCATAATTCATGGTTTCTTTTTGTAAGCTGCGAGCTAGGAGATACCGAGTATTTGATTGAAGCCTTGTATAACTTAGTTGTCTATTAATTAGTAGATTAAGGACTAATTTAGTTTTATTTGAGATTAGTTGGATCTAGATGGGTGTGTACGTGACTATGTATGATTCGGGCATGATCTTGAAGGAATTGAAATTTAATTAGGTTTGTAAGATAAGAAGTGTTCAAAAACGAGTAAGGGGTGATTTTCTTTAGTTAGTTGAATCTTGCTTTTTAATTAGGTGCTTTAATTATACTAGATTACAAGTTCTTGAGTAGATTAGGCAAGCTAATATTTTGGTATCTACGTAGGCATATAATGGGTTGTTGTTCATTTTTTTTAACTATTTATAAGGTGTTGGCGGATGAGTCTATATGTACTTAAGTAGAGTTACTTTTATACTACAGATTAACTAGCTATGTTTAACTGGCAAATTTTGGGTTAATTTGGAATAGTAGTTTGTAAAAAGCTATATACCATGGTATCGAGACAATTAGTAGATAGGCGGGTTGAGTCCCTTTCTTGGGTACTATACCTTGAATCCTTTTAGAGTGCTATTTCTTATGAGCGTAATTTTTTATTCCTAGGTAACTAGGTTGACGAGTTCGCTTGAAATCTTTGGAAACTCCTTGTTAAGGTAAGTCGTCTAGACTTACTTAGTTATCAATTTTGATGTGTGTTGGATGTGTAGATATGATGTGTAGACCTGTATTTTCGGATTCTTTCCTATATATTATATATGTCTATTTGAAAATAATTCGCTATTTTAGAAAATTATAATAGATGAATAATATTTTGTATTTTATTCGGATTTCTACATATTGGCACCTAACCGATACGGCTATGATTAGGGATAGTCGGGAAGGCGGAGACACCCCTAACTTAGTTGTATGTCAAGGAGGGCCCCTTCAAAATTATAATAAAATATTTTGGCGAGTGCTCCCGAGGAGGCTTGACCAGGGGTAAGAAGGTGAATGATGAGGGTGTGAGTGGTTCGGATAAACGGTGGAGGCCGCCGTCCACTACCCCGCGTAAGGCTGGAGGATGCCATGCTTGTTTAATAAATTATGTCGTTTGACAATTGATGAGTTGCGATTGAACAATTATTGAGACGAAAAGTGATTGAGGTGATACTTAAGTGAAATGATGTGCTATTATTATTAGTATGCATTGTATGGCTGTAAGTATTATTATGTGCGTTTTATAATTATAAGTATTGTTGTGCGTTTGTTTGTTATGGTGAATGTTCTATATGTGAACTATTATATTACGACTCTTATTATGTAATTGAATAAATTGATTTTGCTTCTGCATGTTGCATTTACTATCCAGTGCATATTGGAATTGTTAGCTAACCCTTCGGGGTGTTGTTTTTCTTTTAGGTAATCAATCTGGAATGAATAATGCTCCAAGGAATCTTCTCCAAGATGATGGTGAGCCAGATCAACGTGGTGTGTCTTAGGATCAGGTCGGATAACAGTTTGTGGAACTGAAGGTCCTAGGAGTCTATGTTGTCTTGTTAAGTTAGATGTTTGTAAATATTGGTTGAAGTTTAGAGATCAGATATGAGAGTTGCGTTGGAATGGGTTGATGCACACATGCATGATTTTGTTACTTTTAAAGAAACATAGTTGGATGTTTTCCTTGTATTTCTCGTCGTGCCTTTGTTGCAAGGTCCCACATTGTGAGATTGTTGTCAAATTAGCCTGAGTGGACCCCAAGTGAGGTCCACAACCAAGTGACATTCTGGTATTTAAAACCGGGGTGTTACAATTTCGACCTCGGCTTCATTGGTCTCCTTCATGTTGGGGTTAAAACGAAACTCAACCATCTCATCCTCAATTTCAAAAGTTAGGAGTCCCTTCCTAACATCAATTATTGCTCCAGTTGTGGCTAAGAATGGCCTACCAAGGATGATAGGCACCACTGGATCCTCCGGCATCTCCATGACAATAAAGTCATTGGGGACAAAAAACTTTCCATTGGACAGGGAAATCGTCAACAACTCCAGTTGGCTTCACACAATATCCATCTGTTATGTAAAGCTTCATGTTCACTGGAGCCAACGGTCCCATATTGGTTTTGGACCAAATGGAGAGAGAAAGAACACTCGTGTTGGCACCTAGATCACAAAGAGCTTTGAAACGATAAGCACCAATACCAATAGTGATAGCGAACTTACCTGGATTGCCGAGCTTCTCAGGGAGATCCAAAGAACGGGCCTCATCAGTCAACTAGGACATTGACCTCTTCCTAAATAAGATCTCCTTCAAAAAATTTAGTATAAGCAAGCACTTCGCTTAGGGACTCAACAAAGGGAATAGTAATGTTTAAGCCTTGAAGCACCTTCACAAAGCGCCTAAATTTTCCTTCAGTGGAGTCTTTGGCTTTCTTAGAAGAGAAAGGAATAGTCTATGTCAAACTCGAAGCCAAAACATGCCTAAATCGTGGTTCAACCGACTCGACAAGGGGTTCTGTTGGGTTAGGAATAGGGTCGGTAACGACCTTGAGGGCGTAATTAGAGACCTCGTAACTGAGGGGAGAAACAGGTTTAGAAGACTTACCTGGGAGGGGAGGGTCGGTAACGACTTGTGGGAGGTAGGTAACGACCTTTGGGTGATCGGTAACGACGTTGGTGAGATCGGTAACGACATCTACAAGACCGTGTTCGTCTTCTCTGTTGGATCGTAGGTTAGTCGTAATCAATTTTGGGAACTATATCGAGCAGTTCTACACGCAATGGAATAAATAAAGTAAGCAAGTAAATAAAATAGTCGATATAGTTCCCTTATAGAGGAACCCCACGACGATCAACTAATCGCGTGAGTAAACTTCTACCTCCGCTTGGAGGATTTTCTATTGAGTTCCCTTTTATTTATTGCTTAGTTCCCTTTAGGTTACAAGATCGAATACAAACTTCTTTGTTCTTATAAGGACTCCCTCCCTAGGCAACACTAATGTATTCTCTTAACCCTATCCTGGTGAAAGCTCACAATCAAAGAAAAGGAAAACTCAAACCTCTCCATTCTTCTGTCTCTTCACCAGAGTTCCCCTAGACCTAGGAACCCCTTCTTTCGTCTTTCACCTTCGTCGAGATTAGCTTGCCGCCATGGACTTTTCACCAACTTGATGGTCTTCACTTGAGTATCTCTTCATCTCCTTTCTCTTTGTGTTTGGAATTTGAAAATTGTGAAAAGTGAGTAGCAAGGTCACTGTTTAAGGGCTTAAACAGGCGCGATGAAAAACCCTTATCCGTTTGGGGTATTTGTCCTAAATACCCTTTTTGCCTTCCTCTCCAAGTCTAATTGTTAAGGTTGACATGTGACTTTGATTTGAATTTGAATTGTCAACTCTTGGATCACATCGTACCGTTGGATGGTCGTCTTTGTTCTGCTGCAAATCAGAACTCTGAGACGCCCTTTTGTCCGATCAAGACAAGATTCCTAAAAATGCGTTGAGATGTCGTCACACATGCGCCAATTGCCATCCAAAGGGAACTCTCGTCTTCTCGGTTCCCTTGTTTTGGGAACTCTTCTTGACTCTGAGGGATTCCTGTTCTTCTTATATAGTTCCCATCATGTGGGAACTTTAGTTCACTATGTTCCCATCTCGTGGGAACTCTTGTTCACTTCTAAGGTTGGTCGCTTTCTTTTCGTCGTTGCATTAGTTTCCATGCCTTGGGAACTTGTCGTTCTGTGTTTTGCTTTGCGATTCGCAACCTGTTATACTGAAGTACTTGGAAATAGGTGTTAGGTCCCATGGTGTTTGTCATTTTCAAAACTGAGGGCGTTGTTCCAGTTTTAATGACGTGAGTTCCTAACATCGACTCAACAATTTCCTCCTTTTTAATGATGACAAACCCATAATAAAATGACAAGTATTTCGTTCAATTTTAAGGCCTGCAAGTTCCCCCAAAGTGTGACAATATTTCACAGGGAGTTCCACTATATGGTTATGCAACTCCTATTAGCAGATTGTTGTGAGATTATTCCCCCTTAGCAAAGGCCATACTGTGATAACTTAAAATAATGCATCTCACACATTTTATCCTTCTCCCTTTTGGCATCATCAAAAAGATTAAGCATGAATAGAAGAACAAAAGTATAAAGAACACACATTCAAACTAGAGATCCACTTTATTACTTAGGCAAGCAAGTTGTACAGTAGGGAACTCTAGAGTGAAATACAAATTCGGGGAGGAACGGAAGGAGCAAGAAGGAATTAGAAAATAAGGAACAAGATCATAGAGGTTATTGGTTTAAGAAGAGGGAACATTAGATCCCTCTCTTCAACCAGTAAGAACCTCATCCTCATAGATTTGATCCAACCCAATATTCAGAAGTTAGGCTCACTAACACCATCCATGTGGGTGGTGTCCAGAGTAGACCTTCTCTTCCACGCAAGGTAAGTTCAGGTTCCTGCTTGGTCCTCTTCCCGAGGTGGCCACGAGAGTCTTGTTCCAGGCAAAAGGTGTTGATGAGCTGATGCATGACCTGGAATGAGCGTCGACGATCTTGACAATGAACGCCTCTTGGGAAGGATGGATTATGTCGAAGACTTGGTCATTTGGAAGCTGTGTAGGGGACATTTTCTTCTTTGAAGTGTTTCATGAAAGGAGTTTCAAAGGTTGTGTTTGAAGATGAATTTCATTTTTACAGAGGGGTTGGTATTTAAAGAGTCAGAATTAGAGGGCGTAGATGTCTTTTTCATTATGCCCTTGAAAATTGAATTTGTTTGATGTCTCTTAATCTTCACTATTAGTGTCTTCAAGAAACTTTGAAACGTGGCACCTTTTCCATGGTGCAATTTAAACGATTGGCTCACAATTAGTCTTCCCCTAATAAGTAGCCTGACACACCTTTTTATCTTCCCAAGATTGAGTTATTGACTTGATTAGGCATTTCATCTTACTCGGAGGTGAGGTTCCCATGATCTTGCAAGAAAGACTGGTTTGAACAGAGTGGTGGAGGGAACTCATGTTCAAATTTTATTTTAAGGGATGGGGACACAAAAAGGACTTGGACAATTTCAACCAAAAAGGGTGAACAAGTAGAGGCTCATAGGATGAGTTTGTCTAGTCCAAGACTCTGGGTAAGCTTATGATCAACTATCATTGTGGCTTGTATTGCGAGTTAGAGGGAACTCAAGTTGATCATTTTGGGCCAAAAAGAAAAAGAGTTCCTATGCGTATAACTGTTTGCCTTAGATTAGTAACAAAGGATAAACTGAATGCAGAGTTCTTAACTAGTTCCTATTATGCAAAATAACTAAACTAGCTAATCATCGGGGAAAGAATAAACAGGGACTTGTTTAATTTAAAGTTATCATCCCTAAGAGCAAACAAAGGTGATCAAAGGGACGCCTATCCAATGCCTTGGTGAGAATATCTGCTCTCTGCTCTTCAGTTCTACAATGTTCCATAATAATGTTCCCTTGATCAATATTGTCACGTAAAAAGTGATAACGAACGTCCATGTGCATAGTACACGAGTGATGAACGGGATTCTTGAACATGTTTACGGCACTAGTATTATCACATCTAATAGGAACAGGGAAATAAGACATACCGTAATCACTTTGTTGGTACTTAAGCCATAAGACTTGGAAACAACATGATGCAGCAGCCACATATTCTGCTTCGGCTGTCGAGAGTGACAGACTCTCCTAGGAACTGGTCCATACCACATGTGCTCTTCCTATCCACCAAATGACCAACACAATCCGCATTTGAAAATGCAACAATATCAAGGGAACTTTTGCGTGGGTACCACAAGCATAAGTTGTTGTTCCGTTTGAGATACCTGAATATTTTCTTCACCTCTTTAAGGTGTGATTCTTTTGGGTTAGCTTGAAAACGTGCACACAAACAAACAACAAACATGATATCATGCTTGCTAGCTGTAAAGTAAAGGAGGGAACCAATCATACCTCGGTAGTTCCTTTGGTCCCCGTCTATACCTTTTTCATCTATTTTCAGCTTTGAGTTGGTGGAAATTGGAGTATTGATTGGCCTTGAATTCTTCATCCCTGTTGAAGGGTTTTTTGAACAAATAAATTTATATCAAGACCCCGCTGAGTATAGCGGAGTCAGGTTCATCCACGGGAATGAGAACAGTGCTAAAGATTAGTTGATAAACTAAGAAAAACAAAGCAAATACGGGCAAAACAAGGCCAGGACCGAACTGATTAGGGTCGTGCACGACCCTATGAGGGTCGATCCTAGGGACAAAACACACAAACGAACACAAATAAGAGCAGCGGTTCGAGCACGACCTTAGGTGGGTCGAGATCGAGTCAATTTAATGAGTTTTAATCAAATATAAAAAGGCAATCCTAGGGCTAGGGCTACCACAACAACAATCACACATGCTTTCAACAAGAACTCATAACTATCATGCAATTATGATCATAGAAAAGTCAACTGCCGCAAACAATTCAAGTTATTCAATCAACTGTCACAAATTAAACAACTTTCTATCTATCCTTCAACCTAGGAATATCAACTTTCGCAAATAATCCTATTAGAACTAATCAAGCAATCAACTTTACACTTTCGCTTTTAGGTTAATTGCAAGACATGCCTCAACTGTCGCAAAGGTATTTAGCACAAGATAGATAGATATGATCTTCAAGCATTCAAGTCATGAATTCAAGTTTTAGACATGCATGATTGCGTTGGGTTTTTACCCAACCCTAGAATCTAAGAGAACTACTCACTCATGGTAAAGAAAAACGAAGACATGATCAAATAAACAAACCGAAAAATTCAAATTAAAACTAAAGAGGTCTTACAAATTTGTCCAACTTGTCCTCCAAGTATTCCTTCAATCCCCAAAAAACGTAAAATAAAAGCTAGAGCGAGAGAGCCCCCTTTAAACTAAAGGGTTTAGCCTCCTTTTATAGAGAAAAAGGAGTCCTAATTAAACTAGGATATAAGATAATAACACCTTCCTAAAATAAAAAGATAGAATATATCATAAAAGATCACGGAATAGGGCAAAGTCGACGCCACGCACGACCCAAAGTGGGACGTGCACGACCCTCCTAGGGCCGGTCCTGAGGGTACACTTTCTGTTTGGGTCTAGCACGACCCTGATAGGGTCGTGCCTGAGAGCTTGTTCTCTGGTTGGGTCGAGCACGACCCTGATAGGCACTACGAACAACCTTGAGTAAAACTTGTGTAGCGGATTCGTTACAACTCCGTTTGACTCGATTCTTTTTCCTATGTTCTTGTAAAGCAATTCTCTATCTCTTTCCAAGCTCAAACTTGATCTTCAATAACTTCACTTGAGCACTTAATCTTCATCTTCTCTTTAATCTTGAACTTTTCCTTAAGTGCTTCTCTTCGGTTTTGCTCTTTTCCTCAAAAGTGCTCCAAAAAGCTTCTAAAAACCTACAAAAGACCACCAAAGCCTATGTAGACTCCATATCTCATGAAAATACGAAAACCTACACAAACGACTCAAAATAAAACACAAAACTAAAGAAAAAGACTCAAAAACACTAAAACACACCCTAAAAACATGACTTAAAAGCGGACATCAAAATACCCCATACTTAGACTTGCTTGTCCTCAAGCAATAAACATACAAAATCAAGACCAATAACACAATATTCAAGCATAGACCTTGTCAAAACATTTCAAACACAAATGAAAAAGTAGACAAGTAATTTTAACGTCATCACATATGTATGAGTCTCAAGCGTAGGCAATCACAATCCAACCTCACAAGGAATATTAATGTGTTTCTCTCACTCTCATGTGTTTAGGCTATTAAATCAACTCTCATCTCAATCTTTATGCAGCATCTACTTCATCATTGAGACTTATATCACCAATCTCTCTACCTAGAGAACTCAAAACACATCAATCGTCATAAGAACTTAGGCTCAATGAAATCTTCATAGAAGACTCCATTCGGCCGGGTTGTAATGGGGCTTGGTAAGACAATAAGGCGTGGAAATATTTTGGCTATGTGGTGCTAATAATATCCGGGAATCAAAGACTCCTAAAAACTCACATTTACCAAAATTCTCATAAAAGATTATACCAAACTCTCTCTTCTCTATGCACTTTTTCTTTCACTCACCCATTTGTCCCAACTTAATCTTGCTTACAAACACTAAGGAAAATTTGGCTCATGCACACTTTATACTTTTCAACTCTTTTTTTTCTTTCTTTTCCTCCCTTATGATCTTCATTTTCTTTGTGGGAGATCGGTACCGATTTTTTTCTTTCTTTGCAAATGCATTCAGGGAACCAAACTCCTTTTACATGATAAACTGCAAGATTCTCAAATACCCAACCCAAAATTAACCCACACTTGAACCAATACAACTCACTCAACAAAACTATCACAACCAATACTAAGTCTTATTCCCCGGATAGGGTCAAGCTTATCTTGGCTAGGAATGTAACACCCCCAAATTATCTCGGGAAAGTCACACGCTAGTGACCTCGAATTTTAATGTCCGAAGCCACCCAAGGCTTTGCATCAGTTTTAATTTTGTAAAGACATGTATTAAATTATATAAATGAACAATAGCGGAAGTCTTTCGAAGGCAATTTCAATTTGTATTCAAACTCTCTTCTACAAATAACAATCTTATTAACAATATAACAAATTCAACGGAAGATTAAATAGAACTTCATGGTATGAAATATCAAACTTCTCTAATGAAAATGAAACAAAACTGCTTATAAAACCTTCTCGTATAGTATCATGGGCTTCATTCATCATCACCTTGAGTGCTCTCGAATTAATGCTAGTTGCTTGTAAATACCTGGTACCACAAGTGGTCAGCCCTCAACGGGGTCAGCTAGGTCGACTGCAATATTATATAGGTTAAACTATTTAATTAAATCATAATTATTATTATAGTGAATGCACATTTTGAAAATATCTAATGCACTTTACCTTACGTTGAATCTTTCCTGGCAAACATCATGCACTTCAAACTAAGGATAAAATAAACATAACAACAAGCACATAGATTTAATCCAAGATATTAATAGCGGTAGTCAACAATAGGCTAAGTTCTTTATGGTGCTTACTCGCACTTATCTTTTTAATGACCACACATATACACATAGAGTTGCGATTTTTAAACCATCGAGGCTCTTATGTCCTGATGAGTGGGCTCATACGTCCCAAAAGATCGATTCCGGAATTTCAAAGAGAACTAGCTAGGTGGTACACCCCTAATATTCAGATGAGACGGGCAGGGTCATGACCACCATTAGGGTTTAGGACCATCCTAATGCGATTGTTATAAAGAGGCGTCCAGAGCAATTGTGGCTCACTCCCCTGGGTACTAAGCTAATCCAAAACAAGTCTCAATCGAGACGACAAACACACAAAATCACAGTCATCGAGACCTAATCAAAACTAGCGCAACCTAGCAATACTAACATCTAAATGAGAATAACAAGGTCATTATTTTCACCACGTCAATCACCTATATTATGTTTTCAGTTATTGATTTCGGTCTTCACTCACTGTATCATACTTGAAGCTCCAGGAAAAGGGAAGATAGTCACACAATGGACAACTCCAAGTCCTCCTAGCCATTTTTACAGGCGCATTTGACAAGCCCAAGTATGAGTTCAGACGAGAGCATGACTTACTTATTTGTAGTAACCTAATTACACAATTATTCTTAATTCTATTTTTATAGGAGAATATAACTAAATGCTTATGCAATTTCATTCATGATTATATTTCCAAAACACTTAATATATTTATGCCTGAATTATATTAAGCATAATCACATCAATCAAGAAAACAAACATGGTTATTAGGTTCTTCACACAAATCAAACAAGTGACTTAGCCGAGCAAGTATGGAAACTTGCCTTAGATTTGAATACGACATTCAAGATTCTGAAATTTTCTTATGGACTTCATCATCTCGAAGATTGGATATCGCCTTTAATGCCGAAAGACGATGCGCTAGAAAATGCGAAAAAGTTTAATTAATTGGACAAATTAATTAAACGGATCGATAATAATTAAAATTATAAACTTCAATAAATATAATCCTTATATTTATTAAATAATTTTAATAATTAATTTATTGAATTGATTGAGTTGAAAAAAATATACCGAACGGGACGGAATGAAACGGAGGAGTCGTCTTCAATCTTGAGCATGTTACTGTTCAGGGCTAATTATACACCACATAAGTTTTCTGCTCGCTGAGGATGCTACAAACAACGAAATGGAGCGGGGCCGGAGGCGTTGGAACCGCGACTTTGAGAGCTTTCTAACGATATAAAGTGGGAAATTTTTCGTTGTGTATGGAGAGAGAACAACCCCAATTAACGAGGCAGTTCGGACAGAATGATGTGTGCAGTTCAGTGAGATTCAAGTGGCTCGTTCTCCCTCGTCATGAATCGGTTCAAGGCGTATAAGGTATGGTTGGAACCTTCTCGGAGTCTAGAATATGGTGCTTTAAACGGCTCATAAAAAGGTGGAGAAACAAGGATGATATCACCGAAATACTAAGACGAGTTAGGCTCTGGTTTTCACTGGACAGATCCGACGTTTTCAATCGGGTTTTTGGAGGCTTTGTGAGGGTGGCTCCAGCGAGGGATCGGGACGGGACCGGCGACAGTTGGAAGAATGCAACACCCTCTATATTCTGTTGGCAGTGGTGGAACCGTAGGTGGTCCGACGGCGGATAACGGAGGCGGATACCAGCGCCTCGCGAGCAACGTTGCGCTCTGTTTTCCTAGGCAGATTCGTGACTTTCAATCGAGATTTTGGAAGGCTAAGGTCACTAGAAAATTAATGGGTGTATAGTGTTTTCGAAGGGTTTTTCATGAGGATTCTGAATATGGCTTCAACTTTTGGATTGGATTAGCGGATTGAGAGAATTTCGAGTTTGAACAAGGGAGGCGACATTCTAGGGTTTCAGTCTAAGTTGTGAGAATTTCGAGCAAATGGGGCATCAATTTATAGGGCTTTTGATTCGTGGGGGTTAAGGAAATCGATATCTTTACTTTCCTAGTTGGATAGACTCGCAATCGTAGCCCAGAATCTTTGATTTTCGGATTTGAATCTATAAGAAAACAACCAAGGAAGGAAGGGGGAAAGTAAAAGTTGTTTCAAAATAATAATTTTTTTTATTTTATAAATCACCCATATCTTTAAAGAATAAACTTCTAATAAAATTATTCCTCATAAGAAAATAAAATCTTAAAGATATAAGACCTTTATAATTTCCAAAATGAATTTATTCATAAGATAAGCTATCTTTTTAATTTAATTATTTTAAAGTATGGAAACTTATAAAAATATTAATTTATTCTAGAAGAATACTTTTTAATTCCGTTATCATATTATAACAAAAATAAATTGATCATCCATTTATTTATTTTATAAGACCTAAAAATTTTAACTATGGTCATTCGGGTAAGATCCACTTATCCAAATAAGTTATATAAGTTATTTGCTAATAAAATAATGCAGTTATAATTTTTAATAAAGCCACATATATTTATTTTAAAACAAAATACAATGAAGAGAAATTACATAAATACCCGTATAGAAAAATAGGGTTATTACAATAGTACCCACTTAAAAAGAGTTTCGTCCCCGAAACTGGAAGGAGATATGATTTAAAAACGTGTTAAAGTATCTTCTTTAAAGCTGAGAGTTAGTATAATACTACGCACTTTAAAAAGTGTTTTGTCCTCGAAATTAGAAAGACTCGAGAAAGGAAAATTACTAATGTACCCTTCTTTAAAAGAGAGGGTTATTACATTAGTACCCACTTAAAAAGAGTTTCGTCCTCGAAACTCGGACGAGATTACTAGGAGGTTGTGTTTACCACTATCAAGAGATTACTATATTCAAAGATAACTGCACCTTTTTAACCTAAGAACGTTAAAGTAGGTTTAAGTCACAAAAGGTAAGACTACCTTCAAGCCTTATGTTGAGTTCGATTTGGAAAAGTTATGCAATCTTATTTCACCATGTGATCAAGATGGGAAACAAGACCAACACAACCCTTTACTGCATTTCCATGGGAATAAGACATGTAATCTCATCTCAGCCATGTGATCAAGATGGGAGACGAGACATATTCTTACTCGCCACCATGAAAACCGTAGATGATTCTAATTTTTGAATCCTATTTACATGACCGAGATGGTTTGAGATCCTTATTTAAACTTACGAGAATAATGATTACTTTGACATTTGGGAGACAATCATATTTATCAGGTATGACTTGAATATGAAAACTTAGTAACAAATCCTCATACATACTCAATTAGTTAAGAAGGAAACCAAGAGGCAATAGAATGAGGAAGGAGAGACAAGAATAGATTGAACAATTACCTCAAGGGATGCGACGGTACATGATACTATTTAAAACTCATGCAACTCTAGACTTTGCTTTTCAAACCTTTTTTTTAATAGCTTCGCAAAGAACATTCAAACATAAAACAAGGCGTCTAAACAACAAAAGCATTTTTCTACAAAAAGAACAAGTTTATTTAAATCTAAAAACAAAACTAAATAATGAATGCTTTCATAGGCAACAACTTTGTTTTTTTTTTTAAAAAAATCTTATTTACTTTCAAAGCATTTTAAAACGACAATTCTCAAACTTAATAATAAGCCAAGAACCGTAAAGCTCTGATACCATATTTCTAACACCCCAAATTATCTCGGGAATGTCACACGCCAGTGACCTCGGATTTTAATTTCCGAAGCCACCCAAGGCTTTGCATCAGTTTGAATTTTGTAAAGACATGTATTAAATTATATAAATGAACAATAGCGGAAGTCTTTCGAAGGCAAACTCAATTTGTATTCAAACTTTCTTTTACAAATAACAATCTTATTAACAATATAACAAATTCAACGGAAGATTAAATAGAACTTCATTGTATGAAATATCAAACTTCTCTAATGAAAATGAAACAAAACTGCTTATAAAACCTTCTCGTATAGTATCATGGGCTTCATTCATCATCACCTTGAGTGCTCTCGAATTAATGCTAGTTGCTTGTAAATACCTGGTACCACAAGTGGTCAGCCCTCAACGGGGTCAGCTAAGTCGACTCCAATATTATATAGGTTAAAATATTTAATTAAATCATAATTATTATTATAGTGAATGCACATTTTGAAAATATCTAATGCACTTTACCTTACGTCGAATCTTTCCTAGCAAACATCATGCACTTTCAATGAATTTCTAAACTAAGGATAAAATAAACATAACAACAAGCACATAGATTTAATCCAAGATATTAATAGCGGTAGTCAACAATAGGCTAAGTTCTTTATGGTGCTTACTCGCACTTATCTTTTTAATGACCACACATATACACATAGAGTTGCGATTTTTAAACCATCGAGGCTCTTATGTCCTGATGAGTGGGCTCATACGTCCCAAAAGATCGATTCCGGAATTTCAAAGAGGACTAGCTAGGTGCTACATCACTCATATTCGGATGAGACGGGCAGGGTCATGACCACCATTAGGGTTTAGGACCATCCTAATGCGAATGTTATAAAGAGGCGTCCAGAGCAATTGTGGCTCACTCCCCTGGGTACTAAGCTAATCCAAAACAAGTCTCAATCGAGACGACAAACACACAAAATCACAGTCATCGAGACCTAATCAAAACTAGCGCAACCTAGCAATACTAACATCTAAATGAGAATAACAAGGTCATTATATTCACCATGTCAATCACCTATATTATGTCTTCAGTTATTGATTCGGTCTTGACTCTGTAACATCCCTGACCAAAAGTGCATACGTCATTCGACATTCATATAAGATTAAGATCATATGCATAGCATATTGGCATGATATATAGTGAGTTTTTAAAAGTAATATTTATTTTCTATTTAAGTTTATTATATTTTAAAATGTTTTTAAGAAAAAATTAATTAATAACTATTTCAGGGTAAAGTTTGTAGTAAACGAGATTTTAGGGTCAAAAGTGGAATTTTACTAAAAATTAAGCCGACTCCAAGTTTTGTTGTTTTGATTGTCGATCTGGTACAAGATCTCTTCTATCGGGTTTTAATCTCGCAGTACAAGCTTGATTTGGTAAGTTTTTAATTAGTAAATGGTTTATCTGGATTTTTCCTAATTTTTCTAGATCTAGATCTACGGTTGGTTTTGATTTCGAAATCAGTCGATTTATAGTTCTCAAAGGGTGTTTTCGATATCGGATTTATATTCGGTAAAAGATTTCAGAGTAATTTTAGGGGTTTGCTTTGTAATGATATTAGGGAGACCTTTGATCAAGGTTTTCAAAAAGGTTTGAACTAGAAAAATGTTCTTCTATATATATAGATGATTGTTGTCAAGTTTTAAAGGATTTGGAATTATGCATAAGAAGTTATAATGCATTTTGACATTTCATTGCATTTGGGGTTAGAATTTGTAAGAGTAAATAGCCTAATTTGCATTGGGTTATCTATAGGAGCACAAGTAAAAGATCGTGGTCAGAGTCAAAGGGGAGAAATATAGTATCTATCCTAAACAGGTGAGTAAAGACCGGAGATTCAACCCTATGTGCTATATGTGAAATATGGATATATGTTCTATATGAGCTATATGGATATATGTGCTATATGAGCTATATGGATATATGTGTGTTATATGGATTATATGGATATGTGTGTTTTATATGATAGCTCTGAAATTTCCAGAGTTGTTTGCACAGAACGTTTGTTAACAGATGACATATGATATATGAATAAATTATGCATTTGATTGCATAGCATATTGCAATGAGATTAAAAGGACCTGTGACTATCTTGCCCTGAACTGTAATTCAGGAAATCTACGGATTTCTTTGTTAAAGCGACCTACGGGTCATACAGGATCTACGGATCATACAGGACCTACGGGTCAATATTCAGGAGATCTTTAGATTTCTTTGCTAAAGGGACCATAAGAGTCCATATACTGTAAACCCGGGGCAGATTCAGGCTTGAACAGTTCACAGAATAAAGAATCGGAAACATCAGCATTTGCATTTGCATAGTAAATTCATATATGATATATATAATATGTATGAATATGTACACTGACCAATTGTTTGGCTTTGTGTTAAATAATTGATGATGGTTTATATTCACTGAGTATGCGACTCACGTAAATCGCAAAACAATTTGTCAGGTTCAGGTAGAACTTTCTGACGTGTGTCTCTTTTAGAGGTCACATTCATACAGGTCGGTCGGCTGAAGCTCAATGCAACCTTCTCCTCCTCATTTTTGCATCTTAGACATATAAGTTGCAATAGAAGTTAGAGTAATAGATGTTTTAGTATGAGAAGTAACGACATAGATGTGTGTGAGCAACCTTTTATGGTTGTTAATGTCTGCTATGTGCTTACGTGGATAGTTGCTATATGTGAATTATTTGTTTATATAAAAAATAAGTTTTAAATAGTATAAGTCATAGGGTATAAGGGTGTCACAGACTCACTTTATCATACTTGAAGCTCCAAGAAAGGGGAGGATAGTCACACAATGGACAACACCAAGCCCTCCTTGCCATTTTTACAGGCACATTTGACAAGCCCAAGTATGAGTTCAGATGAGAGCATGACTTACTTATTTGTAGTAACCTAATTACACAATTATTCTTAATTCTATTTTTATAGGAGAATATAACTAAATGCTTATGCAATTTCATTCATGATTATATTTCCAAAACACATAATATATTTATGCCTGAATGATATTAAGAATAATCACATCAATCAAGAAAACAAACATGGTTATTAGACTCTTCACACAAATCAAACAAGTGACTTAGCCGAGCAAGTATGGGAACTTGCCTTAGATTTGAATACGACATTCAAGATTCGGAAATTTTCTTATGGATTTCATCATCTCGAAGATTTGATATCGCCTTTAATGCCGAAAGACGATGCACTAGAAAATGCGAAAAAGTTTAATTAATTGAACAAATTAATTAAACGGATCGATAATAATTAAAATTATAAACTTCAATAAATATAATCCTTATATTTATTAAATAATTTTAATAATTAATTTATTGAATTGATTGAGTCGAAAAAAATATACCGAACGGGACGGAATGAAACGGAGGAGTCGTCTTCAACCTTGTGCATGTTACTGTTCACGGCTAATCATACACCACCTCAGTTTTCTGCTCGCTGAGGATGCTACAGACGACGAAATGGAGCGGGGCTGGAGGCGTTGGAACTGTGACTTCGAGAGATTTCTAATGATATAAAGTGGGAAATTTTTCGTTGTGTATGGAGAGAGAACAACCCCAATTAACGAGACAGTTTGGACAGAACGATGTGTGCAGTTCAGCGAGATTCAAGTGGCTCGTTCTCCCTCGTCATGAATCGTTTCGAGGCATATAAGGTATGGTTGTAACCTTCTCGAAGTCTAGAATATGGTGGTTTAAACGGCTCATAAAAATGTGGAGAAAAAAGGAAGATATCACCGAAATACTGAGACAAGTCAGGCTCTGTTTTTCACTTGACATAGTCGACGTTTTCAATCTGGTTTTTTGAGGCTTGGTGAGGGCGGCTCCGGTGACGGATCCGGACGGGACCGGCGACAGTTGGAAGAATGCAACACCCTCTCTCTCTTTTGTTGGCAGTGGTGGAACCGTAGGTGGTCCGACGGCGGAGAACGGAGGCAGACACCAGTGCCTCGCGAGCAACGTTGTGCTCTGTTTTCCTGGGCAGATTCGTGACTTTCAATCGAAATTTTGGAAGGCTTAGGTCACTAGAAAATTAATGGGTGTATAGTTTTTTCAAAGCGTTTTTCATGAGGATTTCGAATATGGCTTCAATTTTTGGATTGGATTAACGGATTGAGAGAATTTCGAGTTTGAACAAGGGAGGCGACATTCTAGGGTTTCAGACTAAGTTGTGAGAATTTCGAGCAAATGGGGCATCAATTTATAGGGCTTTTGATTCGTGGGGGTTAAGGAAATCGATATCTTTACTTTTCTAGTTGGATAGACTCGCAATCGTAGTCCAGAATCTTTGATTTTCAGATTTGAATCTATAAGAAAACAACCAAGGAAGGAAGGAGGAAAGTAAAAGTAGTTTCAAAATAATAATTTTTTTTAATTTTATAAATCACCCATATCTTTAAAGAATAAACTTCTAATAAAATTATTCCTCATAAGAAAATAAAATCTTAAAGATATAAGACCTTTATAATTTCTAAAATGAATTTATTTATATGATAAGCTATCTTTTTAATTTAATTATTTTAAAGTATGGAAACTTATAAAAATATTAATTTATTCTAGAAGAATACTTTTTAATTCCATTATCATATTATAACGAAAATAAATTGATCATCCATTTATTTGTTTTATAAGACCTATAAATTTTAACTATGGTCATTCGGGTAAGATCCACTTATCCAAATAACTTATATAAGTTATTTGCTAATAAAATAATGCAGTTATAATTTTTAATAAAGCCACATATATTTATTTTAAAACAAAATACAATTAAGAGAAATTACATAAATACCCTTATAGAAAAATAGGGTTATTACAAGGAAATAATTTTGTGGAGCTAAAAATAAAAGGCTTTAGGCTCAAAATGGCTTCAAAAAGAGGATAATGTAAGGGTGGATATGGATTAATAAGGCTAATGAAAATAAGTTCTTAATCATAATTAACATATATGAACGAACTCATAGCGGCTTCAAGAAATAGATAACCATATCAATAACAAGAGATAAATGCATCAAGAGAGCAAATCACACATATAAAGAAGAGGGATTTTATGAAGATCTCCCTATAAGGCCAAAATTCCTCACTAGGTAAAAATTTTGTTGGATTGCAATTACTTCTACTCAAGACACATATGTTCAATTTCATCACAAGTCAATTTTCACAATCAAAAGCAATTTCTCAAGACTTAGGCTATACTATCCAAATATGCCAAAGGAATTATATGATAAGCATGAAAATTAGATCTCATCATAGGACATCTAAGATGGAGCATTCTTCTATCCAAAAACAAAGAAACAAAGAAGCAAATATTTTTGATTTTTCGACATTTTTCAATTATTTTTTTGAATTTTTCGATTTTAACAAAACAAACTTGCAAACAATCCCACAAAAATTCCATCCCAAGCAAATGTATTCTATCCTAGTTCAGAGAAGGTTAGAAAAATCTAATCTAAAAATAACAAAAACATAATAAAAATAAAAATCTAATATAAAGATCGGGTTGCCTCCCGTAAGCGCTTGTTTAACGTCATTAGCTTGACGGCTTATCTTAGCTCATCAGGGCCGCTTCCATCCAGCTTTGTCGGGATCATGGGAAACCCCATACTTAGATGGAAAAGCTTCAAAGCTTCTCTCTAGGACATTCAATCCTCTATCATCCACGAGTATGCTTGGAAGTCCTACATTAGGGTTAAAAAAATCCGAAAACCAAGGAGGTTTTGACTCCTTCATATGACTAACAGTAGGATCTAATATAGAACGAAAATAGGAGAAAGGATCATGATCAGAATTGATTGGATAAGAATAAGAAAACTCACCTGGATCATTCGAGAAGTGGCTCGTTACCGAGGTGTAGGGGGTCGTTATCAACCCTGCTGGATTTGGGAATGCCTCGGTATCGTGCCTGTCTAGCCCATTAACGAGTTGGAATTCACCCACAGCGTTGTGATTCTTCAAAGAATGGTCAGTACCGACCCACCATGGGGGGTCGGTATGCTCCTTGGTGATGCTTT
Source organism: Fallopia convolvulus (assembly GCA_964016875.1). Lineage (NCBI taxonomy): Eukaryota > Viridiplantae > Streptophyta > Magnoliopsida > Caryophyllales > Polygonaceae > Fallopia > Fallopia convolvulus. The sequence goes on along the minus strand of OZ024721.1, from coordinate 25,251,521 downwards.
TAACAACCTCATTTGCAGCAGTATTGAAGCGAAACTCGACCTTCTCTTCCCCAATGTCAAATGTGAGTAGTCCCTTTCTAACATCAACTCTTGCCCCTGCGGTGGCTAAGAATGGTCTTCCAAGAATGATTGGCACCACAGGGTCTTTTGGCATCTCCATCACTATGAAGTCGTTTGGGACAAAAAATTTGCTTACTTGCACAGGAACATCCTCTACAACTCCAGTGGCTTTGACGCATGATCCATTTGCCATGTATAGATTCATATTGACAGGTTCTAGCGGTCCCATATTGGCTTTGGACCAAATAGAGAGTGGTAGGAGACTTGCACTAGCACCTAGATCACACAAAGCTTTGAAACGGTAAGCTCCAATACCAACAGTAATAGCAAACTTACCTGGGTCGCCTAGCTTCTCGGGGAGCTCCAAAGACCTCACCTCATCCGTTAGCTCTGACATTGATCGTTTTCTAGATAAAATCTCCTTCAAGAATTTAGTATAAGCAGGTATTTCATTTAAATCCTCGACGAAAGGAATGGAAAGATTCAAGCCTTGAAGCAACTTAACGAAGCGCTTAAATTTTCCTTCCGTCGAGTCCTTGGGTTTCATAGAAGGGAAAAGAAGTATGATCGCCTCTCACGGTGTGCGAGGGTCTAGAGATACAATTTATAACCCGACCCCGTTGTAGCATGTGGTGGGTGTCGAACACTCGGGAAGTCTACTCGATTGATGTGCCTAGACACTAGGAAGTTGGAAAAGAGAGCTTAAAACAAAGGAAAACAAAGAGAACAGTCGGGACCGACACAGAGGTCACGTCGGGCCCGATGTTGGCGAAAAGAGGAAGTCGGGACCGACGTAGGGTAAGTCGGGCCCGAGGTAGCTGGGTTTGTCGAACTTCAAAGATTAAAAGTAGATCTTGGGCTTTTGGGTTCCTTCTCTAGTAGATTAAGGCTTATCCACCCCAATTCAAGCAATGAGTGATGATCGGACTAGGATCGAGTGCTTTCGCCCTCGTTCCAACCACTTCTACACATCGATCATTGGGGAAATCCCCTTCGAAGCAAGGTCTTGAGATTGACACATGTTCACTTTCGCTACTTTGCCAATCTCAAGCCTTGATTCCCAACTTTCGCAAGGAATTGTAGCTCTATGTAGAGTGGGTTCCTTAGATCAAACACTCAAGGCTATGGAATTGGGGTTTCTAGCCCAAACCTAGCTAGGGTTTTCCCCCATAACCCAAGATCAAGGAGATCTACTCCATGTGGCAAACAAAGAAAGCAAACAAATCAAAAGGGAAAGCAATCAACATCATCAATCTCAAAACAAAGCAAAGTTTCATTCAAAATCAAAAGCAATCCACAAATTCCAATCAAGGGTTTTCAAATCTACAAGAACAAAGCAAATCAAAGCAAATCTACCAACAAAACCTATCAAGACTTCCTCCCTTGGCCGATTCTCTCTCTCTTCCTTCTCCTCTCCTTCCTCCTTGCTCTCCAAGAATCCTCTTGGCTCCCTTGGAACCCCCCTTTTTGTGGTAGAGAACCCCCCCCCCCTTTTTGAGAGAGCACCCCCCTTTTTGTGTGAGAGAAGAGGGCCTTTTATAGATTAGATGAGGGGCAAAAGTGGAAGTTCACAATTTCGTGCCTTGGAGCCCAAGTAGTCCAGTGACCGACTCGGACCGACACGGAGGACCTCAGGCCCGAGTTACTGTGCAACTCGGTCCGAGGTTGGAGACTTCAAAGTCGGGCCCGACGTGGTTGCAACTCGGTCCTGACCTCGTTCCACCTTCTTCTTTGTTGGCTTCTCTTGTTCTTCTTCATGGCTTGCTTCTCTCTTTCCTCCTTTGCTCGGGCCTCGCTCCATGTCTCGACCCTCCTTCAAATCGATCCTTGATTCATGCCAGATTACCTACAAAACACATAAAATGTGCGTAGTCTCCGAATCTCATAGAAATACGGGAACTAAGATAAAAAGGAACAAAACGCACAAGAAAAGGGGAAAAAGAAACATATTTACAAAGGAAATCACATATGAAAACACCACCAAATAGAGAGACATCAAAATACCCCATACTTAAACTTGCTTGTCCTCAAGCAATAACAATGTGAGCAAGACCGAAACATAATCTTCAAGTAAAGCCTCGTATGAAAACACATTTTAAGCACAAGTGATCGATATTCAAGCAAGATTACATCATCACACATGATTAAGTGTTCCAAGGAATAAAGTCAATGCAACTAAGCCTCACTTTAGGGATATGTGAATGTGTATCACTCATCATGTGTTTGGGTTTAACAATGAACACTCAAGCTCAAAAATCATGCAAGTAAAGACTTTACTATTGAAGCTAATATCACCAATTCCTCCACCTAGAGATGCCTAATGCAAAGTACACAAAGAATTTCGAACTTGGCTCAATGGAGGTCCTCAAAGAGGTTCCATTCGGCCGGGTTGTAATGGGGCTTTTGGTATTTCTCAAGGTGGGAATTATTTGGTCTTGTGGTGCTTACAATGGGGATTGAACAACCTAAACTCTCACCAACTTCACCAAATTCCACAATTACTTTCACACCCACCCAAAAAACTTAACATTTTCCTTTCAACCCAAAATTTCACTTAACATTCCACTTCATCTTTGCTCTTATGCCTTTTTGTTGGATTTTTCAACACTTTCTACATTTGGACCGACTTTCTTATGACATCGGGCCCGATGTTGCTTGTAACTCGGTCGGACCCTTTTCTTCACTTAAGCTCTTTGCTTTATTCCACTTTGCATTTCCAACATTTTCTTTCTTTCTTTTCTTTCTTTTTCGTTTTTGTACAACAAAGATGCACTACCCACATGATTCATAACATCATTCTTTTGCCCTTAAACCCAAGAGAATCTCAACTCTTCAAATACAATCCAAAGCTCTCTTCTAAAGTCCAATCCCATAAGGGTCAAGTCATATAAGGCTAGGAATAATATTTTTGAGGAGTTTCAAACAAAGGCTTAGGCTAGAACGGGGCTACAAACAAAGGATTATCTTCATGGTAGGATATGGAACATTTATGTGACTAAAAGAACAAAGTTCAAAATCAATGTGACAATGCTAGGACAAATCTCATGACGGTCTTGGAAAATAGATAAACACCGCAATAGCAAGTTTTACTAAGCATGAATGAGCTAATCACACAAGAAAAATGAGGGATATGCAAATATGAACAAGCATCCCTAAAATGGCCAAAAATCAATCTCACAAGGGTCACTCATACTTAGTTGCATAAGAACTCATCCTAGAACTCACATGTTCAATAAAACAAGCAAGATATCATGATCACATCAAAAGCAACATCATTTAAGAGGCTAAACTATCCAAAAATATGCAAAGGAATTTACATGCTCACATCATCATTAGCTTTTATTTTGGCAATCTGAGATGGGAATTTCTAGTCCAAAACCTACAAAACACAAAATCTTTTTGTTGTTTTCAACACAATTTTTCAATTTTTATGGAGTTTTTGCAAAAATTTCTCTAAAACCAAAAACTCATCCATTCAAGACCAAATTAATCATTCATGTTTTTCATCAAACCACAAACCAAGAAGCAAACATCCCAAATACAAACTAGAAACACAAACTAAATATCCTCAAAATAATAAACAAACATAAACAAGTGAAATCATGAACACACTTACCCCCACCCCATACTTAAAATTTTGATGTCCCCATCAAACAAGGAAATCAAAACTTAAAAGCAAGAGAGAAGAGTATGAAAAGCTCACAATTTCTTATTCTTCAATGGCATGTATAGGATCAATCGGCGAGGACGAGAGCCCATGAGGCTCTAACTTCTTCGTTTGGACCGTCCTTGTCATAGAACTTCTTCACTCGATGACCATTCACTTTGAAAATATGTCCTTGTTCATCAACCAAGTCCACCGCACCATGAGCATAGATACGGTGGACCACAAATGGTCCGCTCCACCTAGTCCTTAACTTTCCGGGGAAAAGTTTAAGCCTTGAATTGAAAAGGAGAACCTTGTCACCGGTTTGATAGGTCTTTGGAACTAACTTCCTATCATGCCACTTCTTGGTCTTCTCCTTGTATAGCTTGGAGTTCTCATAGGCTTTCAACCTCAATTCCCCCAACTCATGAAGTTCTAGAAACCTTTTCTCACAGGCCAAGTTGATATCCCAATTCATCTCTTTGAGTGCCCATTTTGCCTTGTGCTCAAGCTCTACCGGAAGATGACATGCCTTGCCATAAACTAGATTGAAGGGTGTAGTTCCCAGAGGTGTCTTAAAGGCGGTTCTATAAGCCCAAAGTGCATCATCGAGCTTAGAGGCCCAATCTTTCCTTGATCGAGATACGGTCTTCTCCAAGATAGCCTTGATTTGACGATTTGACACCTCGACTTGCCCGCTTGTTTGAGGATGATAAGGAGTAGCAACTCGATGAGACACCCCATACTTGATCAACACATTCTTGAAACACCTCTCAATGAAATGAGGTCCGCCATCACTTATGAGAACCCTAGGCACTCCAAACCTTGCAAAAATGTTGCTTTTTAAGAACTTCATCACCACCCTAGCATCATTGGTTCTTGTTGGTATGGCCTCCACCCATTTTGAGACATAGTCCACGGCTACCAAGATGTACTTGTAAGGCCTCGATGTGGGAAATGATCCCATGAAATCAATACCCCATACATCAAATAATTCAACTTCTAGAATGCCAGTTTGAGGAGTCTCATTCCTCCTTGATAGGTTCCCCTCTCTTTGGCACTCCTCACACTTCCTCACATAATCATGCACATCCTTGAACATGGTTGGCCAATAATAACCACATTGAAGAATTTTTGAGGTGGTTTTGGAACTCTTAGCGTGACCCCCCGTAGGCAAGGAATGGCAATGGTGAATTATGCTCTCAACCTCTTCACTTGACACACACCGTCTATAGATTTGATCACGCCCTTCCTTGTAGAGATATGGATCATCCCAAAAATATTGTCTAGCATCATGTAAGAATTTCTTCCTAGCTTGATAAGACAAATTTGGTGGGATCACTCCCCCTACGGAAAAGTTAGCAAAATCCGCAAACCAAGGGGAAACCCCTCGTCTTACGGCACTAATAGAAAGAAGGCCAGTGGGAGAGAAAGAATCAATCAATTGAGAACGAGAAGGAATGGAAATCGAGTTAGGAAACTTACTTTCTTCCACGGATCGACATTGAAGTGTACCGAGCCCGACATGGTTGGACGCCGGTCTAGCTTCGCAGACAGACAGGTCGCTCGGGCCCGATGTTGAAGACCTCGGTCCCGACTCACTCGTACTTGCCTTGCCTTCGGTCCGATGTTCTGGACCTCGGGCCCGACTTACTTGGTTCATCGATCCACCTTTCCTTTCCTCCTTCCCGCTCATGAGAACTTCATCCGCTCTTGAATCATCTATAGTCAGACCATCCTCCATCTCCAACATGTATTCAATGGGCAAACGGGATAGATGATCAGCTACCACATTTTCCGCACCGGTTTTGTCCTTGATTTCATGGTCAAACTCTTGGAGAAGGAGCATCCACCTTAGAAGCCTCGGGCTTTGCATCTTTCTTCTTCATGAGGTATTTGATTGCCGCATGGTCCGTGAAGACTACCACCTTTGATCCCACAAGATATGAACGGAATTTCTCAAATGCAAACACTATCGCAAGAAACTCCTTCTCCGTCGTTGTGTAATTGCACTGAGTTTCATCCAAAGTTTTGCTTGCGTAGTAGATGGCATGTAACTTTCCATCCTTCCTTTGCCCAAGGACGGCCCCTACGGCGAAATCACTAGCATCACACATCACCTCGAATGGAAGATTCCAATCGGGTGTCGCCATTATTGGAGCCGAAATCAAGGCATCTCTCAACCTACAAAAAGAACTCATGCAATCCTCGGAAAATTCAAAGGGCACATCCTTCATCAAGAGGTTAGACAATGGTTTTGCAATTTTAGAAAAATCCTTGATGAACCGTCTATAAAATCCCGCATGACCTAAGAAACTCCTAACATCACGAACACAAGAGGGAGGAGGTAGTTTTTCAATTATTTCAACTTTAGCTTTATCTACTTCTATCCCCCTACTAGAAACTAGGTGTCCTAGTACTATGCCCTCCTTCACCATGAAGTGGCATTTTTCCCAATTAAGCACCAAGCTAGTCTCCTCACATCTAGTCAAAACCTTGTCTAAGTTAGCTAAGCAAACATCAAATGAGGAACCATAGACGGAGAAATCATCCATAAACACTTCTACTATATCCTCAACCATATCGGACAAGATGGACATCATGCATCTTTGAAATGTTGCCGACGCATTACATAAACCAAAAGGCATGCGTCTATAGGCAAAAGTCCCATAAGGACATGTGAATGTCGTCTTCTCTTGATCATCGGGATGAATAGGGATTTGCCAAAACCCGCTATACCCGTCCAGGTAGCAAAAATATTCATGTTGTGCTAATCTTTCTAGGACTTGGTCTATGAAACGAAGAGGAAAATGGTCCTTGCGAGTGCCACTATTAAGCTTACGGTAATCAATACACATACGCCATTTTGTTGTGGTTCTCATAGGTATCATTTCTCCCTTTTCATTTTGCACAATGGTGAGACCTCCTTTCTTAGGAACTACATGAACGGGACTCACATACTTGCTATCGGAAATTGGGAAGATAATTCCCGCATCCAACATCCTAAGTATTTCACTCTTTACCACTTCTTTCATGTTAGGATTTAATCTTCTTTGGGGTTCAATAGTGGGTTTATGGTTATCCTCCATATAAATCCTATGCATGCAAATTGAGGGAGAGATTCCCTTTAGTTCCTCTAGTGAATACCCTAAAGCTCCTCTATGTTTTCTTAGAACCTCTAACAACTTAGACTCCTCCTCATCATTCAAGTTGGCATTTATGATTACGGGTAAAGAAGAGTTGGGACCAAGAAATGCGTACCTCAAATCTTTTGGAAGCTCCTTGAGTTCTTGAGATGGTTCCGGTGGTGCTTGAACTTCTTCTTTCTCGGCCTTGAACACCTCCAAATAAGACATCCTTTCCTCCAATTGTTCATGCTCAATCATATTGAGGGCTAGACCTTGGCGCTCTATCTCAATTTCTCTAGGTGGTGGGGTGGCTTTCAACCTAAGCTCCCTTGGCCTTGACTTCTTAGAAACGGCTTCCCATTGCAATCCAAGAGGAACTTGGATCATCTTAGCTTCCTTATGTACGGTCCCTTTTGAAGTTGGCCTAAAGAAAAACTCAATCTCTCTTCCTCCAATGTCAAGAGACAAGTGGCCCTTTTTTACATCAATGATTGCCCCAACCGTAGCAAGGAAAGGTCTCCCTAGTATAATCGGTTCACCCGGCACTTCTATCATGTCCACCACAACAAAGTCAATTGGGACATAGTGGCCTTCAATGCAAACGGGATAATCCTCGACGATACCAATTGGCTCGATGGACGACCCATCCGCTATCGTTAACCTCATGTTGACCGGAGCTATGAGACCCATGGATGTGGATTTCCATATGGTGTAAGGAATGATGCTCGTGCTTGCTCCAAGATCACACAAGGCTTGGAAGTATTGAGACCCCACACCAATGGTTATAGCAAAGCGACCGGGATCTCCTAGCTTTTGTGGTAACTCCAAGGTCTTGACCTCATCTTGCATTTCAACTATGGACCTCTTCTTGCTCAAAATCTCCTTTAAAAACTTGGCATAGGATGGCATCTCGCTCAATGCATCAGTAAACGGGATAGAGATGTTCAAGCCTTGCAAGAGTTTGAGAAACCTCTTGAACTTGTTCTCAACAACATCTTTCGGCTTCTTTGAGGGATATGGAAGAATCGTTGCACCTTGAATCTTGCTTGGATCAACCTCCTTGGACTTCCCTACTTCACTTGCAACATTTCCTGGTTGGACCGACTTGGGCACCATATCGGGCCCGATGTTGTGAATCTCGGTCCGAGGCAGAGGAATTGGATCGAGGTCTGTGTACGTCGGTCCCGAGTTGCTCTCGACCTCGGTCCGTGGTGAAGGAGTCGATCTTCTTGCTGGGTCGACTTCGGGGAATGTCGGACCCGACTTGGTGGGTAAGTTGGTCCGACTCTCTTTATTCTTCTTAGGCACGTGTGGCTCGGGTAGGTTTCGGCCACTTCTCAATCCAATTGCCCGGACTTCATTTTGATTGTTTTGAGCTCGAGGATTCTCCTCGGGTCGGCCCGGAAGTCTCCCATTCTCTCTCGGGGCTTGAGTCGCAATTTGAGCAAATTGATTGTCGACTTGCCTCCTCCATGCACCAAACTCATTGAATTGGGTCCTCATCTCCTTGAACCCATCTCTCATCTCTTGAGCAAATGTTTGTAACTCATTGAATCCCGGTGGTCTATATGGTGGTGGTGGCGCCCTTGGCTCGTTTTGGTTGAAGTTGTTGTTGTAGCCTTGAGCTTGACCGTTGTTCCACCGGCCATTTCCACCATTGTTGAAATTGCCTCTTCCACCGAAATTTCCTCGGACATAGTTTGCCTCCTCAATTCGCTCGGCCAAGCGTACTTGGCTCTCATTCGGACAAACTTGTGTAGCATGTGCAAAGGATCCACACTCCTCACAAGCTCTAGCATTTTGCTTGTAGTAGTGGACTTGCCTCTTAAGCTTGCTCACTTCACCTTCAAGGAATTGGAGCTTCACATCCCTATCAATGTCTTCTCCCTTTGGATCATATAACTTCCTTGCACCTTCACCTTGAACTTTCACCTCCTTGCTAGCTTGACTCACCCCATACATGGCCTCATAATCGGATAGCTTGTCAAGTAACTCCCAAGCTTGATCCGGTGTCAAGTCTATGAACCCACAATCGGTGTGGAGATTGAGCTTGTCCTTCGTTACCGGATTGATGCCTTGGAAAAAGATGTCTTGAAGTACATATGGTTGTTGTCCATGAGTAGGACATTGGCGCAACATCTCCTTGAAACGGTCCCATGCTTCGAAGAGGGGCTCATTCGGACCTTGTTGAAAGCTTGCAATCTTCCTTCTTAACTCGGTTGTCTTTGAGGGCGGGAAGAACTTCATCAAGAAAGCGTCATAGAGTGTCTTCCAAGTTGTGATTGACCTAGGAGCTTGGCTCTCGAGCCAATGTGTGGCCTTGCCCCCAAGTGACCATTTGAACGCCTTTAGAAGCACATACTCCAATGTCTCCTCGTCGGTGGAGATCGTCTCACACATATCCACAAATCGTTTAACATGCTCTATGGGACACTCATGTGGACGGCCCTCGAATTGATCACGCTTGATGAGGGAGATGAATTGCGTCTTGATCTCAAAATTCTTGGCAACCTCGGGAAGCACAATAGCCGGCTCGGGTACCCTCAACTCCGGATGCATGTATTGGCGTGCATTCCGGGGTAGAGCGTTGAGTTGAGCCTCGGCTCTCATCCGTTGCTCCCGTTCTCTTCTTGCCACCTCCTCTTGATTGTCCCTCTCAAGTTGCAATCTAGCCATTTCGGCCCTAAGTTGAGCCAACTCCTCATCAACATGGAGAGCTTGATTCGCCATCCTTTTCCTTCTTCGGGCTTCCTTGAGAATACTTTCCGGATCACTCACAAACTCAAGCTCAAGTGTTCCTCGGGAGGAACGAGCTAGCATACACCTATGAAACAAAAACACAAACCAAAACAAATCAAAAACAAACAAAGGGTTTGGGCTATTCCCTCACCCAAATCACTACCAAAACACAAGAAACTCACCAAATTGGCACTCAATGCACTTAGACTTCCCCGGCAACGGCGCCAATCTTTTGATCGCCTCTCACGGTGTGCGAGGGTCTAGAGATACAATTTATAACCCGACCGCGTTGTAGCACGTGGTGGGTGTCGAACACTCGGGAAGTCTACTCGATTGATGTGCCTAGACACTAGGAAGCTGGAAAAGAGAGCTTAAAACAAAGGAAAACAAAGAGAACAGTCCGGACCGACACAGAGGTTACGTCGGGCCCGATGTTGGCGAAAAGAGGAAGTCGGGACCGACGTAGGGTAAGTCGGGCCCGAGGTAGCTGGGTTTGTCGAACTTCAAAGATTAAAAGTAGATCTTGGGCTTTTGGGTTCCTTCTCTAGTAGATTAAGGCTTATCCACCCCAATTCAAGCAATGAGTGATGATCGGACTAGGATCGAGTGCTTTCGCCCTCGTTCCAACCACTTCTACACATCGATCATTGGGGAAATCCCCTTCGAAGCAAGGTCTTGAGATTGACACATGTTCACTTTCGCTACTTTGCCAATCTCAAGCCTTGATTCCCAACTTTCGCAAGGAATTGTAGCTCTATGTAGAGTGGGTTCCTTAGATCAAACACTCAAGGCTATGGAATTGGGGTTTCTAGCCCAAACCTAGCTAGGGTTTTCCCCCATAACCCAAGATCAAGGAGATCTACTCCATGTGGCAAACAAAGAAAGCAAACAAATCAAAAGGGAAAGCAATCAACATCATCAATCTCAAAACAAAGCAAAGTTTCATTCAAAATCAAAAGCAATCCACAAATTCCAATCAAGGGTTTTCAAATCTACAAGAACAAAGCAAATCAAAGCAAATCTACCAACAAAACCTATCAAGACTTCCTCCCTTGGCCGATTCTCTCTCTCTTCCTTCTCCTCTCCTTCCTCCTTGCTCTCCAAGAATCCTCTTGGCTCCCTCGGAACCCCCCTTTTTGTGGTAGAGAACCCCCCCCCCCCCCTTTTTGTGGTAGAGAACCCCCCCCCTTTTTGAGAGAGCACCCCCCTTTTTGTGTGAGAGAAGAGGGCCTTTTATAGATTAGATGAGGGGCAAAAGTGGAAGTTCACAATTTCGTGCCTTGGAGCCCAAGTAGTCCAGTGACCGACTCGGACCGACACAGAGGACCTCGGGCCCGAGTTACTGTGCAACTCGGTCCGAGGTTGGAGACTTCAAAGTCGGGCCCGACGTGGTTGCAACTCGGTCCTGACCTTGTTCCACCTTCTTCTTTGTTGGCTTCTCTTGTTCTTCTTCATGGCTTGCTTCTCTCTTTCCTCCTTTGCTCGGGCCTCGCTCCATGTCTCGACCCTCCTTCAAATCGATCCTTGATTCATGCCAGATTACCTACAAAACACATAAAATGTGCGTAGTCTCCGAATCTCATAGAAATACGGGAACTAAGCTAAAAAGGAACAAAACGCACAAGAAAAGGGGAAAAAGAAACATATTTACAAAGGAAATCACATATGAAAACACCACCAAATAGAGAGACATCAAAGTACCTTAGATCGGGATTGAATAGAAGTAGAAGAGTTAGAAGACTTACCTGGCGAAGGCTGGTCGAGCTCGACCCTTAAAGGGTCGATCGCCTCTTCTTCCTCATTAGTAGCATCCTCAGGAACGACCCATGAGGGGGTCCTGCACGACCCTAAATGGGTCGGTCCTGGGGCTTGTTCCTTCTCCTTATGCAAAGGTGGCTCGGGCAACGCCTTGCCACTCCTTAGGTGCATGGCTCGGATTTCACCATCGCTTGCTCGGCCTCTAAGATTCTCGTTGGGGCGGCCCGGGAGTTGTCCATGAGGTCTTGGGAATTGAGTAGCTAGTTGTCCAAGTTGGGAATCGACGTTCTTTCTCCATGAATCAAATTCTCCCAACCTTGCATGAACACCTTTCAACTCAGCTCGTACTCCATTGATCCCGGTCTAGACCTCAGCTCGGACTCCGTTGATTCCTTCTTGCAGCCCTTGCACCCATGATGGTGGCTCTTGATAGCCCGAAGGACGGTAGGGAGGAGGACGTTGCTCTTGTTGAGGGGGTTGCTTGTATTGGTCGTAATTGGGATTGCCCCAAGATGGGTGAGCATTGTTCCTCCCTGCAAAGTTGTTTTGGTTCCTATAGGAACCTCTCCTGTAGTTTGCCTCCTCATAAGCCTCGGCGGCTCGTACTTGCTGCAAGTTAGAGCAATTGGAAGTAGTATGGGCGGAAGACCCGCATTCTTGACAAGATTGAGAAGATTCAAAGTAGCTTGCTTGCTTTTTCAATCGATTGATCTCATCTTGCATGAATTGGAACTTCACATCCTGATCAACCATATCGGGCGATGGTTCATACAGATTGCTCTCCGTCGGCTTAGCTTGTTGGGTTCCGTACATGGCATCATAGTTGGTTAGCTTATTTAATAACGCCCATGCCTCATCTGGAGTCATCTCAATGAACCCACAATCAGTGTGAAGGTTAATGCGATCCTTGGTAGCCGCATTAATGCCTTGAAAGAAGATCTCTTGGAGAACATAGGGAGGTTGCCCATGAGTAGGGCATTGGCGTAGAAGCTCTTGGAATCGTTCCCATGTCTCCACAAGCGTCTCGTTGGGAAGTTGATGGTAGGAGGTGATGCGCTTCCTAAGCTCCGTTGTTTTTGCCGATGGAAAGAACTTAGTCATGAATAAATCATGCAATTCTTTCCACGATGTAATAGACCTCGGTGGCAAGCTCTCCAACCAATTTAAAGCTTTTCCTGCAAGAGTCCACTTAAAAGCCTTCAAAAGAACATATTCAAGTGCAACATCATCAGCAGCAATGGTGTCACATAAATCAGGTTAGTTCTTAATATGCTCCATGGGACATTCAGTGGGTTTCCCCTCAAATTGAGAACGCTTGATTAAGGATATGAAATGAGATTTAATCTCAAAAGTGCGGTCGATCTCCGGGAGCACTATCGCCGATTCGGGCACCCTCAGTTCTGGGTGCATGTATTGCTTGGCATTCCTTGGGATAGCATTCAGTTGCTCCTTGAATCGTTGCGCAGCTGCAGCCTGAGTGTCTCGGTCCGCTTTCTAGCGCTACATCTGAGCGCGGAGTCCCTCCATTTGTTGAGCAAGAGTCTCAGCGTTGGCCATTGCTTGTTGTTCTCTCAAACGTCGATCGAAGGATCTTTCAGGTTCGCTATCGTAGTTGATCCCAAAGGTTCTCCGGAAAAAACGAGATGGCATACACTACAACCACAGATAAAGAAAACAAAATTAAAATAAAACAAAAGGGTAAGGGTAAGGGATAGTCCCAAACCCAAATATCAACTAAACTAGGCACTATTGCTCACTCCCCGGCAACGGCGCCAATTTGTTGAAGGGTTTCTTGAACAAATAAATTTATATCAAGACCCCGCTGAGTATAGCGGAGTCAGGTTCGTCCACTACGAAAAACAAAGCAAATACGGGCAAAACAAGGCCAGGACCGAACTGATTAGGGTCGTGCACGACCCTATGAGGGTCGATCCTGGGGACAAAACACAAAAACGAACACAAATAAGAGCAGCGGTTCGAGCACGGCCTTAGGTGGGTCGAGATCGAGTCAATTTAATGAGTTTTAATCAAATATAAAAAGGTAATCCTAGGGCTAGGGCTACCACAACAACAATCACACATGCTTTCAACAAGAACTCATAACTATCATGCAATTATGATCATAGAAAAGTCAACTGTCGCAAACAATTCAAGTTATTCAATCAACTGTCGCAAATTAAACAACTTTCTATCTATCCTTCAACCTAGGAATATCAACTTTCGCAAATAATCCTATTAGAACTAATCAAGCAATCAACTTTACACTTTCGCTTTTAGGTTATTTGCAAGACATGCCTCAACTGTCGCAAAGGTAGTTAGCACAAGATAGATAGATATGATCTTCAAGCATTCAAGTCATGAATTCAAGTTTTAGATATGCATGATTGCGTTGGGTTTTTACCCAACCCTAGAATCTAAGAGAACTACTCACTCATGGTAAAGAAAAACGAAGACATGATCCAATAAACAAACCGAAAAATTCAAATTAAAACTAAAGAGGTCTTACAAATTTCTCCAACTTGTCCTCCAAGTCTTCCTTCAATCCCCAAAAAACGTAAAATAAAAGCTAGAGCGAGAGAGCCCCCTTTAAACTAAAGGGTTTAGCCTCCTTTTATAGAGAAAAAGGAGTCCTAATTAAACTAGGATATAAGATAATAACACCTTCCTAAAATAAAAAGATAGAATATATCATAAAAGATCACGGAATAGGGAAAAGTCGGTGCCATGCACGACCCAAAGTGGGTCATGCACGACCCTCCTAGGGTCGGTCCTGAGGGTACACTTTCTGTTTGGGTCTAGCACGACCCCGATAGGGTCGTGCATGAGAGTTTGTTCTCTGGTTGGGTCGAGCACGACCCTGATAGGCACTACGAACAGCCTTGAGTAAAACTTGTGTAGCGGATTCGTTACAACTCCGTTTGACTCGATTCTTTTTCCTATGTTCTTGTAACGAAATTCTCTATCTCTTTCCAAGCTCAAACTTAATCTTCAATAACTTCACTTGAGCACTTAATCTTCATCTTCTCTTCAATCTTGAGCTTTTCCTTAAGTGCTTCTCTTCGGTTTTGCTCTTTTCCTCAAAAGTGCTCCAAAAAGCTTCTAAAAACCTACAAAACACCACCAAAGCTTATTTAGACTCCATATCTCATGAAAATATGAAAACCTACACAAACGACTCAAAACAAAACACAAAACTAAAGAAAAAGACTTAAACACACTAAAACACACCCTAAAAACATGACTAAAAAGCGGACATCAATCCCATACTTGGTCAACATTTCCTTGATAAAATTTTGTTGATGTATCTTTGTTCCCTCCTTGGTCTGCATGATTTGGAGCCCCAGGAAGAACGTAAGTTCCCCAATCAGGATCATCTCGAATTCTGAACTCATTAGATCTTTCAACTTTTCAACAAGTAAGGGATTAGTAGCACCAAAAACAATATCATCAACATACACTTTAACAATAAGAATGTCTTTGGACTCTTTCTTAAGAAAAAGGGTCTTGTCAATGGAACCATGAAGGAATCCATGTGACAAGAGAAATTGTGCAAATCTTTCATACCAAGCTCTTGGGGCCTGTTTGAGTCTATATGAAGTGCACTGAAGAAAGTTGACGTGATTTGGGGAGTTCCCATCTTCAAATCTTGGCAGTTGAGCCACATATACTTCTTCTTTCAAATGTCCATTAACAAAGGCGGTCTTCACGTCCATTTGATAAAGCTTGAATCCCTTGTGAGCTGCAAAGGCTATCAGGAGTCTGATCGCTTCGATTCTCGCCACATGAGTGAAGGTCTCATCATAGTTGATGCCTTCTTCCTGGTTGTACCCTTGAGCTACTAACCTTGCCTTGTTCCTTGAAACAGCTCCTGTATCATCCAGCTTGTTGTGGAACACCCACCGTGTTCCTATCACATTCTTTCATTTTGGTCGAGGAACAAGCTTCCACACTTGGTTCCTTTTAAATGGGTTGAGCTCCTCTTGCATTGCCACTATCCAATCTAGATCTTTGAGAGCTTCTTTGATGTTCTTAGGTTCCACCATTGAGACAAAAGCGTTGAAAGCACAAAAGTTTTGAAGTGATGACCGAGTCCTTACCCCTTGGTCAAGAGGAGATATGATGTTTCTGGGATTGATGTTGGTGAGATCTGTATCCTCCTCTTCGTTCATATCATCACTATCATTGCATTCTTCTTGCGGATCCTCATCTTTTGGATGCTCTTCAACGGTTTCAATGTTTTTGGGTTCCTCATTCTCAACATTAGATGTGTTCCCTCTATGTTTTCCTTAGGTGCTTGATTCAGGAATGTCTTCTGGTTGAGGGACTAGGGAACCGGCTTGGGAGGTGTCTAGTGATTCGTCCAGTGATGGGAGCTCAGCAAACTCTTGAACTTCTCTGATTTGAGAGTCGTTGTTCCCTTGAGGATAGCGATGTGTTCCTTTCCTTGGCTCATCGTCATCGTCATCATCATCTTCCTCGTTCCAGGGAAGCTGGAAGTGAGTTTCCACTTTCTACACTTCAGTTCCCACTTTGAATGATTCTTCCTTGAATATTACATGAATGGTCTCCTCTATCTTCTTGATTCTTTTGTTCTATACTCTGTAATCTTTGTTGTGAGGTGAATATTCCAAGAAGTCCTAGGAACTCCTTTCATCTTTCACCGTCGTTGAGATTAGCTCATCGTCGGGGACTTGTCACCAACTTGATGGTCTTTACTTGAGTAGCTCTTCAGCTCCTTTATCTTTGTATTTAGAATTTGAGAATTGTGAAAAGTGAATAGCAAGGTCACTATTGAAGGGCTTAAATAGGCGTGATGAGAAACCCTTATCCGTTTGGGGTATTTGTTTTAAATGCCCTTTTTGCCTTGCTCTCCAAGTCTGATCCTTAAGGTTAACATGTGACTTTGATTTGAATTTGAATTGTCAACTCTTGGATCACATCGGACTGTTGGATGGTCGTCTTTGTTCTACTGCAACTCTGAAGTTTGAGACGCCCTTTTGTCCGATCATGATTGGATCCCTAAAAATGCGCTGAGATGTCGCTTTCACTCATGCTCGAGTTCCCATCCAAAGGGAACTCTCGTCTTCTCGGTTCCCATGTCTTGGGAACTCTTCTTGACTCTGAGGGATTCCTGTTCTTCTTATCTAGTTCCCATCATGTGGGAACTTTGGTTCACTGTGTTCCCATCTCGTGGGAACACTTGTTCACTTCTGAGGTTGGTCGCTTTCTTTTCGTTGTTGCATTAGTTCCCATGTCTTGGGAACTTGTCCTTCTATGTTTTTCTTTGCGACGCGCAACTTGTTATGCTAAAATACTTGGCAATAGGCGTTAGTTCCCATGGTTTTTGTCATTATCAAAACTGAGGGCGTTGTTCCAGTGTTAATGAACGTGAGTTCCTAACATCGACTCAACATTCTCCTTGCTCCGTTTCTTTGGGCACTGCTCAATCAGGCACCTTCTTCCAACTTCTCAAGTGTATGGATGCTATTTGGCCCCTAGGGTTTTCATCGGGGCAACCCGATAATTGCCCTTGGGGTCTTGGAATTTGTGTATGAGGTTGCCAAGTCTGGAATTGACACTCTTCTTCCATGTTTTAAGCTCACCCAATTGTGGTTAAACACCTTTCATCTGGGTATTGAGATCAGCCAAGAGTCCATTGATCCCCTGGTGGAGGTCGTGTACCCATGATGGTGGCTCTTGATATCTAGGAGGTCTATAAGGAGGAACCCTTTGCTCTGGTTGAGGAGGTTGGCTTCCTTGGCCTTGTGCATAATTGCCCTAGGTGGGCTGAGCGTTGTTCCTCCCTGCATAAGCATTATTTTGGTTCCTATAGGGACCTCTCATGAAATTCGCTTCTTCATATGCCTCAGCAACATGAACTTGTTGCAAGTTAGTGCATGCAGAAGTACTATGGGCTTGAGACCCGCATTCCTGACAAGGATGAGAAGATTTGAAGAAACTTACCTGCTTTTTTAGCCGATTAATCTCATCATGCATGAATTGGATTTTGACATCTAGGTCAACCTCAGCCGATTGTGGTTCATAGAGCTTTCGTCCTTAGGGCTTAGCTTGCTGGGTACCATACATGGCGTCATAGTTAGTTAGCTAGTCTAACAATGCACATGCCTCATTAGGGTCGATCTCAATAAAACTACAATCAGTATGTAGGTTTATGCAATCCTTTGTTGCAGCGTTCATACCCTGGAAGAAGATCTCTTGGAGCACATAAGGTGGTTGCCCATGAGTGGGGCACTGTTGTAGAAGCTCCTTGAATCTTTCCCACGTCTCTACAAAAGTCTCACCGAGCAACTGGGTATAAGAAGTTATGCGCTTCCTAAGATCCGTTGTCTTTCCAGGTGGAAAGAACTTAGTCATGAATAAGTCATGCAGAGTCCTCCACGTAGTGACTGATTTCGGAGGCATGCTCTCAAGCCAACTCAGCGCCTTTCTTGCAAGGGACCACTTAAAGGCCTTCAAGAGCACATACTCTAGTGACACATCATCAGCCGCAATAGTATCACATAAATCAGTGAAGTTTTTAACATGCTCCATAGGACAATCAATGGGTTTCCCCTCAAATTGAGATCGCTTTATTAAGGATATGAAGTGAGATTTGATCTCAATGGCTTGATCAATCTCAGGGAGCACCATCGCCTACTTTGGCACCCTCAGTTCGGGGTGCATGTGTTGCTTTGCATTCCTTGGGATAGTATTTAGTTGCTCCTAAAGACAAATAGCAACCTGTCTCTCTCGCCACGCAACAACGGCTTCAACATCTTTAGCCCTTAAGGCTTCAGCATTGTTTCGCTGCATCTCTTGCATTTGCAAGCGGAGATCCGCAAATTGTTGCTCAAGCTCATTGTTTCCATCCATACCTCTGTTCTCCCGTAATCTACAATGAAAGTTCATAATCAAATGGTGAACCAAAGACTAGTCGACGTCCTCCTGCTGGCATAAATTGAAAGCAACAAAAACAAAAAATCAAAATCAAAACACAAAAGGGTTCTGTTGACAAGGTCGGTACCGAACCTAAGTGGGTCGGTAACGACTCGACGGTTTTCCCGAAAACCATAAAAAGAACGAAACTTGGCACTATTCAAATCTCCCCGCCAACGGTGCCAATTTGTTGTAAGGGTTTCTTGATCAACGAAACAAGCAAATAAAATTATAGATCAAGACCCCACTGAGTATAGTGAAGTCTAACACACCTCGACTAGGCATTATCCAAACTAAAGTGTTTTCTCAGACTAGGGTTTTATACTAAAGGCTAACACAACTCCTAAGGAAATAAAATCTATCAAGATATATCTCCAAAGGAAACTATCTAAAAACAAAAGACACGGGATATTATCATTAAATGCACGCTGACTCACTAGACCGCTACCGACCTGGAGGACCCTCGGCAACGACCCCCGTCAGGGTCGGTAGGGTTTCTTGCAATTTCCTTCATTTCTTCCTCTCAGATAAGGCCTCGTTAATGACCCTCTTTGCCTCATTAACGACCCATCAGGCTTGGTAGACCCCTCGTAACTAAGGCATCTCCCTGGTTATGGTAATCGTTAACACTTGTTTTTCTCTCGATTCTTCCTCTGGTCGACTCCATTGGGTCGGTAACGACCCTCTAGTCTTCACATAGGCTCATACATGCTCATCCTTCATTCTTTTCGCCTCGTTCCACCTCCATTCCTTTCATGCTTCTCCTTGGCTTTCCTCCACTCCTCGTAACGCTCCAAAACAGCTTCAAAAAACCTACAAAACACCACCAAAGCTCATGTACACTCAATATCTTAAACAAATACGAAAACCTACATAAACGACTTAAAACCACACACAAAACTACGGAAAACAACACAAACACACTCAACTAAAACCTAAAAAACAGGACTAAAAAGGTGGACATCATAGCTCACGTGTCTCGGTCTTTGAGGTTACATTTTATCGTGAGTCTCCATTTCCAAGCCTTGATTATCACCTCGGCAGAATGGGCAACATCAAGTTGTGCACCTCGGAGTTTTTGGTGAGGACCCGAACCAAAGCACGCGCCTACATCCGCTTCTTTTGAATTTCTCTATTCTCAACCCAAATAATGTTTGTAGAAATGAATTGCTCCTCAATAATCGTTCCTCTAACCTCTGAAATTCTTCATTTATGTTAGCTTCTTCCCTTCTCTTACCTTGCCTTCTTATATACATTTATTTTCAATTTTTCATTCTTAACTACTACCTTTTTCCATCATCTTCTCTTTCCCTCAAATTTTATCAATCATTGTGTTCTTTCAATGAAAATTTGTGTGCTCAGATGCAAAAATCTCCTTTGGGCCCTTGAAATTTGGAGGAAGTGTACTTATTAGAGCTGTGAAAAAGTATGTAAATTTTTTATTCACTCAATCCTCCTTCTCCTTTGTAAGTTCCTCATTTTAAATTTTAATTCTAACCTTGGCAGATTCAAAAAATGCATATTTAAGCATTATCGGAATGAGATTGAGGGTTTCTGCTTGAGCTTGAAAAATTATATCCTCCTTCTTAGTTGGTACGTATCTTAAATCAGTACTCCACATCTTTTATTTATCTAAATACAAAAACAAAAATGCACCCTTTCACCTTAATTATTTAGTAGCACGAAGGATTGAAACTATTTATATGAAATTTCTAATTTATATTTTATTGCAGATTTAGAGGATTGGACATTGCATTGTGGTAGTATGCATTCACAACATTGAAAGTCTCACTCGTGAAAAAATCTCAAAATCAAAATTGAAGATCACTCCTTTTAATTTTCTTTTTCAGAAAAAGAAAAAAAATTGAAGTATCTAAAATTTCTTTGGAAAATTATAATATTAATGATTCTGATATTTCTTTGGAAAATCTGAATGTTAATACTAATGCGAATGATATTCATGTTTCTTTGGAAAATTAGAATGTTAATGTTGGTAAAGATCTATCTTGTTCTACAATGACACAAGCAAGGCTCAATGGACTAGATATGGTATTAATTGAGAAAGATCTTTTGGAGAAAATTGTAAACCCCCTTCTTACCCTGGAGTTATTACCGCCAATAACCCCGATTAAGACTAAACCGAAGCTACCCAAGGCTTTAAACTAACTGAATAAACTAAAAAAAATTCTGAAAGTTGGATTCATTTAAATCAAATTTATATAAGTGGAAAACCACAAAATGTTGCAACAGAATGAAATATCAAGGAACTTATAAAGACCTTAACTTTTACACAATATGATAACACAAACTTCTATCTTCACAAAGTCTTTGCTAAAAGAGAAACCACAAACTCTCAGCTTCTTCTATCTTGGTTTAAGCTTCGCAATGGCCCAAACATGATCTTCGTTCAAGTACAACTTTTGGAAACCTTTCTCCAACTTCTCTAATTTCAACTTTCAAGAATAGCTGATGTGCGTATACAGACGGTGGACATCAGCCGGCCATGCAATTGAATAAAGTGGTCGGGTTAGTCTAATGAAAGACTAAGCAAGTAGAGAAATTGACTGGTTCCTATGGTAGTGACTAAACATATTGGCATCGTAATCCGAATAACAATCGGTCGATGATCCAACAGTTAGCAGTCCCATAGAGGATAAAAATGAGGCATGCATATTCAAGAGATAGGACCCCACAACTTGTGGTTCCTTCACGGAACATGAACAATTGTTGGGAACTCATATTAATCAAATAACATTTTGAAAAGCCTCCATTGACTAATCAATTGACTTAATCAAAGTTTGATTAAGAATTATTCATAACTGAGAGCAAGAATGGTTATCAAATGGACTAACCATTTTGGTACATTAATGTGCCTAATGCACTTATCTTTCATTACTCTCAAACTATACACTCGCACCATTTAATAGTTTTTACGTATTTCGGCCAACAACCGAGATCAGAAGGCCTATTTCATCCATGATCATTTACATATGCTCGGCCAACAACCGAGATCAGAGGGCCTATCTCATCCATGATCATTTATACATGATCGGCCAACAACCGAGATCAGAGGGCCTATTTCATCCATGATCATCTATCCTTGAACTACTCTACTTTACAACAATGTCTCAGTATGAGACAACATACAAGGTCACACATTACGGACCTAAATACAGTTCTAGCGCAAAACTGAATAAACAACATGGTCATTATTTCTAACAAGTATAATAACCTATCATATTTTATTAAGCACACAAGTTGTTCCAACACAAATATAAAAATGGGATTCAATTCCTCATTTAATAATATTAATGCAAGAGAAAACCTTCCACTTGCCATATATGAGATAATTCCTCTTAAAGCGATTAGTTCCATCTCGAACGACGTTCATACAAGACTCGAGCTCGGGTTGTACCGGAAAAGAATAGAGAAATAAATTATAATCAATTTATTTCCATTTTATGATTCCTTATTACAAATTATTATGTTCTTGTAATAATTTGTCAAAATCTTGCTTGACTTAATCCGACTTTATAACTTAACCAGTTACATGATTCGATAAATCACGCTTTAATACGGAAATCCAACTTTGAATTATCTTATCCTAAAAATCATTCATAATATAAGTCAAGCTCGAAAGGCGGAAATTACCTAGCAACGCGATTTCAGGATTTTCTTACACGCAAATCGAGACAGTCCATTGGGAACCATGGCACGCATACCGAGGAAAATCCGGATCCACACACTTTTCCTTCTTCCTTTCCCTTTTCCTTTCATTTTAGTCCCCATAAAGGCCGGAAAAACCAATGAGCAACATGCCAACTTCGCCGATGTCTAGCACCTTCGTCTGACATCCGTTTTGGGTCATTTAAGCGATAGTTGGAAGTCATGATTACCTTCTTTCTACTTTTTGAAACCGATGGTTAAGTTGTTGAAGGACCACAGAGATCGGAGGTGACGAAAAGCACTCGCTGAAACTGAAATTTTGGGCAAAATAAACCAGCAGCAAATCTGGTTCTGAACTCCCCTTCACCGATTCATGTAGGCGACACCAGGGTCGGGGAGACGATGGCACCGGAGACAGATGAAACTATAACTCCCCCGCTATCTATGATCATCGGTGACGGCTATATACATTGTCGGAAGGCGGCGCACAAGGTCCGCGAAAACAGCTCCTTGACAACAGATTTCCGGGCTGAAACTCAGTGATCATCGAGCTAGGTTCGCCGGCTATTGGTGGCCACACCAGGCATGGAGTGGCGCGACTAATGGCGACATTACTAAGCCCACACATCCACCTTATAACTGTTGGCAACGACCTTGGCAATAGTTGCTTGAAGACGGAGAACGAAGCCCATGAAAACCACTCGTCACCAACCTTGGAAAAACTGGAAATCAGTACCACGATCTAATTTGGTGGATTTTGGCTCGATTATTGAATTCTTGATACGTGATTATCTTGGAATCCTCCTTGATAATCTCGTAAATGACCCACACAAGTCCCGATCTTGCCAGCAAACGAATTCGATCCTATAAAAGCTTTCAACTTTAGATGCCTTGAGACACAAGTAACACGAAACTGTTTTGAATGAATATGAACGAGTGAGTTTGATAATTGAAAGATTCAATTTTGATAGTTCAATCAGATTGGCTCTAACGCTAAATCTGATTGATTAACTAGAATGATCTTTAACAATCAATTCTAGAACAATCTCTATTGATTAAATCAATACCAAACTTAAACAACAAGCAATGAAAAGTCAAGTGAATGAGAAAGAGATGATCGGTTGGTGATGATGCTCGAACTCCAATTGCAAGAACACACAAATTGTTATTTTTGAGCCCAAGAGATAGATTAAACCAATTTGGGTTTAATCTCTCTCAAGCTGATTTTTCAGTAATGAATTGCAAAGTATAAATAGAGATACAAAGTTGATCCTTGGAGAGCAAGTAACCCATGTCTTGCTTCCAAAGATATAATAAAATATCTAGACCTATAACAAACTAGATTCTCTTAAATAAAATAACGGTTTTTCTATCCTATGCCCTAAGGGCATAGGTTAAGAATACTAATAAACCCTAAAAGGAAATTAATAAACCCTATTGGAAAAATAATTAAACCTAAATAAATACAATTTTAAGATATATTGCCATTTTTAGTCTCTTAACCTATGCCCTAAGGGCATAGGTTAGAAAAATCGATAAAATAAATCATGGCTGATTTATTTATTTAAGAAAATATCCTAACAAACTCAAAATATCTAAAAGATAATAAAAACATAGGAGAGAGATTATCAACCACTAATATATGCCTATGGTCGAAATCTCCAATTATTCTAGCATAAAAATGTCCATAAATAAAATAAATAAAGATAGAAATTTAAACTGAAGATAAGATTTTCGTAAGACTTGAACAACTCTCAGTAAAACCAATTTTTCGGCCCTTTACTATTGGATTCTGAATTTGATGTAAACTACAAAGTTGTAGAACTTTTAATTATCTTTCCAACGCATATTTAACGGACTTGAGATAAATTTTCTAGCCCAAGTTATGACCAGTTTACTGAGCATTGTTTTTAATTTGACGGGTTTCTTAACTTTCCGAACTTTTGTGACTTGATTCTCTTCCTTGCTGGCCTTGGACGCCATGCATGGATATTTTGAAGAGATAGTATCAATTCCATAAACACCTCTTTGAATTTGAACGCTCGAGACCTTGGAAAAGGTCTTGTTCTTGGCCTCCTAGACACCTTCTTTTCAACCTTGTTCTTCATGGTCCTTTGATCACTATCATTCTCCTCCACTTGACCTCGAATCGTCCTCGATTCGATGTTGCATGTAAGATTAAGAAGAGAAATAACTTGAAATGCTGGAGATACTAAAGGCACCATGGTTAGTATAGAAGGTTTTGGAGCAATCATAGTTGGTAGAAGACATTGAATCATCTCTTGGACATGAAGGCTCTTTTTGATTGAAACTCCATTTGAGACAATAACTTCTTCCTCCATGCTCTCATCTTGCATATTTTCCTCAGTTGGAACCTCCTTTAAACTTTCATCCACAATATGGAATTGAGGATCACATCGAAGGTCACTTGATTCTATAGAGGTCTCTTGGCTATGTGGGGTTGTAACTCTCTCTTCTTGAGTGAAAATTCCTGGTTTTGGTGAGTCAGAAACTCCCATTTCCTGCAAAAAGGAATTAGTATCTAAACCAATAGAAGAAGAGTTAGAATTATACCTCATTTGACTAGAATTATCCAAAGCCTCCTTAGTCAAGTCCAAAAACTCGTACTTGTGATTCAAGGATCAGATTGGAGCTCTCTTTTGGCAAGCAGGAGCACAAGCCTCTCTATATCGTCTATGCAAATCTTCTTCATGTCTAACATACATCTTTTGCATTACAAACTTCATTTGATCCCATTTTGCAATTGGAATCAAGACTTGACGTCTTCTGGATTGACATATCCATAACCAAAAGGAACGGGCAGAACGAACAAGGTAGTTAGTAACCCATGGAAGGATATCCCATTCATCATAACCATAGTAGTCAAGGTAGTAATCAACATCTCACTCCTATGCCAAATAATCATCCGGTCCATACTCTCCAGAAAAAGGCTCAATCTTTGGAGGTCTTTGTACCCTTGGAGTTGGTGGAATATCATTAAAGGGATCACACCAATACATCTTAATCCTGAAAACAAAGCAATAAAACGAGAGAGTAGTGTGTTCCAAAAGCAAACCACAACAAGCAATACCACACCTTAATCAAGCCAAAACTTGCCTCAAAGCAATCCAATCAACTAATTCAGTTTTTTTGGGTTGAGTGGAGGGAGTAAAGGGTTAGATATAGTGTAGATATGGTATACTAATGATAAATAAAGGAAATATGCAGTTCAAGCAAATGGCAAGTATGCAATAAGACAAGAAATGCAAATAGTCCCTTTATGAGCTTCTAAACACATGCAATCTCTCAATTGACTCTATGCAAGTTAATAAAGCCAAATTTAAGCATGCAAGGACAGAAATATGGTGGGCTAAAGTGACTTTTATTTCGTTACTATTATTCTACAAAGTGATTTCTACTTAGCTAATTTTCTAGCAAGCAATCACTAGGGGTGAAAGTGGCTTGAAACTAGCTGGGGTAGATCACTTTTCTTTTCTAATTTTTTTTTGACTTTATGCACAATCTACTCTTGTGCTAGAATGAAGAAACAAGCAAAGCTATGCAATTGAATGCAAAAGGGCAAAAACGAAAAACAAATAGACTGATTTTTTTAACTAAGTGACTTTAAACTACCAATGAAACCAACTAGAAGCCAAATTAACAAGAGAAAATAAGGGTTGGTCGAATTTATAGGATGCAATGACAAAAATTAGCAAATATTAATCAAGCAATATGAATCGCAATCAATCATGCAACATGAATGAAAAACTCATAAAACTGTAGGAAAACAATTGTTAATCTATATTGCAATAAAACTCAACCAATTCAACCAAAAACATACACAAAATCCCTTAAAAATCTCCTAAGTGGTTAATTGCTTGAAGGGCAAGGAACAACAAGAGATTAGGGTTTGGGATGTGCACGGCTGGATTAAGGCTTGGGGGGGTTAGGGCTTGGCTCTAGGGTTTGCGAAAAGGTAGGGTTGGAATTTCGGTTTAGGGTTTCCGAAATTAGGGTTAGGGTTTGGTAATTCTCGGATGAGAACTAGGGTTAGGGTTAGGGTTTGCGTAAGGGTGGGGTGGGCGATTATGGTTTAGGGTGGTCCGAATGGGGTAGGGTTGGTGGGGTTGTGATCGGACTATGGTGGTGGATGGTGCGGTCCTAGGTAGCGACACCAATAGGGTGGTTAGGTGGTGGTGCGTGGTGGTGGGGTGGCGGAGATGTGGTGGAGGTGGGTTAAAAATTCAGGCTTTGGTTTCAAAAATTCAATCTTTGGGTAAAGGCGGGATTTTTGGGATCAAAAACTGAATTAAATTAACTAGAAAGCAAATTAAGGAAAGAAACAATTACTTGGCGAGACACTGGATTATGATACCACTTGATATCTCGTGATATCGCTGGCTCTGATACCACTTGATACATGATTGCCTCGGAATCCTCCTTGATAATCTCGTAAATGACCCACACAAGTACCGATCTTGCCAGCAAACGAATTCGATCCTACAAAAGCTTTCAACTTTAGATGCCTTGAGACACAAGTAACACGAAACTGTTTTGAATGAATATGAACGAGTGAGTTTGATAATTGAAAGATTCAATTTTTATAATTCAATCAGATTGGCTCTAACGCTAAATCTGATTGGTTAACTAGAATGATCTTTAACAATCAATTCTAGAACAATCTCTATTGATTAAATCAATACCAAACTTAAACAACAAGCAAAGAAAAGTCGAGTGAATGAGAAAGAGATGATCGGCTGGTGATGATGCTCGAACTCCTATTGCAAGAACACACAAATTGTTATTTTTGAGCCCAAGAGATAGATCTCAAGCTGATTTTTCATTAATGGAATTGCAAAGTATAAATAGAGATACAAAGTTGATCCTTGGAGAGCAAGTAACCCATGTCTTGCTTCCAAAGATATAATAAAATATCTAGACCTATAACAAACTAGATTCCCTTAAATAAAATAAATCATGGCTGATTTATTTATTTAAGAAAATATCCTAACAAACTCAAAATATCTAAAAGATAATAAAAACATAGGAGAGAGATTATCAACCACTAACATATGCCTATGGTCGAAATCTCCAATTATTCTAGCATAAAAACGTCCATAAAAAAAATAAATAAAGATAGAAATTTAAGGAGATAAGATTCTCGTAAGACTTGAACAACTCTCAGTAAAACCCATTTTTTCGGCCCTTTTCTGTTGGATTCTGAATTTGATGTAAACTACAAAGTTGTAGAACTTTTAATTATCTTTCCAACGCATATTTAACGGACTTGAGATGAATTTTTTAGCCCAAGTTATAACCAGTTTACTGAGCATTGTTTTTAATTTGACGGGTTTCTTAACTTTCCGAACTTTTGTGACTTGATTCTCTTCCTTGCTGGCCTTGGACTCCATGCATGGATATTTTGAAGAGATAGTATCAAGTCCATGAACACCTCTTTGAATTTGAACGCTCGAGACCTTGGTAAAGGTCTTGTTCTTGGCCTCCTAGACACCTTCTTTTCAACCTTGTTCTTCATGGTCCTTTGATCGCTATCAATTCTTTCTCCACAATTGATTAAGGGCTTTTGTAGATCACTTCATTCTCGACATTTAGCAATTGGAATCACCAATTTTGGTTGAGAAACGAGTTCACAATCGATTTTTGAAGTTTGGTCATTTCTAGGTCAAAAACAGGGAAAACAACATTCAAGTTTGAAACCGAGGATTCCCCTCCAAATTGAGCAACCACGCCTTCTTTTAAAGCTCCTCCATCCTCACTCGTCTCTTCCATGCCACGACCCATGCTGGAAAGCAGCCACAATGCTGGCCATGGCAAGGTGGCGGTGCTGACGAGGCAAGGCTAAATATAGCCTTGGCAAGGTGGCGGTGTGACGGAGAGAGGATGTACGGAGGCGCCGTCCTCGGGCCGCTGGCTGATCAAATAAATGGAGGAGGCAAAGGCAAAAAGGTTGAGATGGACATAAAGGGCGGGAATGAATAATCAAAACAAATCCATTCCATTAGTGACTAGAAAAAATGCATTAGCGGAGTGGCTTTGGGTGTCTTATGTGTGTGGTGCGAGAGGTTATGGGTTCGATCCTCACACTCTTCTTTTTGCCACTTGCACAAAAATTCCTTTTCAACTATTTGCCTTAAAATATACCCAAAATCTTTCCTTTTTACACTTGTATAACTTTAAATTTTCCACTAAATACAATTTAACTTGCAAGTTTTATTCATTTATAACAAAATTAAATTAAGTGTAACTCTTCACTTATTATTAACTCGAAAGAATTATGCCAACCAAAAAAAAAAAAAATTCGAAAGAACTAAAGTAATATCTCTTTATTAAAAGAGCGGATATTACAAAAATAGATAATGGAGAGTTGATTGAACAATTGATTTCCATCAATGTTAGAAGGATGGCACATTTTAAGTGAATGTTAAACTTTTTTAGAGGTTTAAAGCTTCAGTGCATTTATTTGTATGTACAAGTTTATTTTGCTATATGAAAGATATTTTTGAAATAAATGATTCTTCTATCTTCATTGGACGGGCCTAATAATAAAAGTATATCAAATGTGCAGATACAGCCTAGATTTTATTTATGTTGCCATTCCAATTTAAAAACTGAACCCACAAAAACCAATGGCAAGCATTTTGAATATCCTTTGTAGAGTATGTGTTTCATCTCTCGGGAGTACACAGATGCTCCATCTCATATAAATATATATTTACAGTTGCTGATTTTTTTCACCTTCGTGTAACAGTGTTGGTGCTTCTGATCATATCATATGCAATTATGCATCTCCTCAAATCATGTAACCAAATAGCAAAGAATTGGGGTCAGACGTCGTCACAACAGGCAGGTTATCCATGTAAAGGTAGAAACGTCTCATATTCTCCCTAGCTAAGGTGATTGGGTCAACCTCATCAAAGTTACTTGTAAGAACCCACAAGTCCTTTGAGCTAACCCACTTCAGGCTTCCTCTGTAAAAGGGGAAGGACCGGGATCTGGCATTCCTGTCATTAGATAATCAAAACATGAACAAATCATCATTCAAGAAAGCTATTTAAGGTGAGTTGCTACTCCATTTGGTTTCAAACTTAGGAAATGAAAAAAAGAAAAAACTATTAATGAATAATGACATCAAAGTAGACTAAATTCGATTCTGTTTCCATAGGTTGAACCAAACAGGGACTATACCAGTCGTCGTGGAAGCAGGAAATGCACATGGAGTAGACACACACAGTCTGGAAGAACCATCTGGGTGCAATGCTCCATACAAATACTGCATTCTAGTCCTCCCACTGCAAGCCTCCTCTTCTCTCTGCCTCTCTTCACGCCGATCTCTTACAATGCCACGAGATCACCTTCAAGTTGTCCAAGCAATTGAAGCGAAGGATATATCACAGCTGCATTAGGGGAGAACAGACCAGCTAAAACCTTTCTCAAAAATAGAAAAATAGGAGGTTCATGATTGAAAAGTTGCAATTGCCATTGAAATCTCTTAGACTGGCCTTCTTTTCCTGAGAAGACATTGTTGGCATCCCATGAGTGTATTCCTTGTAGACTAATACATGAAGAAGGCCTACGAAGGTGGGGAGGGCGTCCATACAACTATAGTCCATCCATTCTATCAAGTAAAGGAACAAGGGAGCAAGAGGACTATAAGATAATCTCATCTGAACACAGTCTCCACAACAGTCGTTTGGAAGAGCAGCTGCCCTGCAATTTTTTTCCCCATGATATCAGTCAAGTTGACAGAGCCAAATTAATTTCCAGTTTCGGGCACAAGAACAACATTTGAGTTTCTACAATCAATACAATTGAATATCGATAATGATATAGAACACCAACTCCCATTTGGGAGTAAATTCACTCCAAGGTTTCAGACAGAAACAAGAATGAGATGAAATTGGGAGATTATAGTTATTATATTGAAGCTTTTCTGGTATGTCTATCATCTGAGTACCATGGTCGAATGAAATCCCAATAAACAATTAGAAAGAGAACCAGAATTGTGCAAAGTTGCTTCATAAGTGGTGATGATAATGATGATTATGCTAATCCAATTGAGAGTATTTTTGGAGTAAGGTCTGATGATTATGATAATAATGACTTTGATGAATACATTGACAAAAATGTAAATGAGGATCGTTTAGTTGAGTATGATGCCTTTAATATATGGGTTGAGTCTGATTTGCTTAAGGGCCATATTGGAGGTGATAATGGGTTTCAATTTCCTGAATTCAATTCCTTTGTTGACTTTGACACAAATATTATCTTTAAGAATGGCATGATTTTCGGGTCAAATGAAGTATTTAGGAAGGCTTGAGTAAATATGCTCTAGAGGTTATTAAAATCGAGATTCTAGGTTCAGATCGCGGAAGGTCTTGCGGATCGGATCGTAAAATCGGATCGTAGGATCGTAAGATCCTATAGTATCACTAAAACTAATATAATATAGATATTATACAAAAAATATAGGCACTAAAACCAAACAATATATAATTTTATTAAAATTTAATGATCATAATGCTGAAAAATTGACATTCCAAACTTATATATGCACAAGAAGCACATTTAAAAATATATATGCTCACATAATAAGAATCGAGGAAAGATTATGGCATTTATGGGTCTTTATTAGGGGAAAAATATTGTAAATTCAACAATTGGGAGTCGAGAAGATGGAAATTGTGGGGTAAATGAGGTTAAAAGAGACAAAATGAGCATTTAAGGGATGTAATTTCACTAATAATATGCTAAAAAAATTTTATAAGCTCAAAGTAAAAAACTGGGTAGGATCTTAAGATTTTATATAGGATCTCATGAGATCCTATACGATTCTATACGATTCTAACACGATTCTAACACGATTCTATAACGATTTTAACAAATTTCGATTTTAATGTACGATCCGAATCAAAATCCCATATGGGATCTTAGGAACTCACGATTTTAAGATCCGGATCTCGATTTTAATAACACTGCTCTAGAGAATGGTTTTGACTACTACTACTTGTATAATGACAAGCATAGAGTGTCTACATATTGTAAGAACTAGTGTGATTATCCACTGACACGTGGAAGGAAAAAGTGTGTTTGTTGGAAATCTTCTTGTGGGTTTAAGGTTTTAGCAAGGAGAATGGGTGAATATGGTAGCTTTCTACTTAAGTCATGAAATATGGGGCATGAATGTGGGTGGCAAGATAAGACACAAAGGTGACATCTTAATGGTTAGCTAAAAAGTATCTAGAGCATTATAGGGATGATCTACATTTGAGGATTAAGAAATTCATGCAAGTTGTTAAGAGGGATTATATTGTGAACATCCTTTATCGTCAAGCTTGGAGAGCTAAGCTAAGGGCTATCTATATGGCCCAAGGATATGCACCAGAGCAATATCAAAGAATATGGGATTATATAACTACTCTCCTTAAGTGGAACCCTTGCTCCTCAACTCTTGTCAAGGTGTTTGAAGAACCAGAGAAGCCTATGTTCCAAAAGCTTTATAAATGTCTATTAGCTTGTAAGCAAGGTTTCTTGCTAGGTTTCATGTCAATTGAAGGGATAGATGGATGTCACCTAAAGGATGCCTGTATTAGAGAAGTCTTGTCTATAGTTGCAATGGATGGGAAAAAAAAACATATTACCACTAGATTATGTGGTTTTGGAGGCAGAGAGAAAGGAAATATTGGCATGGTTGTTAGAGAATCTCATTCAAAACATTGGATTTCAACAATTGATATTTATGTCAAACAAAAAAAAATTCAAGTGCATCACCTATTTAATTATTGCTTTTACGGTTATGTTTAGAGTTATGTCTAATTTATTTAATTTTCCGTGACATGTATGGTTTGCTTGAATCCATACAAGATGTTGTCCCAATGGTTGATACAATAGTTTGTTTGAGACATTTACACAATAATTTTAAGGTGAAGTGGCTAGGAAAGGTCTACAAGGATGTTGTATGGGCTGCTGGCACATCTACTACCTCGCATGATTTTTTAGTTGTCATGGATAGAATAAAGAGGGTGGATGCAAATGCTTACAAATATCTAATTGATTCCAACCCTAGAACTTGGTATTTGCATGAATTTAAGCATTATCCCAAGTTAGTTATGCTCCTCAATATTACTTGTGAGTCTTTCAATAGTTGTATCCTAGAAGCTAGATAGATGTCGATTCATTCCATATGTAAGTGGATATATAAGAAGGAAACTTATGAACATGTTCATAACCAAGAGACAAGATATGAGAGCTCACAGTGATGTGTTGATTCCAGAAGTAATTAAGAAGATTGAAGCACATAAGAGGGCTGAAAAGCATACATAACTGCAAGTGTATTGGATAAGTTTACATATATGAGGTCGATTGTGGGAATAAGAGGTATATTGTGGATTTATAGTATAAGACTTGTGGGTGCAGCATGTGGGATCTAATTGGGATCTCGTGCTCATATGCAATTTGTTGCATATTGAAAAGGATGAGAATTGAACCATTTGTGGACTAGATTTGTATAAAAGAAACTTCTTGATGCGATCCGATACTAGACCTCAATCGATCATGATGAGCCCGAGTCTACCGAAACCTTTTTGGATATTTTTGGCTCGAGGCTTTCGAGGATTTTTTGGAGCAACAAAAACCTCATCCTTATCAACAAAAATATTAGAATCTTTATGCTTAGAAGAATTAGAAGTACTCTCATCAACATACCTTATTTGAATTGCACTCTAAGCTGTCTATTAGAGGACTCGGTCCCAGGATATATATCAGTCTATCCCATATAAGCAATTTGTGGAACAGACTCCATAGGAGAGGCAAAGAGTAGGGGAGCGATCATCATTGTCTCAGTAGAAGAGGCATTAATGGCAGACAAAGCATAAGCCAGTTGCTCACAGGCTTGCATAAGCAAGGCTGGATCAAAAAGCATGGCAAGGTCCAAAGAAGCTTGTCCACCTCTATTTCCTATTTTAGATACATGGAATAGCTTGTCTTACTTTAGGGCTGAATTTAGTAAGTGACTGGGTAAGATAAGTTGTTACATGGGTCATAGTCAACTCTTTGACTTGACCAATCTAAAGGTGGAAAATATCCTAGTTTATTTATTTTATTTATGGACGATTTTTATTAGAGTTTGTTATGGGAATTTGGGCCATAGGCTATGTTAGTTGGTTGATTATTCTCTCTCCTATATTATTGTTATCTTTTAAGTTGTTAGGATAATTTTCTTATCTAAATAAGTCAGATACTTATTATTTGATTTATTTATGGTAAGGGAATTTAGATAGATATTTCTACATTATTATAAGTTATCTTGGGAAGCAAGACAATGGACTAAATTAACCCTATTTGGGCCGACCATGCTTTGTCTTGTTCTTAAAGAACTTTGCATTTCATCAATGAAAAATCAGCTTTGGAATTAGATAAACCCTGATAGGTTTTATCTAGTTCTTGGGCCATTAAACAATCAAAGTTGTCTAGTAGTTGCAAGCAATAGTCGACCATCATCATCATCTCTACTCGATCTCTCTCTCATGTTTGTTCAAGTTTTGATTCATTAATTTGGTCAATTAGTAAAGTTCTAGTTTGATTATTAAAGATCAACTAGTTCATCAACTAGAATTAGTGTTAGAGCCATTCTAGTTGAACTATCTATTTAATTCATCTAAGTGTTTCAAAATTCAGTTTGTTTCATCATTAAGTTCAAAATTCACAATTACTTGCATCACAAGTTTCTAACTTTCAAAGCATTTAAGGCTGGGAATTCGACTTACTAGCAAGATTGGGTCTTGTGAGGTTCATACTTGGTCAACGAGAAGTAATCTGAGGCAATCACATATCAAGTGGTATCATTCATCCAGCGTCTCGCCAAGTAAAATTTCTTACCTTAATTTGCTTTCTCGTTTGATTAATTCAGTTTTTGATCCCAAAAATCTCAACTTTACCCAAAGCTACAATTTTTTAGACCAAAATTTGATTGCTCTACACAAAGCCACCAAATTTCGGCCACCACCATTGCACCACCCTCGCCACCATCAACAACCGTCCGCCACCACACCCGTGGAGTTCGGACAACCCTAACCCTAAAATCGCCAACCCCACCCCCAAAACCCTAACCCTAAACATTTGGCCCCAAACCATAATTTTCCTTGTTTATTTCCTTGCCCCCTAAGCAACTAACCAATTAGGAGATATTTAAGGGATTTTATGCATGTTTTAAGGTTAATTGGTTGAGTTTTATTGCAATTCATGATCAACATATCTATTCCTACAATTTTATGAGTTTTCAATTGATATTGCTTGATATTGATTGAGATTCATATTGCTTGATAGTTTTTGCTGATTTTTGTGTTAGATCCCATAAATTCGACATACCCCTTTATCTTCTTGTTTATTTTGGCTTCTAGATAGTATCATTGGTAGCATAAATCACTTATAAAAAAATTCAGTTCGTGTACCCTTTGCATTGTTATTGCTTGTTGCTTCAATTCAGCACATTCTAGTAACTGCATAAATAAAAAAAATCAGATCGTGCTTGATCAAAACAGTGATCTACCCTATCTAGTTTTGACCCACTTTCACCCCAAGTGATTGCTTGCTAAAAACTAGTTTGGTGATCACTTTGTATGCTATTGTGACAACGCTACAATAAGTCAAAAAAACCTGCCCTTTTCTCACCTTGCTTGCATTACTTTTATCGCTAAAGGATCAATTGAGAGATTGCATGTTCTTTGAAGCTTATAAAGGGAATTTTTGCATTGCTTTTCTGATCGCATACTTGCTAATTACTTAAGCTGTATTTTTTCCTTTGATTATCATTAGCACACTATATCCACACCATTACTACCTCTTTTCAACCCAAAAACTAAATTGGTTGAATTGGATTGCTTTGTGGCAAGTTTTGGCTTGATAAAGGTGTGATATTGCTTATCATATTGCTTTTTGCAACACACTACTCTCTTGTTTTTGTGACCTTTTTCAGGATAAAAATGGCAATTGAAGAGGAACCTAACGCAACTGAGGTGAATTTGTCCAAAGAAGCCATTGACTTCATTAGATTGGCTATTAGTGATAACTTGAAAGAGAATCAAAAGAGGATGATTGAAGTTGTGACAACAGCCTTGAATCCAAGATTTGAGAGAATAGAAGAACAAATTGTTGCATCTAGTTCACAATCAATGCTCAAAGAAGAAGACCCTCCTCTACAACAACAAATTGATCCAAATCAAGCTTCAGCTAGCAACAAAGGCAAACAACATGTAGAAGAAGAAGAGCATGATGTGCTTGCTAGCTATAATAGAGAGCACGACCTTCCTGGCCATTACTCTCCTAATAGCTTGCATTTAGGTAGTATTTAGGATGCATGTTTACGTTTCATTTGCTTTGTTTCTAGGTAGTTTTAGTTAGTTTCATTAAGTTATTAGAGTGTCTAGGAGTTTTGGGTTTTTACACTTGTTCTATGTTGTTTTACAGGTTTTAAAGTGAACAAGTGTGAAAGGAATGGAAATCGGAGAAAGAACGTTTGAATTCAGGCCATCCATTGGAGTTGTTGGTTCAACACCTCTGTCTTGTAAGGGTTCGTTCAGGAGCTATAGTGATCTGATAAAGTTGCGTTTGGCATCATTGGAAAGATAATTCAAAGAGCTATAATTCATGTTTTTACTCCGAGTCCAAATTCCAACTCGAAGGAGGTTAAAACAGCCCCCGAAGTGTGACCTGAATTCTGAACCAAGGTGCTGGCGGCGACCGCCGCCAACCCAGCGGCGCCCGCCGCCTCTGACAGCGCGAGATTCCTTGTTTGCCACGTGTTTTATTCTGATTGGCTCCTTTTCTATCAACTTTATTCCGACTTATGTATTTTTGGATATACTTTTGGAGACCTAGTTTGTTATATCAGGGTTTTAGAGAGTTGCACCTCTCATCTAATTATCATATTTCTCTTTCAGAATTTTGAGTTTTTAGCTTTTCATGGAGAACTAAGCCCTTTTTCTTAGTGAGACAGTTTGAAGCTTCATGTGACTTTCAGTTGTGAGATTTCTACTCTTTATCTATTGCATGGAATTATTTTACTCTCTTGATTGAATGTTTATGTGATCGAGTTCAACAATTTCTAGGGTTGTTGTTATTGAATCTCAATTACTAAATCTAGAGAAATTACTGGTTGAATTTCTCTATTTCATAGTAGCAAACTGCATTGTACTAGTATCTGGTTGTGCTAGTCTATTGCAGAAGAGAGTTGAATTGCATTCTAGGATAAAAGCTTGTTGTTTTATGCTAGAATTGTATCCTGATTATATTCCTATTCTTAATGCTGCTTTTGAATTGAATCTTGATAGTTTCAAGGTTATTCAATTAGTTAGGATTGATAGTATCTGGTTGTGCTATTAATTATCTTTAAAAAGGAATTGGAATTCCATATGCATACGATATTGAGTGAATCTATGATCAACTTGTCATACGAATGTGGATCTCTGTTTGACTAAGTTTTTTCCCTAATTTGATAAAAACTCCAACTTTAGTTGCTTTAATAGTTTTGCATGCTAGATACTTAATTTACTTCATAAACCCCCTTTTACTTTAGTTGTCATAAAATTCACATAAAAAGACAAATCTACCTCCTTGCGGAATCGACCCTTACTTCCCTAAGACTACAGTTTTTAGGTTTGTTAGGACTATTTTGCATAGCCGTGATTTGCACAACCATTTCACCGCTATCATCTCCCAATGGTGGCCGAGGTAGAGGGCTTGGACTTGGAGCAAGACAGTTGCAGATCACTCACCAGCAGCTCTAGACAAGGCAAGCGACGCATCTCACACAAGTCACTCATCATCAACATCAGCCATATAACAATCCTTATGATGATGTGACTTATGGCTATCCCGGGGAAGAACGACATCCATGGCATCATCCCCTTGATGATTTCTACAACCAAACTGAAGAGGTGGAAGACATTCCACAAGCTTATGGAGTTAGGAGGCCAAACAACAACAACAACCAAAATAAGGCTCAAATTGGAAAACGGGATATAAAGATCAAAATTGAACCCTTCAATGGAGAGCTTAATCCTAAGAGATATCTAAAGTGGGAGCAAGCTACTAGCTTCATTCTAGATCACATGGGCTATGAAGAATGGGAAAAAGTAGTTGTTGTTGTAATCCACTTTGTTGGGACCGCTAGAAATTGGTGGTTTCGAATGAAGGAGGATAGAATGAGAAAAAATTTGACTCCTATTGAGACTTGGAACCAACTGAAGTTTATGATGAGAAAGAAGTATGTGCTTGAAGAACACACCGAGCACATGAGGCTTAAAGTGGCCACTTGCAAACAAGGTCTGAAGTCCCCTACTAAGTACTTCAATGAGCTTAAAGATTTGAGCTTTAAGGCTGGAATTCATCATTCCCAAAGGTCCTTGAGGACCCAATTCATGGCTGGACTGAATCAAGCTATCAAAGATACACTTGAGATTCAACAAATCAAAGATCTCGATGCATTAGTCCATTCATCCCAACTACTCTATGAGCAACACCAAAGGAAGAAGAAAGAAACTTGGAATGCAACAAAAAGGTATCCATCTAACTCCAATTCAAATTTCAATTCTTATTCTTCTAATCCTTCTATGCAACAAAAGGGAGCTCTTAGCTCACCTAAACCAGGTACAATGACCCCTAGATGCTCCATGAATGGCCCTCAAACACAGCCAAGATCAAGAGACATTGTGTGCTACAGCCTACAAGTGTCAAGGAAGAGGCCATTTAGCTAAAGATTGTCCAAATCAGAAACAAGTGCTTCTTACTATTAATGGTGGTTATGTGAGTGATGAAGAAATACCTCCAAATCAAGTGGAGGAGGAGAATCTTAGCAATGAGGTGGACGATGTAGAGGCAATTGAACCTGATTGTACTGAACAACCTTTAATTTTGGTAAATATGAGAACTCTTACTTTGCAAGAAATTACTAGGTTAGATCAAAGAGAAAACATTTTTCATACTAGGTGTACAGTTAAGAATCAAGTGTTGTGCATGATCATTGATAATGGTAGCTGCTGTAACATTATAAGAGCCAAGGTAGTTGATCACTTACAATTGAAAACACAACCTAGGGCTACTAGTTATGGTCTTAATGGCATCAATGATTCATATGGACCTAACTTAGTTACCAATCAATGCTTAGTCCGTGTTTCCATTGGCAATTATGCTGATGATATCATGTGTGATGTGGTTAACATGGAATGCACTCATATCTTGCTTGGTAGACCATGGTTATTTGATAGGAGAGTTATTTATGATGGCATGCTTAGTACCTATTCTTTTAACTATGACGGGATGAGAGTTTCTCTTCTACCATTGTCGCCCCAACAAGTGTTGCAAGATCAGGTACGTAGGGACCAAGCTAGGGCACTAAGGCGTGCCAAAGAAGAGCAAGAGGCAGCCAAGCGGCGTTCAATGCCCGACGCAGTTTCAAAGATGGATGGTGTTTCCTAGTCTCCACCTGTCCAATCTGGCCCAAATTTTGGGACAACATCAAACACAGGTGGAGCTACTGAATGGGAGAAAAAACGCCCAGAAATTCGCCCTAAAACGTCAAAAGTGTCACAACATACTTCAGACATTGCAGCTGAGACGAAAACGGGGCTATCTCCCAATCCACTTGGGCGTTCCGGCTCAAATTTTGGGAGCAATTCAGAAATTCAAAGAGATACAATTCCAGAAGAAAAACGCCCATAAACTGAGCCAAAAATCGGTTTAAAAGGCGGAGTTGAGAAGCGCTCTCTAATAGCACAGTCTAGTACTTCTTTCCCTAATTCTTATTGTTTAATGCTTATGAGGAAAGAAATACTAATCATAAATTAAGATATTTCTCATCTTCCAAAGTGTATTCAAGATCTTTTACAGGAATTTAAGGATGTCATGCCAGAAGAGTTGCCACAAGGACTTCCACAAATTAGAGGCATTGAGCATCAAATTGATTTGGTGCTTGGTGCTTCTTTTCCAAACCGTTCAGCCTATAGAGCTAGTCCGAAGGAGACTAATGAGCTTCAAAGACAAGTGCAAGACCTCATGGACAATGTCTATGTATGTGAGTCACTTAGTCCATGTGCGGTTCCGATGATTTTGGTGCCAAAGAAGGATGGCACTTGGAGGATGTGTGTTGATTGCAGGGCAATCAACCAAATAATAGTTAAGTACCGCCATCCCATTCCTAGACTTGATGATATGCTTGATGAATTGCATGGTGCTAATTTCCTTTCTAAGATTGATTTAAGAAGTGGGTACAGTCAAATTTGAATGAGGGAAGGGGATGAGTGGAAAATTGCTTTTAAAAATAAGTATAGCTTATATGAATGGTTAGTAATGCCTTTTGGACTGACTAATGCACCTAGTACATTTATGAGACTCATTAACCATGTCTTAAAAGAAAATACTTAGGCAAATTTGTTGTAGTCTACTTTGATGACATCTTAGTCTATAGCAAACTTTGCATGAACATGTAGATCATCATAGGATTGTTTTGTTCACTTTAAGATTAGAAAAGCTTTATGTTAATTTAAAGAAGTGTTCTTTTTCTGTTCGGAATCTACTGTTTTTCTTGGTTTTGTTGTTTCTAGGAATGGCTTGATGGTAGATGAAGACAAGATAAAGGCAATAAAGGAGTGGCCTCGGCCGACTACACCTACAATGGTCTGATCATTTCTTGGCTTGGCTGGCTTCTACAGGAGGTTTGTGCGTGATTTCAGCACAATTGCATCCCCTCTCCATGAGCTTACAAAGAAAGATACATCATTCAAATGGAGAGAGAAACAAGAGAACGCCTTTAACACTTTGAAGGACAGGTTGTGCAACGCCCCGGTGCTTCAGCTCCCTGATTTCTCTTACGCATTTGAGATTGAGGTGGATGCATCAGGACATGGCATAGGAGGCGTCCTCTTACAAGACAAGAAACACATAGCTTATTTCAGTGCAAAGCTTAGCGGGTCTGAGTTGAATTACCCTACTTATGATAAAGAGTTGTATGCTTTGATTAGGGTTTCGAAAACTTGGTCTCATTATTTGTGGCCAAAGAGTTTGTAATACATTCTAATCATGAGGCCTTGAAGTATTTGAAAGTCCAATCTAGACTCAACAGGCGACATGGAAGATGGGTTGAATTCATGGAGTCCTTTTTTTATGTTGTAAAGGCATAAGAAAGGCAAAGAGAATGTGGTACTTGACGCCCTTTATCGCAGGTACGTTCTCTTGAACCAATGTGATGTTAATATCCTTGGATTTGCAATGATTAGGGAATTGTATGCTAGTGATCATTACTTTGCTAAAATTTACAAAAATTGTGTGTCTAGAGGAGAAGTTAACTTTTACTTTATAGATGATAGTTATTTGTTCAAAGCTGGAAAATTATGCATACCTTCATCTAGTATACGTAGGTTGTTAACTAAAGAAGTGCATGAATGAAGAGGACATAGATGGTTAGAAAAGACATTTGAAGGCTTAAGAGAACACTACTATTGGCCTAAGATGAGTAATTATGTGCTTAGATTTGTCAAGAGTTGTGTTGTTTGTGCTAAAGATAAATCTAGACTAAACCCTCATGGATTGTACCAGCCCTTGCCTATTCCTAATTCTCCTTGGGAGGACATTTCTATTGACTTCATTGTTGGATTGCCTAGAACTAGGAAAGGTAGAGATTGTATTTTTGTGGTAGTAGACCGCTTTTCTAAGATGGCTTATTTTATACCTTGTCACACGACTGATGATGCTGTGCATGTTGCTGAATTTAGTTCTTTAGAGAAATTGTTAGATTGCATGGCATTCCTTCTACTATTGTTTTAGATCGTGATGCTAAGTTTTTGAGTTATTTTTGGAAAAGTTTATGGTCTAAGTTGGGAACTAAATTGCTATTTTCTAGCTTATGTCCTCCACTAACTGATGGGCAAACTGAAGTGACTAATAGGACGTTTGGGGTTTTTATAAAGAACTGTGCTTAAAGCTAACCTCAAACGTTGGGAAGATGTTTTGCCTTTTGTGGAATTTTCTTATAACAGGTCTATCCATTTAGCTACAAAAATGACCCCTTTTGAGGTTGTTTATGGGCTAAATCCAAGGACGCCATTGGATTTGACGCCTCAGCCATACAAGGGGAAAAGTGAGCTTTAAAGCTAACAAGAGGACTAAGTTTGTGAAGAAGCTACATGAGAGGACTAAGATGCACTTGGAGCGAAAATCAATGAAGTATAAGTCCCATGTTGACAAGGGGCGAAAACAGGTTATATTTGAAGAAGATGATCTTGTTTGGGTGCATCTTAGGAAGGAGAGGTTTCCAAACATGAGAAAGAACGAGCTAGATCAATTTGGAGATGGACCGTTCAAAATTCTCAAGAAAATCGACCCTAATGCTTACCAAGTTGACTTGCCTGGTGAGTATAATGTCCATCCAATGTTTAATGTGGCTGATCTTTCACTTTATGTGCCAAATTTAGATTCTGACGTCAAATCAGAGACGATTCGAGCTTAAGTGGAGGAGAATGATGCAGTGAAACCATCCATGTCTCCCACTAACGCCGATGAGTTGATTCGAGTACCCTTTGATGGACCAATCACTAGAAGCAGAGCTAAGAAGATTGCTCAAGGAACGACATCTATTTTAGTTCGCTTAGCAGCTATGGTTGAAGAGTCCACCAA
Organism: Fallopia convolvulus; assembly: GCA_964016875.1. Taxonomy (NCBI): domain Eukaryota; kingdom Viridiplantae; phylum Streptophyta; class Magnoliopsida; order Caryophyllales; family Polygonaceae; genus Fallopia; species Fallopia convolvulus. Next base: position 25,209,905 of record OZ024721.1, on the reverse strand, counting down.
AAAGAGATGAGTTACTATGATTCGACATGAGTTGATCCCAGATTCTATTGATTGAAGTTATGGGCCGAGTTTCACAAGAATGTGGCGCCAGGTAGGGGTGGGCACGGTTGGTTAACCGGAGTTTCGGTTAACCGGAACTTCGGTTAGTAAATTTCAATAACCATAACCGTACCGTTCGTGATCGGTTAACCGTTCACGGTTAACCGTGAAACTCGGTACGGTTTATCGGTTAACCATGATAAAAAAAATCAGCCAAAACAAAAGCCAATCGATGCCTAATTATTATTAATTAATATTAATTTTTGTATTAAAATTAATAAATTAACCATTAACCTACTGAAATACTATAACTTAATAAGTAAAACTTCAAGTTACACTTGACACAATAACTCCCAGCCAAAACAAAAACCATTAATTAACTAATAAGCCAAAACAATCTCATCTTCCAAAGTTTCCTGCAAGAACCTGAAGTGTTCAAATACAATAAAAGTCCAAACAAAAACTGAATTCAAATATGCGTCCAGTGGTGTCCTGCAGGAATACAAATCACTAATAAGCCAAATAGAAATAGTCAATCATGTCCTCTTAAGTCTTATCCAATGTTGAATACAAATCTTCTAAGGCAGCAAAATAGAAATCCAAAACAAAATACAAATCTTTTGTTGCAGCAAAATGCTTCCACTCCAGGCTCTAGCAACGAAACAAACTGAAATAATAAGAAGCCAAAATATAATAAGTTGTGGGATATGCAAACACAATCTACTTCTTTACCTTAGGTTTGAATTATTTTAAGCTAATGCTCTAAAAAAACATTAAGCCACAAGTCAGAAGCAAAGAAGGAATCAAATAACTAATAAGACAATGAATCAAATAAGTCAATAAATCTACTTCTTTTACCTTAGGTCCTTAGCCATTAAAACCTTATAAAATGCATTCTTCATCTTCAACAAGAGAAATAGACTCGTCAATTACAATCACGGGTTGCTCCAACACAAGTTTTTCCATACCTATAAAATGTAATATAGAAACACAATAGAGTTAGTAAATATAATCAACTAAGTTGTGTACTCAAATTGGAATTGTACAAAGATAATAAACTAACCTTCTTCCAAAACCTCTAATTCAAGTATATTCTCTTCCGGGGGAAGACGAATACTCGAAGTGCGCATCCAATTCTGACCACAAACTAAAGCTTCCACCATTCGAGGGGTCAATGAAGTACGAAAAGAATCAAGCACTCGACCTCCGGTACTAAAAGCAGACTCGGAAGCAACAGTTGATGTTGGTATTGCCAGCACATCTCGAGAAATCATAACAATAATAGGGTATCTCTTTTGATGATCTTTCCACCATTGCAAGATATCAAATTCCCCTTCTACAGGTTCAGATTCTTCTTCTAAATACTTATCCAACTCATTTCTCCTTTCAATATTTCCCAATGTTCCCATTTTCTGTTGAAACTTCATTTTCAAACGATGTGAGCCACTTAACCCTTTGTTGCTTTCACCCTTGTCTTCTTGAGCTAAAGAGGAATCACCAAGTTGGCTAGAACTCTTTGGTTGCATAGTGGAAACATTATATATATGAAACAAAGAACGCATTATAACTTGAACTTTTGATTTCATTACTGCGACATTTTCTTCATCATAAATATCATCAATCACAACTTCAAGATAACGCAGCTTGTATCTTGGATCAAGAACAAAGGCAATAAATGGCAAGATGTTCACATTCTCAACATTTCCCCAATATTTGTGCATTTTCAGCTTCATCTTAATTGCCATACGCTGCATACCCAGGTCCTCACTATCACTATGACTAGATATTAAATCTCCCACATCAAATAGTTGAGGCACAAAATGATTCCCGGTGGCATAAAGACTTCCGGACAGCCGTAGAGTAGCATCATAAAATATTTGCAAAAATGGCAAGAAGGAATTAACTATGCTCCAATCTTCATCAGTAGGTGGACCACCCAACTTAGCAAACTCCTTAACATAAGGACCACCTTTAGAGGCCAAGTTATTAAATGCTAATCTAAACTTGACAGCAGAATCAAGCATCAAATAAGTAGAATTCCATCTAGTTTCAACATCCAAACACACAAGGCCTTTACACTCTATTTCTTCCTCTTTTATAGCCAAACGGAAGTTCTGAAGCCTAGCAGGGGACGATCTCACATATTTCACAGCAGTGCGGATTCTCAAAATAGAGGCATTCACATCTTTTAAACCATCTTTTACAATCAAATTCAAGATATGTGCAGCACACCTCATATGCAAAAATCTACCATCCAGATCACTACCACCCCAATGATTAAGTCTTCTTATCAAATATTTAATAGCCAAATCATTAGGGCTAGCATTATCAACAGTGACAGTCATGACGTTTTTAATTCCCCATTCAAGCAAACACTTTTCAACAGCCTTGCCAATATACTCACCAGAATGACCAGCTATATGACAAAAGTTAAGTATCCTTTTATGCAAAGTCCACTCATCATCTATAAAATGTGCAGTCAAAGCCATATAGCTCAAATTTTGGCCAGAAGTCCAAGTATCCGTAGTGAGAGAGACTCTAGAAGACAATTTACTAAAGAACATTTTCATGTTTTTCATCTCTTCAATAAAAAGACCTTAGCAATCTCTAGTGATAGTCCTCCGAGAAGGGGCAACAAAGAGAGGGTTTAACAACTTGCAGAATTCACGAAACCCTTCATGCTCAACAAAACTAAATGGTAACTCATCCATAATAATCATACGAGCAAGTCCTACTCGTGCCTCTTCTTGATTAAATTGCCACAACTTAGGAACATTTATAACATGAACCTTTCCATCATTATCAACAACAGACTTAGCCTCAAAATCAATCAACTTTTGCTTCTTAATAGCTAGATTGGCTGGATTCTTTTTACATCTTTCAAGGTGATTTTTCATGCCACTTGTTCCATTTCTAGATGAAGCATGAATAACAGCAGAACAATACTTGCATTTAGCTGATACCTCATTGAGTTTATCAAAATGTTCCTAGTAAACCGAAGGCTTCCTCTTTGTTGATGTTGCAACACTTCCAGCAGTAGAAGCAACATTAGTAGAAGCTACATTTGATTCCATAGGCTGAGTTCCGTTGATTTCTTCATTCCTATTTTCAGCAGTATCTGCATCCACATTTTCTGGGAAGTCTGGCATCTGTTTCATTAAAAAAAAAAAAGAACAAAGTCAATCACACTACACAAGTGCAAGCTTACAACAAGTCCACTTTAACCCTTTGAAGCAAATCTGTCAAAGATTAATAAACTGAAGCAAATATACAAAAATACAAATCAGCAAAACAGAAAACTAAATTAGTCGGCTCCAGCCTCCAGCCTCCAACAAATTCAAGATATCTTTGACATAGTTCAGAAATCTCAGCCTTACAAATTCAAGACAGAAATCTCAGCCAACATCATAAATTCAAGATATCAATTAAACCTCACGTTCTTTTTTTGAACCACACATCACTCTAAACAAATAAAACTCACAAAATTAGGGTTTTTCTTCTTCAAATAAGTAATCATACAAGCAACAATTAACAAAAGCCAGAGAAAGGCTGGAAGGGTGTTGATGCAAACTTCAATTGAGGCTCGAGAAAGGGCTACAAACCTTGAGAATGGGCGATTTGAGGCTGCTGCTGTTGCTGCAATTTTCTGGTGCGGTTGCTACAGCTACAGGCGAGGAGGTGTTGCCAGCGAAGGAGGGTGTCGGCGAAGGAGGGAAGGCCGCGAGATCTGCACCGTGGCTTGTGGCCGCGAGATCTGCACCGTGGCTTGTGGCCGCGAGAGCTGCACCGCTGCGGAGATCTGCACCGTGGCTTGTGGAGTGCAGACTTTGTGAGAATTGAGAAGTGAACAGCGGGAGACGGGAGCTACTGAGTTAGGGTTTACTCTTAATTGAGGAAGGCACGCGTGTCATATGTGAGTATTTGACCCGCGTGTCCCCTTTCTCTAAAAGGATTTCATTTCACATTTCACTGATTTCAGTATTTATTTTACAATAGCTAATAGATAGTTTATTATTTAGTAAAATACATATATTTTTAACTAAAACTAATTATATGTATAATTCCCTTTTTAAAAACATATAATATATATTAAAAATATTATCGGTTATTCGGTTAACCGCCCGCGAAAATATTGATAACCGTATCCGAACCGTTGAACCGTTAAAAGTATCGGTTGGTTAACCGTAACCGGTTTTTCGGTTCGGTTAACCGTAAAAAGTGATCGGTTTGTCGGTTTTTCGGTTCGGTTTTTCGGTTCGGTTTTTCGGTTACGGTTTTTTTTGCCCAGCCCTAGCGCCAGCCATGTTGGTCTGGACCTTGTTCACCTCTATTTTCGGTTATGGCTGAATTTAGTAAGTGACCGGGTAAGATAAGTTGTTACATGGGTCATAGTCAACTCTTTCACTTGACCAATCTAAAGGTGAAAAATATCCTAGTTTATTTATTTTATTTATGGACGATTTTTATTAGAGTTTGTTATGGGAATTTTGGCCATAGGCTATGTTTGGTTGGCTGATTATTCTCTCTCCTATATTATTGTTATTTTTTGAGTTATTAGTAGTTTGTTAGGATAATTTTATTATCTAAATAAGTCAGATAATTATTATTTGATTTTTTTGTGGTAAGGGAATATAGATAGATATTTCTACATTATTATAAGTTATCTTGGGAAGCAAGACAATGGACCAAATTAACCCTATTAGAGCCGGCCATGCTTAGTCTTGTTCTCTAAGGAACTTTCCTTTGTATTTCTTATAAATAGTTTGCATTTCATTAATGAAAAATCAACTTTGGAATTAGATAAACCTTGATTGGTTTTATCTAGTTCTTGAGCCATTAAACAATCAAAGTTGTCTAGCAGTTGCAAGCAATAGTCGACCATCATCATCATCTCTACTGGATCTCTCTCATGTTTGTTCAAGTTTTGATTCATTAATTTGATCAATTAGGTTAGTTCTAGTTTGATTATTAAAGATCAACTAGTTCAACATATAGAATTAGCGTTAGAGCCATTCTAGTTGAACTATCTATTTTATTCATCTAAGTGTTTCAAAATTCAGTTTGTTTCATCATTAAGTTCGAAATTCACAATTACTTACATCACAAGTTTATAACTTTCAAAGAAATTCAAGTTGGGAATTCGATTTACTGGCAAGATCGGGTCCTGTGAGGTTCATACTTGGTCTGCGAGGAGTAATCTGAGGCGTTTACGTATCAGGAGCCAAAGCAACAGGAGGCACCCCAAAGGTAGGTGCAAAATGCACATAATTACCATCAGTACCTTAGCAACATGCAAAGGAGCGACAACATTAGATCTAATAAAAGTAGGACCATTAGTAATTAAGTTTAGCAGCCATTAATCGAGTTTCTAAATTACCATGCAGCTTGACCCTGATCTATTGGATGAGAACATCATCCGAGGGTTGTTTGTGACTATTATTGAAAGGACAAAGATTGGTAAAAATAGCTAAGGAAAACTAGAAGGCTGAATACATATACAGACACTCGACCTTTGCCCAATTGGTCATTTTAACACCTCACCTTAAAAATGTTCGATTGAGTACCTGAACTATACACATTGTGACCTATTGAACACCTGTTTGCTGATGTGGATAAATGCGTGCAACTCACACACAAATGGGTGAGTGAGATGCCGAGCCTAGTCAAAATTTTAATGATGTGGAAAATCTAACTTAATAAAATTTAAAAAAATAACTTATTTTTTAAAAAAACTTGAATTTTCGCTCGAAGGGGACTACAACCATTTTTCTTTTTTCGTTTTTCATTTGTTATTTTTTTTCTTTTTTTTTATACTAATTAATTATCAAACAATCGATCTTCTTCAACTGATCTTCTTCCCTATCCTCCCTCTCATCTGTCTCTCTGTGTCAATCCCCTCAACCGATCTTCTTCAATTTAGTACCCACTGGTCGCCTCCCGCTAACACCGTCAATAACCGGACCCAACCATCAATTTGGCCGGCCGACTCTCACTACCTCACAACTTATAATTGAATGAACTCCTTTCTCTCGAGTTCGTCATGATGTCCTACCGGCTGAAGATTTTTAATTCTTTATCCCGAGTTAGCCGTTCTATCCTACCGACGGTGAAGAATTCGAAATCTTCCCCCAAGTTCGTCGTTCTCTCCCTAGTGTGTCGTCGTTAGATCTCGATCTGAGAGAACGAAAAAAGAGGGAAGTTAGATCCAGATTTAGATCTGAGTTTAAGGGTGGTGGGCTGAAATGGTGGGGAGGCGGCATGAGGTCTGGGAATCGCCGTTAGATCTAGATCTAGTTCTCGTTGAAGGAGAAAGGAGAAAGAGATTAGGAATCTGGGAGTTCTTTTCTCCTTTTCTTTTTATTGTTTTTACATTAATGTGGGAAGTTTCGTTCAAACAAAACTTAATATGGGAAGTTTAATGATGATGTGGCATAAGTTTTTAATTTATTTTTATTTTATTTTTGGTAGAAATTTATTTTTATTTTTATTACCAAAACTAAAAGATATGATGTGTAAATGTGACATGACACGACAATATTTTTGACGAAACAGGTGTTTAATAGGTCACGATTATAAAGTTCAAGTATTCAATCGAACATTTCCAAAGGTGATGAGTTAAAGTGACTAAATTGGTCAAAGGTGAGGTGTCTTTATATATGTTCTGCCAAAATTAGAATGTATATATTACCGATGTATCCAAAGACAAAAAAAAAAACCTTTAGACAGCCTCAATGTTTTACACTTTTACCTCATTAAAAGCTTTGCTCACTACAAGATTTGGTGTATGATAACATTTGTGTGTGAACAGAGTTCATTGTAGTCCTGTACCAAAAAAGTTAATGAAAGTAGTGACTGAAGATAAGGGTCCCGAGGCCCACCAGATAGGGACCACCTAAAATTTTCGTACAAACAAAGCTGTGGGTTTGCTGGAGGGAGAAGTTAATATTATTGATATTTGATTGACAATTATTTTGATAAATGCTAGCATCTCTTTCGCTTAGCGCACAATCTCTGCTTTTGTCCCTTTTGAACCAAAGTTTTCAAAATGATTAATAAAGACGTCTTTTGCATGACGAGTTCTAACAAATTTAAAATTTGTAATGCACGACAATATCCAAGGCTCGGCATGATGGTTAGTGGTTGGCGAGCAGCAGGATCACAATCAGTATTCTTCGACGGTCAGGATTGAATATTACAGTATATTTGCATTCATATATTATGACACCTTCTTGTTTAAAACAGACTTGTTTTTCGTTTCTAGAATAAAATTCAAAAACAGATAAATTGGGATTTAAAGGTCTCGGGCTTGCTGTTGGCGTATTCTTTTTGTAAAGCAGAGTAGGAAAAAAAGGGGTTGCTCAAAATCAACCTATAATAACTTTATCTAATTAAAAGCAGATTCCATAAACAAATTTCAGCGAAGGAAAGAGGAAAAGGCGGAAAGAGACCAAACCCGTGAGAGAACATTTGCACATCCGAAAGTAAAAACTTAATAGAGAGAGTGGTAAATTGAGAAACGCTAATTGCAGCATGAAATGGGTTCATCTGCGTTGCTTCTCCTCTTTCTCCAGTCCTTGATGATACTACCAATTACTCTTCTGTCTCAAGTAACAGAATTCATAAGCATAGATTGTGGAGGAACGAGCAACTATACCGACGAGAGCACGGGTCTCCAATGGATCTCGGATGCGGGCATCGCGAGCCATGGAAGCTCCCAAGGCGTCAATGGAGGAGGGAAACAGTACCAACAAAGCAGGCGAGACTTCCCCTCCGGCACAAGGAAATACTGCTACAAATTGGCCACCGAGGAGAGAAGAAGATACCTTGTGAGAGCAACCTTTCTGTATGGGAGCTCTGCAGATGTGGACGCTTACCCGAGTTTTGAGCTCTACTTGGACGCAACGAAATGGGCGACCATCACTATATTAGACGGTGCAAGGCAGTATGTGGAAGAAATGATCATCAGAGCGCCCTCCGATTCCATCCACGTCTGCCTTTGCTGTGCCACTACAGGCTCTCCTTTCATTTCCACATTGGAGCTGAGGCCACTCAATTTGTCCATGTATGCTACTGATTTTGAAGATGGGTTTTACCTCAAGGTCGCCGCTCGAGTCAATTTCGGTGCTCTAACCAAGGATCCCGTAAGGTCCGTATTGCCAATTGGTTGACTAATATGGTATCAACGGTTAGTGTTGTAGTTTACATTTTCTAGTTCAGTAGTATACATGATAAAATGATGTGTTTTGGGCAGGTACCCAGATGATCCTTATGATAGGATATGGGAGTCGGACCTCGATAAAAGGCAGAATTTCCTCGTAGATGTGGCGTCCGGAACACAGAGGATTAATACTTCGAAAACAATAGATGTGAATACGAGAGAGTACCCACCAGTCAAAGTCATGCAGACTGCAGTTGTTGGCACTCAAGGAAAGCTGAGCTACAGATTGAATCTCGAGGATTTCCCTGCCATGGCCCGGGCTTTTGCATTCTTTGCTGAAATTGAAAACCTCAAGTCAAATGAAACTCGAAAGTTCAAGATGGCACAGCCTTACATACCTGACTACAGCGATGCTGTCGTAAATATTGCAGAGAATGCCAATGGAAGCTACAGGCTTTATGAGCCCAGTTACATGAATGTCAGTTTTGAGTTTGTTCTATCCTTCTCATTCGTCAGGACTCCTGACTCTACCAAAGGGCCACTCCTGAATGCTATTGAGATAAGCAAATATGTAGAGATTGGCTCCAAAACCGATATCCATGATGGTAAGTGTGTGATATTGGCTTCTTCCTTGAACGAATTATACAGCAATCAGAATGTTAGATGTTAAAGTAGTGTTAAGAGATGTGAAACATGGATGCCTACCAGTAGTATAAAGCTTTAAGCTAATTAGCACATTGTTTCTTGTGAAGTGACATCTCTCAGAGCCTTCAGTGGCATCTCTCTCGGGACTATTAGCACAGAAGATGAAGGTGATCCTTGCAATCCACAGCCCTGGGAATGGGTAAATTGCACCTCAACATCCCCACCACGAATTACAAAACTGTAAGCCCTCATTTTCTGATTGCAAGTTTAAGCAATTGACAAATGACTCCCAATATAACGGAATTTTATGAAGAATAGTATCAAGCAAGAAATATAACACACCAGTCCACAGTTGTACATAAAGGAGTCAAAGATGGGCTATCATACTAGCCATGTTATAATGTGCAGTTTTCCTGCAATTCATTACTTGTCCACAGAGACCATACTTTTCAATAGAATACTTCAGGTCATGTTTGTAGGACAAAGATTGCTAACAATGGACTCTAATTGTGAGGCAGTCTCCTCTCAAGGAAGAATCTAACGGGCACTATCCCATCTGATCTTCAAAACATGGACGGGCTATTAGAGTTGTGAGTGTATATTTTTTTTTATATAATGTATGGAGCTGATTCATTCCTTCATTCAGTTTACCTTATAGGCTTTCCTATTGTACTCTTCCTTCCAGGTGGCTGGATGGTAACTCTCTTACTGGGCCTATACCAGACATAAGCAACCTTATTAGCCTGAGAATCATGTAAGCTCTCATCTTGGCGTTTTCTGCATAGTATCTTACTTACCACATTTAGTAGTTTCTCTAACTTTAGACTTTTATTATCAAATTTCCAGACACATAGAAAACAACAGACTTAGTGGTGTTATTCCATCCTTTCTGAGTGCTTTGCCAAGCCTACAAGAATTGTAAGTACTTCATCTTTCTGCTCCCATTGTATTCGAGGGGTCAAGGATAAGCATTTACCACATCCACATTGTGATCTTAATTGATAACATCTTATTCTAGTTTAATAATTTACCATTTGCAGTATTAAGCATTAAAAAAAAAACTAAAATGAACATTTTGGAATTATTACTTTGGAGGAAGGATCATTGTACATTGAACAATCCAACAACCATGAGACAACTTTTATGCTTCTGTAGCAGCTTCAGTATTTGACATGCTCTGCTCCATTTTATGTCAGGTATATCCAGAACAACTGTTTTAGTGGGAAAATACCTCCAGAATTGTTAGCTCGGAAAGTGCACTTTAGGTGAGTGCCAAAATTTTCTTTCTAGATGCAGCTGTGGCCTCTTCTGAAGCCACACTTATGGTTTCTTCAAAAGGAATTTCCTGGGTTTTTTCAAGGATAATGATAGCTTATTCACAATCAAATGTTCATTTATTAAAAGTCAAACCAAGGAAAAGAAATATATAGCAACAATATAGTTCCATTCGCAAATTCTATGTAGCATAATCACAAAAGCATGGTTTACATTAACAGTCTGCCCAAATATTGGAGAACTTGCAATGTTTTCCAGAGTAAATTTGATACCTTCTGCATATTTCTGCAGCTATGAAGGCAATCCTAAGCTGACTCAAGGGGCACATCTTAATCACCACTCGAAGCTAATTATAGGATCTTCAGTTGCAGCACTAATAATACTTATTATTCTGCTCCTTGGAATATTTCTACTGTTTCGTCTCAGGAAAAAGGCATTGCTACAGGAGAATGACAGCAAAGGTATTCCACATAACTGATAACTTCATTATCATAAATTATGCACATAGTCATAAGCCACATGATAAACCAAGTTAGACTGCCAATTAGGTGATACATCCAGAGCAAGTATGAATTCTTCAACTGCCTACTCTCTTGTACGAAATGGCCAATTCAGGGATGAAGGTGTAGCTTGCTACATCAAACTCTCTGACATAGAGGCAGCCACTTCAAGCTTTTCAAAGTATGTTGGAAAGGGAAGCTTCGGACGTGTGTATTACGGAAAGATGAAGGATGGAAAAGAGGTCGCTGTTAAAATCATTGGTGATCCAACTAGCCAAGGAACCAAGCAATTTTTGACTGAGGTAGTCAAACAAAGCATTTTTAACACAGTTGTAAATGTTTCCTATGTTGCAACTTGCAAGAAAGTAAATTACCAACTACAATGGTTTCTAATGACAAATCAACATATAGATTGAAGCATAAGATGACAGAAAATGAAATTACATGGCAATGAAAAAATCCAATGTACCCCTTGAAACCTCAGAAATGATAGTAGGGCATTCAATAGGAATTAGTAAGACTTATGCAGCAATGAAACGGAATAATAAAGTAAATTCTTGAAGTAGGATCATTAATTGAACGCTAGGGCTATAGTTATGTTTTCTAGAGAAACAGGTGAATTCCTTCAAACTGAGATGCTCACTGCTGCAAATGGCCATTACAGGTCTCATTACTGTCAAGAATACATCACAGGAATTTGGTTCCTCTGATAGGATATTGTGAAGAAGCAAACCAGAGAATGCTCGTATATGAATATATGCACAACGGAACTCTAAAGGATCACATACATGGTATTAAACATGCTAAGCATAGAATTTTCCTCAACTTTTATCCTGCTATTGTTCTAATTTCAAAACAGTGGATTTAAATTGTGTTGTTTACATTTCCAGATCCAGTCAAGCAACAACATTTGGACTGGCTATCTCGACTTAGAGTAGCAGAAGATGCAGCGAAAGGTTTATTTAGAGTTCCAGTTTCTTCTTTGTATGCATAACTCTAGTCTTGCCATATATTTATAAGTTGATATTCTTCAGGCCTTGAATACTTGCATAATGGATGCAGCCCCAGTATTATTCACCGTGACGTAAAGACTAGTAATATACTCCTAGATATAAACATGAGAGCAAAAGTGTCAGATTTTGGACTTTCAAGGATAGCTGAAGAAGATCTAACCCACATATCAAGTGTAGCACGAGGAACAGTTGGTTATTTAGATCCAGAGTAAGTCAGAAATTCCTTATCAGCCACTAAACATTCTCCTTTTAGATTTGCATTCATGTATTTACTTCAGCAACTATTGTGCATTTTAAGTAACAGCTCAGAGAAGTTTGCGAATTTTTCTTTTATTGATGAGATTCATATGGACATGCAGGTATTATGCATATCAGCAGTTTACAGAAAAAAGTGATGTCTATAGTTTCGGAATTGTTCTTTTGGAGCTGATTTCTGGAAGGAAGCCTGTCACTGAAGATTATGGAGAAGATTGGAATATTGTTCACTGGGTATGTGATTATGTTCTTGTTTAGAAGACTACTAGGTCAGGACCTTAATTTAACACTTCATTATTAAAACAATTTTAAATGGGTTATGTTAGTTAAAAAAAAAACTGACAATCATCTGAACAACCAAAAATCTTTCAGTCTCTTCCAGAGAAGGTTGAACATGAAAATCTTTCAAATCTTCCAATCTCATATTTTGGAAACATAAAAAAGTTGGTTTATCTACTTCCTAGTTGACAAGGAGATTTTCTGATTCGACTGATTTGCAGGCAAGATCTCTGATTCGAAAGGGAGATGTTATAAGTTTGATAGATCCATTGCTCGACGGGCATGTAAAGTTGGAGTCCATATGGAGAGTAGCAGAGGTTGCCATACAATGCGTAGAGCAACATGGAGTGTCAAGGCCAAAGATGCAGGAGATAATTTTAGCAATACAAGATGCAGTGAAGATCGAGAAAGGAATAGACAAACAGCAGGACTCATCTTCTGCTGGCAAGAAAGCACAATCTTCAAGAAAAACGCTGCTCACCAGCTTCCTCGAGATTGAGAGTCCAGATTTGTCAAACGGCCGCATAAACCCTTCTGCGAGATGAAAACGCAACATCTGTTCATTAAATACATGCCATGTATCGATATCATCATCATCAACAGATTGGCATAGCTGACAGGAAAACGAAAGCTTAATTTTGCTACAGATTAGATGTTCCCGCTTGATTGTAAAATTTTCTAAATAACCATAATTTTGCAAATCCTGTGTCGTCAATCGCCATTTCACTCAATCTCGGGTTTCATTTCTGGATGCATTGTTTGGTATTTTTTTTAGAGAAAAATCCCTCCTACTTTCAATTATTAATTCCAAAAATATACTCCTACCTTATCATGTTTTCAAAACTATATCTTTTCATTTAAAAATCCTAAATTACCCCTAATTAATAGCTAATAGATACGGAGTATTAAGTAATCCTAATAAATAATTGTCTTGTTCAACATTAACGCATCTCTCTCACCCTCTCACGAACGACGCTGGAAACTGCCTCCATCCACCACACTGTCGGCCACCGCCGAAATCACGGTTCACCATATCTTACGCAAGTTGTCACAATTTTTTTTAACCAAATTAAATTGACTTTACTAGTTGATGGTGAGGTAGGTTTCACATAAATTGATGATCATCATTGAATTAACTTATTTTTCTACTTAAATTATTTGTCGTTGATCGATCATCATAAAAATTTGATTTCTCTTACGACGGGCTAATATAGTATAGAGCAACTCTAGGGCAGATTGCATATTAGGTTTGACCTAAATTGAATCAGTTTGTGTAAATTAGTGTAAAAGTCACCACAAATACGGAGTAGTATCTAGTGTAAAATTAGTTTTTTTGATATTAGGTTTAGGTTTTTTTTTTACGAATTCAATGCTTTGTGTAAAATTATGTCAACTTAAGTATTGTATATAGTTGTGCAAACATTAATTTATGTAAAGGGTCTCAATTAAAGTTACATTACAATAAATGTATTATGATCATAAACAAAAATTAAGGTGTAATTCTTTTCCACTTTACAGGTTCATTAATTTTACGTTTACATTACATTAAATGTATAAAGGGTCTCAATTAATTACTATGTTACATAAAAATAAGTACTGTACTCCGTATTGTACATGAATTTTACGTTTTATCATATTGTAAAAAATAATTTGTGTAAAGAATCTCTATTAAAGCTACATTAATTTGTGTAAAGTGTCTCGATTAAAGTTAATTAAATGTATTATGAATTATGATCATACTTTCACGTATTGGATTTAATGTAAGTTAGGTATAAATTTATTTAGTGTAAATTAAGTGTTGTACATGAATATATAAAGTTAATTAAATGTATTATGAATTATGATCATACTTTCACGTATTGGATTTAATGTAAGTTAGGTATAAATTTATTTAGTGTAAATTAAGTGTTGTACATGAATATATAAATATGAAAATCAATGTTTCGTGTAAATTAGGTCAATTTAAGTATTGTACATGAATTTATGTTCTAATTTAGTTTAAATATTAATTTGTGTAAAGGGTCTCTATTAGAGTTATATTAATTAGGTTACACTAATTAGGTTACAATAATTTATGTAACAATATTTAACACACAATAATTATTCTACATTAATTTACGTAAAAAAATAGTGTAACAAAATTAATGTAACTACTTTTATGTAGCTAAGTTTTAACCTACAAGAGTTATTATACATTAATTTATGTAACAAAATTAGCGTATTAAAATTAATGTAAGCAAATTAATGTAAGCACTTTTATGTAACAATATTTAATTTACAAGAGATATACTACATTAATTGTGAAGTCAAAAAATTAGTGATAAAATTAAGTTACACAAAAGTACACTACATATCAATTACACTAAAATTAATGTAACAACTACTTCGTACAAGATAAAAAAACATAACAACTAATTAAATTAATGTAACCGTATAAAGTTTTCATGAAAAAAATTAATGTAATATAACGGTACTGTCCGACTTTTCCGCGGCGAGATTGTGGTGGATACGTGTTGAGATTTTGTGCTTATTTGGTAGTTATTCTAAGGGTAATTATGACCAATTTTGTGTAACAAGTTATTTTTGGAAAAATATTAATACAAGGATATATTTTTGAAATTGATATTTGAAATTAGTTTAGTAGTGTCCTTCTCTTTTTTTTTTAAGGAAATTCGAAATACCAGACATGCAATAATATATATATGATTCAACATGGAAACAATAGTACCACATAACCTGGCTTCATGATACATTTGCATAAATATCTACTTTTATAAGCTTTTGTAAATATATCCTATTTGGCTTTTAAATAACTAATTTTTTTTGTAAAAATGCCCTATAAGATTTTCTTAAAATATGTTAATCAATTTCCTTTTCTATGTGTATTCATACTCATGAAATTATTTAAAGGCCTCGTTATTGCTCTCTTCTTTCTAATCAATACTCAAACTATAAATTGATTCAAAATTTTAACCGAGAAATCAACTTAAATATACTCAATTAGTAATTGCTCCGACCAATTTAAGAACCACAGACTCAATTATAGAAGTCATGATGGGCCCGTTTTTCATGGGCCGAAAGAAAAAGGCCCAAACATGTGAGGTGCGTGTTTTCCCTTCTCCTTATATAAACCCCAAAAAGAGAGTTGTGGATTTTTTTAACAAAACGCGTCGTTTTGCATAAGATTTTAAAACAAAAAAAAAGAGGAAAGGCTTTGTCTTCCCCCACTTCCCCCTCTCCCCAAGCCTGAAGTCGCCATTGATGCACATCAGCAAGCAAGGGCTATCGGCCTAATTTATTTTTCTTCTCCGGTTATACTAGCGGCTTTCGGGGGGAAGCGGGGGCGGATGCCCCCTCAAGCCCCCTGGGTCCGCCACTGCATACATGTCTAGTAGATCGACAGAACGAGATAAAATTCGGTAGCCGGACAAACCGACAACAAACAACCACAAAAAAAAACCAGCAAAATAAACAGAGAACAACGTGAACAGGTAGAAAATACCGAGCAAGTAAGTCGGAGAGACTTGAGTCAAGGTAGGAGAAAAGAACTTTCGCATGTCAGTAGAGGACTAACACATGACAACTAGAAGCCGACTGGAGGAGGTGTGACGATTTGCCTGGAAAAGCACAGGAAACACACCGCCAGACAACACTGAAACATCATCTCGTACAACGAAGCAAGTCGCGAACTTGAACCGGAGTTTGAGACAAACGAAGGTCTTTTATAATTTTATAAAAATTATAGCTTATTTAAATGAGCATGCATTTAAATAATTTCATAAAAATCCTAAATAATAGCCTTATGATAATATTTATTTATTTAACCTTAAATAAATAGTATATATTTAAAAATAATTTTGAAAATAGGAATTCAATAGATAAGGGTCGGGAATTAAGCCGGAAATGGGCTTGATGTTGGCACGGATTTCTATAGGGACGAAATTAAAATCTAACATATTCAAAATGCTATTAATATTATTCGATCTAATGGCCTTTTTTTAAGAAATGGGCCTAATTTAACATAAGTCCAAAACTACACTTAAAGACTAGCCCAAAATACCTAATAAAATGGACTTGTCTTCCTCCTAGGTGGGTGATGCACGACCAGCTGCAACAGCAACCCTTCTCCGGCGACTGGTGGAGGACGGGCGATGGTGGCCGGTGGGAGGCGGAGGCGGTGGTGATGGCCGGAGGTGCAGATGGTGGTCACAGGTGGTGGTGCCCAAAAAACACCCAAAAATAGCCAAAAATGAAAAAAAAACAACATTTACAACTTAGAATCAAATGTGATTTTTTATAGTGCAACGAGTGAAATTGAAGAAGGAGAGGAGAGTGGGAATGTGCTCTTCTTGCTTGCCCAAAAGCCCTTTAAATAGGGGAAGGGGAGGCTTGAAGGAAAGAGAAGAATGGAAGCCATTGTTGGAGGTGGAGGTGGCTTGTGAGAAGAGAGAAATGGAGATTGGATGGTGAGGAGATGGTGGAAGAGAAGAGACCTCTAACCAATCTCCATTGTTGATGGGACAAGTGATACAAGTCGAGGGAGGATCCAAGCGAATGATTTGTTGAAGACGAATGGAGGCCAAACACCAAGACCTTTACTAAGGTCCCAAGCATTCAAGTTCAAGAAGGTTTTCATGGATTCCATATTGTCCTTTGATTATGTTCATCAAAGGCGTCCAAGGCCACCAAGGAAGAGGATGAAGTTATGAAAATTCGGAAAGTTAAGAAACCCGTCAAATTAAAAATAATGCTCAGTAAAATGGTCATAACTTGGGCTAGAAAATTAATCTCAAGTCCGTTCAAATTGCGTTTCATAGATCATTAAAAGATCTACAACTTTATAGTTTACGTCGAATGCAGAATCCAACAGAAAAGAGGCGAAAATTGCGATTTACTGAGAGTTATTCAAGTCTTACGGGAATCTTATCTTTAGCTTTAATTCTATCTTTGGCTAGATATTATATTTATGCATAATTTCGGCCATAGGCTTATGTTAGTTGGCTGAAATATATCTCTCTTATAATTCTTGTTATCTTTAAGTTTGTTAGAATTTTTCTTATTTTAAATAAGTCAAGTAAATCTTTATTTGATTTATTTAATATAAGGAAATTTAGTTAGTTGCATTTATATTATTTTATAGTATCTTGGGAAGCAAACAAAAGGTCTAAATTACCCCTCTAGGGCCAGCTGACCTATTGGCTTGCTCTCCAAGAAGTTGCTTTGTAATTCATATAAATACTCTTGCATTTCATTAATAAAAATTCAGCTTGAAGTAAGATTAAATCCCTTTAGTTTAGTCTTGCTTTTGGGCCCAAAAACAACTTGTGTTTGTGCTTTTACATTCCATTTATCGTTCATTCAAGTTCTTAAAACACAATTCAGATTTCGAGAGTTTAGTATAATCAAATTCGTTTGTCTAGTTAGATTATTAAAGATCATAACTAGTTAATCAATTGAGATAGCGTTAGAGCCTCTCAATTTACAATTCAGTTTGTGAAGTACTATCCATTCGAATTCAGTCGTTCTTCATTGAATTTAGTGAGAGTCGAATTGCTTGCACCACAAGTAATTGAGTTCGAGCAATTCAGGTTGGAAAGAGATTTACTTGTCAAGATCGGGCCAAAACAAGACCGAATTGTCACCATCGAGCATTTGAGGAGATAATTCCGTAGCAACAAGCCCCCAATGCATGTTTATGGAAGTTTCTAAGGAAGAAATGAAATAAAAGAATTTAAAATACATTAAGTCGCATGAAATACATGATGACATGGTGGTATGAAGGGAATGTTTAAGTGGAGAGGGTGCATGAGGTTAGGGGTTTTGCTTTACTCGGCGTTCCATGACCTTTAAAGGTCTTTCCTCATAAGTGTCATTTGGTTGGGTTTCCACATCATCATAATTGAGTATGTGGGATTCGTCAGACACGTATGGTCTCAAGAGTGACACGTGGAAGACATCATGAACAGTGTGTGCCGATGGAGGTAGTGCAAGGCGATAGGCTGGCTTGCCTACCCTTTCTAGTATCTCGAAAGATCCAACATAGCGAGGATTTAGCTTCCCACTTTTTCCAAAGCGAACA
Source organism: Fallopia convolvulus (assembly GCA_964016875.1). NCBI lineage: Eukaryota > Viridiplantae > Streptophyta > Magnoliopsida > Caryophyllales > Polygonaceae > Fallopia > Fallopia convolvulus. The sequence goes on along the minus strand of OZ024721.1, from coordinate 25,191,662 downwards.
TGCCTTTCGAGGGATACAAGATTTTATTACCCATAGTGAACTCAGGCATCTTTTTACCAACTCACATAATACTCTTTTCGTATCTAAGCATTCAATAACCTTCCATCGGGTTAGTGCAAGGTCCTCATGACTAACTCAAGTTCTAGAAGAATTTTATCATTTTTAAGTTACCAGTGGAACAAGCGTCCTTTGCTTTCCAAAAGTTTGGGGATGAATCCGAAAAGAACGAGTACAAGAATTACTATTGCACCTTTTTCTTAAGGAGTCGCTACATTAGTATTCCTTGGAAAGATGCTCACATGTGTACTTATGTGGTTTAAATGAATCCAACGAAAAGGATTTTGTTTCTTTGAAAATCCAATTGGACTTGCTAGCAAAGTAGGCGATTGGTCAAGCGGTCTCATCCATTAGCTCGGGTCACACCTATGAAAATTCTGGGCTATCCTACCCAGATAAAAGGTCAGATTACTTATAGAATAAGCATCTTAGTTGAAATGAGCACTAGAGTGTCTCCAGGAAGCAAGTAAGAAAATGAATAATCCATTCTATACTTCAAGAATAGAGTCATTGCGGATGAATTCTTTTAAGACGGATATTAATTAAATTTTGATATGGGATGGATGTTTGAATATGTGATAGCCATGTCTTAGAAAAAAAATTCGATTTTGAACTGCTAATGAAGTTACTAATGGAACAAGCGATGGTTAATCACAAGAGAAGGTAACCATCTTTATGATATCGTATCCGAACATATTAACTATCGAGAAGTGGTTCAAGCGTCCCTCTATATTATACTTTGTAATTCTTATAAGAAAGCAGTTTTTCGTAAATATGGTCAAATCCGAAGAACTAAGTGTTTTCATTCACCAATGTGATTAGTATCGGGGAAACTACCTCCAACATAATCCCTTGATATATGCCTTCACAGGAACAAGACCTGAAATTCTACCTCAACCATGTGATCAAGATGGGAGATAGAAGTCCATCTTTATTCGCCATTGTGAACCATATACTTAAAATGTTTAGTTATTTAAACTTATGATATTAACAGCCATAGTTCGACAATGCAACATGATTGAAAATATTTCTTGCAGAGGTAGGAGTAATTCGCATATGAAAATATGGAATGACTTCCATAATCTATTAATCGAAACTTAGCGGTTGAAATAGTGCTTTCGTAAAGAAAGTAACAACAAAAGTCTTCAAGACGGCTATGATAACGTAGCAGAATTCAAAGTATACTACTTTGCGAAAGAAGATAGTTGATAATAATATTGGAATTATTCAACTATGCTTTGATTTTAATCGAGGTTGAAATTCTAATGACAACCCTACAATTTAGGTCACAAGCACCCTCGTTTGGACATATTTAGATTAAACGGGAAAGGATAAGCTATTCTATTCGCTCATTGCATCTATCGTTGAACTTCTCCATGGCTTGATTGTTAGACTTATCCACTCATGAAGGCGACAAACTTTTCGGATTCGGAGGAAACTTCAAATCTTGCGTATTGCAATAATTGGTTAAACTTTGTGGTCTTCTTCTCGGAACATGTAGTCATTTAACCTTTAGGGTATAAGAGATTATTAATTCTTGCATCTCTCATATAATTCTCTTGCCATTTGCTAACTCCTCTCCGAGTTGTAGAGCGACAATATGCACCCTTTTTGCTTCAGTGCAATTAATACTTCTCAAATATTTCCACGTAGGAGAACTAGCAATGATTGTGGTTGACTCTCCAGTTCCTCCATAGACATCAAACTTCATTGACATGAATGTCTTTAATGTCCTTGTAAAGTTAGACACAATTACTTGAGGTGAAAATGGCATCATTTGCAACTTTATTTGTAGTTTGGCCAGTTCCGATTCTGCTTGCTTCTTTTGGTGGAACAAAAGAGATTTCTTCATGCATTATCTACATTGTCAAACTTCTCGATACTTCTTTTGTCACATCATCAAACCGTATCGGAGTACTAGGGTTCGTCACACGGCAATTTCCTTGCTCTTTCTTTGGAATTTTTTTGAACCATCATTCTTGCTCGAACTTGTATACTATCAGGGGAATTCTATTGTTGGTTCCTTGTAGTTTGACCATTTGAAATAAGAATCAACAAATTATTCCCAAATAATTGTCATTCATTCATGGATAGAGTAGGCACTTAATGCTTTATTGAAATATCTTCAAAAGGTTGGTTTCATAACATAAGCTCATTTAAAGAAGGAAAGACAGCTATAGCAAGGTGCAAACGAACTAGGCAACCTAATAACGGAATCAACGGTTGGAAATAATAACATCGAATATGGCCGAGTTAACTACTTCAAGTGCGACGAATCGGGACACATGTCCACAATTTGTCTTAATAATGAAGCAACCTTATGGCCTATTATGCCTACTGGGGCGATATAGAGAATTTACAATCCATGTCCAAACATCTTGGTTCTAACAAATTCCTTTCTAACTTCATCTCTACATCTATCATCGCATCGACTTATCAAAATGGTGGCGAAGAAAAGTTCATGATGTGGCTTTCACATTCACGATAGCCTTATTATGGTTGGTTTATTCGGTTGACAAACATCAAATATCATGGCACGATCCCATATGTTGACCGAGCAAGTCACTCCTACTTGTGTCAAAATTCTCGACCACTCCTTTAATGCTAGACCATTGTTTGTCCTCTCGCACCTCTCGATAATCTGTTTCGAGATAGGATTAGGTAGAGACATGTTAGATCTTTGGTTGACTAAACCTTCCTCGGTGTCCTCTTTGGAAATTTCTATCTTCCCGTGAGTCACTGGCTTAGTAAGTTTGGAAGCATAAGCATTACCTATAGTTGACATGACTTCTTCTAATTCCCAATGAACACGAACTTAATTTTTATTACAACCATGTTCTGTAAATGGCTAAGGAATGGCCTTAATATAGAATATCCGTAATTCTATATTTCAAGGAAGTTTTGAAATTTAAAAATAAAATTTCATTTTTAACACATTTATATTCTTAAAAAATTTCGAAGGTTTTAGAGTTTCTATTAAAAACTCATTTTTATAAATGACCTTAAATTTAAGGAGAATTTTTAAAGTCGAAAAATATATCTTTCATAGAAAATATGTCCTTATTCTAAACTTTAAAAGGAGAGTTTAAAGATTTTTATTTGAAGAAGTACAACTGCTAACTCGTTTTAAAAGAAGATAAGTTCTTATTATTATCGTTAAAATAAAATATTTAAATCTTAATTTTTTATTTAATTGTAGGGTTAACGAACTTTTTTTTTACAAGAAGGTTCTTAGATGAAAATTAGGTCTTATAAAATTCCGATGAAAAATGGTTTTGAAACTCCCAATAAGGCTTAGTTAGAAAGAAATCTTTTGGTGCTAAGTATACTCATATTAGTTATTTCAACTTATAAGTTTTTTTTTTGCGTAGGTTTGAAACTTTCAATAAAAATAGATATTTAGAAATTTCTTTAAAAGAAATTGTTGCTTGAGTTTTGAAATATTTAAGAATAAATTTCAAATCGAAATTTTCTTTCGGGAAAAGAATTTGAACCTAGGTTTAATCCTTCATATGAAAAAGTTTTAATGAAACTTTTTCAGTTCGAAAACAAAACTTTCGGCTCTGATACCATAATTGTAACACCTCTATTTTACAACAATGGGTATTACTGCCAATGATCTCGGATTTTTTCCGTCCAAAGTCACCCAAGGCTTTAAATTATTTAATTAAACATATTTAAAGAAGAATTAACTAAAAGCGGAATTTTTATTCATTAATAAGAACATTCGTTCATTATAATGGTAGTTGTTTTACACAGGATGTAGCAGCGGATAATAAAGCCCATATTATAAAAGGGTTGAAAAGACGTATTGAAAATACAAGTATTTTTCCCCAAGACAACGCATATGATGATGATTTGCTTGGCTTAAAAATGGAAGAGTTGATGCACCATCTTCTGAATGCTTTGCTCTATGAAAATTCCTTCATTCCTTCAACATTGTCTTGCCTTGACCTTCTATCCTTGCATAACTCTTCTCAAACCTTCCAGCCTTTGTCTTCAAACCTTCGGTGGGAATTTCATAGAGGTTGATATTTTCGCAAAGGGCGAGAAATATCAAGCAAAAATGCAGAAATAGCGGAATTAGTCTAAGGAGAATAAGCAAGTGAGAATGAAAATTCTCAAGGTAGGTTATTAATATCATCACTTTATCAATAAGATAACGGAGAAGATTTATTTGAAAGTAACAACATCTTTTGTGGAGCTTATAAGAACGAAAAATATTTTATCAGTAAATTATTATCGAGATAAACTATTTTACGAGAAGAAGGATACTACGAGATTGTAGTTCCTTTTTAGAGTACAAGTATTGTTGGGAACGTTTTATTACATATCAAGTTTACAAAAGCATCTCATACCCTTATCGGACCTTAACCAACCTCGTCATATTCGGAGCTCCAAATCGGGGAGGTGGTCTGAAGGCGCTTAACTACCAAGCCCACCTAGACAAGCCCAAATAAGCATTCAGATTGGAAGTATAATCCTCAAAGAGCCGAGAGCCGGGTTGGTCTTCCAAGTTGTACTAATCCAACCCGGGTCATTTTAATTTTTTTGCACTAGTACTTATCCTTCTTACGTGTAAAAACGTTTATGTAATTTATGATTTTTAGGGGGGGGGGGCTATGAAAGAGCCCACAAATGGAACGGAGTTCCAACACCTAGCTATCGCCCTTGTCGGGACTAACCGGAAACGAGCAGGAGGTGCAGAATGCAATAAATGCAAAGGGGGGGGGGGGATCGTCGTGTTGCTTACAAGTGAAAATGCTAACTCTACAAGCCATCCCAAGGCTCATCCACCAACCCCCTACATGGATTGGGTCAACTTTTCTACGTGGAATATCTGAGGGTGTAATACACACCCCAAACATAGTGTAATAAAGGATCTTGTTAGAGATCATAGAATCTGTTTTCTTAGGCCTTTTAGAGACAAGAATTCATAACAGCAATCTTCGTTCCATATCTCTTTAACTTTTTGCATGGATGGGGTTAGCACATTAACGGGAATTATTCTAACTATTGTCGAGTCTGGATTTTGTGGGATCCTACCAGCATTAATATTCAGATCTTGGAAACTTCAGCTCAACTTGTACATTGCCTGGCTGAGTGACGCCCTCTTTTTTAACATTGTCAAGGAAATTTGGGCCACTAACCTGTCGAGAAACCGCATGTTCATGTTTGCTCAGAAGCTTAAATTGCTCAAATGACACCTCCATAGCCTGAATTGTAGCAGCTACATTGACATTGAAGGCGACCTTCATAGGCTCCAAGATAACCTCGCTTCGGTGCAATGTGACCTCTCTCTTAGCCCACTCTGCCACCAGCTCACCATGGTTGAAAAAGAACTCCTCGCCAAGATCAAAGATGCTTAGAAGAAGGTTCACATTGACTTTGCAGAAAGAGCTAAGTCAAAATGGGTCAACCTCGGCGATGAGAGCTCCAAATTTTTCCACTCTACAATCAAACAAAAAAGAAATGCGGCTAACGTTCTGCCCTAGTTGATGACCAAGGAGTTTCGATCATGGATAGTCATCAGATTGAGTGCACTATTGTACACTTTTACAAAGAGCTCTTGGGGGCTAATTAACTCCCCCCCTCCCCCCCCCCCCCCACATTACCAACTTTTTGACTATGATGCTTGCAACTTGGGTCCCAAACTCAGCCCATTTGAGGAGGAGTTCCTCCTCGTTGTTGTCACCCCCGGTGAAACCCGTACGACACTCTTCTCCATAGCTAACGACAAAGCCCCAAGCCCAGATGGTTACAACATCACCTTCTTTAAAAGAACTTGGAATATGATCATCAACGATGTTTTCTCTGCGATTCAGGACTTCTTCAGAACAGGCCGTATCCTTAGGCAACTCAACAACATTGTCATCCACCTCCTTCCTAAGGTTACATCCCCGTCTAGCCTCAATGATTACCGACCTATTTCTTGCTGCAACACTTTCTACAAGATCATTTCTAAGGTCCTCGTTGCACGTCTTAGGGAGGTCTTGGGAAAGGTCGTCGATGTGAAACAAGGGGCTTTTCTGATAGGCCGGGGCTTTTGGAGCAATATTCTGGTTTGCTAGGATATTGTGAAGCATTATGGCAGAGCACACACTGCACCAAGTTGCGCAGTTAAAGTTGCCCTCAGAAAAGCTTATGGCACCCTCCAATGGAAATTTCTCTGACATGCCATGGCTAACTTGGGCTTTCCGGATAAATTCATATGCTAGATTAAAGAGCGCACGATCACGCCGTCTTTCTCTATTTGTATCAACGGTGGGCTGTTTGATTTTTTCCAGAGCAAGGGTATCCTTCGGTAGGGGGACCCCATGACTCCCTATTTGTTCATCGTAGCCATGGAATATTTCAATAGGTTGCTTTATAAGATGATCGCCACTACCGGGCTCAACTTCCATCCTAGATGCCGCAAGCTCCAACTTTGCCACCTTGCTTTCGCAGACGATCTTTTCCTTATGTGCAAAGCTACACCATCCTCCGTCTCCGCACTTAAAGATACACTTGTCTCCTTCTTCGAGAACGATGGTCTCCATGCTAATCTTGACAAATCCCGAGTCTTCCTTGCTGGAATTGACAAAGCCACGAGGCAATACATGCTGCACATTCTCGGCCTTGAAGAGGGACGCCTCCCAATCTCCTATCTAGGGGTCTCTCTTCATTCCTGAAATTTGAGGGTCCACGACTATGAATGTTTTTTGGAAAAAATTAGAGGTCGGGTGAACAGCTAGGCTGCAAAATCTCTGTCATACTCGGGTCGTTTGCAATTGATCAAATCGATCCTATGGGGCATTACCAATTACTGGACAAAGGTGTTCTCCTTCCCAAAGGCGATCATTAAAGAAATCAACAAAATTATGAGGAGTTTCCTGTGGGGCGGCTCAAGTGATTTAAAGAGGTGCCTCGTGGCAAGGCGAGAAGTGAGGAGGCCAAGAGATGAAGGCAGGTTGGGCATTAAAGAAGTCCTCACCTGGAATCGAGCCCAAATGGTTGCTCATGTCCACGGCATTGTCAACCATAAGGACAACATCTGGGTTAAGTGGGCAAATACAACAATCATCTGGGGGCGAAATTTTTGGGAGCTTGATGCTAAGCAGGGCAATAGCGGGGCATGGAGGATGACCCTTAATATAAGGGACCACATTTGTAGAGTTAGGGAGTCGACACACCAGCTCAATGGGCCGAAATCTAGTACCAGGGGTCTTCAAATGATAGAGCAAATTTCTTCTACAATTGGTGGATGCATCAAGTAACACCTCCTCATGGGGCGATCTGATCTGGACCCGAAGCTGCATTCCAAGACACTCTTTCATCACTGGGATAGCGGGGAAAGGCAGGGCCCCCACCCGGAGTCGTTTGAGCGAGATGGCCATGACCATTGAGGACTCGTGCCCACTATGCAATGCAGGCACCGAAACATTCGAGCACAGATGGTTCGGCTGCCCATTTTCAAGCCTGGTCATCTCTTACACAATGAGATGGGTGGGCGTCGAAACCAATCTCAGTCACCTCCCTTAGCTTCTTGGCTTCACTGGTTCAGTTGCAACAGCCATAAGTAGAACAAGACTGTCTTGAAGGTCAAAATTGTTGTTTTCACCGCAGCCGTGTACCACATCTGGATGGCTAGAAACCTGAGATGTTTCCAAGGCGAGCATGTTAGAGCCGTTGACTGCACCATTAGAGCAATCAACGACGTGAAAACCCGCCTCAAGGGAAAGTTAATTATCACCAAATTAAAAGACCACACAGTTGGAGCTTGGCTCTTTTTTTTTGGGCATAGCCTAACTTTAGCTGGCTGTAATTTGGTGTCTTTTAAAATCGGTGCTGAACTCTTTCGACTTCTGTCAACTTTTTTGTTTAGGATTTCGTCTGTAAATCCCCCCTTTTTGGAAATACAATCACACTTACCTTTTCCAAAAAAAAAAAAAAACAATCCAAAACTAATTAAGCATTGGATGCACTTACATGACAGATAAATTCAACTTTTACATACGGTTCTTAGGTTTGATTACATCTTTAATAGCATTTCGTTCTTGGAACATGCTTATTAAACTGCTTTCTTTCAAAGCTTAATTTGCACGTACTTTGCATACTAGATATCTTGAAGCATCATTTCGAATCTATTCATGGCAGATCCAGGCAAGGCCACAAGCATACTAGTACTCATCTCCCTCTCGCCCCCATTCGCAAGGATCATGATCACTTCCTTCCCGGGATACCTAACGGGCCCCGAATGAAGCGGGTCACCCCACCCGAAATCCGTCTGGTAAAAGGACAGCCTAGCCCACGTGGTCACGAGCAAGACCGACCTCATCGACGGCCGTGCCCTAGTGACCTCGTAGCAGTCGATGGCCGACCTCATGAACCCGTCCGTCACCCCCTCGATCGCCCGTCGCACGTGCCCGACCGCGTGCGACAACGGCCTCGTTGCCAGCTCGCCCACGCTGCACTCGCACGCCGTCATGACGATGGCGTTCCCGAAGTAGCCTTCAGGCAACGGAGGCCTGAACCTAGGCCGCCCGTCCACCGGGAACACAAGCTTGCACGGCTCGTCGTCGCCGCCGTGCCCGGTTCGGAGCGCCATGGTCCGGGCCCGCCACGCGAAGGCCGTTAGGACCTCGAATGAGGTGCATCGGTCGAGGAACCCGTCTGCCACGGCCTTGTACTTGAGCCGCTCGATGCTCTTGGCATCGAGCACGAACGTCTTGTGTTCGACTTCCTCCTCTTCTTCGACTTGTTCTTGTTCATGAATATACGATCGGGGAGGCATTTCTTGGAATTCGGGGTGCCGGAACTCGATCCGCGGAGGTGATCGGGATTGGAGGAGGGTTCGGTCAAGGAACGGCGGCCTCTTTAGGGGCAAGCCTCGGGCCATCTCGCCCCACGCCTTCACGAAGGCAGTGGCGCCTACGCCGTCTAAGAGTGCGTGGTTCAGGGTCAGTCCCAGAATGAACCCTCCGCATTTCAACTTCGTTACCTGCAAACAAAATCACTAAAAATTAACTACAGCCGCATGTCACAATTAATTAAGACAAATATATATCCCTACATGTAATTATATTATGTTTAAAAAGCTTATATTATAATTAAAGCTTTACTTATTCAAAATTGTTGTACTGTAGGATTCATTTATAAGTGCACGACAATTATGATATATGACGACCATATGTATATAATGGTTCGAGCACTATTTGTATTTAAATCTCAAAGAAATAGCTCCGGCCATCATTAAAAAAAAAAAAAAGGAAAAAAGAGAGAGATAACATCAATAAAACGTACAATTCTAGTGATGTGATCATATCTAGGGAACTAATCATACCCATTAATTCGAGTTTATTAATTACCTGGGCCATGACAAGTGGTACGTCAAGAACACTCTTAGGCTTATCAAGGTAAAAATCATACACCAACATCCCACGGATCGTAGGGTCAGGGTTCACCAAATGCGGGGCGATCTCCTCCATCCTACAATCGGCCACAGCCTCCACGAAAACCGCCCCATCACCGGTGCACTCGACAACAAGCTTCCCCTCGGATCCGGCCCTAAGCCGACCGGCCAAGGGATAGTAGTGGACAAGCACCTTAGACAAGGACTCCTTCATGACCCGGCCGGCTTCCTCGTTGCCCTTTTCCATGGACTTGAAGCAATAGATGGTGGAAACCACCATCCCTATGTTCTCCTCTAGGCTGACCAACAAGTACCGTCTGTCCTCGGGATCGTTCATGTCGAGGGCTCGCCCGTTTGGGTTGAGTCGAATCTTGTTTTGGTCAAGGTTCGAGAGAAAGTACACACCCTTTGGAGTCTCCTCCTCTGGAACCACCATGATTGGATCGGATTTTTCGACCAGGAGCTCAAACTCTACATTTACAAAGTCTTTCATTTTAATTTGTGTGGGTTTGGACTTGGAGAAGACAAGGAAGGAAGTAATTTAAGAGTATGAGACAAGCAAGAATCGTTGGATCAGAGGAGAAACTATATAGACGGATTAGGTGGCCGGAGGTTTTTGGTCAAATTGTAGAGTCGCCTAATCGTTGTTAAAGAAGCACTAAAATGTTGCTGTTTTCGGATTTAGAAACCCCACAACAAAGAAGGCTGCACCTACGCAATTCTATGATGGGATATTGGGCTCCATCGGTCACTCATTACTGATCAACAAGTTGCAAAAGGAGTTGGCGGACTCAAAACGTGCAACTTATTTTAGATATTTTAGAAACAACAAATAATTGTACTTTTTTCATTTGTTCGCATATTTTTTTTATACCACCGCGGTAGGTAATCTGGATTAAAAAAACCTTAAACACTTTAGTGGGTACTAATAGTGTGATTGCTAAGTAACACAAACTTTGAAGATTCCTAAGTAACACAAACGTTGAAGGCATTGCCGCCAGGGAGGTGTATGGAAAGACAGGATAGAATAATGCCTTGTTTGGTAACGAACCATTAATTAACTTTAAAGTCTTGTCCAATTTACTTGATTTGTTACTATAATATATAATATCCCATCGATTATTCATATTAATATAGGACAGACAGGTAGGTAGGCAATCATGCATAAACCCAGAAAGATACGGACTAAAATTCCAATACGTTTTTCGTCATTGGAAAAAATTACTGAGTGTGACTGATCAAGTTCGATAATATGCATGATCATAAATTGATGTCATATATTTAACCCTTAATTATATTTCGTTGATATATATATATATATATATATATATATATATATATATATATATATATATATATATATATATATATATATATATATATATATATATATATATATATATATATAGGGGAGCGCTCCGGTACAATACGTTTTATGGTGCAATGTGTGGTTACATATTGTGCGTTGGATTAACCCAAATCAAAGGTTAATATTAAAGGGTGAGAAGTAGAAAAATAGGGGGAATGTACAAGATGATTTTCACGTGTAGTTTAAAAAGGAAGATTGCTTAAATTTAGGGGGAAAGAATAATAAATAGTTTGAAAAATTAAGAACAGAATCTTAGAAAATCTTGTAAACCCCACGATTTTTATATATGGCAGTTGCATAATTTTAGGGATTGATAAGAATGATAGAAAATTTAAATAATCGAATTTACAAATAAAAAAACTTTGCAGAATCATTGAATATCTATTAGTCGACGTTTGAAAAACTCAATATGATTGTTTGAATAATTATAGAATCGTATAATTTTATAGTCGATGTTTGAATAACTCGGTTTGATTGTTTGAAAAACTCAATATGATTGTTTGAATAATTACAAAATCGTATAATATTTATATCTGATGTTTGAATAACTCAGTTTGATTGTTTGAATAACTCATTTTGATTGATTGAATAATTATAGAATCATAAAATATTTATAATCGAGGTTTGAATAACTCAATATATTTGTTTGAATAATTGTAGGATTGAACATGTTTTAACATTTGCATTATTTAGGTTGAATAAGTATTCGTCTTACCATGAATAACTAAATAAAGGTAGTTGAAAAACAACATTGTTCATCCTGAATAACTAAACTTATTCAATGGTTTTCACTAGTTTTATTAGAATGTATTGACATAAATAATGTATACTATTGAATAACAATTACAGACAATTCTTAACATTATGAAAAATATGTGATTCTTTGTATTTTATGCTATCAATAATCATTACACTGCTTTTGAAATAACAATTACAATGCTTATGAATTACATTTTTTTGTGGACCGAGGTCAAATACATCAACATTATCATCATTTGGAACATGTTTCCTGGTGCGAAGTCTTTTCAATAAGACCTTGGTACGCTTTGACTTTTCTCCAATGTCCAATTGTTGGTCATTACCACCTGTTCCATTTGAAAACTCGGTTAAACACAAATGATATCAGTGTTGCAAAAACATACCATCTATTGTGAAAAAGTATATTGTAAGACTTGAAAAACAATTGCAAAACTGTCATACACATATCAGTGTTGCAAAACCATACTATCCATATTGAAAAACACTCGTTTCATATGCTTATCTAGTTAATCTTTACTATTGAAAAACCATAGTATTTATTGTGAATAATATTGATCATTATCTCCTGTCGGCCATACGAAAAACAAAATATGTATATACGAAAAACAAAATACGTATATATGAATAACAAAGACCCTAAACAAAGTGAAAATCGTATTTAACCAATTCAATATAGTCTACCCAACAAAAACCCCAAATTCAAACCAATTCTATCGCCTACTAAAACATAGCTTCTACTTTCTTCATTCTTAACCTAATAACGCAAATTTCTGCTAGAATTGACTCAGTTTTTCGATAAATCTACTCGTATTTGAATGTTCACTTACCAATTTAGTGAAAGTCGATGATGGTTGTTGTTGTTTTCGCCGACGTCCTTCAACGATTTGGGAGAGTTCGTCATCTTCAAAGGAGGTAATTTAGTGTAAATAGTTAGGAGAAATAAGGAGTGTTGGATGTAGGGAGATGAATGGTACTGATTTAATAGGATTAATGATTTAAAAGAAAAAATAAATAATAAAAGCATATCCCATAGATTACGATAGTTACTAAAATTATACCTTTTTTATCTTTTTTATTGCCGTAAAGTTTAAAGTAGCGTACATTTGCATCGTATTATAAGTTGTTCATCAATTAACGTAGAGTTGTTCATTACAATAAGGAAATTGTTCATTAAAAAAATCTTCGTACGTTGAACTAATTTGTTCCTTGTTCACTATATTATGTTGAGTTCTTGTTCATCAATTAATATAGAGTTGTTCATTACAATAAAGAAATTGTTCATTAAAAAAATTTACATACATAGAACTAATTTGTTCGTTGTTCACGATATTAGGGTTGAGTTATTGTTCATCAATTAATAAAGAATTGTTCAATAAAATAAATAAGTTGTTCATTGAAAAAAAATTCGTAAATATATCTTATTATTTGTTCCGTGTTCAATATATTACCCTAGTTGTTCTTCTGATTATATCTAATTGTTCATTCATAAGTAAGTAGTTGTTCATTTTTTTTTATTAATAGGTGTTAGATTGTAGTTGTTCATTCGAGAACAAGTGGTTGTTCATTTGTGATATATTAGTTGTTCAATATGTACTATAGGAGAGAGAGTTTTTTTCATCAACGCTTATATAGAAGCGATGAAAACTATAAGAGAGATAAATTACACAAAACTTCATGCAATTACGCAAATTGATTTTTTGCTTATATTAGATTAATTATTTTCCAAAATTAAATCAACCATTATCCCTAGAATTAAGCTCCATTTTTTTTGATTTTTTAAAAGTTATTTATTATTTCAAATCTACACCATTAATTATATAAGATCTGACGCTTCTAATAGCTCCTCACTATTTACAATAAGAAGGCTCTTTACTTGAACTCGACCCTATATATATATATGTTCATTGTTAGGTATTAATTGTTCATTGTTGTAGTTGTTCAACGGTAAAGAGACGTAATTATTTAATATGATAATACTTGTACATGATAAATATCTTACTTGTTCATTTGCAATCTCTTATTGTTCAATATGTATTAGACGATGGGGAAGTTTAGCATCAACGCTTATATAGATGCGGGAGATACTATAGGAGAGAGAAAATTAGATATGGATATATTTATTTGTTTTTATTTTAATTCAAAAAAATCTTATCCATTAATTTTTTTAAATCCAAAGGCTGAAGATCCTCCTAATTATTTACGGTAAAAGTCCTCCTCACCTGATCTCATTCATATATATATACACGATTAAACCCTCAATTTAACCCTTAATTAAGGGTTTAATAGTGTATATATATATTATATTTCGTTGTAAGGGCTTAACTATAACATCTAAAGCATAATTAAGATTTTAAGTTTCATACTTGTGAAGGTGAGGAATCGAACAGTAATCACAGGGAACCATGGAAGAGATTAAGTTTTATCTCTACTTTTTTTTTTGAAAAAAAGTAAGAATTTGGATACCAAACAGACTAGGTAAACTGAGAGGCTGTAAGAATACGACAGCTGAAAAACGGCTAAGAGAGTCAAAGCAAGCAAGATAATCTATGAAAAGTGCAAATGTCGGAAAAATAAGAGCAAGAAGAGTTTGAGATCGGGGTGAGTAAAGCACTAAAAGATATAGCGCCGCGGGCAGCAAGTCGACCCCTTCTGGGCGTGCGAAATGGACTCCTGACGTTCCTTCCACGGAGATGAAGGATCTTCAAAAGCCCCAAAACACCAAGCGACCTTGCTCAATACAACTCGATCCAATATCAAACTCAGCTCCAACTCCTCGGAAAAAGTACATGAAATAAGCCTCCAGCTATCCTGCGATAAAAGATGTCAAACTTGCATCACAAGTAAAACGTAATAGTTTTACTTGCAACGTAAGTAGACACAAACTTGCTCCTAAAAAAATACTTGTCACACAAGTAAAAAAAATCCACTGCCAAAGATTCCAAATTTTTATTTATTATTATTATTATTATTATTATTATTATTATTATTATTATTATTATTATTATTATTATTATTATTTAATTTATATAAAAATAAATTAAAATCCCCAACCTTGCTACCCAAGCACACAATTATTTTTCCTTTTGTTTTTTTCCCTTTATTCCTTTTCTTTTTTTCCCCTCTATGTGATGCCCAAGCAGTAAATTTCTTTTTTCTTTTTTCTTGTTTTGTTTTCCATTTTTCCTTCAAAGATACAACAAACATGCTACACCGATGGATGAGGCCCGAACGAACACGCCTGCGTAGTCGACGGAGGAGGGCGGGCCAATCGAGCCGTCGGAGAATCGAACACTTGGTGGGAGGGTTGATCTCAGAAAAATCAACAAAGCAAACACGCGTCCGCTGTTGCACAATAAAATCGATCGGAGTCGAAACCAGAGGTCGGGAAGACAGATTCCACAACAATGATCGGAGTCAAAACTAGAGGTCGAAGATATGTACAAGGCAGAGAGTGTCTTCTCGGCGATGCCGTCATGGCGGGTTGCTTCTCAACAAGGGGCCTTCTCGGCTATTTTTTCTAAAGAGAAAGGGGTCGAGGGTTTACATTACGCCAATTAAGGTATTAGTCTTGATTGTTGTCCCTCGAAACCATAGTTGGTTTCAATTGATGTTCTTGTTGTCCCTCAAAATCATAGTTGGTTTCAATTGATGTTTGAGTGAGGAGGCAGAGAAAGAGGCCTATTGATTTTATTGTTAGGGTTCTGATTTGGGGATTAATTTTTGTGTTTGGGTACTGTTCAAAGTGTTGGATGAAGGGGAAAGAAAGCGAGGGGCTCCGTTAACGTACAACAAGCTTTGATTTTATTTTAGCTTTATCACTAATTTGTTTTCAAAGTGGGTTAACCCAAAAGGAAAGGGAAAAGAACAATATATACAAGCTACCACTAACTACTCTAGCCTAACTAGAGTGAACAAAAGCTAACTATGGTTCTAACAAACTAAGAAAACGAGTTAGAGTGTCTAGCTAGCTACAAGGGGTAAAATGGTACAATTGGCAACTAATAACAAAATGCTCATAGCCCCCCTCCCCCCAGAACAAGTCGTAGCTTGGACACTAAGTATTTGTGTTGTTGTGCTCAAAGGGCCTTGGTAAAAATGTTTGTCAATTGTTGAGAGGATGAAACATAGTGGTGGCAATGAATTGTTCTTGCACTTTGTCCCGTACATAGTGGCAACCAATATTTAGGTGCTTGGTCCTCTCGTGGAAAATGGAGTTGGCGGCAATGTGTTGGGCCGCATTATTGTCACAGTGTAGGAGAATGGGCTTGGGGAATGAGATGTGTAGATCCTAGAATATACCATCAAGCCATACTAGGTCATTGGATGTAGTAGACATAGCCTTGTATTCTGACTCTGCTAAGCTCTTGAAAACTGTCTTTTGATTTTTGGTTTTCCATGACATGAGAGATTTGCCTTAAAAAATGCAATAGCCTATAAACGGTCTGCCACTAAAACTGCAACTTCCCCAATCTGCATGGTATAACATGTGAGTTGCAGTTCTATTGATGTTGGGTAAAATAAACCCAAGTCAAGTGTACCTCTTAAGTACTTAATAGCATGTTTACCAACTACCAAGTGTGGCTCAAAAAAGGGACACTCAGAAATTGACTCAAGTGTTGTGTTGCATAGGAGATATCTGGATGAGTCATGTTGAGGTAAAGTAATTTGCCAACCAGCCATCTGTAAATCTCTAGATAAGGTAGTTAATCTCCTTCATCTATGGAGAGTTTTGTGGCATTGCTGATGGGTAACAACGTTGGTTTGCAATTGAATAGACTAGTGCTCTTCAATAAATCAACAGTGTACTTTCCCTGATTCATAAGGGTGCCCTCAATGGAACGAGCTACCTCAATACCTAAGAAGTACCTGATTTATCCTAGGTCTTTTATAGTGAAGGCCGAGTGAAGAGCTTGTTTAGTAGCTTCAATTTCCGAGATAGAATTCCCAAACATCAAGAGATCATCAACATGTACCAATGCCACAATAATGGAATGAGAATTGAACTTGATAAACATGGAATAATCGATTTTGGATTGAGTGAATCCAAAAGACAACAAGAGCTTAGTTAGTTCAACATCCCACTATCTTGAAGCTTGCTTTAATCCATAAATGGACTTCCTTAATTTGCAAACTTGGCCAGGAAGTGCTTTAGAATACCCTTGTGGGGGTTGCATATAAACTTCCTCTTCCATGTATGCATGCATAAATGCATTATTAATATCAAGTTATTTAATCATCCAATTATTGGTAGTAACAACAACAAGCAAGGTCCTGACTGAGGCAAATTTGGCTACTGGTGAGAAAGTGTGCTTAAAATCCTTCCCTTCAATTTGAGTGTACCCCTTTGCCGCTAATCTAGTTTTATATCATTCCATTGACCCATTTGGCCTCAACTTAACCTTCTAGACCCACTTGCTTCCTATGGATCTTTTCCTTCACAAAAGGTCAACAAGTTCCCAAGTTTTGTTATTCTCTAGAGCATGCAATTCAAAATACACTTGGGAGTAAGAAGAAGGCTCAACAACTTGCATCACATTGGCCAAAGTAAATAAATAATCAATTGAGTATTTTGGATTGATAACAAGTGCATGTGAAGAATCAATTTTTTTTTATTGAGATGTCAACTTCACATTTAAATATGTTAACCATATGGTTAATAATTCTTAAAAAGTTATAATTGTTAAAATTTAATTAAGAACATTTTGATTGGTTGAACACTTGAACCACACATATATAATTAATTTATAAATGTCAATGAGTTTTTTATTTCATAAAAATACAGGCAAAAGTTTTACAGCATCATCATCACTGAAAATTTTTGAACAAATGAAAGGGTTCTATTAATTAAGAATGTAAGAAGAGAAAATTACACAAAGTTGGATGGGAGCCTAGCAACAAATGAAAGGGTTCTATTAATTTAATTCATAATATCAATAATTATTATTTTTTATTTAAAAATATTTATTTAAAAGTTCTTACATTAAGTATTTATTTGATTATTTGTCATGAATGATTGATTTATTTGAAAAAAAATTATTATTAATATTTTTTAAGCAAAATCTGTACAAGGTATGAGAATGCATACTAGTATATATTTGTGAGCGGGTAAAATTAATTACCTTATTATTTTCACTACTATTAGCCAAAAAGATATTTTTATTTATTATACTGTATTTTTCTTTTAATAAGGTTTTTATTGTTGTAAGATATTTTTTTTAATATAAATTAAATATGTTAATTATTCGTTATGATGGATGATGAAACCCGAAACAAACTAGCGCTAGAAGACAAGAAATGAGATTACTTTTATTCGAACGTGCAAACACTTGCTTTTTATTTATACTTTTGAAACGAGGTTACAGACTGCGAAATTATAAATAGCGAGACTATAAACAATAGATCATGCCCTAGATCCCTTTTTAGAGGATTCGAGATCTCGATCTAACAGGGTTCGAGATCTCCTAGTTACAACGAAGTTTTATCACCCACAGACTATTAGCGAGCTCTAGTAGCGAGGTCGAGGAGCTGATGCAGCATGTGATGATTGTAGCCTGCGAGGTGATATAGCGAGATCTTTGATTGGGACGAAGACTCTTTGGGTGACTTGAAGTCTTTTTGTGGACCTTCACTTGGCTGTAGCGCGGTCTTTAACGATGAATCAATCACGTTGATCTTCAACGAGCAAAATAGTTCTTGAGTTCAAGATGTTTTTCGACCCCTTGCTACCTACGAGGTTCTCCTCTATTTATAGAGGTTTGAGGAATCTGGTTTTGATGTTTGCTCGATGGGGGACGCCCGAGGTCAAGCTCTTTGATTGGTCAAGAGTGAGGCAGTTGATTATTGGTCGTTAGAGCGGCGGTCGCTAAGTGGTTAGATGGGGCGGGGGTGTCAGCTTTTGAGCAACGAGGTTTTAGACCTTGTTGCCGAGATCTTGAGGCCTCACAAAGGTATGGATTTGTCGTTTTTTGAGATGGGTATGGCATTGGGCCATGGGTTTAATCTCGGGAACCTCGCCGAACCCCGTTATTCCTCATACCCCGCTCCCACTTCCTATTCCGCTATTTTGCGCACCATCACAACCCCATGGCCTTGGGGTCTCGTCCCGAGGACCGCAGGTCATATATGCGTGACGTCCGGTTCCCCGTACCCATGGTGCGAGGTCTTAGTTTCAGGGTTACGGGTGGCGAGGTTAGAGGTTTGGTGATTTCTTTTGCGAGGTTCTCTTTTGCGAGGATCTCCTTTGCGAGGTTCTCTTTTGCGAGCATCTCCTTTGCGAGGTTCTCTTTTGCGAGGATATCTTTTGCGAGGCCGAACACTTGGGTTTTTCTCCAATTTATGTGTTTGACAATTCCTGGGCCTGTTCTCTCTTATTTCATTAATGGTCTTCCTGAAAGATATTAGGCCCATTAAGCTTTTTCCGATCCGGGTAACCTTTTGCGTTCCTTCCTTCTTCATTTCTCATCTTCTTCTCCAAGCGTTCTTCACTTTCTCTCTCTTTCGTTTTTGCGATTTCCGGCGAGCAGACGAAGCGACTTCAACGGTTTTCAGGCCCACAACTGCCTACTTCACACCAACTTCCGACAAGTAAGTTCTCGATTCTCTCTTGTGTATGTTTTCGGCGCTTTTTCCTTTAATCGTTTCGTGCCCTAGCGGGCGGCGGTGGTTCTCTAGCGTTTCGCGACGGTGTCACGACGGCAAAACAGAGGGGGCGAGGGCGGCATTGGTGGTTTGGCGATGTTCTTGAGTCTTTCGGCGCGTCAGCCGACGGTTGAGTTCCTTCGCCGCCCCCATTTTCGAATTTTGAATTTCTTGGAAAGTCAAATGTCGGTCAGTGGAAAGACAAATGGTTCCTGGTCCGGGACCCCACTGGGAGGTATCTTAACTTCCCCTCCGCCCTAGACAACTTTGTTTGTCCCAAGGGGACGCAAAACTTCACCGAGCTCAATGCTCGGTTCACACCGGTGTGCCAGGCACCGTACTGGGAGTACCTGGCTCAGGGCAGGCTTGAGAGGGCCGGTCCGAGTCTCACCCCTCCACCCCGCGAGGGCGAAGAGGGTACTTATCTTTTTCCCTTGCTCTTGCGTTGCTTATTATTCTATTTTTTGACTTGGGCTACGCATAACAGCCCCGAACCTCACTTAGGTAGTGATGATCACGAGCCTCCCTCGCATCACACAGCTTTGATTGTTTGCGATGATCATGAGCCTCGCTCGGATCACGCATTCTATGATTGCTTGCGATGATCTCCCTCATATTATTTTTATCTAACTTGCTTTTTATTTTCTTGCAGTGGATCTCTTCAATGCTCTAGCCTCGAGGGCGCAGGGAAAGAAACACGCAGCCCCCATCGCGCAGACCTCTCGGGCCCCGAAGGGCCCTGTGGTAAAGGCGCCAACCTCTTCTTCCAAGCCGCCAACCTCGCTTCCGAAGGCGACGGCCCCTGCGAAAGTCACAGGGGTTAAGATTGTTGAGGGGGGGGGCAGCCAAGGGAGACGCTACCAGAGCGTCCTCCCATGATCCTCGAGGATCCAACGACGGGGTTGGGTCCAAACGAAAGGATGCGGAGGCGTCGCCCCGCAAAGAAAAGAGGAAGAAGCGCAAGGGGGATGGCCAACACGGTTCCTCGTGGAAGGAGACCGTCCCGAGCCCCAACCTCGCTTTCGGGCTCTTTCCTCCACCTGTCCTCCTGCCGAGAAGTTCCACTGCCCCGAGCTGTCCCGGGGCGCACTCAGAAATTGGAACAAGGACGACTGGAAAGAGGAGATTGTGTGGGTGAACAATCTCTCTGAGGTAGCCCTCAATGACGAGGCCCTCCGCTACTCAATGATGGTATGTCTTGCTTCTTTTTTGCAAGCTTTTCTCGCTAGTTTCATGCTTGGTCCCCCTGATGTACTTTTGATTTTTCAGCACAACTTCTTCGAGAACTACAACTGTAGTCGCATCAACCTCCTCCATAAGAATATGGATAAGATGGAGGCGGAGCTCAAGGCTCGCACAGAGGAGTGTGCAAAGAAGGAGAAGGAGCTTGCAGAAGTTGTGATGTGGACTCGGGATGCGGAGATCGCGGTGGTGGACGAGGTCAAGGCAGCAGCCAAGGCCAAGGATGGGGAGGCAAAGGAAAATGAGGGGGAGGCGAAGGCCAAGGAGGAGGAGGCAAAGGCAAATGCCCTGGTTGGGGACCTTCGGGCCGAGATCAAGGAGCTCCGGACCAAACTTTCCGCGGTGCACAACTTTGTTAGGGAGAAGGAGTCGAAGCTATGGAAAGTCGAGGAGGAAAACAGCAGCCTTCACCACCGCATCAAAGAACTTAACGAAGAGGTGGAGGCTGCGGGGCCCAACTATGTGAATTCCGCCGAGTACAAGGAACAACTGCTAAGCAGTGTTGACGGGATGTACCGGGGGCCGTTCGCGTAGGGGTAAGATAGGCGGTGGCGAAATATCAGCAGATCGACCCTCGAATCACCTTTTTTATCCCCAATTATGGGCTGACGATGGGGGAAGAAACCGGGGAAGAGCTCGAGGGAGACTGCGAGTTCTTTCTCGATAACGAGGGCGGGGATGCACCAAGCGAAAGCACCGAGGTGCCTGAAGCAGGCCCCTCAGCCCAGGGATTAGACCTCGCTCTTGGTGATCCCAACCCCGCACAGAATACGCCGGCCTCCGACCTCGAAGTGATCATCGCCTCGTCCATTCTCCAAGTTTCCATGGACCCTACCGCCGACATCCAGAAGGAGTGAAGGGTGCTTGTCCTTGTAATTTTGTTTTTGTTTTAAGTACTTGGTGGCCCCGCTAGGGTCTGTAATTATGATATTTTGGCCTTCGCGACCTTATTTTATGCAATTTTTTCTTCTTTTGCTTGTGGTTTTGTTGTGTGTTTTCCAAGGGCTCACCATATCCTGATCCAACCGCATGGCCCGAGTGCCACAAGACTTGCGGACTACTCGGGCCACATCGGGTCACTTATTGTGTAACTGCGCCGCGATCCCGAGCCTCGCTCGGATCACGCATGATGGATTCTATGTAGTGATCTCGAGCCTCGCTCGGATCACACATGATGGATTCCATGCAGTGATCCCAAGCCTCGCTCGGATCACGCATGATGGATTCTATGCAGTGATCCCGAGCCTCGCACGGATCACACATGATGGATTCCATACAGTGATCCCGAGCCTCGCTCGGATCACGCATGATGGATTCTATCCAGTGATCCCGAGCCTCGCTTGGATCACGCATGATGGATTCGATTATCTCCGACCCCAAGCGGGAAGCGAGGGGTGGATTTGAGGGAAGCAAGGGGTGGATTTGATCATAAAATCGAGAATCTCCAACCCCAAACGGGAAGCGAGGGGTGGAATTGATCATAAAATCGAGAATCTCCAACCCCAAGCGGGAAGGGAGGGGATGAATTGAACATATAAAAATCGTTAATCTCCAACTCCAAGCGGGAAGCGAGGGCTGGAATTGAACACTTAAAATCGAAAATCTCCAACCCCAAGCGGGAAGCGAGGGGTGGAATTGAACACTTAAAATCGAGAATCTCCAACCTCAAGCGGGAAGCGAGGGGTGGAATTGAACACTTCAAATCGAGAATCTCCAGCCCCAAGCGGGAAACGAGGGGTGGAATTTTGCAGACTGTGCCTTTGCAACGAGGTTTTCACATTTGAGACAATATTTGGAAATTATTGCGTAACCCTTTATTCAAAATTTTTTGGAAATGGCAAGAGCGCAGAATTTTACATGTAATATCTTTTGAGCCGAGCGATATTCCATGTCTTGCTTAGAGTGCGCCCCTCGCTATCTTTGAGTTTGAAAGCCCCGGGTGCGATTTCTTCTTCGAGGAGGTATGGACCCTCCCAATTTGGATCCAGTTTGCCACCCTCGGTACGCCTTAAAACGAGACAACTTGTGACCAAAACCTGGGGCCTAACCTTCTTGTCATGATACACCGCCACTCGCCGTTTGTATTCTTTGGAGCGTAGTGCTGCAATCTCGCAAAGTTCGTCTCGGAACAACAATTCTACCTTGAGATTGGCCTCGTTCTCTTTCTCGTCGAAGTCGAAGACCCTCGCCGAAGGGACCAAGGTTTCTCTGGGAACCAGCGCGTCTGCCCCGTAGGTCAGAGCAAAAGGTGTTTCCCTTGTAGCGTGACGTGCCGTTGTTCGGTATGTCCATAGGACGAGCGGGAGAAGCTCCGCCGAGCGACCTTGTGCTATGCCCAGACGCTTCTTAAGATTAGACAGGATATGGGCGTTGACATTTTCTACCTGGCCGTTGGACTGGGGGTGGGCCACCGAGGAGAATTTGAGGGTTATACCAAGCTCGGAGCAAAATGTCTGAGTCTCCTCGCAGTCGAATTGGGGGCCATGGTCAGTCATGATGGTCATAGGGACCCGAAAGCGACGCACGAGGTTTTTCCATAGGAAGTTGCAGACCTTTGTCCATCTGATCTTTGTCATTGCCTCTGCCTCGACCCACCTGGCCAACGACCTTGGGGAATGGTCCCAAGATGTCCATCTCCCACATCGCAAAGGGGCAGGGTGCGTGGATCGAGCGCATGCGTGATGTCGGGGCGTGCTGGATGTTACCATGCTTTTGACACCCTTCACACTTCTGGATGTAGGCCCTCGCGTCCTTCTTGAGGGTGGGACAAAAATACCCCAAATGGGCGATCTTATGTGACAAGGCGCTCCACCCAGGGTGGCCACCACAGACCCCCTCATGTGCCTTTAACAGGATGTGCTCTGTGGCCTCGGTTGGCACACATAGCAAGTTGGGTTCTGCAAAGCCTCGACGATAGAGCCGACCTCCAACGACGCAGTAGCAGGCTGCCTGCATTTTGAGCTTTCTAGCCTATGCGGGATCCTCACGGAGGACGCCGCATTCCACATATCGCGTGATGGGCACCCTCCAGTCCCCGAGTGTGACGGAGAGAACCTCGTTGATTACACTCCGCGAGAGATTTCGTTCCACCATCACACGATTTCCTACTTCCAAGGGGAGAGCTGACCCCAACCTCACGAGCGCATTTGCTTTGGTGTTTGCAGCACTTAGGACGGACTCTACCGCGAAGGTTTCGAGGCAAGACACCAAGGCCTTAACCTTCTCTCGGTACGCGGACAAGAACCCAGTTCTGGTGTCATATTGTCCATTCAATTGCCTCGCCACCAATTCGGAATTGGTGTACACCCTAATCTTGCAAGCCTCACTGAGGAGCGCCATCTCTATCCCGGCGATCATGGCCTCGTACTCGGCCTCGTTATTGGTGGTGTCAAAGTCGAAGTTAAGGGCATACTCCATCTCGATTGAGGGACCGACGAGAAATACGCCAGCCCCACCTCCGGCGTCACACTGTGAGCCCTCAACAAAAGACCTTCCATTCCTCCGAGCTCACATCAGTTTCGGTGAAGGTAACTTCCACCACGAAGTCGGCGAGGGCCTGTGCCTTCATTGCAGTCCATGGTAGGTAGCTGATGTTTAACTCAGAGAGCTCGACCGCCCACTTCGTCATCCGCCTTGAGAGGGAGAGCAGATGGAGGATTTGCCGAAGTGGGAACTCTGAGAGGACCTGAATAGGGTGCACGTGGAAGTAAGGGTGCAGGCGCCTTGCGACGATCACTACGGACAGGGCCATTTTTTCAGCCGGGGAGTATCGCTGCTCCGCAGGTTGGAGAACGCGGCTTATAAAATAGACGGGGTGCATAGCTTTTCTTGTTAATACCGCGCTGACTGTCTCTGGGCTTACGGCCACGTACAGCTACAAGTCCTCATCCGCCATTGGAGGTTACAACGTGGGGAGTTTTGATATGAATGCCTTCAATCGGGAGAAGGCGAGCTCTAGCTCCTCATCCCAAACAAACTTGTCGTTTTTCTTTAGGGTCGCGAAGAAGGGTAGCGACTTGTCCGCCAAATGTTGAGCCGATGTACCTCAGTTTGAGATCGCGGCGACCTCATCGAAAGAATTGATTCAATCTTGGAGGGGTTCACATCGATCCCGTGCTCGCTGATCATGAAGCCCAGGAACTTCCCCGATGATACGCCGAATACACACTTCTCGGGGTTCAGGCTGAGCCGGTTGTGCCTGAGTGTTGCAAAAATCTCAGCGAGGTCGACTAGATGCTCTTCGGGGGTTTTTCTTCGGGCCACAATGTCGTCGACATAGGCCGACATGTTCCTCCGGAGATGATTTTTAAAGATTCGGTCTATGAGGCGCTGGAAGGTTGCCCCGGCGTTCTTCAAACCAAACGGCATGACCTTGTAGCAGTAGGTCCATCGCTGCGTGATGAAGGATGTCTCCTCCTCATCGCGCGGGCACATCAAAACCTGATTGTATCCTGAGTACGCATCGAGGAAGCTCAAGACCCCGTGACCCGCGGTTGAATCGACCAACTCGTCAATCGAGGGCAGGGGGTAGCTGCCTTTGGGGCAGGCATTGTTGAGATCCTTGAAGTTCACACACATTCGCCAGTTTCTGCTGCCCTTTTTGACTAGCACAATGTTGGATAACCATCTAGGGCAATGGACCTCGCGGATAAACCCCACGGCCAGCAGCTTCCCCACCTCGACATTTGCGGCGTTTGCCCTCTCCTCATTCATCTTCCTTCGTCGTTGTACCACGGGACAGGTGGTAATATCAACGTTCAAGGAATGTTGGGCCAAGGTTCGCGGGATGCCACGGAGGTCCTTCGCAGTTCATGCGAACACGTCGCGGGATCTAGCAAGACCTCCAGCGATGTTGTTGATTTCCCGGAGAGACACTCTCCCAGGTAGATTTTCTCGGCTTCATTTTTGAAGGGGGTAACAACCCTTCTCTATGTCTCTGGGATGGGGACCGTGAAGGCCTGGACTCCGAGATCGGCCTCGCCAGGAGATTCCGCCATGAACACCGGACACTTCTCTTTTACAGAGGTCGCGTAGCAGACACGACCCTCCTCTTGGTTGCCCTTCACTTCACCGACCGCGCCGTCGACGAGGAACTTCATCTTTAGGTGGTAGATAGACACCACCGCCTGAAACTTCATCAAGGACACTCTCCCGATGATTGCATTATACACCGAGGGCAGGTGTACCACGGTGAATTCCACCATCTCGGTTCGCCTCATCGAACCGGTGCCTAGTGTCATCCAGAGGTCTATCAGACCCGCAACGTCGACCTTGTCCCTTGAGAAGGAAGTGAGTTTCCCAGCGTAGGGCTTCTGGGACGTCTTGGAGATGCTTAACTGCTCGAAGGCGCCGTAGTACATGACTTCCACGGAGGACCCTGTGTCCACCAGCACCCGTTTCACCATCTTCGAGCCCATCTGAGCATGCACCACCAAAGGGTCAGAGTGTGGCATGTGCAGACCCTCGACATCCTCAGAGGTAAAGGCCAGCCTTACGTGGGATCGCGAGGTCTGTGCGACGCTGAATACCGAGGGCTCATGATGGCTTGCCCTCGTGTACCTCTTTCTTTCTGCCTGGTTTGATCCAGCCAACGAAGGTCCACCCGAGATGGTATGAATGTACCCGTCGGGCGCCGTAGTGTTAGTTTTAGTTAGTGTTGTTAGTTGAAGGTTAATTCGGCTCTTGTAGACCCCGAGGGGTAATCAAGACGATTGAGTAGACCCCGAAGGGTAATCTCGTGAGTAGACCCGAAGGTAATCTCGTTGGGTGTAGACCACAAGGGTAATCACCGCCGAATAGTGTTAGTTTATGAAAACCACAAGTTAAAACTTTGAAAGCATAAACAACATGACTTGACTAGATAAGGCAACGAGTCACGGGATGAGATCCCGCTTTCCTTTAACGTTTATTGCCCCTATTAATATGCCTAGGGATAAACCACAATAACGTTGTGAGATAAAATGTTGCTATACAATGAACATGTGGCAAGCATGTATCATATGCAATGATGATAACCGAGACGACATCCCCAAAACGAGATGTCATCTTGGTTGTCTTCGTTCGAGACACTTATTGAAGAACGAGGTGCATATATATGCAATGATGATACATGCTTGCCACATGTTCATTGTATAGCAACGTTTTATCTCACAACGTTATTGTGGTTTAGCCCTAGGCATATTAATAGGGGCAATAAACGTTGAAGGAAAGCGGGATCTCATCCCGTGACTCGTTGCCTTATCTAGTCAAGTCATGTTGTTTATGCTTTCAAAGTTTTAACTTGTGGTTTTCATAAACTAACACTATTCGGCGGTGATTACCCTTGTGGTCTACACCCAACGAGATTACCTTCGGGTCTACTCACGAGATTACCCTTCGGGGTCTACTCAATCGTCTTGATTACCCCTCGGGGTCTAAAAGAACCGAATCTAACCTTCAACTAACAACACTAACTAAAACTAACACGTAGTCTGTCCGGACCGTGCCTCCTTTTTGGTCGCCTGTTGTTTGACGTCGTTGGCCTTGGCTTGGCTCGGGCCTTGTGGCACGATGTTTGCCCCTGAGGCGGGATTGGTGTGCCCCTTCTCATTTGGGTTATACAAAGGGCCACCCTTTCCTCTATAACATCGTTGCTTCCCGCCGAAGCAGTTCCAACTCCCACCGCTGTTACCTCGGTTGTTATTGCAGTTGTTGTTGTTATTGTTGTTTCTGTTGTTGTTGTTGTTGTTGTTCCTGTTGTTGTTGTTGTTGTTGTTGTTGTTGTTGTTGTTGTTGTTGTTGAAGGGGTTTTGGACCTGCGTTACATACGCATCCCTTGCAGCCAGCGCGCCCACCTTTGCCTTTCCCTTAGCCTCGGCCACGATTTCATTGTCGATCCTCGGTCGAAAGCTTTGGTTGGCGGCATCCTCGACATATACCTGGGCCGTGATCCGGGCACATAGGCTGTCGTACGTCGCCGGGCTTTTCAGGAAAATATAATTCTTGAAATCCCCTTGGCATAGGTTGCCCATGAGGGTGTCGCACACCGATGATTCATCGATATGCGCGATCTCTTCCACCGCGGTTGTCAAACTCGTGAAGAAGGTGCCTAGCGACTTGCCCTCTCCCTTCTCGATACTGCGAAGATCCCGCATGTTCTTCTTGTGCTTCCTCGAACCACTGAAGTGTGCGATAAATGACTCGCACAATTGAGCAAACGAGGCCACATACCCGATCTTGAGACTTATATACCACGTCATCGCGGCCCTCTCTAGGGTGGTTGGAAAGACACGGCAGAAGATGACGTCGTTGTAAGAGTTGACATTCATCTGGACGGCGAAATGCTTCACATGCTCCTCCGGGTCTGTCGTGCCGTCGTAGAGCCCCATCTGCGGCCTATGGAAGCCCTTGGATATCGGCGTGCTTTGAATCTCGTCCATGAAAGGTGAGCGGCTCCCGGCCTCAACAGGGCGACGTTGGGAGCGGGACTTCAGGGTATGCCCCACGCTCCCCGCCGTTTCGGACAGCTCCGGGTCTTGCATGCTCGAGCGCCGCGAGCGAGACTTCGAGATCTGGATGGGTTTCCGGGGAGGCCGCTCTGTTGACGAGCCGTTGGTTGACGCCTCTTGCCCTGGCACATGCCCGGGGACGTACGCGGGTACGTATTCAGAGTGGGGTTGGCTAGGGGCGGGAACGGGGATGTATGAAGGGGTGAAGCCTTGTTGGTATTGTCCATAGCCCGGGTAGGGATATGGGTTCGGGGGAGCACCGCCCGGTTCTTACCCTTGGAATGGGTAAGGGTTTTGTGGCGCGTTGTACGCCCATCCCGGAGGGAACCCAAACGGGCAACCCGGTGGGGGTCCCACGTTCATCCATTGTGAAGTTTCGAGCATGTTATCGGGGTGTTGGGGGAAGAAATTATTTGGACATGCCATTTTGAGGGGTTCAAAAGCCAAGGTTTGCGCAAGTCGGGAAACTGCTTAGGGTGAAGAGGTTCTCACAGACGGCGCCAGTGATGAAACCCGAAACAAAATAGCGCTAGAAGACAAGAAACGATATTACTTTTATTTGACCGTGCAAACACATGCTTTTTATTTATACTTTTGACACAAGGTTACAGACTGCGAAATTACAAATAGCGATACTATAAACAATAGATTATCCCTAGATCCCTTTTTAGAGGATTCGAGATCTCGATCTAACATGGTTCGAGATCTTCTAGTTACAACGAAGTTCTATCACCAACAGACTATTAGCGAGCTCTAGTAGCGAGGTCGAGGAGCTGATGCAGCACGTGATGATTGTAGCCTGCGAGGTGATATAGCGAGATCTTTGATCGGGACGAAGACTCTTTGGGTGACTTGAAGTTTTTTTGTGGACCTTCACTTGGCTTTAGCGCGGTCTTTAACGATGAATCAATCACATCGATCTTCAACGAGCAAGATAGTTCTTGAGTTCAAGATATTTTTCGACCCCTTGCTACCTACGAGGTTCTCCTCTATTTATAGAGGTTTTGAGGAATCGGGTTTTGATGTTTGCTCGATGTGGGACGCCCGAGGTCAAGCTCTTTGATTGGTCAAGAGTGAGGAAGTTGATTATTGGTCGGTAGAGCGGCGGTCGCTGAGTGGTTAGATGGGGCGGGGCTGTCAGCTTTTGAGCAACGAGGTTTTAGACCTCGTTGCCGAGATCTTGAGGCCTCACAAAGGTATGGATTTGTCGTTTTTTGAGATGGGTACGGCAATGGGCCATGGGTTTAACCTCGGGAACCTCGCCGAACCCCGTTATTCCTCGTACCCCGGTCCCACTTCCTATTTCGCTATTTTGCGCCCCATCAATGGAGGATCCTATCGTAGTCAAAAGATAGAATATCCACGTGGATTTGGGAGCAAGATACCGCTTGCTTGTGTGACAAGGCATTATTCCTCGTACCCCGGTAGATATTTCTGCCCCTCTCCCTCTCTTGTATTATAAATACATGTCTTCACCATGTATGGTAAGCACATTCAAGACTTTCTTGAACTCTCTCGCAAGTCTTATCCTTTTCCTCGACGTTCGGTGGACAAACTACTATTTTGACTTAGGCATCAGAGGTGGATTAGGGGGGGGGGACCCCGCCCCCTGTGTCTATTGTTTTGCAGGTTCTAGCTTGAAGAGGAGCTTGGAATAGAAGTTGAAAAGGCAAGTCAAGAGGAGCATTCGATTAATGCATTAAAGGCAAATTTTGGTTCAAAAACGGAAGAATGGCCATGGATCCCTGATAGCCTAGTTGAGTCGAGCCTAACCTAAGTCCAACATTAACAGTTGGCGCCGACTGTGGGGAATGAGCAATTGATCCACACAATTATGGTTTTTGAATCAATCCTAAAAGAACATGAAGTGTGTTTTTGTAGTCCTGGTGCAATCGCGCAAAGAGAAATCGAGTGTGATACCCTCAGCAAGCGAATCGCGATCACGGAACAAAGCACCGCGACCACGACCCAGAAGACCGCGACCGCGGTATCGAAAAATGCGACTGTTGCACCAATGGTGACCTCGCAAACTCCGATATTCACTCGGAGGATCGAACCCTAACGCATACTAAACAAGGCGTCTTGCTTGAAATCGACCTGAACTGTGATTCGGCCCCACCCTCAAGACCAACCGCTCATCGTGCGAGCCATTAGAGGTCCAAGTCAAGCGACGAAATCGAATTTCATAACACTGCACAGTCCGAATCTGTTGGATTTGGCCATCTATTGGCTTAAAAATGCACATTGCTGAATCCGACAGCAATCGAAGTTTACAAAGGCATGGGCAATCGTATCAACAAGGACAAGTAATCGCGGTCACGTACCGTGACCGTGACCGTTGTAATATCCACGATATTTCAAGGTTTTAAAACCGAATATAATATAATATTTATTTTTGTAAATTATTTTCTCTAAAAAAAAGAGAAATTCTAATATATACAATAACCCTCATTTTTTTTCTCTAATCAAGGGGAGATTACTAAGTAAATTAAATTCAATAAAATCCAATAAAATAGTATAAGGGTCATGAATAAATAAAAAGGCATTCAAATAAAAAAAATAATGCCTGATTGAAGCTCGAATTTTATTAAATAAAATGAATTACACAAGGCATTAAATCCAATTAAAAGTCTTGTAAAAAAAATGCAAGAGCCGGGACTTGAACCCGACACCTCTTGCAGCACACTCCACACGCCCCACCCTCTCATCCGCTAGACGAATTGCACTTTCTTACTAAAGCACCCCATCTTTATTAACTTATATCAATTAATCTCTTCCTTCTCCAAACTAGACATCAGACTATTGTCTGATGGAAGTGACGTGAATGAAAATTTGCCCATTGCATGTCCATGGAACCTTCTTCCACTTTATATTGCCTTGCAAGACCACCCTTCTTACCTCACCCTTGCATCACCTTGAAGAAACACACCATTGACCTATAGCAAGGTACTCCCTCCTCCTCCATTGGCCCTCCTCCATTGGCATGGATTGCCAAGCTCCATAGCTTGGCTTATAAAAAGGGGCTTCAAGCAACCCTTTAGCACTCACATCTTCAACTCCTTCTCCTCCTTCTTGCAAATTACTCTCTATAGTTCTAAAAACTAGCCCATTCAAGCTTTAGTTCCCCATTCAAAACACCAACCAAAATCCCCTCTTTTTCCACTTGGATCAGCCGGCCGCCGCCCAGCCCCCACCGGAGCACCACCGTCGACCGCCGCCTCCCTCCTCGCGTCGCCGCCTGCCTCGCCGGAGCCCGGGTCGCGCCGCCCCTGTCCGCCGGTCCTCTCCCCTGCCTCTTCCCTGCATTCTGTAATTACAGAAACAAGTATAATTCTAAAATCCCTACTTTTATTAAATTGATTTATTTATGTATTTTAAATAAGTAAAATAAATAAGTTAGATTAAATCTAGTAAATATATTAAGTAGATCTTGTTAGTTGTAGAGGTAAATAAATTAGATAGGAAAAGATATTAGTTACTCTGGTAAATATAATTCCATGAGATTATTTAAATCATACCATGATTATAATATTATGCTAGAAATGTGATATTTATAATATTAAAAAATTCTTACAAAAAGTTATTTTATAAAATTACTAGCATATGAAATATAGTTCTTAATAATAAGGATATCTCCTTTATAAAGAAATATGATTTATGTAAGATAATAATGTTGCATGTCTTTAGTTATAGAAAAATTAAAGATATATGAAACTATTGCTAATAATAATAAACATATTATTTAAAGTTGCCATGTCCATAAAAGTGTAGAGAATTGCAATAGATATAGTTTTAATTACAAGATATGGTAGTGGTAATAAAATACTTATGACATATTATAATAATAATTATTCTAAATAAATTGTAGAGAATTCTTATGAAAATATTGCTAAAAAGTTGTAGCCATGGACTATAGATGATATGAAATATTGCTCTTATAAAAGGATAATGTTAAATATAATAATGATAGCTCTTATAAAAGTATAATGTTAAATATAATATTAGTTTAATATATTTCTAAGTATAGAAGATTTCTTACAAGACAATAGAATGATTATAAATATAATAATGATAGTTTTAAATGGAAATATAATATGTTATTATATTGCTTAGTTATAAAAGTTATTGCAAGATATGGAAAAGATATTATGTTATAACCTAAGATATTATAATGAAGAACTATAAGTATAAAGTGAGATATTTATAAGCCATTATCATGTATTTTGTAAGCCATATAATATGAAAAGAAATAGGAGAATAAAATAAATAAGATTAATTTAATATATGGTAATTTTAGGAAGTTACTTTATAAAGTGAATAGAAAGTCCTAAATATGGAAATTTCCAAGCAAGTAGATTATAATTATTCTACCTGTATTTAATATGAATTATATAATCAAATAAGATTCTATTAAGGGAATATTATTAATAAAATATTCTTAATAAGAAAATAATACTTTAAGTTCCTTAAGGAACTTTTGGAAATTTAAAAGTAATATTTTAATTAAGATAAGGTTGTAAAAAGGTTAAGTAGACTCCTTATAATTTTAATGAGAGTTTATATATTTAAATGAAAAATACCCTTTAGGTGAAGTATATTATTTTTATGAAATGTTAAAACTTGCTTAAATTATATCAAGAAACTAGCAAGTGAAATTAAAGAAAATTATTTTAATAATAGTGAAGAAGGATTTTATTATATGGAATAAAAAGAGATATTACAAAATTTAAAATAATAACAAAGGAATGTTATTATTTTAAATGACCACCTAAATTATTATCATAATAATTTAGAATTCCTTTTCTCTTATATAAATATATAAGAGAGAATCCAAGCGTTAGGAGGTTTTCGTATTAAAAGTTTGCTCGTAATTTCCGTATCGATTGGTCGGGTTTTTCACTCGAAGTCGCGAATCAAATATTTCCGTCAAGCTCGATAGTAGATGCGTGTAAGTTAAGGCAAGTGGAATTTTCTGTTGTGATCTTTTATATCTGTTTCCGTGAAATTCTCAATGTTGGGAAGAACTTATGTGCTAAGTAACGAATGAACTTAGGAAATATCGATTGTTAGATATAATGACCATTGTTAGTATAGTTCGCCATTATTATTTGATAGGACTATTTATGCTAGTATGGTTGTGGCCTTGGTTGTTTATGGTCTCGTTCAGAGACCAACGTCAAACGAACTAGTGAGGGGTGCGGAATAGCCGACGCCTCTATATAACCTTACTAAGTCCTAATGCCTACGTGTTTGAAGTACGACTTTCAGGATCATGATCCTATCCGCTCCGATTGCAAGGAGGGATGAGCACACTCTAGCTAAGTACCGGGAAACTAGGTTTCCCCTTGGTGGATCGGGCCATCCGAGCCCCCACCCCCTTTAAAAATCATTAATGAAATCGAATACTTTCCGTCACTATATAAGATAAGTGCCCAATGCTCAATTAAGATACCAAACCCGGACCAGTCTCTAATGATCGATCCGGCTCTCGGTCCGCTCAGGGCGCGAGAGGTTTTTAACTTGTATGAATTAATAACGTTCCAAACATAATCTCGACTCTAAAAGAACGCTACAATCTGGTAGCTCTTCTCTCGATTATCGAGCTATCTCCGCCAAACTTGTATGAATTAATAACGTTTACAAAATTTCCTTTCTATCCTTCGAAAACTTAAGTCGTATGAACATTCCAATTTATGGAGAATTTTAAACACTTCTTTAGAAACTTATAACTAAAGACTCACACCTTCACTCTAGGGAACTTGTAGTAATCCCAAAACTTACTTCTTAAAATCACATGTTCAAAGAGAAAAATCTTAAGACCTTTAATAGGGCCAAGAAAATGTAAAGTATAAAGTAAAACTTTGTTTTAGTAATTTTTCAAAGCCTTGACTTCCTTCACTATGTCTTCACCTTATGGAAACTAAGGATGTTCTATATTAACTCCCTTCTCTTTCTTTTTCCTTCCCCAGACACCATGGTTAACACAAGAAGGACCAATCAACTAGGAAACAAAGTCGATGAAGCCCGCTATGGAATACATGCTCCAAATCCCTACTTTCCCCACTATGACGCTCAGAATGACCCCTTCCATGAGGCCGAAGAAGATCAACCTGGGGAAGACATGGAGATTGATCAAGGCGGGGACCCATGGGAAGAATCCGAAGAGGATCCCGAGGAGGACCCCAACCTCCCCATTGAGCTACCAAAAGACGACCCCGCACCGACCGATTTACCCCCATCCCCGGTGTACGAACCCGAGGACTATCCCTCGGAGGATGAAGAGATGGCACCGGGTTATGAACCCAAAGATTACTCCGATGAGGAAGAAGAGGAGTTGGTACCCGAGTACCAACCGGAGGGGATTGTGCCCGAGCTCAACTTCGAACTCGGGGAAGAAGAGGAAGTGAGTGAGGAGGAATTTGAGCTATTGTGGCAAGCTCAAGCTGATTGGGATGCCATGAACGAAGAAGATCAAGAGTTCCACGAGTCCGAGGAAGCGGACTCTAACGGGGTGGTCATCGACCCAGAAACACCACCACCAACACCACCCCTGATTCCGAGGATGGAGCATGTTCTCCCAGCGCATATGCCACCCATGATCCAGGTTCCGAGAGTGGAGATTGTCTCACCTCCACGAGCACCCGAGCCCGAGGGGCCAATGCCGCCAATGACACACTTCTGATGTCAAGAGGACGATGCACTTTTCCGACGGCTTCAACTTGAGTCCAACAACGTCGATCGCACGCAGGAGAGATTCTATGGCCCACCCTCACTGTACGAGCGGGCAAGACAAGCACCTAGGGAAGTACAGATGGAGGGGTTCGTCACATGGATGGAAGGAGAATCATCCAACCGTTGGGCTCGCCAGCCCTTGGTCAACACTCCCCCACCATTCGGCATTGTACCCACCGGAGGTTGTAGGGTGAACCGTGACCTGCTGCAGAGTCACCGAGAAGAGTGGGTCACGGAGACGGAAATGGAGCAAGCGGAAAGGCTCCAACACAGGATCTGCATCGTGGAGCTACAGGCCCGCGAAAACCGTCTCCACCGAAGGATCGAGCAGGCCAACTTACTCCTTAACAATGACACGAGAATCATAGATGAGACTCTTTTCGAGGAAGGATTCCTCTATACTTACACCGACCGTGTCTACTTCTCCTTAGTATTGTACTTTTCTTTCCAAGAAGTGAGCGTGGACCACTTCTTTCGACTTCATTTTGTCTCTAGGAAGTCGAATCGGCATAGCTTTTCTTTTATTCCCTTATTTGAAACGGCTTAAGTTATAAAAGCCTTGTACTCGCGTATTGCCCTATTATAATGAAATTTTCCTTTCCACTATTAAAGCTTGCGCGTTAATTCTTTCATATATTACTGAAATAACAAATGAAACCAACCTAAAACATTCAGATCGTCAACACAAGAGCCACCAATCGCAGTCCTAACGACAATAGAGAAGGCCATGATGAGAGCGAATCCGAGGTCAGAGGCGGACCTCAAGTTAATCCTCCCCCTGCACTAGCAGCTCGGTTAGCATTCAATGTGGAGACTGTGGCCACACTACGCACTCTAGTGCAACAATTGATACGAGAAGAAATCCCTGCTGCAGTACCTAAACCCGCAGATCTCGAAGCACCATAGGAGGTGCCAGAGGAAATTCATGTGGAAGCAGCCCCAGTGGCAGAAGTCGCCCTCGGAAAACAAACGAGAATTAGCTTCACTGAGGGGATCAAGGCCTTCAACGCTATGAAGCCTGACTCGTACGATGGGACGGGTGATCCGTTGGGGGTGCAGTATTGGTTCTCTCACATAGAAAGACTTCTAAGGAATATACCCTGTTCGGAAGCCGACAAGGTACACATGGCTGCACTGAAACTGAAAGACGAAGCTGGTGAGTGGTGGGAGAGCTCTAGTTTTCCAAACGCCCTGATTTAAGTTGGGTCATGTTCAAGGACAAGATGATGCACCGATTCTTCTCTGAATCCATGAGAGAGGAGAAGCTGGACGAACTTCACTCCCCGAAGTTGCACGGGTTAAATGTGCTGGAACGAGCAAAGAAGTTCAACCACCTTCTGCAATACGCTGAGGAAGAAATCACCACGGAGAAACAGAAGATCAAACACTTCCACCGCTGGATGAGCAATCACATTAAACCCTGGATGGCAAATCGCTCCTTCAAAACTTTGGAGGAGTATGTGGACGATGCACACAGAATGGAGATAACTCTTAAGGTCCCCGAGCGCAAGAAGTTCGGTGGAGGAAAGCCTCACCACTCCAGTCACAGTGGGTTCAAGAGGCCGGCATCTCCGCAAGGATCTCAGTGGTCCAAGAAGAGAAAGCACAAGGCCTCGTCAGCTGGATCAAGACCTACCCCTGGATCCGAATCAAAGAGGAGCCTAATTGTCTGTCACAACTGTGCAGAGCCCGGGCACATCATTCGGAACTGTCCCAAACCCCTCAAGAAATGCTTCAACTGTACCAAGGACGGTCATCTTCGGCAATTCTGCAGGCAACCAACAAATTTAGCAGGCCAAACCCGCTCGAACACCGTGTCTCAGCGCCCGCAAGCTTCGAATAAGCCAGCAGGAACTACATCGGTCCAGTCCACGGCTCATCAGAAAGGAAAGGGGCCTATGCATCCTCAGGGTAAAGGGTAGTGGTTATACGAGATGCGCACCACCGACAAGCCGGAGGAGCCTATCTGCCAAGGTACCCTCCATATCCGCTGTAAAGATGTGTTTATACTCTTCGATTCTGGTGCTTCACATTCTTTCATATCCGAAAAGTGTGTAGAACTTTTAGGACTATATAATCTCGAAGAGTGTGAACCGTTCGTCGTGAACCTTCCAAACGGAGAAAAGATAATAGGGGCAAGACAATTAGGTAGTTTCCCTTTATGCATTCAAGGAGGAATCTTCCACTCCAACTTGATATGCATCCCGATGGACCCCTACGACATCATTCTCGGAAGAGATTGGTTGTCTCAGCATGGAGCCGTAATCGACTTCTACGCCCGAATTGTAACCATCAACTCTGGAGGAAAGCACGTCTGCAAATTCAAGGGAAAGCAAGAAGAAGAAAATGGAAAAGTGATCAACGCCATGAAAGCCGGGAAGCTGGTCCGACAAGGCTGCGTTGGGTATCTTTGTTACCTCGAGCCGACGGAGAAAAAGGTCGTGGATATTCAGGAGATCCCAGTAGCCAGAGAATTTCCTGACGTCTTCCCAGAGGAACTCCCCGGGTTACCTCCCCGACGTGAAGTCGAGTTTTCCATAAGCCTCGAGCCTGGAACCGCCCCAATCTCTAAGGCGCCCTACAGAATGGCCCCGCTAGAGATGAAAGAACTCAAGAGTCAGCTCGAAGAACTGCTTGAGAAGGGTTACATCCGACCGAGCGCTTCGCTTTGGGGAGCGCCTGTGCTGTTTGTAAAGAAGAATGACGGAACCTTCCGCTTGTGCATCGACTACAGAGAGCTAAACAAAGTCACCATCAAAAACAAATATCCCCTTCCGAGGATAGACGACCTCTTGGACCAACTTCGAGGTGCAAAGGTTTTCTCCAAGATCGACCTGAGATTAGGTTATCACCAACTTCGGATCCGTGAGGAGGACATTCCGAAGACCGCTTTCCGCACCCGCTATGGCCACTACGAGTTTGTGGTGATGCCATTCGCACTGACTAATCCACCTGCTGTGTTCATGGATCTGATGCACCGATGCTTCCATGTATACGTCGACAAATTTATCATCGTCTTCATCGACGACATCCTAATCTACTTCGGGAACCCAGCTGAACATGAAGAACACCTCCGGACCGTGCTACAGATTCTAAGGCACAACCAGCTTTACGCCAAACAGTCCAAGTGTGACTTATGGCTTAAAGAAGTGGCTTTCCTTGGCCACGTCATCAATCAATATGGAGTCATGGTGGACCCAAAGAAGATTGAAGCAGTCTCAGAATGGAAGCAACCGAAGAATGTAAAGGAAATTCGCAACTTCCTAGGACTTGCAGGGTACTACCGAAGGTTCGTCGAAGGGTTCTCAAAGATTGCCCTTCCCATGACGAAGCTACTCCGAAAGACTCATAAGAAGTTTGTGTGGGATGAAAAGTGTGAAGAGAGCTTCCAAGAACTCAAGAAGCGCCTTACAAGCGCACCAGTGTTGACACTGCCAGATGGACACGATGGCTATGTGGTTTACAGCGATGCCTCAAAGCAAGGCTTGGGATGCGTGCTCATGCAGAATGGGAAAGTAATTGCCTATGCATCCCGACAACTCAAGGTCTATAAAGTGAACTATCCGACGCACGACCTCGAGTTGGCAGCTGTTGTGTTTGCCCTAAAAATTTGGCGACACTACTTGTACAGGGTCAAATGTCAGATCTACACCGACCACAAGATCTTGAAGTATGTGTTCACCCAAAAGGAACTGAACATGAGACAGAGAAGATGGTTGGAACTACTGAAAGACTACAACATCGAGCTACTCTACCATCCGGGCAAAGCTAACGTCGTAGGAGACGCTCTCAGTCGTAAGACACAACAAGAGGGCTTGATCGCAATGCTAACCGTTCAGGCAAAGCTACAGCAAGAACTGATCAGAGAAGGCATTGAGGTCTAGTTTGGAAGACAACAAGGTTGTCTAAACACCTTGGAGATCCAATCCAACTTGATAGCCGAAATCAAGGAGAAGCAAACTGATGACATCATGCTGATCAGAATAAGCAGCGAAGTGCAAGAAGGCAAGGCACCTGGGTTCGTCATTCAAGATGACGGTTCCCTTTGGTTTCGAAACCGGATTTGTGTGCCAGCAGTGGACGAGCTTCGAAAGATCATCCTGAAAGAAGCCTACGCATCTGCCTATTCAGTACATCCAAGAGCGAG
Source organism: Fallopia convolvulus (assembly GCA_964016875.1). NCBI lineage: Eukaryota > Viridiplantae > Streptophyta > Magnoliopsida > Caryophyllales > Polygonaceae > Fallopia > Fallopia convolvulus. Next base: position 25,152,840 of record OZ024721.1, on the reverse strand, counting down.
CAAAATGTACAAAGATGTACGAATAAACTTCTGGTGGCCAAATTTGAAACAAGACGTCGCAGAGTTCATATCCAAGTGCTTAGTTTGTCAGAAAGTGAAAATCGAACACCGAAGACCTGGAGGAAAATTGCAATCCCTTCCTGTGCCGGAATGGAAATGGGAGGATATAGCAATGGACTTTGTGACCGACCTACCCAAGACTCAAAAGCAGAAGGATTCTATCTGGGTCATCGTGGATCGGCTCACCAAGAGCGCCCACTTCATTCCCATTCAAAAGAAGTGGAAGGCTCCAAAGCTAGCAACAGTTTTCGTTAAGGAAATAGTCCGCCTCCATGGGACCCCAAAGACGATTATCTCCGATCGAGACGGTCGTTTCATGGCATCCTTCTGGAAAGAATTACATAAGTCCATGGGCACTGAACTAAAGTTTAGCACAGTCTTCCATCCTCAAACCGATGGTCAATCTGAAAGGACCATCCAAACTCTTGAAGACATGCTTCGAGCCTGTGTGCTAGATCGCACAACAAGTTGGGATGACAGCTTAAGCCTCATAGAATTCACATACAACAATAGCTGGCATTCTACCATCAAGATGGCTCCCTTTGAAGCTTTGTACGGCCGGAAATGTCGTTCTCCGCTTTGTTGGGATGACAATGTAGACACGATTCTTCTAAGGCCTGACTTGATAGAAAAGACTGCTTCCGAGGTTGCCCTTATCCGCCAAAGAATGTTGACTGCTCAGAGTCGACAAAAATCTTATGCCGACCTGAAGAGGCGAGACATCGAGTTCGTAGTTGGAGATAAGGTGTTCGTCAAAGTATCTCCCTCAAAAGGCGTTTTCCGTTTCGGAAAGCGAGGCAAGCTTAACCCTCGATATGTAGGACCCTTCGAAATCTTAGAAAGAGTCGGCAACCTAGCTTATCGAGTTGCTTTACCACCTGGTGCTCACCCTGTGCATAATGTGTTCCATGTGTCACTTCTGAGAAAGTACGTGCCCGACGAATCCCACGTAATCAACTTCGACGACGTCGAAATCCAGTCGGATGGCACCTATGAGGAGAGACCACTCAAGATAGTAGAGCACCGAGTTAAGCAGTTACGCAACAAGGAAGTGCCCTTAGTTCGGGTACTTTGGTCCAAAGATGGAAATGAGGGTACAACTTGGGAAACCTGGGAAACCGAGCAAGATATGCAGAGACGCTTTCCCAGTTAATGTCTTCCTAAGTATCACTAGTATGATCCTTTTAAGGGGGTACTAGACCCCGTAGCATCCTCACAAGTCGTGAGTTTTGTAATTGCTTTTGTCTCTACAGCTCGGTACCGCCCTACTTTTTCTCTAGTTCGGGGACGAAACTAATTTAAGGGGGTACTATTGTAATATCCACGATATTCCAAGGTTTTAAAACCAAATATAATATAATATTTATTTTGTAAATTATTTTCTCTAAAAAAGAGAAATTCTAATATATACAATGACCCTCTTTTTTTTTTCTCTAATCAAGGGGAGATTACTAAGTAAATTAAATTCAATAAAATCCAATAAAATAGTATAAGGGTCATGAATAAATAAAAAGGCATTCAAATAAAAAAAATAATGCCTTATAGAAGCTCGAATTTTATTAAATAAAATGAATTACACTAAGGCATTAAATCCAATTAAAAGTCTTGTAAAAAGAATGCAAGAGTCGGGACTTGAACCCGAAACCTCTTGCAGCACAATCCACACGCCCCACCCTCTCATCCGCTAGACCAATTGCACTTTCTTACTAAAACACCCCATCTTTATTAACTTATATCAATTAATCTCTTCCTTCTCCAAACTAGACATCAGACTATTGTCTGATGGAAGTGACGTGAATGAAAATTTGCCCATTGCATGTCCATGGAACCTTCTTCCACTTTCCTTTGCCTTGCAAGACCACCCTTCTTACCTCACCCTTGCATCACCTTGATGAAACACACCATTGACCTATATCAAGGTACTCCCTCCTCCTCCATTGGCCCTCCTCCATTGGCATGGATTGCCAAGCTCCATAGCTTGGCCTATAAAAGGGGCTTCAAGCAACCCTTTAGCACTCACATCTTCAACTCCTTCTCCTCCTTCTTGCAAATTACTCTCTATAGTTCTAAAAACCAGCCCATTCAAGCTTTAGTTCCCCATTCAAAACACCACCAAAATCCCAACTTTTTCCTATTGGATCAGCCGGCCGCCGCCCAGCCCCCACCGGAGCACCACCGTTGACCGTCGCCTCCCTCCTCGCGCCGCCGCTTGCCTCGCAGGAGCCCGGGTCGCGCCGCCCTTGTCCGCCAGTCCTCTCCCCTGCCTCTTCCCTGCATTCTGTAATTACTGGAACCAGTATAATTCTAAAATCCCTACTTTTATTAAATTGATTTAGTTATGTATTTTAAATAAGTAAAATAAATAAGTTAGATTAAATCTAGTAAATATATTAAGTAGATCTTGTTAGTTGTAGAGGTAAAATAAATTAGATAGGAAAAGATATTAGTTACTCTGGTAAATATAATTCCATGAGATTATTTAAATCATACCATGATTATAATATTATGCTAGACATGTGATATTTATAATATTAAAAGATTCTTACAAAAAGTTATTTTATAAAATTACAAGCATATGAAATATAGTTCTTAATAATAAGGATATCTCCTTTATAAAGAAATATGATTTGTGTAAGATAATAATGTTGCATGTCTTTAGTTATAGAGAAATTAAAGATATATGAAACTATTGCTAATAATAATAAACATATTATTTAAAGTTGCCATGTCCATAAAAGTGTAGAGAATTGCAATAGATATAGTTTTAATTACAAGATATGGTAGTGGTAATAAAATACTTATGACATATTATAATAATAATTATTCTAAATAAATTGTAGAGAATTCTTATGAAAATATTGCTAAAAAGTTGTAGCCATGGACTATAGATGATATGAAATATTGCTCTTATAAAAGGATAATGTTAATAATAGTTATATTACTAAAGTTATTAGTTAAGAAAAAATATTAGTTTAATATATTTCTAAGTATAGAAGATTTCTTACAAGACAGTAGAATGATTATAAATATAATAATGATAGCTTTAAATGGAAATATAATATGTTATTATATTGCTTAGTTATAAAAGATATTGCAAGATATGGAAAAGATATTATGTTATAACCTAAGATTTTATAATGAAGAACTACAAGTATAAAGTGAGATATTTATACGCCATGATCATATATTTTGTAAGCCATATAATATGAAAAGAAATAGGAGAATAAAATAAATAAGATTAATTTAATATATGGTAATTTAAGGAAGTTACTTTATAAAGTGAACAGAAAGTCCTAAATATGGAAATTTCCAAGAAAGTAGATTATAATTATTCTACCTTTATTTAATATGAATTATATAATCAAATAAGATTCTATTAAGAGAATATTATTAATAAAATATTTTTAATGATAAAATAATACTTTTAAGTTCCTTAAGGAACTTTTGGAAATTTAAAAGTAATATTTTAATTAAGATAAGGTTGTAAAAAGGTGAAGTAGACTCCTTATAATTTTAATGAGAGTTTATATATTTAAATGAAAAATACCCTTTAGGTGAAGTATATTATTTTTATGAAATGTTAAAGCTTGCTTAAATTATATCAAGAAACTAGCAAGTGAAATTAAAGAAAAGTATTTTAATAATAGTGAAGAAGGATTTTATTATATGGAATAAAAAGAGATATTACAAAATTTAAAATAATAACAAAGAAATGTTATTATTTTAAATGACCACCATAATAATTTAGAATTTCTTTTCTCTTATATAAATATATAAGAGAGAATCCAAGCATTAGGAGGTTTTCGTATTAAAAGTTCGCTCGTAATTTCCGTATCGATAGGTCGGGTTTCTCGCTCGAAGTCGCGAATCAAATATTTCCGTCAAGCTCGATAGTAGACGCGTGTAAGCTAAGGCAAGTGGAATTTCCCCTTGTGAACTTTTATATCTGTTTCCGTGAAATTCTCAATGTTGGGAACAACTTGTGTGCTAAGTAACGAATGAACCTAGGAAATATCGATTGTTAGATATAACGACCATTGTTAGTATGGTTCGCCATTATTATTTGATAGGACTATTTATGCTAGTATGGTTGTGGCCTTGGTTGTTTATGGTCTCGTTCAGAGACCAACGTCAAACGAACTAGTGAGGGGTGCGGAATAGCCGACGCCTCTATATAACCTTACTAAGTCGTAATGCCTACGTGTTTCAAGTACGACTTTCAGGATCACGATCCTATCCGCTCCAATTGCAAGGAGGGATGAGCGCACTCTGCTAAGTGCCGGGAAACTGGGTTTCCCCTTGGTGGATCGGGCCATCCGAGCCCCCACCCCCTTTAAAAATCATTAATGAAATCGAATACTTTCCGTCACTATATAAGATAAGTGCCCAATGCACAATTAAGATACCAAAACCGGACCGATCTCTAATGATCGATCCGGCTCTCGGTCCGCTCAGGGCGCGAGAGTTTTTTAACTTGTATGAATTAATAACGTTCCCAACATAATCTCGACTCTAAAAGAAGGCTACAATCTGGTAGCTCTTCTCTCGATTATCGAGCTATCTCCTCTTGAGATACGCTCCTCTGCGTACCATTAAAACCCCACATATATAAGCCTCATCGTAAACACAACCCTAATATCTCCTTCGATAATACTTGAAATTACCAAAATACCATCGGGAAGTTCCATTCCGGCTTGCTTAGTCTCTTAGACTAATTCTTCTTTTTCGCATGTTGCCTGGCATTCTCTCGCCCCTCGCGAATTATGCAAGAATCTAGGAACCCCAAGAAGGCGTGAAGTGAAGACGAAGGAAGAACAAGAACTTTCAAGATGTACTTATCATTTCGTTTTGGTTTTAGTTTCGCTATGTTTCAAGAACAAGCTGGTTTTGCTTTTCGAATCCGAGTTACTTTAAGTTTGAAGACAATGTAAGATGTTTTGTACGAACTAAGTCTCCTTCGGGAGCACCTTTCCTATTTTAATGAATTATGTTTATTTCCGCATTATTATTGTTCTATATCATTATAAAAGCCTTGGGTGACTTTGGACGGTAAAGTCTGAGATCACTGGAGGTAATACCCAATGTTGTAAAATAGGGGTGTTACAACCGTGGCCTAGAGAACCGCGACCATGGTCGAGCGTAACTGCACATCTCGGAGCACAATTGCTTGATCTTTTGAGAGCATAAGATGGAACCTTGCAATCGGCTTAAGAGCAAGCCGAGTATAAATTGGCTGTGACATCGACACCATTCCATAGAAGCATCCAACGCTCCAAGCCTCTAGCAAAATTCACACAACCATTGTTCACTCTATATGATGCGCATTCGGACCCCATGAACCATATAGCCGCTTTGTCACATACGATGGTATTATGGGTTTCCGATGATGTTACAATGTGCAAGATGATCCCGGGTAGCCTTGACAAAGGTGCATTGAAGTGGTTCCAAAGCTTAAAACCTAAATCAATTCGGTCATGGGATCAACTTGCCACTGAATTAGTGAGGCGCAACATAGCCAATAGTCAGGGCACGATATCTTTACACACACTCTTCGACCTTCAAAAAAAGAAGAGTGAAAGTTTGTGTCGCTCCTCTAATCACTTCATGGAGTGGTATGCCAAGATCGATGAGTGTGACGAGAGGACTTCAATTACCGCCTTTAAGAGGGCAATCCCATTTGAGAGCAAGCTGAGAGAAGACTTGACACGTCGTCTTCCTTTCACCATTGCCGAACTTCAAGAGCGTGTCTACCAGTACGTACGCTTGGAGGAGGCCAACCACAAGACGAAAGGGAAATCACCATCACCACAAAGAAAGCCACACCGTTCCTCGAGCGGAAACTTTGGGCGAAAGACACACTCATCGGGAGAGCAAGCTAGAGCAGTCTACATAACTTTCAACATCACGATCTATAGGATTCTACCGCTCATCAAGCATGAGATCTACTTCGACTATCCCGTGCGGGATGAGTGCCCCGAGGACGAGGTTAGAAGTCGGAAATATTGCATGTACCATAGGGTACGAGGGCACATGACCGAGGATTGTGAATCTATTAAGAAGTTCCTTGAAGATTTGGTTCAAGAAGGGTACTTGTGCGAGAACATTGAGAAAAAGGAACCAAAAGACAAGGGAGAGTGGAGAAAGAAGCAAATTGTGGTCATCCAAACAATCTTGACAACATACAAAAATGAGGAGGCGGAAGCTAGGAGTGATTTCCGGAAATCATGTCACGAGCTAGAAGTGATGCAGTTTCAACAAACTGAACCACGACCACCATTTTCGACCGCGCCCGTGGTTGACAGTTTAGTCCTTCGTGACGAGGACCTTGCTTCAGTCCAAATCCCGCACAACGACCACTTAGTCCTCACCGTTGAGCTTGAGGGCTTCAAGGTGCGTCGGGCATTAGTGGATCAAGGGGGCTCGGTTGATAGCATGTATGATGATGTCCTCGGGCTCCTAGGAAAGAAGAATGAAGACTTGATTCCAGTCAAGATGTAGCTCATAGGACTTGGAAGATATGAGACGTTCCTACTTGGAATGTACAAAACCCATGTTTGTTTGGCAAAGGAGTTGACAGTCGGGTTTATTATAGTTGACATGCATGCCCCCTACCACTTGATTTTGGGTAGGCCATGGATTCATGGTATGTGAGCAGTATCATCGACCGTTCATCAAATGATCCAGTTCAGAGATGAAGACGCCACAGTCCGGGTATGGGCTAATCAGCTAGAAGCGCGCATGTGCTCAAAGGGAAAACGTCCCAAGACAGAATTCAATCAAAAGGTCGAAGACAAGCCGAGAAGTAAGGGTGAGGAGCGAAAACGCGATCGCGAGCTTGATAGTCCTGACCGCGAGTCTGGCCCAAAGAGCTTTGCTCCTTCTCTAATGCAAAACTACGAGTGCTGGGCCATCAACCGCAATCGCGGGTCTCTTGAGCGCGACCGCGGCCTCGACGCAAAAGACACTCCTTCTCTAGGGCAGAACTACGACCGCGGCCCGCGCGGGCGCGATTGCGGTTACCCGTCCTTCTCTGCGCAGGGATCTCGGGACTAGGAAATGCATGTAAATAGGGCACTCTTTTTCCCACGTGGTTTTGATGAGGCTCTTAGATTTTTATTTTCCATTCATTAGTCTTGTCCTTAAGATCATGTTATTCATATTTATTTTACTAAAAGTCAGTTTTTGCATTAGCTTGAGTCTTGCATAAAAAAAGAGCGCAATGTTAATTCATCGCATTAACAAATTTTTACATATGTGCGTATGTAGATGAGCAAAGGATCCCATGATACTCGCTCATGGATGTACGAATATACGAATATACTAATGCGCGCGCTAAGGGGACTTGTCCACTAATCCGCATGGCCACTTCGAATAGGTCCTAGAGTACTTGTGTCTTACTTACGTTACAACGTAACTAACATTCAAGTGGGACATTTGTGAGCGGATAAAATTAATTATCTTATTATTTTCGCTATTATCACCCAACCTTATTTAAAAAAATGATAGCATAATAAATAAAAACACATTTTTGGCTGATAGTAGCGAAAATAACATTCAAGTGAGGCCCCTGTCTCCCTCTCCTCCATTATAAATACATGTCTTCACCATGTATGATAAGCACATTCAAGAATCGCTTGAACTCGATCGCTCGCAAATCTTATCCTTTAGCTCGACATTCGATCGACAAATTGCTCGTTTGACTTAAGCATCGCATGTGGATTAGGGGGATCCTACTCTCTGTGTCCATTATTTTGTAGGTTCTAGATTAAAGAGGAGCTTGAAACAGAAGTGGAAAAAACGAGTCAAGAAGACCACTCAATCAATATATTAAAGGCGATTTGTTAATATGTAATAACAGTATCTAAATCCAAAGCGATTCTGAATATATATGGACGTGTAGACAAAATAATCAGACATGATATTCTACTAAATTATTATTTAATCCTAAGTAAGTCGTGTAATGGTTTCATTATACCAATATGTATGAGAAAAGCCAGGCAAGTCGTGTAACGGGATACGGGATTCGTTTCGCAAAATATCGCCGTAAGTTGAGATGTGTTTTTTTTTTTTTTTTTTGTTTGATCTCGTAAGTTGAGATGTGTTTAATTGATGTGTCGATGGAATGTTGCGCTCATATTTTATTTGTCCTTAATTTCTTTTTTAATCTTATATAGTTTTTTTTTTTTGTACTTGAGATACCAAACTTGAAAGAGATGTGTAAACAACTTAACAAATTTGAAAGAGAAATAAAAAAAAAAACTAGCTAGTTTATTTACAAATACGACGCAACGTCGAAATCTTACGTTGGAGGAGGGGGGCCATACCTAGTTTTTATTATTTGCATGTATATTCGTTATCCTTTCCGGTGAGGACACCGCGTTGTTAGGACTACGTACATATATACCCTTTTACTGAGTAATTCAACGACTAAGCGTCACTCAAGAGCAATAATAAAAATCAACGACTTTTACAGCCTTCATGATGCAACATTGTGCCAACTTTTCTCTTGCATATCGATCCCTTTATTATCCACTTCGCAAATGAAGTTGAAAAAATCACAAGTATATAATATAATATTTATATTTTATTTCACTTAACCACCTAAAAATACTCTCTTTACTAATTAATAGATAAGTATAGCCTTTCAATAACTTTACAATTAGATGTACTGAATAGACTAAAATAACCTTGAAAGATACAAATATGATTAAACATAATTAACTAGAGCAATTAATTTAGAATAATAAGATTTTCCGGCGTCAAACATGCTTGCATATTCTCCCCTACACCAATAAGTTTTGTTGAATTTGAGATAATGCAGAAATCGCAAAGCAGGTTTCCAATCGACGACTTTGCATTGGGAAACAAATTTATCCTTGTTCCGAGCATCATCGAAGCATAACAAAGGCATCTAAATATGCGAAGATGATCATAATGGGGCTCCTTGCCAAATAAGAACTCATAAGGTGTTTTGGTAGAAAGATGTAAAATTAGAAATACTGATCGAGATACTGGAAAATATACAAGATATATATAAAATAACTATAATATTTCATCACTCCCTTCAAATTGGAGCATGTAAATCAACAATGCCAACTTGTCGAGTAAATACACAAGCTGGGTCTTGTCCAAAGCCTTGGTGAACAAATCCGCAGGTTGCTCTGAAGTACGAATATGACTAATAAAATCTGTCCAACCTATATCAAATCCCGCACAAAATGACAATCAACCTGCGGATTTGTTGTGTTCATGGAAGACAGGGTTGGTGGAAATATGCGGAGCAGCCTGACTATCACAGAACAGATGCATAGGCACGGAATGACGCACGCTTAGCGAAAAAAGCAAGGGTTTGAGCCAAAGAAGCTCACAACATGCCATGGCCATAGACCGGTACTCAGCCTCAGCAGATAAATGAGAAACGGTGACCTGTTTCTTGGTTTTCATGAGGCAGGGGAAAGACCAAGACGAATAAAATACCCCGGACACAAAACGACGAGTAATGGGACATGACGCCCAATCTGAGTCACAATAAGCAGTCAACTGTAAATCACTTTGAGAGGATAGCAAAATGCCTTGTCCCAGATGACCCTTAAGATAATGAAGCACACACAACGCTACTTGCCAGTGAGCGGTGGATGGCAATTGCATAAACAGTGCAAGCGTGTGTATAGAATAACAAATGTTAGGACGTGTAATAGTGAGATAGATCAGACGACCAACAAGATGACAACACAGATCAAGGAACTCAAACGGAGGGGTAGTCGACGTCGACAACTGGTGTTATTGCTCCATAGGAAAGCCAACTGGTTGGCGGCTAATAAACCCGTCCCAAAAAGAATATCCAGGGAATATTTTCTTTGGGATGAAAATAGACCCGAGGGGCTACGAGCTATTTCGATGCCAAGAAAACACTGTAAAGACCCTAAATCATTCATAAAGAAATAGGAACTGAGATATTCCTTGAAGCGACTAATAGCAGCAGAATCACTCCCCGCAATAATAAGATCATCGATGTAAACTAATACTTGAAGAGTGATGTGTGGTCGAATCAAGGAGAATAACGAGTAGTCAGCCCGACTCTACTGAAAACCAAACGTGAGCAACGCAGTAGATAACTTAGCAAACCAATTGCGAGGTTCCTAATGTAGACCACAAAGAGATTTCTACAACTTAAAAACTTGTCCCGGAACTGTGTCGGAGTACCCAAGGGGAAGTTTCATATAAACTTCCTCAGCAAGATCATCATGCGGAAATGCGTAGTGAACGTCCATCTGATGGAGTTCCCAACCACGAATAGAAGCAACAGATAATAAAATACGGACAGACATCGTTTTGGCAACTAGATCAAATATTTCTGAGTAATCAAAACCTTCAACCAAACGATTACCAAAATAACAAGGCAAGCCTTATGAGCTTGTAGGATCGTTAGTACGTCTAGGTTGTCGACCTCAACTAAGTCGTCAACCTCTTAGGCAAATGCAGCGGAAATAAACTACAAGAAAGACTTACTTGAACACAAAGTTTTTATAGTGGAAACACTTGTTTGATCAACTCAATCAACCAAGTGTAAAAACCACTCCCTTCCAAGTTCTCGCTTGGAAGGATTAAAAGCCGTAGCTTGCTTTATTGATCTTTTGGACTAGTTACACGAACACCCTGGATCTAGACCTACTTCCCAAGCACTCTAAAACTCGTTGTGAACTGAATAACTACAACCCGCACTCAATCTAACAAAAGCCTACGTCTTCCTCTCGAACTCTCGTTTCTTTCTTAGCACAAAATGGAGTATGAGTTCGTGCTCTATCTAACCTAAAGCCTTAGATTAAATACACACAAACTAGGTCAGATAAAAGAGAATAATATCTTCCAATTCGGTTATGGCAAGATATTATTTCTATTATCTTTACAAAATTATCCTAAGCATATAAAAGGATTACAATCAATAATGGCTTAGGATAAAGGCATACACGGCTTACATTATAATCTGCACAAGATCTTTCCTAAAACAAGTTTATACTATCCAAACTACCAAGATCTCACGCGTCTTCAAGATCTCCGAGATCTGCCTTCAACACACGTCGACGACCTGACTGACGTTGGCGACTCTTTTCAAAGACCCGAGGTCGTTCACGTGACAGACGTTTGGAACCATCAAAATCAAAGCCTCCAGCTTTTCTAACAGAGCTCAACCATCGGATTTGTACTTAATCCGATAGACCCATTTACATCCAATGGGTTTCTTTCCTTCGGATAAATTAGAAAGAACCCAAGTACCGTAGCGTTCAAGCGCCTGAATCTCACATGGCATGTCATCACATCATTCTTTTTGCTGGACTGCGTCATTGTAATGAATAGAATCTGAATGCGATGTAATAGCGGCTAAAAACCAGAGTATAGAGACGAGAACCAGGTGTTATCAACAACTGATGCAACCAAAACTAACCCGCAAGTGAACGGGGTCAATTGTAATACCTCAAGTATCGTTCCCACAAGGACCAATGTAATACCAATTGAAACTCTATTAGTAAATTAGGTAAAAAAAAATATAGGAAATATTTGAAATCTATAACTAAGCTAACAACTAATTATGCAAATAAAGGATAAAATCAATGAGATAGATGTGTCTAAGGTTAAAGATCACCACCACAACGTTTCAATAAATAAAATTATACTCTGCCAGAATTTATTTGAAGGACCAGGCTAACTATCTAAAGTAAACACTAACTCCTCTCGGACGAATAATGCATGTATCTAAACTCGACTAGCAGTCACTCTCGCACAAAGCAAGTCTAATTTAGATCCTGAAACCTCTTAGTGATTAGGGAAAAATAAAGTAAACATCTACTCTCGCGCTCCACTGAAATTACCCAAACCCTAAAACAACTATGATAGTTAAGAAATCCACAAGAAAAATTAAGTCGCTCTCGCACAAATAATTCTCAAGTCCAATCCTAGGGATCTAACATGAACAAACAATAGTATATTCAATCAATCAATCTCCTATTAGTGTTATCTCCTCTCGGTCTCAAACCCTAATAGGAATCCTACATGCATAAAACAAATAGGGCATAAAGCAACCTAGGATTGAATCAAATATATTTCAATCCAGGCAAAGAATATAACTTTAATTAAATAGACATTGAATGGATCACTAGAACCCTAGGACTAGAAATTTAGTCAAGCATAATTGAAGACGTAATCAAATTAGATAATCTAGCCATCAACAAAATTGAATTACACAAATATAATAAAGATTAAGAAAACTTAGTCTGAATAATATAAATAATTCAAAGTGTGGGTTAGAACTTGAAACCAAATGAATTCTTCAGATCAATTCGGCCGAAACTCCACGTTAAAAGTCTTCTCTTGTCTGCCGAACGAAAGCTTAAAAATAAAGCTAAAATTAGACTAAGCTAAGCTAAGAATATAAAATTCACCTAGGATAAGATATATATACACCCTCCCATACGTTCCTAATAATATCTATGAGGGCAGTTCGGGTGGAAATAAGCCATTGGGTGAAAACAGAAAATGAATTGGAGCCATTAGATTAAATAAACGGAAGGTTAGGATTAAAGAGAGAAAATAAGGAAAATAATGGGGGCGCGCTGGTTTTAGAGATTTTAATGGCATTTTTGCAAATATCACTAAAAATCACTCTAAAATAGTAAATCCCACCCTTCTATTCCACAAACCCCAAATTTGACGTCTCTTCGATCTCTTGACTCTTCCTCTTAACTCTTTCCCAAAATTGATTCCAAATTCACTCATCTCCATTCCATTTGAATACTCAAAATCATCAATTGGAAATTAGAGTCACCTTCCATGTCAAATGAGGAGAAGCAATCTCTGAAATCTAATTTCAAAAAAGGTATGAAACCCTCTCTGCTTTGATTTTTTTAGGGTTCATACCTTCTCTACCAAAAAAGATTTTGATTCTAGAGTAAATGTGTTTGTTTTGGCTAAATTTTAGCATGCATAATTTGAATTTTTTACAAATGGAGATTACTAGGGGTGGAGATCTGAGGGGTGGTGTTGAACTTTTAGAGTGCTAGAAAATATTTCATAAGACTTGATGTTTAGCTTGAAGATTGTTTGTAACAGTGTAAATGAAGTGGAGATATGAGGGGTGCTGAATTTTTTAGAGTTTTGTGGTGGAAGTCTGAGTAGTGATGATACAAAGGGATTTGAGAGGAAACTAAAAATTGAGAGGAACATAGAAAGTTTGAACTTATTGGAATCTTATTCAGTTTGTAAACATGGAGAGAATTTGTTATTCTCTTGCTTATTCAAACGGATATGTAAGTTGTTTTCAAGCTTTCAATACTTGTATTGTTGGTCTGAAATGTGATTTATTATAGATGTTCAAATATTTCATTTAAAGGTTCATTTATTTTTTTCACATGTTCATAAACATAATTTGAATGTTCAAATGTCAACAAGGTTCATATAATTTATAAAAAAGGTAGGTGTTCATGTATTTTATTTAAAGGTTCATGTATAACACTAAGAGGTTTATGTATTTTGTCCACATGTTTGTATTGTTTGAAAAAGCTAATATCTTATATATCTTCTTTTTTATATAAATATAGAAAGCAAAAGTGGCGCATCATCAAATTATGATAGTTGGGACCAGAATTACAATCTAATTGAACAAGATGGTGGTGAAGATATTGGAGATGATAGCAACCAAATTTTGGAAGAAGATGGTGAAATTTTGAATGATCTTGGGACTCAAACAACAAAAAAGTCAAAGAAAGTTGGAGGATGCAAATGGTCTACTTCTACTTTGAATGGAAAACATTGAAGAAAGCAATTATTTTGAAAATAGGGAAATTCCGGTTGGTACCCTCGAGTTTTTGGTTTTTCCAAGTGGTGCCCTCAAAAAAAACTTATTCCGAGTGGTACCCCTTGAACTTTTATAAAAGTCCGATTGGTGCCCTTACTTGTAAATTTTCGTTAGTTTATAGCTAAATTAGTACGTTTTCTAATGGAAATTTTTTTTATTTATATTTAATTAAAATAAAATACAATTTTAATGTAATAACAATGAAAATAATCCTATAAAAATATTAAAATAAATTTTCTTATATAAATATATTTGTTAAGTAGATTTTATGTTGTATAATTTAAAGTTTCTAAGTTAAAACCAAAAGTATTATAATATTTATATTAAAATAAATATATTTCAAGATTAACATTTTCCATGTAGATTTTATATAGTAATTTTAACAATTTTTGAAAAATTGATAGAAATTAAAATTTTATTGTAACTTGGGAGTACCATAATGAAAGTTCTATTAGTTTTTTAAAAAATATTCAAAATTATTACATAAAACCTACATGAAAATTTTTAATTCTATAATATATTTATTTTAATGTAAATATTGTAAAAAATTTTAAATTAATATTTTAAATTATACAACATACAATCTACTTGACAAATTTATATAATATTTTTAATTTAATATTATATATGATTTTTTAATTGTTATTGAACTAAAATTTTGTTTTAATTTAACTATATACAAAAATATATTTTTTCCATAAGAAAACATACTAATTTAGTTGTAAACTAACGAAAATTTACAAGTAATGGCACTAGCTGGACTTTTGCAAAAGTTAAGGGGTACCACTCGGAATAAGTTTTTTTTAGGACACCACTCCGAAAAGCCAAAAACTCGAGGGTACCAACCGGAATTTCCCTTGAAAATAACTAGCTAGTTATGATGATATAGAGAATCTAGATGGTTGATGTTAAGCTAACAAACTGAGATGAATTTATGTTGATGGGATAGTAGAATAATAGAAAGACATGGAATGACATTTGTAAGAAGGTACAAAACTATTTCACATATGAAGTTTGACACCCAGTTTGGTTAGGTTCATGTTTAGTACATCCAAGTTCACATATTTATTATGTATGTTCATGTTTTTTTTATTGTATTTCATGCACATTAATATAATAAGCTTGGTCTTATGATTTATATTTTTGTTGGTTAACTGTGCTAGCAAAGGCTGTAACAGATGTTGATACATGAAAGTTAAAAACAAATGAAATTGAACCAAAAATTGTGAATGTTCAAATATAGTAGTTGTAGGTTCACATATTTAGCATTTGTATTCAAATATTTAAGACCTGTGTTCACATATAGTATGAAATGAAAAATTAAACTACTAACCATAATAAAAGAGGCCAAAAGCACAAGTGCCTTATATCAAATACATGAATTATAAAAAAAACTCAACGAGAACTCACATGAAGATGTATCGTTCATTATAGCGTTGAAATAAAATGGATAAAAAAGGTAAAATCAGTTCCGAGAATTCGAGAGTTGAAATGACATCTCCAATTGTGTTAAATCTTGTCACATCGAGTGTGATGGTATAGCCCAGGTCCATTAGGATATTCACAAAGATCTGCATATGACTCTTAAAGTGAGTGAGTAGTTCGAGGTTGATTTATTGTTGATGTTATAGTTTGCCAACATACTCCAACTTGACAACCATGTATGGCAAAAAATTAGCACATGGTGATCACTCGAAATGACCTCTTTGGCTTGAATTATGGTCATTACATCTTCAATTGTGTAAGAGCTTTCCAACTCAAGGGCGATGATATTGTCTGCAACCTTCACAAAGATCTTCATCTCCAACTTTTCAGACTGCTCAAACCTAGAGCTCATCCGCAAAACAAGGCTCTGCCATCTTCAAGTTACTTGTAATGTATCAGTACTAATTATAGTTGGACAACCAACAAGTATAGTATCAATGAAATTCTACAAATTTACAAGGATTGCACAAGCACAATAAATCATACTCTCATGAATTTTTTTACCATGACCACCAATGATCGTGCATATATGCAAATACAAGCTCAAAAGCTTCATACTTATTAGGCAATGCTAAAGGTAGTAAAATGGAGTTATAATTCTTGATTATTACTAGTGACAACAAGCAAATAACCAAGATATTGTAGGTTCATGAACTTAATGATAACCAATTAAATATGTATTCTAAATCATTGTGCCATCAACACTATCCACACTACAAGCATAGGACAACCTACAATAAAAGGCGAACGTATACAAAATTGAATAAAAGCAGTATACACACATTTTTCTGTAAGGTTCACGCAAAAATATATAAAGTTCACGTAACAACATAATACATTCACGTAAAATTCAATTCAGCCCATAAGAAATCTCTCATCTCTTAGGATTTTCATCGAACATGTTGTATGCATCTCAAAAATCTTCTACCAAAAACTTCATAGAAACAAATTTCGAAAATGTACAATGAAAAAATGATATGAAAGCACTATATACTTGAAAATAAGGATCGATTCACACTTTCAACAAAAAAAAGGATCAATTCACACTCATATTGATGCCAATTGAGATTTAATAGGTGAAATCAAATCCAAAATTTAGTAAAACGAAAAAAAAAATCGAAAGAGAATGAAACCACATACCTGGAATGAGATTCATAGCAAGCGAAAAAAATTAATTGAATGGGAGCTTAGAAGTCGAGGAACGATCCAAATTGAAAACCCAATCGAAAAGAACGATCGAACGTACTTGGAAGTTGGAAGTCAGTCGTCGTTGTTGCAGGAGAATTGCTGATAAAGAAATTAGAACATGCTAAATGACGGTTTTGCCCTTAACACTTAAAAATTAAAAGAAAGGACGCGTGAATCACATCCGTCCATATTACTTGATCTAATGGAGGAGAATCATTTCCAGATTTTAGGATAAGGTTTGTTTTCATATGATTCAATGCCTAATATCTATATATAGAGGTTGATTCACATGGAAATGGGGCTTATCATGAAAACTAAGAACAAATGAGGACCCTTGGATTTGAGAAATGGATGGCTAAGATTAGAAGTGATAGGGGCAAAATGATAATTTTGACAAAAAAAAAATTAAAAAAATTAAAAAATTAAAAAAAAAATAATATTTTTTTAATTTTCTTAGTTTCGCTTGTTTTTGCCAAAAACACAAAATTTGATTTTTTATGTTACGTTCACGTATTTTATGCATATGTTCACACTATTATAAGACATGTTCACATATTATCACATTTTTCAGTTCAGAGATTTTATAATACGTTCACATATGTTACAAGTGTGTTCATATATTATTACTATTTGTTCATGTTTTATGGTCATGTGTTCATGTTCGATTAAATCATAATACAGGCGTTAAACGGCTTAAAAAATTTTGAAAAAAAAATAAAAAAATAAATTATTTTTTTTAATTTTTAATTTTTAATTTTTTCGCTTATTTTTTCCAAAAACACAACGGTTGACATTTTACGTTCTGTTCACATATTTTATACACATGTTCACATTTTTACAAGAGCTGTTCACATATAACCGCATTTTAACTTCAGAAAATTTAGTATACGTTCACATATAATAGCGATACGTTCACATATTAGTATTGCATGTTCACGTTTTAGGGCCTTATGTTCATACTCAATTTACATCATTTTACATACGTAAAAAGACTTTAAAAAATAAAGTAAGAAAATAAAATAAAATAAAATTAATTTTTTTAATTTTTTTAATTTTTTTAATTTTTTTAATTTTTTAATTTTTTTAATTTTTTTAATTTTTTTAATTTTTTTAATCGGATGGCTTAGATTCATTTCTAGTGTTTCAATCGGATGCTCCAGATTTGTTCTTAGTTTTCATGATAAGCCGCATTTTCATTTGATTCAATTCTTCTATATATAATGTCCAAAAATACAAACTTTTTAGTCGGTACTCCTTAATGGGCCAAGGCCCACTCAACAATTTTCCTCCGTTCTAATCACCGAACACATCATCTTATGGAACACCAATTATACTCCATGAAAGCAGGTCTGAAGGCAGTGTTCCACGAAATCTCGTAATATCTCTAAACATCGCCAAAAATACATGAAATATAATAAAAGTAGAGTGTAGATTCCGAATGAAAAATAAAATAAAATAAATATAAGAGTCACGCTCTGGTGCATTAATATTATAGGGTAAGAGCTACGAGCCTACGAGCAATTTCAGACCATTGGATTAAAAAAATTAACGGTATGGATTAAAAGAAATGGGTTTGGTAGAAAAAAAAGGGGGTGGTTCATTTAAGATGGCACACACGGGTAAATAAGGCAAACTTCTAAATCTATGGACGAAATTACCCTTCTATCATAAAAAGTTGATTTTGCCCAAAAATTCCAAAACACGCTCGTTCTTCACAATAGCTTCTCTCCCCGCTTGAGGTTTCTCCCCTAAACATCAATCAATCACGCCGGATATCACCCAAATTCACCATTAAAGCGGTTCAAAATAAACAATGGAGAAAGGAATCGAAAAAGGTATGAATCGATTTAATTTTTTCTAGGATTTAGGGTACTAGATCTCAGATTTGTCAATAGTTAATTGCAATTTTAAATTTTCTAGGGTTTACGGTTCTTAGATTTAGGATTTGGCAATAGGAATTGTTGTTAATCCATTTCGAAGAGCGTTTAGATTCAGCCTTTGCATCTTTCTTATCTATTCAATCTTGTTTTTCATCTTCAATTCACCTAAAGACAATCCTTTTTCTGATATTTGTAATTGATTTGCAACTTTTTTTTGTTGCTTTAGTTTTTTAAAATATATATTTCTAGATCTAGTATTGAATATGAATTGTTGTGAAGATGTTAGTGGTTGGATGTATTGAATCTAATAAATGTGCATCTATTGAATTAGAGCTTGAGGAGGAAATCTAGTGCATTGATCTTTGTATGATTGTTCCGATTGTTATCCTGAAAATGTATTAATTATTACGTTGGTTCACATCTTTGTATGATGAGGTTCATCATAAGCATTATTATGATTCATTATTTTTTCATGATAACTATTAGAGTACATATAATGATTGCCCAATATTTTTGGTCATCACATTATAAAATTATATCTCTCTCTTTTATTTTACTCATAAACAAATCAATGTCCATACTCATTTATTTAGCCTCAATGGTTGTCCAAACAAAATCATATCCACCCTAACTTTTTTATATTTAATTTCTTCTTTTTTCATGACACGTGTCATCATGTTAAGCAATTACCAAAATGAATTGGTGGTCATTGTGATAACCAGGGCATCACCATCTCACCTCCAAATTAACTACCTCTCTCCTCATTTAATATTTTTTAATGTTTCTCTTTCCTCATGACCAAAACTTGGTATACCGCTGGGCATACTCTTATGTCATGCCATTTGGTTCATGATAGATATTATTTTGATTCATTGTGTGATTAATGATGCAGATCTTGTATATTGTTGCTGGTACGGAGAGTTCCCTATAATAAACATCATGTTCATTACATATTTTGGTCATTTTGTAATAACTGCGGTTTTTAAGGATATTTTTGAATTTTTCTCGGATATCCTTTTAACCTCTTTGTCCGTTTTAACGCTTAATCCAATATTTTTGTCGGAATTTAAATCCTAGAAAATTCTTGGTGATATCCTAAATCACAAAGAAATGGTTTTATGGATCGGTGTGAATTCTAGGATTTTTCAGTGGAAAAAAGAATATTTATTGGATAAGCCGTCTTTTAAATTATGTACTGTAAAGGATTTAAAATACGAAACGGAAGACTTAAAAATTGAAGGTAGCAAGATAAAATCATGGAAATTTGGTTTTATTGGTCTACATAATTTACGGGACGTTATTCGTTCAGTATGTTTTTCCACCCGAGGTACATAATTTTACCGCTTTAACGCGAGTCCCGTTACGAGACGGGTTTGGTTTTATAAACCGCCTCTTTCACTAACTTAATAAGGATGGCACGAGTGAGAATCAGGATAAAGTTCAAACTCTCGAACTTTGTAATTGTAAAACAGAGAAAGGAAGGGGGAAAGAGCGAGAAAGGACGGGACGACGATGGCCTCGGAAGAATTGAATCTCTTCACCGCCAACGCTAAGCTTCTCAGCCCCGTCCACCTCTCCTCCTCCTTCACTTCTTGCTCAGCCACCTTCCACCTCTTCCCTTCTTCCATTTTGTGGCTTCTTGCTGTAGTAGAACCAAGAGAAAGAATCAGGCGGAGCGAATGGCTCGGAAGAAAGAATTCACACCGTCGGCTGTCTTCGTAGCCTTGCCAAACGTCGTCGCCAGTGATCATCTCTGCTCCGACCACCACCCATCATGAGGGCTACTCCCGGGCAACTCCCAGCCACCCTTGGGCTTGGGGATCGAGCCACTATCGAGCCAAACGAGCCATGGGCTCGAGTGAAGGTATATACGATCGAAATTAATTAGCGGGTTGAATGCGGAGCCACCGTAAGGGCTTTTCGGTTCCGCTTTGCTAATTAAATTTATGGTTTTTATAATCTTGACATTGATACGGTCCCACAGGTTCAAACCGCTCGGGAAACGGACGTCCGGATCTTCAGTTATAGCGAATACAAGTTTTGACATAGATTGGCAGGTAAAGGACTTCGGATAATTACTCGGGATTCGTTGTTAATCTGTTTGATCCGAGATTTGGTCACCTTTAAGAACTGTTGCTAATGAACAATTTTTATTTATAAAATTGTTTCAAAAGTGAAGCGGATAATTAGTTATAATTCCGCCAAGATGGCTCCTTAAAGCATAATAACTAAAGATTTATTATATATCGATAATCGGAAATTAAATCGTTTATCGATTAGGAAGTTGTAAGAGTTGAGAATACAACTAAGAAGTGTTTTTGTGAGCTCGTTGCTGAGAAATCCTTTTGTTATATTTGTCAGAAGGATGATAAAGATTACTGTTGAATTGCTAAGGGCCTTGAGAACGCCTTCTAAGGCAAGTGGACGATTCTCTCTTGCGTTATTGTTATTAAATGAGGAATTGAATCCCATTTAATATTTGCGCTGGGAAAAACTTGTATGATTAATAAAATATGATAGGTTGTTATATTTGTTAGAAATAATGACGATGTTGTTTATTCAGTTTTGCGGTAGAACTGGATTTAGGTCCGTTATGGGTGACCTTGTATGCTGTCTCACGCTGAGACATTGTTGTTGATTAAGGTAGTTTCAGGGAGGGGAACGTGGTTCCATATCCTCTCTTTAAAAAGATTACATTAGGAGGGGCCTAATCCTAATGGTGGGTCATGACTCTTCCCCTGCTCTTCGTGTGAGAGGGGTGATGCGCACTCTAGCTAAGTGCAATTGGCACGGTGCAGTGTAGACGACAGGGTAATAGGCCTCTCTGATCTCTACATCACCATATGCAAATGAAAGATCAAGGATAGCTTAACTCCTGTGATCTTGGTACAGGGTAGATGACCATGGATGAAATACTCGGCAGTAGTTCGAGCCGATTACGAATGACCAACCTGTTTGTGAAAAGTTTTAAAAGTAATATAAGATAAGTGCGTTAGGCACATTAATATACCTGAATGGTTCGTCCAGTCGGAAAGCCATTCTTGCTCCCGGTTATGAATGATTCTTAATCAAACTTTGGTTAAGTCAATCTGATTAGTCGATGGAGGCTTTTCAAAATGTGATGTGATTAATATGAGTTCCCAACAATTGTTTATGCTTCTTAAAGAAACCACAAGCGGTGGTGTTCTCTCTCTTGATTATGCGAGTCTCCTTATTCTCTATAAGACTGCTAACTGTTGGATCATAATTCGAGTCTAATCAGATTTGGATGCCAATATTTTTAGTTACAACCATAAGAACCAAGTTAGTTTCTCCGCTTGCTTAGTCTTTCATTAGACTAACCCGTCCATTTTCTTTTCTTTTATATGGTCGGCTGGTGTCCACCGTTGGTTTACGACACATCAGGTTCTTCTTGAAAGTTGATTCAAGAGGCGGATTCCGAGGTTTGAAGCTCCAGAAGTTGAAGAAAGGTTTCTAATGGTTATACCTGAGTGAAGATCATGGTTGAACTACTTCAAAGCGAAGCTGAGTTTCAGAAATAAGAAATCAAGAAAGACTTGATGAAGATTTTGTTTAAATAGAAGGTTGTTCTATTCATTTACTAAATTCTTTTTAAGTTAAGGCTTGTATAAGACCTTTTATTCTCTTTTCCCCTGTAAAGTTTTACTTAATTTTGTTAGGTTTTAAATGGTTTCATTTACCTGGTTTTTAGTTTGTACAGTCAGTTTAAAGCCTTGGGTAGCTTCGGTTTAGTCTTAATCGGGGTTGCTTGCGGCAATACCTCCAGGGTAGGAAGGGGGTGTTACAGATTTTTAATATTTGGACATGAAACTTTCAAATGATCATGTCATTTGGTAGGTTATTAGCTTAAATGATAGAGCAATGTGATGTGCACATAGATGTGGGTTCAAATCCCACATAGGCTAATTCTTGATACAGTCATGTCATTTTGTTCATATCGGTTGTTCTTTTGGTTCATGACTTTTTAAGGTAAGGTTCATAATATTTCTTCTTATGCTTCATAAGTTTTCTTCTATGCTTTTTTGTGTATAATAATAATTGTTCTTTTCGTTCATGTTTGAATAACCTTAGGGTCGTCAAAGTGCATCTTATGGTTCATGTCTTTTAGTTCATGCTAGTTATTATTTTATTACATGATTTTTGGTTCATGGTACTTGTTCTTTCGGTTCATGTTTTTTGTAAGTTAGGTTCATAATAATTCTCATGGTTCATGACTTTTAATTCTTAATAATTTATCTTCTAGTTCATGTCTTTTAAGTCATACTAGTTATTTTGGTTCATGACTTTTCTTTTAGTTCATGTTATTATAAGCATAAGTTTATGATATTTCATCTTACGATTTTAGTTCATAAAAGTTGGACTAATGGTTCATTGCTTTAAATGGTCAGGTTCATAACAATTGTCAATAAAGTTCATGAAATTTAATTCACAATAACATGTGTTAAGATTTATAAATGATATTATGTTGGTTCTTGTTATATGGTTAAGTTCATAAACATTATTAATTAGGTTCATGAAAATTTCCCTTAAATGCATAATATTGTATTACGTGAAGTTGGACCTAAAGTTGAGACTAAATTTGAAGCACATAAAAGAAGTCTAAAATAAAAATGAACCAAGATCTCAAACTCATCCACTCTTTATAGAATTTCAAGCATATATACTCAAAAGTTTTACTGAATGAAAAATTTGCATGAATATGACCGAAATTAATATGCAACTAGACCCCTTAAATATGACTAAATTAAACGTTATCACAATCTGTAGATGACGGAAAGAAATGACGTATACTTAGAGAATTGATCAAGAACAGAAGCAATCGGAAATTTCGGACTTGAATTGTTACTAGTAGCAGGATAACCGTGCCACAAACAAACTCTTTAAGTCGGACTGAGGGATGTCGTGCCCTGGTGCTGTGACGATCAAGAACAGAAGCAATCGGAAATTTCGGACCTGAATTGCTACTAGTTGTAGGCATAACCGTGCCACAAACAAACTCCTTAAGTCGGACTGAGGGATGTTGTGCCCTGGTGCTATGACGATCAAGAACAGAAGCAATCGGAAATTTCGGACCTGAATTGTTACTGGTTGTAGGCATAACCTTGCCACAAACAAACTCCTTAAGTCGGAATGAGGGATGTCGTGCCCTAATGTCGTGACGAGCATCAGTCGGGGCGGCATCGACATTGTCATCCGAGTCATCAGACTAATATGGTAAGACAGCAGGTGAATCAGGGGCGAATAGCTCCCCCTCGACTTAATACAAGAACCATCATCGAAGCTCGCTGGGTGACGGTCCGTAGAAGGTAGTATACTGGACTGAGGCTCATAATTAAATAGAAAATGTGTCTCATATGACACAACCTCACGACTAACAAATATTTTATCGGAATAAACATCATAGAGACGCCATCCACGTTTACTAAAAGGATAACCAACGAAGATGCATTTTCGACTCCGAGAAGCCATTTACATTGAAACTAAAGAGGGAAAGGAAGATAACAAGGACTAGACTAAGCCAGCCAGAGATGAGATGCAAAAATTAACAAGGTCCGTATAAAAACTCATCGCGCTTTCGGGGTATTTGAGAAGCGAAACACAAGCAATCAAAACCCGAAAATGCTTATACAAAGGTGGCCGACCAATAGGGTTGAGCAAACAGATATATTCCATCCGATATACCAGTTATTTGTTATTTTTTCTTTAAAATTTCGATCCGTATCCGGTCCGTTATAGACCGGATATCATGTAAAAAATATCTGATTGGATAGCGATTATCCGAAATATCCATTTTTAAAATATTGTTATTTTCATTTGAAAAATAAGGTGGATTAGCGGATACCCAATTCGGAATCGAATATCAACCAATCTAATCTAAAAACATGCTTAAACAAACATGTTTAACTAAACCTGCTATTTAAGACCCCAGAAGAGGCCACAACCAAACTTGTTAAATTTAACATTTTCTCAAACTAAACCTGCTAAATTAAACATTTAAAGTTTCAAACCAAAGTTCAAATTACATATACTTAAGTCCACACAAAGTTCATATTAAACCTGGTAAAATAAAAGTCCTTAACAACCTTCTAGCAAAGGTTAACACTTAACATCCTGCGAGTTCTAGCAAAAAGTGGTAAACCTCTAAATACAATAAGTTTTTAACAACCTTCTAGCAAAACTTAACAACGTGTAGGTCTTCTAGCAAAAAGTAGCAAAAAAGTTCTTAGCAACCTTCTAAATACAATACATAATAAGTTAACAACCTACATAAGTTAACATCCTACAAGCCCTGCATAATTAACAGCCATATATGTTCATTATATAGGAGAATCATCAAGGTAAATGGTAGAGAGATCTTCCAGATTCACATTAGCTTCATCAATAATCATGTTTGGGTGCTCCAAAAGCAATCCCTTCAAATCTACAAATTTCAATAAAAGAAATAGATGAAAAATAAAGATTAGTTAATGGCACAAATTAAATAAAATTGCTTATAATTTAGATGAATAAATAGGGTATTATCTTCTTCTATAAAAACCATACCAACCAAGCTCTCCTCTATAATAATAGGAATGTTAGAGGTGCGCTGCCAATCTTGTGCACAAATAAGCACTTCCACCATAGATGGAAACAAAGAAGTACGAAATGAATCAAGAACACGGCCACCAGTATTAAATGTTGATTCAGAAGCAACAATGGAAAAAAGTATTTCTAATACATCTCGAGCCATTTTAGAAAAAATTGGATACCTCTTTTGATTATCTTTCCGCCATTGTAAAACTTGAAGGGATGTTGTACTTGAAGTTTCACAAGCATCCTCCAAATACTTATCCAACTCAGACTTGTTATTATGCAATCAGAACCCATCTCCATTTGAAACTCATCACTCAACAAAGAAGTAAAACTTAGAACATCCCCCTCCCCCGATCAGACTTATTCAAACTAGTGGTAGAAGAAGATTGAGTAGAAATTCTGATTGTTTGCTCACACTAGGCATAGAAGTAGAATAAGACTCAAATAACTCATAAACAAGAAGTTTTATAAGCATAGATAAGGTCTTGGACTTTGGCTCATCAACCAACTTCCGAACTAGAAAATCAACATATCTCAACTTACGCCTCGGGTCAAGAAAGACAGCAATAAACATCAGAAGATTAATATTTATGACTTCACCCCAATATTCATCATATTTTGCCTTCATTCTCGGCGCCATAGACCTATGCTCAGCTAGCTCATGGC
Source organism: Fallopia convolvulus (assembly GCA_964016875.1). Taxonomy (NCBI): domain Eukaryota; kingdom Viridiplantae; phylum Streptophyta; class Magnoliopsida; order Caryophyllales; family Polygonaceae; genus Fallopia; species Fallopia convolvulus. The sequence goes on along the minus strand of OZ024721.1, from coordinate 25,127,118 downwards.
AATGAGTTTTGATCATTTTACCAACTTCAAACACATGTTCAACAGCAAGATTACATGTGGCATACCGATCACCAAATAACGACAAGGTAGCATCATAAAAGACTCTCAGTATTGACACAAAACTAGCAATTTCTTTCCAATCATCATCATTAGGAACACCAATTTTCCTATTTTCCTTCACATAAACAGAATCTTTTATAATCAAATTATCAAACACTTTCTTAAATTTAAGGACAGATTGAAGCATCAAATAGGTTGAATTCCATCATGTTTCTACATCCAAACAAACCAGACTTTTACTTTCCAACTTCTCCTCTTTGACACATATTTTGAACTTTTCAAGTCATGTTGGAGAAGACCTCACATACTTTACAAGACCACGAACTCTCAAAATTGAAGGCTTAATATCCTTTAATCCATCTTTCACAACCTAGATTTAAAATATGACAATGACATCTCATATGTAAATACCTCTCTTGTAGGATGCTAGATTCCTAATGATTAAACGTCTTTCCCAAATGAGCAATTACCAAACCATTAGAACCACAATTGTCAACTATAACAGTCATAACTTTTTTTATCCCCCAATCAGCTAAACACTTTTCAACAACTCTACCAAATTAATAGCCCAGAATGACCAGCAAGAGGACAAAAGTTTATGATCCTTTTGTGCAAAGAGAAATCATCATCAATAAAATGAACAGTGAGACACATATAGCTTAAGTTTTGACTAGAAGTCCATGCATCTATAGTAAGACTCACTCGACTAGATAAAAATTGAAAGCAATCTTTCAACTTTTTCTTTTCCTCACTATAGAGCTTATAGCAATCTCTAGCAACAATGAAGCGAGAAGGAACGTTAAATTCAGGATTCGTACACTTGCAAAAGAACTTAAAGCCCTCATTTTCAACAATGGCAAAATGCAACTCATCCAAAATAACTATAGGAGCAATAGCATTTCTACAAACTTCTTGATCAAATTGCCAAACAGATGGAACAGAAATAGTTTCAACCGTACCATCAGCACGAATAACAATTTTTGTACTCATATCAAGCAGATTTTGTTTCTTATCCATGTTTGAAGGCAACATTTTGCATCTAGTGGTGTGATTTTTCAATGAAGTGGTTCCATTTTCAGGTTTACAACCAATTAGTGCACCACAATATTTGCATTGTGCATAGTTTGAATCAGGAAGTTTATTAAAGTGCGCCCAATTTTCAGAATATTTTCTTCTCTTGCCGATAGGTGGCTTTGAGCTTTGTTGTTCGGGTTGATCATTTGACTTTCCTGAGTAGGAAGCTCATTGTTTTGCATTTCAACATCAGGTGAGTCATGAGATGCCATACTTGAGTTCCCTTGTTTCTGTAAAAAGTAAAGAGATGCAAAAAAATGAATCAATTTTAGTTTCAGTTCAATGAATCAGTTTCAGTTTCAAACAAATCAAAACTTTTAAAGCTCAAACAGTTTTAGTTCAGTTCATAGAAAGAGAAATTTTAAAGCTTTCAGTTAAATGACTTCATATAAAGAGAAGTATTCATGAATCTGTTTCAGTTCTTTCTATATATGCATTCATACAAAGAAAAGTATTCATGAATTAGTTTTAGTTGAATGACTTCAATTTCAATCAATTTCAGTTTCAAATAATTGAAAAATAACATCATAAACTGAATAATAACATTCATAGAAAGAGAAGTATTCATGACCCTTTTGAATAATTACATCATAAACTCAGTTTCAGTTCATTGAATAATAGCATCATAAACTCAGTTTCAGTTCATTGAATAATAACATCATAAACTCAGTTCAATCAAGATTAGTAACAGTGAACAAATATAAATATATACGCATTCGGAAGGAAAGATCAGAGAAAGTGAGCAACAAATATAAATGCATTCATAGATGAGGCCATGAGACTAAAAGAAGTTGCTCAAATTTTGGACGAGATAGAGAAAGCAGCCAAAAGTAAAGATCAGAGAAAGTGAGCAACATATATTTTCATCTCTACAACTACAATAACAGTGAACAAATAATAGTGAACTTAAAGCTTTAAATTGGAAAGTAAAAAGGTCGAACTAACCATGAGAGTTGAGAAGCAGATATTTTAGTAATCTTGTGTAGTGGCTCGGTGGATAGAAGACGGAGCCGAATCTGAAGCCTGACTACAAAACAAGCATGCAAGTGTTGACAACCAAAAGAAGACATCAAAATTCTTATATGGAAATAGGGCACGACCACCAAGGAAGAGGATGAAGTCTTGAAAGTTTGAAAAGTTAAGAAGCCCGTCAAATTAAAAACAATGTTCAGTAAAATGGTCATACTTGGGTTAACAAATTGATCTCAAGTCCGTTCAAATTTCTTTTCATAGATAATTAAAAGATCTACAACTTTGTAGTTTACGTCGAATCCAGAATCTGATGTCCGCCTTTTTAGTCATGTTTTTAGGGTATGTTTTAGTGTGTTTGAGTCTTTTTCTTTAGTTTTGTGTTTTGGTTTGAGTCATTTGTGTAGGTTTTTGTATTTTCATGAGATATGGAGTATACATAAGCTTTGGTGGTATTTTGTAGGTTTTTAGAAGCTATTTGGAGCACTTTTGAGGAAAGGAGCCAAGTTAGTGAAAGATAGCACTCAAGAATGAAGAGAAGATGAAGAAAAGCGCTCAAGTAAAGTCATTAAAGATCAAGTTTGATCTTGGAAAGAGATAGAGAAAATTTGTTGCAAGAACATAGGAAAAAGAATCGAGTCAAACGGAGTTGTAACGAATCTGCTACGCAAGTTTTACTCAAGACTATTCGAAGTGCTGAACAAGGTCGTTAACGAGGCTCTCAGGGTCGTTAACATGGCACCCTGTAGCGCAGCAGAGATCCGAGTCGGCGTGTTTAAAGGGCTTTTATCCTATTTTCTTTTATGTTATTAGATAGATAGAAGGAATATATCTTATTAGAAGATATTATTCTCTTAGAGATAGATTAGTTTCTCTAAAAATACCCTTCTCTAGCTCTTTTTTTTTTTTGGGGGGGGGGGGGGGGGGACGGACGATACACACAATCAATTGCCTTGGAGGGCAAGTAAGGGAGGAGGAGAGAAGAGAGGGGCAAGAGGGTAGAGATGTGGTGGGACGAATTTGAATTAAATTTGTAAGTTTTCCTTTGATTAATACAGTTGTTCTTTAATTATGCTTTGTGAGTTGTCTTCCTCTCTAAGGTTGGGGTTAAACCCAACAATGGTTGTGCATGCTTGTTTGTGATCATGATTTGATTGTTTTTATTGCATGAATCTATTCTCTCATTGTTAATCCTTGAAACGAAAGTTGAAGGAAATTTGTCATTCATAGTTGAAGCGAAAGCGGAAACCTTGAATCAGAATAGTCAATTTAGGGTTTTGAAGCGAAAGCGGATCAATCCTAGTTGAAGTAGAACAGATAGATAGTAAGTTTGTTAATTAAACGAAAGTTAGTTGATTTACTTGCTTATGTTGATGAAAGTTGACACCTTTATGTGATAAAAGCATGATCTTTATGTTTCATATATAGCGTTTAGCATTGCATGATTATCGTTGTGGTGATACCTTTACCTTAGAATTCCTCTTTCTCTTGCTAAATTCCCTAGATTTTATTGATTGCTTGCATAACAAGTACAAAACTGAGAACTGACTTTCTCCTTGTGGACGAACCTGACTTCGCTATACACAGCGGGGTCTTGATATAAATTTATTTGTTGTCAAGAAACCCTCTCAACAAATTGGCGTCGTTTCCGGGGAGATTTCAATAGTGCCAAGTTTTGTTCTTTTTGCGTTTTTCGGGATTCCGCCGAGTCGGTAACGACCCCCTAGGGTCGGTACCGACCTTGCTGGGCAACCCAGTTTTTGTGCTTTTTTTGTTTATATGCTAGGCCTCTATCGAGTCGTTAACGACCCTACCAGGTCGGTACCGACCCTGTTGATAGGTAGTTGCTTCTTTCTTTTTAGTTTTTATTTTACGGGATCGCTACAGTCTCGAGATCGACCCCTTGGGCCTTGGTACCGACCCTTCTCCGAGTACCCATTTTGCTTTTGATTTCGTTTTTTTTTGTTTTTGCTTACAGTGTAGGACATTTGAAGGAGGTCGAGTTTTCTCTAACCCAATAAGTAGATCCTGAACTCGAGCGTTCCCTCCACAGGAGATTAAGAGAACGCAAAGCCATGGCTACACCTGAAGAACTAGCTAAGCAGATTGTTGAACTCTGTTTAGAGATAAAGGAGATCCAGAGAGAAAGGGAAACCATAGCTGCTGAGGCATATGAAAAAGCTAATTACATGAGGGGTCCATATAGGAAACAAGGTAATACTTTTTATGGAGGGAGGAATAACAATCAGCCCACCTGGGGCAACTATGCATATGGCCAAGGGAGCCAACTTCCTCAGCAAGGACAGAGGGTTTTACCTTATAGACCCCCGGGCTATCAAGAGACTCCATCATGGGTGAATGGACTCTATGAAGGGATCAATGGAGTGATGAATGAAATTAATGGGGTCCAAGAAAACCTTAACAATCAAATGAAACAGTAGGGAGAGTTCGAGATCTGGAAAAAGAGAGTTGACTCCCAAATGGGTAACCTAGCTGCACGGATTTTAAGACTTCAAGGGCAATTTCTGGGCCGACCCGAAGAGAACCCTAGAGGACAAATTGCAGCCATACACCTCAGAAGTGGCAAGAAGTTGCCAGATCGAGCCACGCCTAAAGACATTGAGCACGGCAACGAAGATAATACCCTGGTCAGCCTCGTTACCGACCCCAACAGGCTCGATATCGAGGCTCAACCACTCGGTACCGAGGATCCCCAACTCGACACCGAGCCCTCTAGGCCAGGTAAGTCTTCTGAACCGAGCTCTCAGTTCGTTACCGACCCCTTATCTACACCAATCTACCCTCTTGTCTATTCGGTAGGGCCTCGATCCGGGTCTCTCTCTATCCCGAGTCCGTCAAAAACTCTTCCTTCCCCGATTAAGAAGTCTAATGATGTCACAGAAGGAAAGTTTAGACGCTTTGTTAAAATTCTTCAAGGGTTAAATATTTCTATACCATTTACTGATGCCCTTAATGAAATGCCTGCCTACGCTAAATTTTTAAAAGAGATTTTGAGTAGGAAAAGATCTATATCAGAGATGTCAAATGAGGTTCATTCGATAAAGCTACCTAAAAAACTCGGTGATCCAAGTAAGTTTGCAATCTCAATTGATATTGGAACTCACCGTTTTAAAGCTCTATGTGATCTAGGTGCCAGTGCTAGTTTATTACCATTGTCTATCTGGACCAAGGATAACATGGGACCACTGGAGCATGTTGATATGAATCTCTACATGGCGGACGGATCTTCTGTAAAAGCAACTAGAGTCATTGATGATGTCCCTATCCAAGTTTGAAAATTCTTTGTCCCAAACGACTTCATTGTTCTAGATATGCATGAGGACCCTGTGGTGCCAATCATTCTAGGTAGACCATTCTTAGCTACCGCATGGGCACGTGTAGATTTCAGAAAAGGACTTCTCACGTTTTATATTGGAGAAGAGAAGGTCGAATTTCATTTCAATCCGATCGTGAACGAGGTTGCTAGTTGTAGTACTAAGGAGCCTACCGACCCATGGTGGGTCGGTAACGACCCCTCTCTGAGTACAGAAACGAGCAAATTCAATGGAGACATATCTACCGAAGAGCCCACCGACCCCCATGGGTTGGTAACGACCCCTATTTGAAGGACTACGAAGCTGAAGGTGGATCCAAACACGACATCAAGCCACTTCCAGATCCAGCAGGGTCGTTAACGACCCACACAACCTCGGTAACAAGCCCTTTCCTGATCGATCCGGGTGAGTTTTCTTGTTCTTATCCAATCAATTCTGGTCATGATCCCTTCTCCTATTCTTCTTCTACATTACATCCTACTGTTAGTCCTATGAAGGAGTCAAAACCTCCTTGGTTTTCGTATTATACTGACCCTGTTGTAGGATTACCGAGCATATTAATGGATGATCGAGGGCCAAATATTTTGGAGAGAAGATATGACATTTTTCAGGCTAAGTTGGCGTTCCTCTTGATCCCGACATAGCTGGATGGAAACCGCCCTAGGTATGCTAAGGTAAGTTTGTCAGGCTAACGACGTTAAAAATAGCGCTTACGGGAGGCAACCCGCTTTTTGTTTTTGTTTTAGTTTTTTGCTTTCTTAGTTCTTTTTGCTAGCTTTCTTTTGACTTATTTTTAGGTTAGATTAGTGTAGTAGGGATAGAAGTTTTTCTAAAGTGACTCAGGTACAAGAAGTTAAGAAGTGCTAAAATCAAGAAGAATCGGTACAAAGCATACAACAAGCTCGATATCAACCCCCACAGGGGCGGTACCGACCTCCCTAGGAAACCGAGAAAAAAAATCTACTCCTCAAGTGATCAATGGTTTCAAACAGCTTCAGTTTTATTTTGTGAGTTCCCTTTTCTTTTCCCTCTTTATTTTTATGTCTTTGCTTTAAACAGTGAGGACACTATTTGGTCTAAGTGTGGGGTATGGGAAAAGGAAACTCAGTTTTGTCTCACTTTTTGTGTCTTTGTTTGTGTTTTAGGATTGATGATATTCCACTTAGATGTCCTATGATATGCTTTAACTTGCTTGATCATATAATTCCATAGCATGTTTGGATAGCTTTGCCTGAATCATGTTGAAATTTGTTTTTATGTGGATACTTAGCATGTGATGAAATTGAGCACATATGATCTTAAATAGAAGTAACTTGAAATCCAACAAAAATTGCTACATTGAGAGTTATTTTTGGCCTTATAGGGAGAACATCAAAAATCCCTCTTCTTTTCCTATGTGATTCACTCTCCTTATGCATATTATCTCTTGTCATTGATATGAGTATCTATTTCTTTAGACCTATATGAGATATTAGTTCATTGCATGTGAAATCATATGATGGAGAACTTACTTTTCTTAAGCCCTATTAATCCATATCTACCTTATCATTATCCTCTTTTTGAAGCCAATTTGAGCTTAAAGCCTTTTATTTTTAGCTCCACAAAAATGTTCCCTTGTCGATGAAATCTTGACCCTATCCGGGGATTAGGACTTAGTGCTGGTGATGGTTTTGTTGAGTGAGATTGTTTGGTTCAAGTGTGGGGTAATATGGGTTGGGAAAAGAAAGATCTTGCAATTTATCATGTAAAAGGAGTTTGGTTCCTTGAATGCATTACAAAAGAAGTGGAAAGTTGAGAGAAAGAAAGAAAGAAAAAATGAGCAGATATCGTTACCGACCCTAGAAGGGTTCGGTACCGACCTTCCCGCAGAGAAAAAAAAGGTAAAAATCAAAAGGGAAGAAAAAGAAAAAGAAAAAAGGAGTTGAAAAGTGTAAAGTGTGCATGAGCCAAATTTCCTAAAGTGTTTGTAAGCAAGATTAGATGGGATTTAAAAGGGTTAAAAAGAAAGAGCATAATGTTTAAGTGAGTTTGGTTATGTTTTAAGAGATTTGGAGATGTGTGAGTTTTTAGGAGTCTATATTCCAGGATATTATTAGCACCACATGACCAAAAATTTCCACGCCTAATTGTCTTTACCAAACCCATTACAACCCGGTCGAATGGAAGCTTCTATGAAGTTTTTCATTGAGCCTAAGTTCTCTTGATGATTTTTATGTGTTTTGACATCTCTGGTGGAGAGTTTGGTGATATAAGTAACAATGGCTATGTTGATTTTTGTATATTGGATTGAGTTGAGAGTTGTTATTTATAAGCCCAAACAATTGAGAGTTGAGAGAAACACATTACCCTTGTGAGGTTGGATTTTTAGTTGCTTTTGCTTGAGGTTGCTTATATATGTGTGATGACGTTAGACTCACTTGTCTATTTATTTCTACTTGTGCTTTGATGTTGCTTTTTGGATGAAGGCATTGACTTGATATATGTGTTATTGGTTTTGGTTGATGTCTTGTTGGCTGCTTGAGGACAAGCAAGTCTAAGTATGGGGTATTTTGATGTCCGCTTTTTTAGTCATGTTTTTAGGGTGTGTTTTAGTGTGTTTGAGTCTTTTTCTTTAGTTTTGTATTTTGGTTTGAGTCATTTGTGTAGGTTTTCGTATTTTCATGAGATATGGAGTCTACATAAGCTTTGGTGGTGTTTTGTAGGTTTTTAGAAGCTATTTGGAGCACTTTTGAGGAAAGGAGCAAAGTTGATGAAAGATAGCACTCAAGAATGAAGAGAAGATGAAGAAAAGTGCTCAAGTAAAGTCATTAAAGATCAAGTTTGAGCTTGGAAAGATATAGATAAATTTGTTACAAGAACATAGGAAAAAGAATCGAGTCAAACGGAGTTGTAACAAATCCTCTACGCAAGTTTTACTCAAGACTGTTCGAAGTGCTGAACAGGGTCGTTAACGAGGCTCTGAGGGTCGTTAACGAGGCACCCCGTAGCGCAGCGGAGATCCGAGTCGGCGTGTTTAAAGGGCTTTTATCCTATTTCCTTTTATGTTATTAGATAGATAGAAGGAATATATCTTATTAGAAGATATTATTTCCTTAGAGATAGAATTAAGATAGATTAGTTTCTCTATAAATACCCTTCTCTAGCTCTTGTTTTTGGGGGGGACGAACGATACACACAATCAATTGCCTTGGAGGGCAAGGAAGGGAGGAGGAGAGACGAGAGGGGTGAGGGGGTAGAAATAGAGAGACGTGGTGGGACGAATTTGAATTCAATTTGTAAGTTTTCTTTTCATTAATACAGTTGTTCTTTAATTATGCTTTGTGAGTAGTCTTCCTCTCTAAGGTTGGGGTTAAACCCAACAATGGTTGTGCATGCTTGTTTGTGATCATGATTTGATTGTTTTTATTGCATGAATCTATTCTCTTATTGTTAATCCTTGAAACGAAAGTTGAAAGAAATTTCTCATTCATAGTTGAAGCGAAAGTGGAAACCTTGAATCAGAATAGTCAATTTAGGGTTTTAAAGCAAAAGCGGATCAATCCTAGTTGAAGTAGAACAAATAGATAGTAAGTTTGTTAATTAAACGAAAGTTAGTTGATTTACTTGCTTAGGTTGACGAAAGTTGACACCTTGATGTGATAAAAGCATGATCTTTATGTTTCATAGCGTTTAGCATTGCATGATTATTGTTGTGGTGATACCTTTACCTTAGAATTCCTCTTTCTCTTGCTAAATTCCCTAGATTTTATTGATTGCTTGCATAACAAGTAACAAAACTGAGCACTGGCTTTCTCCCTGTGGACGAACCTGACTTCGCTATACACAACGGGGTCTTGATATAAATTTATTTGTTGTCAATAAACCCTCTCAACAAAATCCAACAGCAAAGAGGCGAAAATTGCGATTTACTAAGAGTTGTTCAAGTCTTACGGGAATCTTATCTATAGTTTTAATTCTATCTTTAATTAGATATTTTATTTATGAATAATTTCGGCCATAGGAGTTTGTTAGATGGTTGAATGGTCTTGCTTTAGTATTCTTGTTAACTTTCAGTTTGTTAGGAATTTTCTTATTTTAAATAAGTCAAGTAAATCTTTATTTGATTTATTTATTATAAGGGAATTTAGATATATGCATTTATATCATTTTATGATATCTTGTGAAGCAAGCAAAAGCCCAAAAGTACCCCTCTAGGGCCGGATGGGATCTTGCCTTGCTCTCCAAGGAGACACTTTGTAATTCCTTTAAATACTCTTGCATTTCATTCAATAAAGACCAGCTTGAAGTAAGATTAAACCCCTTTGGTTTAGTCTTGCTTTTGGGCCCCAAAAACAACTTGTGTTCGTGCTTTTACATTCCATTGATTGTCCATTCAAGTTCTTCAAACACAATTCAAATTTCGAGAGTTTAGTATAATCAAATTGGTTTGTCTAGTTAGATTATTAAAGATCTTAACTAGTTAATCAATTGAGATAGCGTTAGAGCCTTTCAATTGACAATTCAGTTTGTGAAGTACTATCCATTCGAATTCAGTCGTTCTTCATTGAATTTAGTGAGAGTCGAATTGCTTGCGCCACAAGTAATTGAGTTCGAGCAATTCGGGTTGGAAAAGAGAATTACTTGTCAAGATCGGGCCAAAACAAGACCGAATTGTCATCATCGAGCAATCGAGGAGATAATTCCGTATCAGCAAGGCTATTATAAGACACAAAAGATCAGCCAAGCGATATCAGAGAAGCGATAGACATCAACCAAACGAGACTAACCAGTATTAAGTGAAGTTCAGATTAGAGAATATCAAAGAAGAAGGCTTCCATCCTTCGAGCGCCAATACTCTAGGAGGTAGGAGCCTTCCATCCTTCGATAACGATGTCGCGAGTGTAGAGAAGAAGCGAGTGAGAGGTTACTAGGGTTAGAGAAGCGAGTGAGAGTGTATAGTTGAGAGGCGAGAATGGCGGATCATTATATAAGAGAATGAGGAGAACGACGACCAAAGGTTACTACGGTTTCTAACTTTCTATGCCAAAAAAGAAAGTGTAGGAGGCACTGTGTACTTAACATAGGGTTAAAAGAAGAGGCGGATTTTTTGGATTGGATCTACAAATTTTGCTCAACCCTACCGACCATATAAGATCTCATGTGGTGTGCGACCTTGAAGAATCGGAGCAGTCACTCTATTAATTAAGTATGCCCTTGATAACACACATTCGTCCCAAAAAGTTAAGGGCAACTTGGCATGAAACCGAACAGCCCGAGCCACATTAATAAGATGCCTATGTTTCTGTTCAACTCGTCCATTTTGTTGAGGAGTCTCAACACAAGACCTCTCAAACACAATGCGGTTATGATAAAAAAAAACGTCTGTAACGGTAAAAATTTCGTTCCATTGTCGGCCCGAACACTTTTGACCATTTCGGAAAATTGATTGGTTTCCATGACACAAAACTGCTTTATCAACTGAGGTATTATAGATATTGCATTAATTAAATGGACCCAAATAGTAGGAGAATAGTCATCAACAATAGTAAGAATATACGAGGCACCAGTATGAGAAGGCGTACTGTAAGGCCCCCACACATCATAATGAATCAACTCAAACAACTCGTCTGCTTTGTTCAAACTAATCGGAAAGGGAGTTCTTGACTGTTTAGATTTATGACACACATCACAAGGCTGTAATTTGTCCAAATGACTAGAATTGATTTCTAAACTAGAAATAGAAGACATAACAGAAACCGACGGATGTCCCAAGCGAGAGTGCTAGAGATGAGTTATGTCCATAGAAGAGATAGCAGACGAGACCTGAGCTTCGACCCCAATAGACCGAAGCCAATACACACCCCCTTTTTGCTCAGCCACTCCAATCATTGTCTTGGAAACGCATTCCTGTAATACACACCAACGGTCCGTCAAAAGTTTTAAACACTTCAGTTCACTAGTCAAATGAGACAAGGATAACAAATTATATTTCAGATTCGGCATATATAACATATGACGAATCTGCACAGACCCAAACCGAACTCTTCCTTCTTTCAAAGCACATTCAGGTTTTGATGTGATCCACCTAGAGGTCAATCAAGATTCCTCTTCAAGCTTGTGTCGTCATTCTCGAGGCTCATGTTTAATTCCGTTTGCGTCCAAGTCTCTAATAATTGTGTGGGATATATTTATTTATTGTAAATATTCTAGATTTTTATTATTATATGAAAGTAATAAAGAGGTAGTAGGTAAGGTGGTAGGTTAGGTGGTAGGTGAGGTGGTAGATGAATGTGAACACGAAGGGTTGTTTGTAACCCCATTTTGTGTGTCTATTTATAGGCATTATGTTCTTCTTGTTTAAGGAAGTTTTAAAACCTAATGAAAATGAAGCTTTTAGTTTTTCTTTGTAATCTTGATCCACTCGTCCTTAAGGTTAGTGAATTCCCTTGGTTCGTGAGTCATTTCGAGCCATCTTCAAGGATCCATTCTAGGTGAGTCATATCCTTTTTTGAATCCATAGTTTGTGGTTTTGGAGAGTGAGTCATATCTCTCTATTTTCACATCCATATCCATCACTTCATCTCATAAACATACCCATCCCATTTCAATCCCCTTCCATCTCCACTCCATCAATCTCATTCAAACTTCCATCGAAATCTCGTCTCGGTGGATTCTGCAGCACCTCATTAAAATCGACATAACTTTCAATCTACGCATCATCTGGCTCTCATATTTTGAGAACTTTAACTATACTCGTAAATCTAAATCCAGGATTTGGAATCACTCAAATCTGATTCCGGACCAGGGAGAACAATCCAGTTGAAGACAGGCCAGATTTTTGGGTGTTTGTTGTCGAATTCCTTGGAAGTCTAGGAGGCTTACCTTGCACCGTGCACTTCTCGATCCTTGATTCTCATCATTTATTATCAGATCCACGCAAGGTAAATGCTCAAAATTTAGTTAAAATCTTATGTTATTTGAAGTTGCAAGCAAAAAGAAAAGAATGATTTCCTTCCAAAGCTTGGACCAACTTATCACTATCAAGTGTCCCATGGAAATGGTAGGGATACTACAAGAGGGGTGCCCCTATTTTGAAGAACCGCCCCTTTGGGATGAGCATTTGCAAGAAGGGAAGGTCATGTCGATTGAAGTGGCCACCATGCACCAAGATCCACAACATGATCCTACTCTGACTCTACTTCAGTGTGAGAATGAGTATGTTGAGGTCGAGGACATACAGGAAGTAGAGGAAATTGTAGAACCATCACCTTCATCTATAAGAACCAAGCATCGACCCACCATTGTGCGTAGTTCACTAAATTCTTTGGCATCTCCATGGATGGATGCAACACCTAAGGTTTCTTCATGCTTGCCATTTCTACTTAAAGAAGAAGAAACTACCACATCCTTTTTGATGGAGAAAGACATTGAGGAACCCGGTCAAATGGATTCGAGGACGAATCCTTTTAAAGGAGGAGAGTATGATGTGATCCACCCCGAGGTCAATCAAGATTCCTCTTCAAGCTTGTGTCGTCACTCTCGAGGCTCGTGTTTAATTCCGTTTGCGACCAAGTATCTAATAATTGTGTGGGATATATTTATTTATTGTAAATATTCTAGATTTTTATTATTATATGAAAGTAATAAAGAGGTAGTAGGTAAGGTGGTAGGTGAGGTGGTAGGTGAATGTGAACACGAAGGGTTGTTTGTAACCCCATTTTGTGTGCCTATTTATAGGCATTATGTTCTTCTTGTTTAAGGACGTTTTGAAACCTAACGAAAATGAAGCTTTGAGTTTCTCTTTGTAGTCTTGATCCACTCATCCGTAAGGCTAGTGAATCCCCTTGGTTCGTGAGTCATATCGAGCCATCTTCAAGGATCCATTCAAGGTGAGTCATATCGTTTTTTGAATCCATAGTTTGTGGTTTTGGAGAGTGAGTCATATCTCTCTAATTTCACATCCATATCCATCACTTCATCTCAAAACCCATCCCGTTTGAATCCCCTTCCATCCCCACTCCATCAATCTCATTCAAACTTCCATCGAAATCTCTTCTGAGTGGATTCTGCAGCACCTCAGGAAAATCGATATAACTGTCAATCTACTCATGATCTGGATCTCATATTTTGAGGACTTCAACTAGACTTGTAGATCTAAATCTTTGATTTGGAATCACTCAAATCGGAGTCCGGACCAGGGAGAACAATCCAGTTTGAGACAGGCCAGATTTTTGGGTGTTTGTCGAATTCCTTGGAAGTCCATGAGGCTTACCTTACACCGTGGACTTCTCGATCCTTGATTGTCATCAGGTTTACCATCCGAAAACAAAATATTGATGGATTCATCAGTGACTAAATTACACAAAATATTCAAATCACATGTCATATGATATGACACACCATAATCAAGTATCCAAGGATGAAAAGACATACTAGTTAAAGCGTCATTTGACTGAGAACCCACACTGATGTTTTGGCAAAAATGAAGAACTACTTGTGACTATTCTGAAGTCATATTTGAGCCAAACATTTGAAAATAAAGATGAGTAGTCCTCAAAATCTGAATAAAGGAGGTTCTCAACAAGTTGTCTCAAGTGTGGTGTGTCAGTTTTTTGGAGAAAGTGATCACACTATATCATCCTACCAAATATTTGCTTCTACGGAGGAACCATAAGGGGAGGGAGTGAGATACATGAATAAATTCAATAGGAGGCCTAGAAATGATCCATACTCTAATTCTTAGAACCACGGTTGGAGATAACACCCTAATTTCTCTTATGGGAACAATCAGTCACAACAACAAGCACCTCCCAGGTTTCCACCAAAAGCCCCACTACACCTAAACCAAGTTGCTCAACTCTCCCAAAAGCCTACATGGGAGACTGCAATTGAGAGCCTTTCCACCTCCATGAAGAGGCTAATTGAATAAGTGAGAGCCTAGGGGGAGAGCTTGAAGAGGATAGAGCATCGGGTGGCTCAACAAGACGCTAATGTTCCAAGGCTAGCTGGCCAACTTCCTAGGCATCTTGATGTGAATCCAACGGGTCAATTTAATGTTGTCACCCTAAGGAATGGAAGAGAATTGGAGGATCGTAAGCCTAACGAACCAAAGAGACAAAGTTGTGCAACCGAGAAGCTTCAAGATGATGGAGAGGAGAAAGAGGCTCCCTGCATTCCGCCTCCTCCTTACAAAACTCCTCTCCCATTCCAACAAAGAAAAGCTAAAGCTCAAACTAAGAAGCAATTTAGGAAGTTCCTAGAAGTTTTGAAGAAGCTCTAAATTAATATCCCATTCACAAATGCTCTAAAACAAATGTCTACTTATGTGAAGTTCCTGAAGGAGATATTGGCAAACAAATTGGAGAATTGAAGGCTGCCAAAAGGTGTACCTCAATCAAGACTGCAACGCCCTTGTTCAAAACAAATGGCCTCCTAAGCTTGGAGAGCTTAGGAGCTTTTGTGTTCCTATTGTAATTGGCAATTGCACTTACAATGCGTTATGTGACTTGGGAGCTAGTGTGAGGTTAATTCGTCTTTCAATTTGCAAGAAGTTGAATCTAGGTGAACCCCAACCAGTGGATCGATATGACTCTTCATGGCTGATATAACCACCATATCCCTTATAGGTATCTTGGAGGATATTGCAATTCAGGTTGGTAAATTCTGTAATAGTCGGGTTTACTTTTCTCGACCTTATCCTTTTAAGGCCGGAAAACGACTTTCGTATTTTTACAAGTAATTTTTTTTATTCCTCTTGATCCGCTAGTAACTCCGATTAGAAGACTAGATATTCGTAAATCGCTAGTTTTACTGTACCCTTAAATTCTCTTACATATCTTAACCACCTAAATTAATATTTTTATTTATTTTTATTTTTTTTAACCTCGGGGGCCAAAGGCCATATCTACCCAAGAAGGGTGCAATCTCATCTTAACCTTTTTAACTACCGAATTGATCTTATCTTTTCTACCTTATTTATTTATTTATTTATTTGTCATCCATAAGAGTTTAGCCTAACTAATTCCTATTACTAAACTCAAATTATTTTGTTCTACAAAACCCGTAATTATCTACCTAAAGATTCTATCACCTCGACATTCTTTCTTTCTCGTCTGTGCCATTAGTTGACGACATTAGAGCTCGTACCATTAATCGTTCTCGTTCGTACGTCGTTGAACTTTGCCCCGTTTCGTCGTGATCATATGCTCATCAGTAGTTCCGAGTTCCGACGTTCTGCGGGTAAGATCCATACCCTCCCTCTCGCAACCGTTTTTATTTTCTTCTGTTCTCCCGAGGGTGTTTGCACCAGCTGATCGAGTAGAGTTGGCCTCGTTAACCAGCGGGTTTGATCAAGTATTGTTTTGGGGAAGGGTAGAGCTTGGGTGTTCTTGGTCCACGTTTTCATGGCAAACAACTTGGTTAAACTGTGCTTTTAGGTCCATAATAGGAAGATGAGTTGGTTTTGTTTAGTCGGACTTAATTAAAAAAAATAAAAATAAAAATAGATTTCTTCGAAGTTGTCAAGGGGGAGTTGTTCTTCCTAGGATAGTTTGGTGTGACCTGTTATTATATAATATGTATTTAGTTATCTCATGTTTTCTTTTATGAACGGTGGTGTAGATTATTAAGGTCTCCTTTTTAATTCGTAGGTGTAATCAATCTATATATTGTAAGTTAGGAGTTAGTATTTCTTTTGATCGAATGGTTTAGGTTCTTGGAATTTGTATATCAAGATATGAGTTAAGTTATGTATATTTAGTTTAGTTAAATACCTAGTTGCTGATATAGTTAAATTTTGAACAATTTAGATTATATATTTTTTCAGCTATAATCTTGAACCGGTTCTTAAGTTGGGTTTGTAAAATTAGTGTTGGTTCGTTTAAAATATCGCTAGAGGAAGTGTGAGTTGAAACTGATGTAGTTGTCATGTCAATATTTCTCTTAGGAAGCCGTTTGCGCCCACGCTCTTAATTCCGTTTCTTTCAAAAGATCCCTAGCTTTGAGGTAAGTCGTTTTTCGACTTGCTCGGTTCTTCTCTACCTTGTTAGATTGCGTATCGTTATTGTAGGGCGGGTTTTGGGAACTAGTCCCGAATACCTTTTGGAATTGTTTTGAACTTCTTGAATTGTTGTATGTGTAAATGGTTTTGAATGTATTTTTATCGGAAAAATATTTTTGGAACGTTTTCTCTGTGTTGGTACCGTTTCCGACACGGCCCATCGTAGCTGGTGTTGAGGAAGAGTTGGCTACGTTGACCCGTGTGACTGGGAAAATCGTGCCCCTTCAAAATGAAAATTATTATCTGTGTGTTTTTGGCAAGTGCTCCAGTGGAGGCTTAGCCAGGGGTTAGAAGGGTGATTGTGAAGTGGAGTGAGAGGGCCTGCCTCTGCACTCGGCGCGGTGATGAGCGCCTTGGAAGTCGGATCGTGAAAAAGGAAGAATTGCGTTGTTATGAGGTTGTGATTGTAAATGCGTATGTGACTTTGTGTGACTGATATAACTAATTTAGGTAGTGGCCTATAGAGTTATGATTGCGATTGTGGACTTGTATGCTGACTTTAGATAAATGATTTTAAAGCGTTCTACAATTTCCGTATTCTCTCTAGCTTGGTAGATTAGATGCTGACCCTTCGGGGAACATTTTCCAGTTCCAGGTATGAATCAGGTAGCCGTGCAGGAACCAAGGCAAGGTGACGGGCCGGAGCGGTAAGAGCGCGTGTCATAGTGGGATTGGTTTTACGCTAGTTTGTTTATGACTTTTTAGGATGTTGGTTTTTATATTGATGGAGTTAGTATTATTGACTATTTCGGTGTTCTCGGGGAATTTCTCGTTAGCAGTGATTCGTTGGATTTGAATATTTAGGTTTTTCGGGAATTCATGCATAACTATGTTTTCTAAGTTTGATTAAATAAAAGGGTTGGATGTTTTATTATGTTTTTCTCGTCGTGCCCGCGTTGTAAGGTCCTATAGTGTAGTTGTCAACCTAATTAATAGTACCTTGTAAGGTCTATTCCCTAGTAGCGCCGCGTCGGAAGACGGGGTGTTACAAATTGGTATCAGAGCCAGGTTGACAACAGGGCACATGGACTGACCAACGAGTGTACCCGAGGTCCAACTTAAAACCAAAGTCGGCCGGTGTTTTCAAAATGTTTTAACTAGGGTAGGCACGTTGCATTTAGGAGGGGTAGGTGACACGTCGCGACTCCGCCATCGTCAGCTAAAGGACCTCCGATAGATTAGTACTTTTAACTTTCTAATTCTAGGTGCATGTGTGACAAAAGCTAATCTCATTCGTAGCATTGGAATTATTAGGGATGTGTGAGGAATTGTTGGGTTATATCACCTCCAAGAGATTCGTAAAAACTGGTCATCGAGTAGTTAAACCTAATACAAGAGGACGCAGAAGTGGTCAACATGGAAGGGAATGGAGCAAGTCTTTCCTATACATCTATGTTTTTGGATTGGAAGTGGTCGAACTCCAACCAGGTACGTCGCTTGAAGAAAGAATGTGGTTCGTTTTAGGAAGAGCTGAACACCCGATATAAGGACCTTAGTGGGGAGTTTAGAGTGGAAGATAGTAAAGGAATGTAGTTATTCACCACTGATCTCTTTTACATGGAGTTTGATCAAACAAGAAGTGAGTGGTAGGTCGAGATCAACTAGTTCGGGAAGAGCATGTATTATGAATCCATGCGGATTTCATTGAAGAATATGCGTGAGATAACATGAACGGTCACTCCCACATTTGAGGTTGTGAGACTAAGCAGAGTGAAGGTTGGGATGAATCACTCAAAGGAGACTAGGGCAGGAATTCTTTTGGCAATCATCTTTGGCAAAGTTTTCGTGAAACGAGACAAGACTATCTCACGGGTACCTCCAGTTAAGGAATACCATGGTTCATGTTTGTTTGGGAAAAGGAAGATTAGGAAGTATCGCAAAAAAAAAATGCGTAGTTAGCAAGGTGAATATGGACGTAGGAATTAGAGTCTGGTAATATGGAAGTTTTACGAATGATTCTCGGGGAAGTAGTAACCTTAGTAGTCATGACAATCAAACTCAAATTGATTATTGGAGATGCAATTGAACTAAGACTATGACTTAGAACCATGTAGGTGGGAACTCCCCTTGATTGAGTGCTTGGGATGAATGGAATGACGAGTTAGCATCATAAAGAGAGAAAGAATTGTTTGGATCTAGTTTAACATGAGCATTAGTGTAGACTCTATTTTGTTGTGGGTTCATTGAATCTGAACGAGTACTTGCATGAAAAGAGAAATTCACAATGGTTAATTCTAAAAAAGGATGTCGTGTATGAAATTGATTTTATGATGGAGAATTGGTTGTCGTGAAACATTGGGTGGGTGGATCGACCATAGTGAAGCATGACAGTTATCCGGACTCGGTTGAAGGACGAGTTCTTTTCAGGGAGGACTTAACATCCGTGTGAGATATGAGAACTACAAGTGTTGTAAGGAATGTTGTGAAGCTTAGCTAATGTCTAGTGAGGTATGTGAAGTTTTGGACAACAACCATTATCGACTAACGAGACCGGTTGCAGAGGTATTTAGCAACAATATTTCTATCTACTCTCGGACTTAGAAGAATAAGTTTTCCTCTTGGAGACTACATTGAAGATTAAACGATACCAGTGAATTTGTAGAGCTCATGGAATATGATTTTGGATAACCGAGACGTCTATGGAAAACAAGTGGCCTAAGTCAAGTAAGTAAGGCTTGATCTAGAGGGAATCGATGTGGTATCATGGTAGAATTACACTTAGAAATGAGAGTGCGTCGTAAAACTTCTAGGATTAAAATGGTACTATTGGTTGGACATAAGGAAGGTTTCTAGTCTAAACCACCATTGACCAATTAGGGTGCTAATAAGAAAATTGCTTGGATTGTGAGTTACCAAAAGAGTTGTGACTAGTTGAAGGGCCAGAATGCAGGATGACTCAAGATATTCGAAGATCAAGATTTGGAAGTTTAGTGATATCTAGAAAAGAGATTAATGAAGGATGCATTACAAGGGTGATAGTTGAAGTGGGTTGGCTAGATTTAATGGAAAAGGTATTGGGTATCTTAAAATGTTAGTCGAATGTGACTTAGAAGTGGATGTTGTTTCCTTCAAATGATCCACACTTACAAGAAAATTTCACAAAGGAACAGAACCATATAAGAGGTTCAAGGATACTATGGATAAGTCATGTAAGAGAGAATCAATCGTTCAGCCGGAGAAAATTTACTAGAGATAAGACACATGTGGGGTTTTGAGAACCACAATGACGGATGGTAGGGTAAAGGAGATTTGGAATAGAAGTGAAAACCGCTCAACGCTATTTAAAAATGAACAAAAAAATGACATGGAATCTATTGGGAAGGTTTATATAGACATATACTTGGTTATGGATTCCGTGAGAAACAACAATTAGAGTATGGATAGAGCTAGTTGCGGTGTCTAATTCTCTTAGAAAAGATTTGGGCTATTACCCAAGCCATCGGGATGGAAGTGTTGTGTAGTAATAATGTTTAATCAAGACTGTTGACCATCATGTCTAGAGGTTAATTAATCAGGGATGGAACTCCATTGGATTGGTTTACAAGGATTGACAGTTGAAAACTTGGGGGTCAAGTTTGCAATGGAATTCCGTTTGTGTGGACATTTGCTCAAGGACATCGAGGAGGTTCAACTTGACCTAGGAGACTTAAGGACATTAGCGGATATATGTTGAGAGGTTAGAACTAGGTCATAACCTGTGTATTCGAACAAGGAATGCATCGACTAGTTGATACAAGTCTGTCAGGAGTCAACTGGTGTATAAGGTCCTTAGTTACCTAAGTAGTGTGAGCCTTTCAACGAGAGTAGTAAATTCTAACTATTACTTAGGGTCAAGGATCTTACTAATCAAGCGGATGTGCTTGGGCCAAACGGGGTGTTGGAGTGAGGACTAGGGAGACTGACATGTTGAGGTGTACATGAGTTTCCTAGCCTGAACCGTTATGAACCAGTTTTGAAGAAACCAAGAAGGATGCTTAAATTTAGATTATCGGGAGAGTTGCAACTGGGATGGTTGGTGTACCAAACCGCCATGGTCGCAAGACCTTGAGGTTTACACAAGCATTAATGATGTCTCAAAGTTTGTATGTTATAGAAAGGGAATGGGAAATCTTCTTACATCTTAGGGTTAAAAAAATACACATCTCTAGTTAGTGTAAGTTAAAGCTAAAGTAGTCGGAATGGCTTAAGTTCATGGAATCACATAAGTTGGGAGTTCGTTATCTTTTGGTACGGGGATTGTGATTGCTAATATCCTGGAAAAGTATAGCGGTGTGACTTGAATGTAGGGATAAAGTTTAAGAGATATCATGGTCAAGAACCTATTGTAGCGAAACCTGCGTGGAGGTAGAGGAAATTCTTTAATGTAGACATAGACCTAACACTCCCAACGAATAAATGGAGACCAAACTGTCGTTATATGAGAGTCAGAGGGTTGAGAATTTCAATCATACTAAATTATGAGGAGTTAGAGGTGGAACCGGATCACACTTTTCGGGAACAATCGTTGAAGATTCTAGACCGGCGAATGAAGAAGCTGCGGAACAAGAGATTCCTTTGGTGCTGATTCAGTGGTCTCTACGGGGAGTTGAGGAGGCCACTTGGGAGATTGAGTCCAGGAGGAGTGAGAGTTACCCATAGATCTATCCGAGTTTAGTAGAGGCGTTTGAGGGGAAGGTTAGTAATTAGTGAATTGTTTTTTTTTTTTTGATTCGATAATTGCTTCGTGATTGTTGTCACTTTGACTTGCCTGTTTGACTGTTTAAATATTTGATTAACATGTTGCGTGTTTTGGATGGATGAAATTGGGTATGTTTGTCGTTATCAATAAATCTAGGTTCCAGGACGAACACCTGTTTAGGGGGAGAGGATTGTGAAACCTCGAGTTATACTTTCCTTCGTTATAAAAGTTTCGGGACGAAACTTTCTTAAGGGGGATAATATGTAATAGTCGGGTTTACTTTTCTCGACCTTATCCTTTTAAGGCCGGAAAACGACTTTCGTATTTTTACAAGTAATTTTTTTTATTCCTCTTGATCCGCTAGTAACTCCGATTAGAAGACTAGATATTCGTAAATCGCTAGTTTTACTGTACCCTTAAATTCTCTTACATATCTTAACCACCTAAATTAATATTTTTATTTTTTTTAACCTCGGGGGCCAAAGGCCATATCTACCCAAGAAGGGTGCAATCTCATCTTAATCTTTTTAACTACCGAATTGATCTTATCTTTTCTACCTTATTTATTTATTTATTTATTTGTCATCCATAAGATTTTAGCCTAACTAATTCCTATTACTAAACTCAAATTATTTTGTTCTACAAAACCCGTAATTATCTACCTAAAGATTCTATCACCTCGACATTCTTTCTTTCTCGTCTGTGCCATTAGTTGACGACATTAGAGCTCGTACCATTAATCGTTCTCGTTCGTACGTCGTTGAACTTTGCCCCGTTTCGTCGTGATCATATGCTCATCAGTAGTTCCGAGTTCCGACGTTCTGCGGGTAAGATCCATACCCTCCCTCTCGCAACCGTTTTTATTTTCTTCTGTTCTCCCGAGGGTGTTTGCACCAGCTGATCGAGTAGAGTTGGCCTCGTTAACCAGCGGGTTTGATCAAGTATTGTTTTGGGGAAGGGTAGAGCTTGGGTGTTCTTGGTCCACGTTTTCATGGCAAACAACTTGGTTAAACTGTGCTTTTAGGTCCATAATAGGAAGATGAGTTGGTTTTGTTTAGTCGGACTTAATTAAAAAAAAATAAAAATAAAAATAGATTTCTTCGAAGTTGTCAAGGGGGAGTTGTTCTTCCTAGGATAGTTTGGTGTGACCTGTTATTATATAATATGTATTTAGTTATCTCATGTTTTCTTTTATGAACGGTGGTGTAGATTATTAAGGTCTCCTTTTTAATTCGTAGGTGTAATCAATCTATATATTGTAAGTTAGGAGTTAGTATTTCTTTTGATCGAATGGTTTAGGTTCTTGGAATTTGTATATCAAGATATGAGTTAAGTTATGTATATTTAGTTTAGTTAAATACCTAGTTGCTGATATAGTTAAATTTTGAACAATTTAGATTATATATTTTTTCAGCTATAATCTTGAACCGGTTCTTAAGTTGGGTTTGTAAAATTAGTGTTGGTTCGTTTAAAATATCGCTAGAGGAAGTGTGGGTTGAAACTGATGTAGTTGTCATGTCAATATTTCTCTTAGGAAGCCGTTTGCGCCCACGCTCTTAATTCCGTTTCTTTCAAAAGATCCCTAGCTTTGAGGTAAGTCGTTTTTCGACTTGCTCGGTTCTTCTCTACCTTGTTAGATTGCGTATCGTTATTGTAGGGCGGGTTTTGGGAACTAGTCCCGAATACCTTTTGGAATTGTTTTGAACTTCTTGAATTGTTGTATGTGTAAATGGTTTTGAATGTATTTTTATCGGAAAAATATTTTTGGAACGTTTTCTCTGTGTTGGTACCGTTTCCGACACGGCCCATCGTAGCTGGTGTTGAGGAAGAGTTGGCTACGTTGACCCGTGTGACTGGGAAAATCGTGCCCCTTCAAAACGAAAATTATTATCTGTGTGTTTTTGGCAAGTGCTCCAGTGGAGGCTTAGCCAGGGGTTAGAAGGGTGATTGTGAAGTGGAGTGAGAGGGCCTGCCTCTGCACTCGGCGCGGTGATGAGCGCCTTGGAAGTCGGATCGTGAAAAAGGAAGAATTGCGTTGTTATGAGGTTGTGATTGTAAATGCGTATGTGACTTTGTGTGACTGATATAACTAATTTAGGTAGTGGCCTGTAGAGTTATGATTGCGATTGTGGACTTGTATGCTGACTTTAGATAAATGATTTTAAAGCGTTCTACAATTTCCGTATTCTCTCTAGCTTGGTAGATTAGATGCTGACCCTTCGGGGAACATTTTCCAGTTCCAGGTATGAATCAGGTAGCCGTGCAGGAACCAAGGCAAGGTGACGGGCCGGAGCGGTAAGAGCGCGTGTCATAGTGGGATTGGTTTTACGCTAGTTTGTTTATGACTTTTTAGGATGTTGGTTTTTATATTGATGGAGTTAGTATTATTGACTATTTCGGTGTTCTCGGGGAATTTCTCGTTAGCAGTGATTCGTTGGATTTGAATATTTAGGTTTTTCGGGAATTCATGCATAACTATGTTTTCTAAGTTTGATTAAATAAAAGGGTTGGATGTTTTATTATGTTTTTCTCGTCGTGCCCGCGTTGTAAGGTCCTATAGTGTAGTTGTCAACCTAATTAATAGTACCTTGTAAGGTCTATTCCCTAGTAGCGCCGCGTCGGAAGACGGGGTGTTACAAATTCTATGTAACTGTTGACTTTATTATTTTTGATGTGCAAGATGATTTCCCATTCCCATTATATTATGAAGAAATTTCTTAGCTACGGCTGGAACTCTTATTGATGTAAAATAGGATGTTCTTTCTCTTTCTATTGGGGGGAATTGAGTATAATTTCACTAAAGCTATGAAGCAACCTAGACTTGAAGATGAGTTATACAGGTTAGATTTTATAGACAGGGAAACTCAAGGAGCGATGATGTCTACGACCACTAAAGACCCCATTGACGGAATTTTCGCCCATCCTGAGATGTCTACTAATGAGTTGAAAAACACCTTTGTGTAATTGCTAGAAGTTGATGCCCAAGATGTGGGAGGAAAATCCCCTACTTCTGCTAAGGTAAAGTTGAAGCGCCTTCCATCTATATTAAGGCATGAATTTCTTGGATCTAACTCCACACATCCTATGATAGTTAATGCTAGCTTAAGTGAAGAAGAAACTGCCAAATTGTTGAACGAACTTAAGTTGCATAGAAAAGCCAGAGGAAACACCATTGATAACTTGAAACAGATCAACCCTTCTTTGTGCATGAATAGAATGTTGTTAGAAGATGATCATAAGCCTTCCATTGAACATCAAAGACGACCACTAGTACATATATAGTATTTTATCTCTGGTGGATATTAACATATATCTTTGATATATTCTACAGTAAACTCGGGATAAATATTGAGGGCAATGTTGTAATATCCGCTAAATTTTAAAAATAATAAAACGGATATTTATCCCAATAATTTTTTTAATCTAAAGTAGAGAACTTAATAATCTTTCTAATTTCATATTAAATTATAAAGAGATTATAGAAGTTTATTACAATGACAATTAAGAATTTCTGTAAATATATTATGCAAGTCCGATATCTATTTAAATATTTGCTCTTAAAAAGAGAGTTTAATTATTTTTATAATTATCTTAATAAATTATAAAATATTATAAATGTAACATCCGCAATATTCCAAGGTTTGTAAAACCATTATAATATAATATTATAATCCTTTCTGCATATAAAAGAGAATTCATAATATAATTTATAACCCTTCTTCTCTATAAAAAGAGATTTTAAATAAATTAAATAAAATTCAAGAATGCATTAAGGTTATGAAGAGATAAAAGCATTTAAATAAAAATAATGCATTATAAATTTCGGTTTTTATTAAATAAAAAGGGGTACATTAGACTATTAATAGCACAATAAAAATTCAGTAAAAAGGATGCAACAGCCGGGACGCGAACCCGAGACCTCTTGCAATCCCCTCTCACACGCCCCTTCCCACAATCCGATATGCCATTGTAACTCATCTACTCATTAAAGGAGTTTTAATTCTTTTATCTTCTTAATTCTTCTTCTTCCCCAATTGCCCAAATCAATGGTCTGATTGATTTGACGTATGTTTAAGCCCATGGTTTTCACCTCCATTCTTCTCTAATGGCCATTGTTTGCTTGCCCTTCTCACCTCACCTTGTGTCATCCTCCAAGAAGCACAAATTGGACCAATCAATCACCATGGATCTCCTTCTCCATGAGAGGTCCATCCATGGAGGTGTGGATCCATGGAGGCTTTAATCACCCCTATAAATAGGTCCGAAAATTCCATAGGAGACTCACACAATCATCCAATCTTCCTTCTCTTACAAATTCACTCCAATTTAAGTTGATTTTCAGCCCCAAAGCATTTTTTTAATTTCTGATTTTTTCCACAAAAAATCCCAAAAAACCTAATTTTGGCCATCAAGCTGACCGGACCACCGCCTGCTGGCCTCCCACAGCCGCGCGCCGCCTCCAGGAGCCACCGCCGGCCTCCTTCCGCCACTGCTGCTGGTGGTCGTCCGCCTACAGTCGTTCGTCGTCCGTCCAGATAATCTCTCTGGTTCCTTGCTTTGCTTTTACGTGAAAAAGGAGAAAGAAGGAGAAAGAAAAGAGTTTGGGCTGGTTTTGGGCTAATTCAAATAGGCCCATATGTCCAATAAAAGGCCCATTAGATTTTTATTAAAAGAAGAAGAGGAGGAAACAAGCCCATTTCCGCCCCATCTCAAAATCCGAGCCCAAATCCCGTCTTGTTTTCGCTCGGTATAATTTCCCCACTCATTTTTTAATTTCTATCTCTTTATATATAATTATATATATATGATATTTATTTAAATAAATAGAATAAATATCATAAGTGGATTATTAAAATAGGAAATAATGTTGGCAAGACATTAAATAAATTCCAATACAATTATAAGAATAATATAAATAACTTTTGACCATATAAAGGCTGATTTTAAATATATATATATATATATATATATATATATATATATATATATATATATTATCTTGGTTGTGTTTTTATGATTAAAGGAATATATTATGATAAAAAAGAGTTATTAAAATAAGACTATATTAAAAAGAAAATAGACTTGCATGTCTCTTAAATCCTTTTATAAGCTTGAAAATAATATTAATAAGATATTTTATCATAAGATAATTTAACAAGAATAAGTTGAAGACTAAAAAGATATATTAGTTAATTTACATGTATTTCTATATAAAGAAATACAATATAATAGATATGGGAAGATTGTTAAATAAAATCATGGGATTTAAAATATAAGTTTATATACTTGAAAAGTATAATATATATATATAATAGGTTTACTTTACTTGGAGCATGATTTAATGAATAAAAGGAATTTGAGCAAGATGATAGAAATTATCATCTTAAGACTTTTTATAATATATAAAGTGATTGCTTGTCTTTTAAAAAGCATATAATAAGCTTAAAAATATTTTAATAAGATATATTGTAAGATCTAAATATGGATTAAAAGATATTTATAAGAAAGAATAAAGGATGCAATAAGGTAAGGGTAAAAATCTTATCCTTTTTATTAAATTTAATTGAATCATATTAATACGAACTCAAGGAAATTGCATAATATAAAAATGACTTTAACATAGTCAAGATATTGTTAAAAGGATCTCGTTGGTTAAATAAGATAAAATCAAAATAAGTAGTTCCATTATTGTTAGCTTTTGTCTTGCATGGTTAAATTAAATAATAAACGTAAAGCTCAAGACATGGGAATTATTAAATAAAAATAGTGGATATATTAAGAGTATGTTATACACATAATTAATGGCATAAAATTGTAAGCATGTTAGTTTGTTAAAAGATATCTTATATAAAAAGATATAAAAGATAAGAAAAGATATTATTATCTTAGATATAAATAAATAAATTATATGCTCCTAGTTATACGATTATGTTATAAGGTATGTTTCTATCTTATAAACTAAAAGATATATGGGTAAATTAATTAATGGATAATAAGATGTTATTATTAAATATTATACTTGGATAGTTACCATAATAAGTATAGTAGAGATTTCTATTTAAGGAAAGTCCTAGAAAAAGCCTTATTACTTTATAAGTATATTTATAAAATATGGTTTGCCTCCTTTGAAGAAAATAAAAAGAGAAGGATGTTATAATAAGAATATATTATAAAGATTTAAAAAGATCTTATATGATAAGGGGGATATTAAAATAATAATAAGAGAAATAAAAGATTTTCAACTACAAGGGTATTTTAGACTTTTCACACCCTAAGATGAGTTTTTTTTATAAAAACAATATTTCATATAGTTATGAAAATTATACCTTAATGATATAAAGTTATTATCCTTGCTTGGTTATAATAAGAAAATAATAAATTAATCTAAAAGGAATATTAACCTTAAGTTAATGAGTATGTAATAATTTGAATATTACTAAACCTTGATCTTCAAAGGATAATAATGATTAAATTCAAATAAAGAATTTATAAGAAATACAAGGATATTACCAATATAAAATAATAATAAGGAATATTATTATTTTATTCATCTCCACCTAAATTATTATTATAATAATTTAGTAATTAATTCTCTTATAAAAAGAAAATAAGAGACATTTAAAACTTTAAAAGAATTAAATAAATTCTTATTAAAGTTCGTTCGTATCTCTCGTGTCGATAGGTTGAGTCTCTGTTCCGAGTAAAGTCAACGATTTCCGTTCGTTCGTTCGTACACAATCGTAAAAGCTAAGGCAAGTGGAATTTCCCCTTGTAACCTTATATATTTATCTCCATGAAATTATCGATGTTGGGAACAACTTGTGTGCTAAGTAACAAAAGGAACCTAGGAAATATCGATAGTTAGATATAACGACCCCATTGTTAGTATAGTTCGCTCTTTATTATTGATAGGATTATTCATGCTAGTTTGGTTGTGGCCTTGATTGTTTACGGCCACGTTAAGAGGTCAATGTCGAACAAACTAGTGAGGGGCGCGGAAGTAGCCGACGCCTCTATAAAACTTTCTAAGTCGTAATGCCTATGTGTTTGAAGTACGACTTTCAAGATCTTGAACAGTCCGCCCCGATTGCAAGGTGGGACGAGCGCACTCTAGCTAAGTGCCGAGAAACTGGGTTTCTCTTGGTGGATCGGGCCATACGAGCCCCCACCCCCTTTTTTAAAAATCATTAAAGATAATAAATGACTTCTCATCACGATATAAGATAAGTGCCCAATGCACATTTAAAAGACATCAAAACCGGACCGATCTCAAATGATCGATCCGGCTCTCGGTCCACTCAAGGCGCGAGAGGTTTTTAACTTGTATGAATTAGTAACGTTCCCAACATACTTTCAATTGTAAAAGAAGTCTACAATCTAGTAGCTCTTCTCTCGATTATCGAGCTATCTCCGCTTGAGATACGCTCTCCTTCGTACCGTTAAAACCTCACATAAATAAACCTTATCCTAAAACACAACCCGATAATATCTTCCTCGATATTACTCAAAATTACTGAATTACCCTTGGGAAGTTCTATTCCCGCTTGCTTAGTCTCCTTAGACTAATTCCCCACTTCTGCATTTTTGCCTGGTATTTCTCGCCTTTCGCGACAAATGCCAGACTGTAGGAATGTACACCGAAAATTTGAAGACAAAGTCAAGAAGGTTCAGGAAACGTTAGGCGAGGATTGAAGGTCAAGGCAAGACGACATCGAAGGAAGGAGGGAATTCTCATAAGAGCAAGGCATTCCGAAGATAGTGCACTTGCTCTTCCCTTTTTTTTAATAACCAAGCAAATCATCATCACATGAGTTGACTTGGGAAAACATTCTTGTAATTTTAGATTACGTATTTTAAACCCTTTTTAAACGGCTTTACTTACCGCTGCTACATCTTTTGTAAAACGACCCTCAATGTAATGAACGAAAGTTCTTATCAATAAATAAAATCCCACATTTGGTCAATTTCATCTTCAATTAAAGAATCAAGTCTCATTCGTGAGCATCAGTTTATTTATGTAACATTTATGTGAATTTTCCACATTTGTATGAGTTCAATATCATTCTATATGGATAACTTTGACACTAAATTTGTTTTGAATATATAAAATCTTGGTAAAAACGAGGTTATCCGAGATTACTTAATAACTAAGCAATCCCGACACGAATTTCGAGAAACATTAAAATATCAAAATATTCCCGAATATTACAATTCCTATCCTGATCATATATAATAAACAAGCCAACGGGTCATGTAAATACTTAATATCAAAACAAACATGAAACGATCATGAATAATAATGATACTAGCATTAGGAGAAAGGGTATGCAGGATACATGCAAATTGAGTTCCAACGAGTCAAACAATAAGCATGCAATCAAATCTCTTTCTCAATGGTTTTAGTGCAACGAGTCCTAAAACATTGAGTTGCTACAAAGATTAGGTTTTACTATGAGAAAACCTAGATCTAGCAATAGAGAGTATTAATTCCAACAAGGTGATCAATCAAGTAGAAATCAATACAATCAATATTAATTAAGCACAAGAGAATTGAAATAACCTGTAGAAATAAACCTGAATTGTAGAATCTCACAATAAACTTGAATCTGAAAGCTTCAACTTGAATAGAATTAAAGGATAACTTGAATCTGAAAGCTTCAACTTGAATAGAAATAACAGGGCCGTCCAACGAGATTCGGAGGCCCTGTGCAAATATTACATTTAAAAATTTCAAATATTAATTATTATTAATTATGAATCTAGTAATGTCATTAAAACTCTAATTTAATATAGTATAAATTTTAATGTTATTCTTTCTCTTAGAACAAAAGGTGAATATTGAAAAGTTAAAAAAATTATAGTAATTAGAGTTTTTTTTTCAAAATATAAATAAAAATCGTGATAAAAATGATAGAGAAAGGGATAGTTAATTTTTAAGTTCAATTAACAATACTAAATAATAATAATTCAAAATTTATATAAATTAATTATTATCCGGTTCAAGAACAAAATATAGTAAGTAAAAATAGTCAAACATTTAAATAAAAATTATATTGCATAAAATATTATCATAAACTCAACTAATAAATTTATCCTAATAAAATAAATTAGATGGTTAATTAGTTGAAAAAATTTTTTATGAAGTAAATATTATAACAAAAAACGTTATAAATCAGCATGATAAAATAACTGTTAGATTTTATTTAGTATATATAAATAGATATTAGAGGGCCTACCCAAAATGTTAAACAATTTTGATGAAATAAAAATAGAAAGGTAATGTGGATTAGTGGGTGAGGCTCTAAAATGATTAGAAACGTAAATACAAGCAAGTTGGTAAAATACAAGCAACAAAATAAAAAAATTAAAAAATGACGCTCCCGTGTTTCGAACTCTCTCTATTGCTAATTTTGTTTTGTCTTCCGCCACTGAGCTACTAGTGTAAATCGTTTTCTTATATCATAAATTTATATATATATAAAATTTTAAAATATTGGGGCCCCAAATATTTGGGGGCCGTGTTCCGTTGGGCTGTTTGCACAGCCCAATGGACGGCATGAGAATTAAAGGAGTTTAGTTCTCCATAGAAGAGAAAATACAAAAGTCTGGAGTAATAAAAACTAGGTCTAAGAGAAGTTATCCAAACAAGGGCTGAAAACTAGGCTTAAATAGCCAACTCAAAACACGAACTAAAAGAAAGGAAACAAAATATTAAAAGATAGATATAATCCCGTCTCGGATTGCGCTAACGAGGGAATCCGCGGGAGCGGTGAATAGTTGCCGCAATCGCGTACCTGATCGTGGCAGAATTCCAGCGCTGTTTTCGGAAGATGTTTTGACCACCTTAGAGTGGGAATTTGGACTCGAAGTAAAAATATGAATTGTATCTCTTCGATTTAGATTTCCAATGATACCAAATTCAGCTTCATCCGATCATTGTAGCTCCCAAACGAAGCGTCACAAGAAAGTGGTATCGAAACAACAACTTCAATGGATAGCCCGGATTTAAGCGTTCTTTTCCACAACTTCTTGGGCCTTAATGGTCACTAGAAATGGCTTGAATATTCTTGGAAAATACACTTGAATATCTCCAATATTGTATCCTTCAACTTAACCAATCCTTACTCCTCAAAACGACCTAAAACACGAAAGAACAAGATTAGATACCGAAATGCAAAAACTACAAAAAACTAAGCAAAATGCATGCAACTTCCTAATATTTAAACACAAATATACCCTAAAACTAATACCTAAATGCATGCTATCATCTACCTATCTATAACTATATATTAAAGTTGTAACTTTTCTAGCCACCACATCAATTTTGGCCCCACCTTATATTTAAAAAAATTTATATTATTTTTTTCAAATTAATTAAATTCATTTCTATTTATTTATGTGGAAAAAAATTAATTCAAATTTTAATTAAAAATAATGAAAATTATTTTATCTTTGTATCTATTTATAATTTTTTTTATCATAAATCAAATTATGATAAAAAAGTAAAAATTTTAAATATCTATATACTTGCCTACATTAAATTTTATAAAAAAATTATATTATCTTTTCCATAATTTCCTTTTTGGATTTTT
Organism: Fallopia convolvulus; assembly: GCA_964016875.1. Classification (NCBI taxonomy): domain Eukaryota; kingdom Viridiplantae; phylum Streptophyta; class Magnoliopsida; order Caryophyllales; family Polygonaceae; genus Fallopia; species Fallopia convolvulus. The sequence continues at coordinate 25,095,372 of OZ024721.1, read as the reverse complement.
ATGAAAATATAGAATGTTTTTTTTCTTTCAAAAAATTCTATATTTTTTTAGTTTTTTCTTATTAATTATTTTGAACTTTTTACTAAAATGGTTTTTAAATAGTTGAATCTGATTAATTTATTTAAGAATTTAAATCATTTTTGTCTTTTTATTTATTTTCTTATATTTACTTTATTAATATCATATTTATAATATATCTAAAAACTGTTGTGTCATAGACTCATAGTCGTGCATGGCACGACGGGTACAAATAGTACTATTACTAAAGTCGAATCTCTCTATCCTATGTGTCATCATCTTAACTATGCCACCTAAGCAATTAAAAATTTTCGTTTATTGATATTCCCATCTAAAATTTCAAAAACTACTTAATTCTGCCACTTTACAATTTCCAATTACTATTTAATTATACCACTTTACTTATTAGTCAAATTTGTCATATTTTACTTACTTTTCTAATCTTACAAATTATAAATATATATATATATTTATAAAAGATATTCACTTTTTTCATATCAATCTATATAAATTAATTACTACTTAATTTTATCTTTTTTAATATATGTAACTTTTTAAGATCAATCCGTATTATGTAATTGCATTTTAAGATAGTGATATCATTACTATATATTAAAGTATATGGTAAAAATATAGAAAATGATATGTGTCAACCTCACATAAAACTTCCCATTTAAATAAGTCAACTATATGATTCTTATCTTGCTATTAAAATATTATGCTTGGTTAAAATTTAATTGTGAGCATTTTTTATTGGTTGAACCTCAAATATATAATGAATTTATGAATCTTATCTCTTTGGTTATCTTTTTTCATGATTATTTAAAGTATTATATTTCGGCTATTAGTTTAAATTATACGATCAAATAATTATTTTTATAAATGATAAGGGAATAACAACTTTTATAGTTTTGTGTATTTAAATATTTATTCAAAATTTTATATATTAAGTATTTATATGATTAATATATTTAGAAAAAAAATAATTAATGTTTATTTAAGTAAAAAATACACGTACAAGGTATGGGAATACATTCTAGTACATTACTAAAATGTAAATATATATATATATTTAAACTAATGCGGACTAATAAGGACCATTGATTGGGGAGAATATACGGACGAGATTTTATTTAATCTCACGCGCGAATTTGAAAATTCCTGACTTTTAGGGGCAAAAATGTAAAATTAAGGGTACTGCTAGTCTGCTACTCTTACTGTCACAGGCAAACGACGGTACAACTCTCTACCGTCTCTCCGGTTGCGTCTCTCTCTCTCTGGTTCGCCTCTCCATCGATTCACCTCTGGTTCGTCCGTCTTCAATCGAACGTCTCGAAGTACAGAAACTTCTTCCGGCCACTAGTTCGTCTCTCCTCTCCGATCACTAGTTCGTCTCTCTCTCTCTCTCTCTCTCTATCCAGTCACTGGTTTCGACAACTGCTTTGAAGTTTGGATTTTAACCCTAATTCGTGGCTTATGCAATTTCTATTTTATGAATGTGTTATGAATTGCCTGTCATGGTTTGGAGTTTGGATTTTAACCCTACTTCATGGCCTTTTCGTGATGTACATAACAAGTTTGATTAAATGCTTCATTGTGGCCTTTTCGTGCTTTTTCACAGAATGTGTCATGGCCTTTTCGTGGATTTAGCCTTTTTCGTGCTTAGGCTTACTAGTGGGGTTGAGGTTGATGTTAACTCAAAAGTTTCATGGAGCTGGGTCTTTTTCATACATGGCCCATTTATTCCTCTATGTTGTTTAGGAAATGGAGTTCTTTTGGGGTTATGGAGTTCTTTTTCATACTTGGGTTTGGTTGTCAGTTGCTGTTGAGAGTACCTGAAAGCTAATGCTTGGTTATGGAGTTCTTTTTCATACCTGGGTTTTTGGGGTTATGAAAGCCCCAAACAGAGTTTGAGGCTTTTTAAATCTTTATTCTAAATCTTTTATTCTCTATTGCTTTATTTGAATAGGAATCAGATAAGATAATGCCTCCAAAGAAGAAGGCTCATGTTGATGAAGGTAACTATTTCAAATTTAATGTAAACTTGAATAGTTCAGAAAATATCTTAAAATGTTCAATATGTTGTTCTAATAGTTCAAATTTTAAACAGATCCAGATGACATCCCTCTTAAAAGTTTGCTTCTCAACAACATAAAGAGAGCTGTTGAAGAAATAGACAAGGGGAGACGCAACATCAAAAAAGCAGAGACTTGTAATGAAGCTGAGGAAGTAACAGAAGATGAGAAAGAATCTAGTTCATATGGTGATGAAGATGATAAAGCTGATGAAGATGATACAGCTGATGAAAATGGTACAGATAATGAAGATGATAAAGTTGATGAAGCTGATACATCTGGTGTAGATGGTACAGATGATGAAGATGACACCACCTTTCATGCGGATGATGAAAGCAACTCTGTTGATCTTGGTGATGATACCGATGATTTTGATGACGAGGAAGAAAGCCTTCAAGAAAAAATGCAAAAAAGTCGAGGAGCTAATGTTAAAAAGGAAAAGAAATCCAAAACAGTTCAAAGAGTTCTTTCTAAAGAAGTTGCAACCAAGAGGGGCAAAGAAAAAATGGAGTATTAGAATCAAGATCAACCCTGAGAGTGTTTGTTAAAATGTTGGAACAACTAGAGGAGCCACAAAAATAGAGTATAAGAGAACTTGGTTTTGGAAGTTTGCTTGACCTACAAATCAAAGCTCTCCACATTTCCTTGCATGTTGTCTTGTTCAACAGTTTGATGCTGAGAAAGTTTGTTTGAAGATGTCAAACGGAGAGATCATCTACATTGAAGAAGAAGATTTACACAATGCCCTTGGTATTCCACTTGGAGGTGAGGAAATAGCAACTAAGGACATGGTTGAAAATGTTGACTTGATAGATGAATGGAAAGAGGTGTTCATGAACAATCCTTTAAAAAAATCTACAAAGTACTTCAAGATCTCCCCAAGTGATGTAGCAGATCGAATGCTTGAAGACACTGACGGTGGGCCATTCTTCAAAAGATGCTTCATAACTCTCTTCATATCATTGTTGGTTGAAAACAATCCAAATGGAAGTGCAAATGATTCATACATGAGCCTTTTGGAAGATGTAGACAACATCAAGAACCTTAATTGGTGTGGGTTTGTACTTGACTGCCTACTTGAAGCAAAGAAGGCGTGGGATGATAACAAGAGGTCCTCGTTCAAAGGTTCATCGCTTTTCCTCACGGTTAGTTGTTTATGCACTTTTATTCTTTGGGTTGATGATAGCTTAATAGAAAGTTGAGTTGGTGCATGATAGTTTGAGCTTAAGTGGCTATCTTTATAACATTGGTTCAATTTATTTAAGCTGAAAGTTCAATATTTCATATGAGTAGTTCATTTTATTTGCATGTATGTTTGTATCATCCATTATACTTCATTGGTTCATTGTTTTATGTTAAAAGTTCAGTTTTTCATATGAGTAGTTCGATTTGTGGACATGTATATTTTGTCTTAAATTTTCCTTCTTGATTAGGAATAACATGAACTAATCAAGAACTTATGTCTTCTTCACCAACTTTTCTACGTAGATAGAGTTCAATATGGAAGAGGCCGTAAAGAGCGAAAGATTCCGATTTTCCTAGATTGGACTCAAGATTCCTTAAAGAAAAGACAAAATGAAGAGATGCAAAGTGGTGGCTTTGGGAGTGGACGTGTTAGGGAAGAACAAAAAATACCACCACAACAGAATATCAACCTCCTACAAGAGGCATCACCACCACCGCCATTGTTAAGTGGTGAGGAAGGACTACCACACGTAGTTCGCCTACAGGTATGCAATAACAATATTTTGTATTTTATTACTTATTTAACTAATTCTTGAGATTAATATACATATATTCATTTTTTCCCCTTCCTAAAGAGTTGGGCTCAGAAATTCACAATCACTATGGAAGAACTTGCCACAAGCATTATCAAGCTTTCTAGTATGGCAAAGGACACACCAAAAGAATTCATGAGTGACCCTACAATGAAGTATATGTATGATACTGCAATTAAACTAATGGGTCTTGCGACACAAAATAAGGAAGAGCAAGGCAATGCAACTTCCAACGAGCATGAGAGCAATTGGTCTCAGTCACAGAACTCGTTTTGGAATTGCCCAGTTTTGCAACAATGTCTTAAGAAGATTGAAATGGCATTTACCTCCAAGGAAGAGCTTAAAAAGAGGAATTCTGAAATACCATCATTTGACCTGGGTGTGAGCTTCTCACAAGATCTTCAATTAGCAAGTTTTGAGAACGTCACTGATATAGCAAACCAGTATATACCATTGGATGAACTTGCACCACATGGAGATGTCACCACCAACGTAAGTATAATGTCAAATTATTATTGTTTACAAATGATAACAGTTACCTAACATATATATCATGTAGGCAAGTGAAAAGGAGAAAGCCATTGTCAAAGTAGCATAGAAGAATGATGTAAACATGTTTGTGTTTCATTATTTTGAACTAGTTCATATTTCTTACATAAGAGTTCAATTTATATATCATTAAGTTCATTATATCAAATAATACAAGAAAGAGGGAAACAAAAGGTGGCTGATACAGAACCGAGCCAAAAGGAAGGTAGTACCCGTGTCTTAAGACCACGGACAATAGTTTCAATCGAACCGGTCAAACCTTCCATTGCACAAGATGTAAGCAAATAACGAGTTCAATTTATTTCAACGTCCATATTTTTTCCATCAAATACTACGTGAATTTTTTTTCATTCATAAAATTAATGATGCAGGTAAAAGGGAAAAACAAAGTGGAACCCCATGAGAAAACTAGCAAGCTTGTCATAAGGAAAAAACGTGGAATGCTTACAATTGGAACCGAGAAACCAGCTTTGGAGAATGATCCAGATTCTACCATGGAGAATGATGACCAACAAAAGGTTAGAGATGAATTCTATTTGAACAAATTCATTTTACACGATTTCTATTAAAAAAGTAAATATTCTTATTTTTCCATTTTGAATCTTATACTTAATTGTACTTAATGTACACAACATATAGGCACATAACCTCAGAACAAGGATACTACCCAAAAGGGAGTTGATGCTACCTGACTCAAAGAAGAGCCCATTTTACTTACGGGAAGTCAATCCTCTTAAAGCATTGACAAAAGAACAAAAACAAGTTATCAATTTTGCATTAGACGGTACATCTAGTGAAGAGTAAGTTATATATACATATATTAAATGCAATATGTAGCAATATGGAAAAGCCATGTAAGATAATTTTTTTACAAATAGGACAATTTTAAATGTTTGTTTTGGTAGAACTCCGTTGTTCTTGTTCAGGGATTTGAAATTGCTAAGATCTGACATCCGAACGCTAGATCCAACAATGTTCATCAACATCAAAATCCTTGATGCATGGACGTTGCTACTGAATGAGAAAGAGAAGCGCAGAGCTCCCGACTCTCCACACAGATTCTTTGCTACTGCAAGCACATGTGTAAGCCTTGTAAATCTAGTATTTATAGTTATGGTTTTATGCAGTATTATCTAATAAGGTTTATGACAATATCTAGGAGTGCATCGTTATTCATCCTAAGCATCGTTATTTTGAAGAGAAATACGAATTGTTTGAAGAGAAAATGGATCAAGCTCTCAAATTCCCATCACCTACAGATGTGAATGATGTTGACATGGTACGTTTAAATTATGGTATTAATATAAATTCTTGTTTTGAATGATGTGAATGATTGTTTTGTTTATAACAGATGTTATTTCCAATTTTGGATTCGGGGCGTTACTATGTCATAAGCTTCAGTTTGAAGACGAATGAGATTTATATCATTGATCATGCTCCGAAAGTCAAATTTGGGGAGGACTACGAGATGCAATATGATGATATCCCTACAGATCTGGTAAAAATTATGACCCTTGTTATAATATCTCATTTTGGTTGTTCATTTTTTTCACATAAATAGTTCTATTTGCAATATGGTGAGACCCCCTAAATATCTGGTAAAAATTCCAGACCCTTGTCTTTGCATCTCAACTTGTTGGTTCATTTTCTTACATGTCAAGTTCAATTTTCCATATAAGTAGTTCTTTTGTAATTTGTTTCTACAATACTTGCAGAAAGCTTTGCTTGTACATTTCCTTCTAGCAAAAAAGGTTTCTAAGGGAGTGAATGTGAAAAACTTTGATCCAAAGTGGTTGCCGATAGCGTGGACGAATCCAAAAAATCATGTTGACTCTAGGGTGTATGCTATGAGGCTCTTGAGACGTACATGGGAAAGGGAAATTGGACGAGTGGCTTCAAGGAATCAAGCAACAAGAACATCATAGCATTCAGAGGACATTACACATGTGAGATACTCTCGTCTCCGTTGAATGAGCTGCAGAATGTTCCTGAGGAAGATGCTTAGTAGTGAATCCAAGTTATGATGTACATTTTGATAAGATTTGGTAGTACTAATCATTGTATGACAGCGGGATTGAAAACCCTTTGCATGCTTTGGGATGTAAATTTGTCGTAGGTTTTAATATGTTTTGGTTGACATGGCAGTATTAAAAACCTTATGCATGCATTTTGGTCTCTAATGAAACTATGAATCTTAGAAGTTTGAATGTAATGGGTTGGCACTTGGTTTAGCTATTTGATTTGTGTTTTCTTGCATCTCAACACTTGTTTAGATTTAGAACATGCTAGTATGCTTGATTTTGGTGATTCATGGAGTACTTTATGAGGTATTAATATCAGGCGTGATATGTTATATTTTTCAAGTGATTGCCTGGTTCATGGACTAGTGTATGAGATTTCTCATTCATTGCCTTGCAGTTGCAAACTTGCATTCCATATACATGGACCATTAAAAATGGTACTCAAATATAGAGAACTCAAAATCAACATGTCCATAAATTGTTGCCTATAGTTATAGAGAACACCAATCAACAGGTCACTAAAATAAAAGTGAATACATCAAAAAAAATATAGTACGAGTCCTAACCAAATAGGGAATCACATATGAAATGAAGAAAAAAAATGAAGTTCAATTTTCCTGTATATGGAGTTCAATATTTGTACGGAGTTTGTTCAATTCTGTTTAGACTTCTTCTTCTTTTGCTGCATCTTCTCACAATTCCTACTATCATGATCAGCATATTGTTTACACCTGTTACACTTCCTTTTAGGACGCTCCCTTTTTTCAATTACATTCTCTTTACCACCCTTGATGCGCTGGCTGCTACCTTTGTTATTTGCTTGTTCCGGTGGCAACACATTAACTTGTCTTGGTCCCCTAATTCCAACAAAGCTCTCAACCAAATCCTCCTTGCTTGGTGGAGTAACATCAAAACAGTTGTGCAATGAGACCTTATACTCCTTAATCATGTGTGCACTCTTTCAAATGAACGGTGTGGTTCTCAACAAGCCCCATACAACAATAAATGTTCGACCAAAGACTATATATTATAGCTTGTCTCTCATCCATTGACGCACACTGTTCTATAATATCATCATCAATGCTAAAAATGGGAGATGAAGATGCTTCTTTTGTCCATCGACCAAGGATCAAACTAGGTGGCAATCTATCCCAATTCTTATCCTTCAACACAAGAAATATATGACGGCAAGGGATACCAACTCTCTCAAACATATGACAAGTGCATGTAGAATGACCATTAGACGGACTATATCCAACAACATACTCTTTATTCCTACTTGCATGTTCTTCAATGGCATACGAATCCATGTCATTTCCCCTCTCAATACCAAGAACATGACAAGCAAAACACGCAGCGCTAATTTCATCTTGAATTTGAGAGAAAGCAAACAACGTAAACAAGCGAGCACAATACCTTTCTATCGCCAATGGTGTCTTCATATCCGGCATCTTGGAATCACTATCAAAGTTCAATTTGTTCTTCTTGTGACGTTGAGTATCCAAGGCACTTTCGAAATGCATAAGCAACTCAACAAGGTTGTAGAATTTATTGGTATAGCATTTAAAGAAGTAGTTCACAGACTCGGAGATGGAAGTTGTTCGAATCAGCCCACCAAGCATCACATCTCGATAGTATGCCGGAATCCATGATCTAGGAATCTCAAACAAATGAGAAAACCATTTATCACCTTCAAGCCAAACTCACGCATGACTGCAGGCCATTTTTCTTCAAATTCAAAAGAATCAATCTCTGCGTTCCACACAACATCGGCCAACTTAGTATTGAATGCACTTGATTTTTTCAATTCAACACACACATTGTCCGGGACTTTAGTCATGATGTGCCACATGCAAAATCGGTGTCTAGTTGTGGAAAAAACCCTCTCAGCTGCAATCTTCATTGAAGGATCTTGATCCGTCACCAAAATCCTAGGTTCATGCACCATTGCTTTCTTGAATCCTTTAAACAACCACACATATTAATTCACATCCTCTTTGACAATAAGCCCTTCCCCAAATACGACACACCTATTATTGCTATCCAAACCAGTAAAGGGTGCAAAAACCATATTGTACCTGGAAAAGATTTGGAATAAACATGAAATTAAAAAAACTATACACCTATGTTCAAATTTATAGGACACAAGTTCAAAAATATAAAACCAATAGTTCAAATAATGAAAATTACCTGTTAGTTCTATATGTTGCATCAAATGAGACAACATCTCCAAAAACAGCATAGTTACTCCTTGAAATAGGATCATCCCAAAAAATCCGTGTCAAACGATCATACTCATCAACATCATAGTTGAAGTAATAAGCACTACAAATCTCCTTTTTTCTAAAAAATTTATCTAAAACCATCTGAGCATCAACACCATTTATATATGCCATCAAATCTCGCTTGAAATTTTTGAAATCAACAACCGTTGCACCAACATTGTTATAACTCCCCACAAATTCTTTGAATATCCTATAAGACTTCACTGGACCAATGCCGGATTTAGCACAATTGATCACAAAATTTTGATGGCCAACATCAAAATTCCTACTTGATGTAGAAAATTTCTTTGAACTAGTGTCCAAAAGCTCGTGAGTATGATGCTCTTCAAACAACTTGACCTCACATTTCCCATCTCCACAAGGGGCAAATGCAACTCTAGCAATGCATTCAGCTCTATTTGACTGAGTATTCCGTTGCCCGGAACTATATCTGATATTCTTCTTTCCCTCTCCAAAGCATACACAATATCTCATCGTAGTAGCCCCTTTCTTTTTACGAAGAGTACTAAGACGAACCTTAAATCCACAAGCGTTTGCATACTCTCGGTACAAAGCAACACCTTCATCTATAGTGGAATACAACCTACCAACAAATGGCTTCAAAGTCTCATTACACATAGGAAGCCAAAATTTTGGTTTAGTTGGTGACAATTGTAAAATAAATTATTGGATATAGCGTGAAGCATTGTAACACCCCGACTTAACGTCGGGCCATTACTAGGTAGTTTGACCTTAACGGGTCCTACCTGAACTGGTTGACAACTAGAATACCTGGACCTTGCAACTCGGGCACGACAAGAAAACTATTTTAAAACATCCAACTGTCATTCAACAAACCACATTTTTAATAATGTCATGCATGAATCCCAAACGTCTAGCCAAATCACATTCAATACCAGAATTCTGCTAAAGTCAACAACATATTAAAATATCCAAAACAGCTAGCAAGACTAAACCGAACTCCCAACCCACTCAGTGACCTAGTGACACGCGTCAATGATCCGCTGCAGCATCTGGCGTAGGGTCCAACACGGGACCTGTGTGAGTACCTGGAACTGAAAAATAAAGTCCCCGAGGGGTCAGCTACTACCCTAGGCAAGCTAGATAACACACGGCGATAGTAAGACGTTTGAAAACCATATATACCTAACAACTTAACCTTTAACAAGTTAATTACACAAAACACAATAGTTTAACACACAACTCAGAAATCTAGATAACGGGAGAAAGAAAAGGAAACGAAACATCCCAACAGTCAACTAACAAGCACGAAAGTAAAACATTTGTAATAATAGTCAACTTCGACATTCCACAAATAAAGAGAAATACAACGGAACAAGCAATTCATCAAGCGAAGCAAAAATTCAGAAGGTCGTAAAGCAACTAAGTAATCACACACACGCACACAACAAACCACTCACAATCCTATTGGGAAATGCAATTCTCCCTTCCACCACCGCATTCCCATCTACGGCGCTAACTCACCTGCGCCCGAGTGCAGAGGCGGGCCCTCCCACTTTCCATATACGTCATCCTTCCAACCCCTGGTCAAGCCTCCACTGGAGCACTTGCCAAAAACAAACAAACAATTTTTATTTTTAAAAGGGCCCGGCCGACACACGACCATGGCTTGACGCCTCTTCGCCACCGACAATCGTCGCACATGATCGTGCCGGTTACACTGCCAGCACAGAGAAAGCGATAGTATTTCTTTTACGAGAAAACGTTTGAAATGGAAAGCGCATCACATCATGCATGAAGATATTTCACATGGAAACATACATTCGGGACTAACTCCCAAAACCAATCTCACAATCACGGCATGAAATCTAACAAGACTAGAATAAAGCCGAGCAAGTCGAGAACGACTTACCTGAAAGGCGATCCTGAAATGAAGTAAGAAACACGTCGATACTAAGGACCTACGAATCATAACGTTCACGGTTAATCGACTAACCGCGAGAAGTAGCTTTCTATTCTAAGCAAGCACAACTATAATGGTTTCGTCACGTGTGAGCTACCACATTTTCATGGTATACAAACAATGCAGTTGGACTAGACTTTATTATTTATCCCTAAAGTTTAGGTGCAACGGACTAACGGACCAATATCGACTTTTCTCAACAACTAGTATTTCACAACCTAGTCTTAACGACACAAAATCAAAACTCAAGTTAACAAATACGAAGTCCGAGTTCCAAGGTGGGGACGTCCAACCTCAACCTCAAACACACACACAAACATTCATAATTATAATTCAAAATACCCAATCCAAAAACTTCCTATCGCAAGGAGGGTCACCACACTAGAACCCGATCAAAAGCTCTCATACCAAACAAACCGAGTCCCACATTCTCCTCAAGATTAATTCCTATTTACACACATCAGAAATTCACTCGGAACTAATCGTAGATGGCCAAAATACAACCATTAATTGTTGTCACAACAAGGCAAAGATTAAAACACACGGTCACACACCCAACATCAATAAAATTAAATTCACTCACCAACAATATTACAACAACATTCTAATTCAATACAATGCAGAATTAAAATAGCAATTCCCAAGTTGAACTAGAATTCACCATCTACTAACATTACAAGGCAACATTTCATCATATTCAATATCCAAAAGAACACTTTGAGTTCAAGACAGGATCGAACCACTCGAGTCTGCGAGTTCGCGAAAGGATTGGCGGCTACGAGATGGGGAGTGCACTTGGAGTCGAATCAACCTCGGGACTAACTGAATCAGCCTCGGACCTGCGGTTCAAGCTCGGATTTGCCCGACTAGTATGGTTTAGAAAGAGTACCGATAATATCGAAGGGAAGAAAAATAGAAAAAGGGAAAGAAGAAAGATGGGCTTAGAATGCGCCCTTACCGGCGGTGAACAAGGGTGAACCAGAACAGTGATGGTGCGGTGAAGATTAGGGCGCCGACGACGAACCGACGTGAATCAGACGAGCTAGAGGGAAGACGAGATCCGATGCCGACTTGCAAGTCTTCAACTAGAAGGAACCAACTCTCTAAAGGTGAAGTAGAAAGGGGGATTAAGACGCCATTAGAGTGGAAAGGAAGCAAAAATAGAGTAGAAGGAAAGAGAGGAAGAGGAAGGTCGTAACTGGAGGAACGATATTTACCGGCGGCGAGACAAAAACGGTGGAACGGGGCGAGACGATGGCTCGCGGCAAGTCTCCCGGTGGCCGTGTCTAAGCTGGCGAGCACGCCTCGAGCGGAGGAGCCTCTTGCTGTCTCGACAACACCGATGGAAAGGAACACCGATGAAGAACAATGGTGACTAGCTTGGTCCTTTCTCTAAGCGGCGTTTCAAAACAAAAACCAGAAGGAGAAGTAGGGCAAGGGTGGGGAAAAGAGGAATTGGGCTCGGATTGGCTTCCAACAACATTTTGGGCTTTTTGGCCCAAAAGACAAGGGAAGGTGAAATGGTAGAAAAAGGAGGCAATTTAAGACGGAGGAATTATTTATCGGGGTCGAAACCCGAGTGTTACAAGCATCACCACTAACCCCTGATGGGCATGCACTACTTGACGTCTCAATATCTGTATAGTCGGTTCACAAATAATTAACCAATAGTTCAAAAAAATAGTACTATGAGTTCAAAATAAAAATTACACCTATAGATCGTGTCATATGAAAATAATATAAACAACACACACATCAAACACACCATACACAAGCAATTAAGATTCAAATTGAAAAGCACAAAGCAACTACCATCTATTGTTCATGTTTTATCTACAAAAACAAAACCTAATCTTAGCTAGGCATTTTTTCGAACAAGTTGTAGGCTATATTCAATAAAAGTGTGAAACATGATTAAAATAGCACAAAAATCTGCCAAAAACGTGGAATTTGATCTAAAGTTTGAGTAGAATATATCAAATTCACTAAACTATGAACAAAAGTGATGCAAAATTCTCTAAACAATGAGCAACGTGATGCAAAATTCTGAATAGGTTCCAGAAATTGAAGCAAATTTACAGAAATTGAAGACAAAAACGTAGGATCAAGTTGAAGATTATCAAAAGTCAATAGAATTCCAAATTCTGAAGGTGAGATCGCACCAACCTGCAACCATAAATCAGTTGAGCGAGATCGAGATTGAAAGAGGAATAACCAGGAACTGAGTACGAAATAGAAATAAAAAATCTGAAGATGAGATCGCCATTGAAAGAAGAAGAACGAGGAAAGTGAGATCGCAGGAGAGCGTCGACCTTGAAGATGAGATCGCGGGAGATCGTAAATTGCGAGCGTAACAGATTGTACGTATTATTTTAGTTTTAATTTTGACCCTAGACCTAAGAAAATCAATGGTCCTGATTAGTCCTCATTTTAAGAAAAATCTTTACCATAAGAGTAGGTCTCACCTGATCTTCTAGAGAAACAAAGAATAGATTAGAGCCCTTGGATCTAATATTTTTAAAGGATGAGATTTAAAAAAAGAAGGTACACATGGACTCTAATTAAGTGAAAATAGTGGATTATCTCTTCTTTCTCTCTACATATCTCATAAAAGGAAAATTCTAATAAATCCCACAATATCTCTCCAAAATCAAGGAACATTCAATTTCGGGTTTCAGTTTCCAAAAGACGAGAAATTTTATCCTCTCTCTGGCTGAAAAACATTCTTATTCTTTGTTCTTCAAATCGAAATTTTCCCATTATGCTTCAGATATAGGTAATTTTCTATTTGTTTTTCCTCATAATTATTGATTTCATTGTTTTCGCACTATCAATTTCGCAATCTCCTCTCCGTTTCAACTTTTTAGAACCTATTTGCAATGTTGCAGCAAAATCAAAAAAGATGGTACCCAAACGTCTTATTGGTCTTCTAATGATGATGATGATTTTCCTATTTGCAAGGCTGCATCAAAACCGAAAATGATGGTATTCAAATGTAAGGAGATCAACATTGAGAACACATGCACTGATTTTGACAAGAAGAAGCCGTAGTTAGAGTCAAAGACATATTCAGATTATAACACATATTCGGGTTTGGGAATAATTATGTTCAATATTTATATATGCATATGCAAATATAAGCATGATTATATTCTGTTTAAAGAATCGGCATATTTGAGTTAATTTGTTTCATATGTTCAATACTATGTATTTAATATTCAAGTTCGAATTTTTGTATGTTCAATATTTCGACTGGTATATTCAAGATTAATAGTATACTTATTTATTTTGCATTTTAACAATTATATTTGACCCATTTTATATCTATATTCAATACTGCTAACATAATATTCAAATATAATTACACTATAAAAGAAATATTCGAGTTATTTTTGTATACATGTTCCAGAAATAATGTGTAATATTCGATTACATATTTTACTAATTCATAATTTCAATTAACGTGTTGAAATATAATCACAATTATTTTAACGAATAATACAAAAGCATATTCGAGTAACAGTGTATACATGTTCGAAAAATACTACGTAAAATTCGATTATATATTTTACTAATTCAGGACTCAAATTAACATATTCAAAATTTATGCTAATGATCGAATACTACAATAGCATATTCGAATAACAATATATACAAACACATACTCGAGATTAACGAATATATAGTTTACTAATTCAGGATTCGAATTAACATGTTCATTAAAACCACAATTATTTTAATGATAATACAAATCCGTATTCGAGTAATAGTGTATACATGTTCGAAAAATACCACGTAATATTCGATTATATAGTTTACTAATTCATATTTTATGTAACACCCCGTCTTTCCACAGGCAGCTAAGTGGTAGTAGACCTTACCAGGTACTACTTAGGTGGGTTGACAACAACACTTTAGGATCTTACAACGCGGGCACAACGAGAAAACAAGTAAGACATCGAACTTTCAGATTTATCAAACTGAATATAAAACATGTTTGAATGCCCGAATGCATAAACAAAATTACCAAGTAACCCATCCCGAATTTTCCTCAAAATATTCCAAACAACACTTAAAAATTACAATTAAAATAATTCAACAGAACTAATAATAATAATAAATCCTCCCGAAGTACACCCGAAACTAATGACACGTGCGTCAACGATCCACCCCACCATCCGGCCAAGGCTCCTGCACGGTTTCCTGTAACATACCTATAACTGGAAAAATAATCCCCGAAGGGTCAGCTACTAATCTACCAAGCTAGATAATATGCGGAAATTATAAGATGTTTAAAAACAGTTTTCTATAGTAGGCAACCATAATTCACAATCGCAACCATAACTCTAAAGGTCAATACCTAAATTAGACGGTTAGTCACACATAAGCCAAACACACATACACACAATCACGCAATTAAAGCAACATAACTTATTCTCCATCTCGTCTTCCAACCTACAGTGCAGAGGCAGGCCCTCCCACTCCTCACATCACGTCTTCCTTCTAACCCCGGCGAAGCCTCCACTGGAGCACTTGCCAAAACACACAGATAGCATTTTCTTTTGAAGGGGCACAGTTTCTCTGTCACACGGACCATACATAGGCAACCCTTCCTCTCCACCAGCTATGATGGCCATGCCGGAAACGGTACCACCACAGAGAAAACGTTCAAAAAAAACTTATTTCCGATAAAACCCATTTAAAACCAATTTGCACACAACAACACAAGCAAGTCCAAAACATTTCAAAAATATATTCGGGACTAGTTCCCAAAACCAATCGTATAATAAAGGCATAAAATCTAACAAGATAGAAAAGAACCGAGCAAGTCGAAAACGACTTACCTCAAAAGAAGGGCTTCTAGCAACGAGATGGAAGGTTAGAACCCAAGTAGTAGTTAGTCCTAAAAATATAGCAGTAATTTTAATAACGCGAAAATCTGAACTCTAAGAAAAATTACTATACGAAGACGAAGACAAGAACGATACCAAAAGACCCAACATTCTAAACGGTCTTTCACCACTACGATTCAGACTAACTATCAGTTCAACCATACAATAACTAGTGAATATCCTACCTAGGATATAACCTGCCAAATTTTAATTTAATAGCAATAACACGTATACTAACCAGCATCTGCCCCTATTAATTCAAGTTTGCCCATCCCAAAACAAAAACTAGTCCACAAACGAATTTGTACACTTCGAGTTTATTTGCTCCAACCCAAAAAAAATTAATTAAAGACTAATAACTATAACTTAATCTAACCAAACGTGTTGAAATTACTAACTAACTAGCCTAATAATTAACCCCAAAAAGCTACCTAAAAAGAATACGATCGACCTTGCCAAGTACTGTCAACATCTACCCGCCCACCCTGAAGACACGCTCACTGTCCCATTGTCCGATGACTCTCGGAGGAAAAGAAAGGCGGAACAAGTTGCAGAATGGCATTCTTCTAGGCTTGGGGCGGAACGGCAAGTCGGAATGGCCCATTGGTTACTGGTGAGAGGCTTCGAGATTGGATGTACGAGAGTAGCGGTGTTTGAGATTGAATGAATGAAGAGCGGCTGACAATTTTTTTTTCTAGGTTTCGGCTTTGATCATGGAAACTAGGCTAAGATGTGGCGAGAACACCGGTTTGGATAAAGTTTAATTTTAAAATAGGTTTAAGATAGATATTTTTTTAACCAATTCGGTTTAGGTGGTTAAAGATATACTTATCTACTTACTACTTGATATATAATTAGTTTGGATTAGTTTTGATCGGAATCCTTAGTTACATATATATGGCTCGCCCTTTGTGGATCAACTAACATATTAATAATTATATATATATAAGGTATTAAAGGCATTGATAAAACTAAAGGATTGTGACGGGTTAAATCCTATTTCAAAAGTTACTTGCGGACCAAGATTTTGATTACTCGTACCTCAAGAAACTCGTTTTCCCGACCTAAAACGAAACTAGGTATTACATACTACTCCCCTTAAAGAAAGTTTCGTCCCGAAACTTGTATAATTAAGGAACAGATATATCAAGGTTTTTCAAACCTCTCCCCCTTAAAAAGGGGTTCGTCCTCGAACCGAAAAGTTAGCGATATAGAAAAACACAATTAGTGTTAAACATCTAAAACACACAGCATCGCAACCAAACAATCAAGCAGTCAATTCAAAAAAAAATCACACAAGCAATCATCACATCTGTAAACAACCTGCTAACTACTAGCCCTCCTCTCAAACACATCTACTAAACCCGGGTAGAGTTCGGGTAAATCTCTCTCATCTTGGACTCAATCTCCAAGTGGCCTCCTCGATTACATGTCAAGACTATTGAATCAACATAAGAGGAATCTTCTCGTTCTAAAGCTCCTTCATTTGTCTATCTAAGATCGCAATCGGTTGCTCTTTGAGGGTGTGATCCGGCTAAACCTTCAACTCCGATCCTCGGGGCTGAGCCTGTTAATAGGGTCAGACACATACTATCTCAACTAAGGCACGTGAAACATGAGGGGATGTTTGTTCAAGACTGGTGCAAAAGCCAGCCTGTAGGCTAACGTGCCTACTCTCTCGATAAACTCAACCATCCCGACGTACCAAGGACTCCAATTACCCTTCACTCCAAACCTCTTCACTCCATGAGTCGGTGACACTCTCAACTATACATGTGCACATATCTCGAACTCTAATGGCCATCGTCTTGTCCGCGTAGGACTTCTGGCAACTCTGCGCTAGCTAACATGCGCTCTCGAATCAAGATGTGCTAACTGTTACTATAAGGAACTCCATTGATTTCAATCTCTTACTAGACAACACACTTCAACTATGACCCTTGTAATGCTTCCTTCATTAATCTCTTTCCTGGATATCACTAAACTTCCCGGTCATGATCTTCAAATAGCTTAAGCCATCCTAGCGTCTTATGCTTGAAATTTTACTCATGAAGGCATTCTTTAGTCGGTGTTTGTCTATCCAAACTTAGCATATACCAAATTCGGCCGTGTCCAATCCCTTGGGTTTGGTCACTAGTTTCTTATCTTGATTCTACTTGCATGGCTCATATAAGTTTATCTCTCCAGATACATAGGTGAATACTCAACATTTTCCATCGCGACACACCTCTTATGTCTTTCAGGCGTTATTAAAATTTGCATATCTTTCACGATCCTATGATATAGGTGGTTTTAGTATACAACTCATCCTACCATTCCAAGCGATTTTCTCAATTGCACTTAATTTGGTCACCGATCGGTTGTTATTCTCATGATACTATCAATACTCAAAAGGGCTTTTACCTTTAATTGTCCACTTTATATATAAGTATCTCAATGCTCGATCCTACGACTCCATTGATTTTACTACTAATTAGGATCTCCTTCTATTTAGTAGATGCTATGAATATTCCTTTTGTACCCGATTAACCTACTAATTTCCAAAAGTCCCAAACATAGCTATAAGCCCTCGTGATCGACTCAAACTAGATCTAATTCAAGAATTTTTTTTGAACTTACACGTCATCCATTCTCATGTTTCAACTTCCATGCACGACATGATTTCCTAGTCAACTTTTCTTGTGCCTCAATCCGCTACTCCAAGCCTTATCGAAGGGAGTTCTGAAGATAATTCATCCTAAACCCCTCTTTGAGTCCTTCATCTCTCATCTCCTCTCTGATTGATCTTACAACCTCTTTATGAGAGGTCACCTACACATTTTCTCAAGAAGGTTCTACTCCGTTGTCTACCAAAATCCTAACAACCTGGCTGAGTCTCGTCAGCTCCTTAGCCTTATCCGTAATAACTCACTTTCTTATGATTGTCTCCGAGTAAATCAAGTCAATCGTGAATAGCTGCATCTCCATGTTAGTCTCTAGTCTTCACTCCAGGATTGTCTTGATAAGGAGGGCACTCAACCCTGTCCAAGGCGGGTAACCCTCTTCCTTCAGTCATCACTCCTAATTAATGTTTTCCAATTATCACCCCTATTTGTAACACCCCTATATCATGAGCGCCTATGTAAGATCTTGTTTAATATTATTTTAATTTCTCTACGTCGACAACTTCTCTTTTCTTTGATACTAATTCAATCACCCGATCTTTTATCAGACCAGTACTAAGTACTCATTGAGGATACACAACCCAATATGTCATCTCTTCTCTTAAGGTTCACCAACATCCCCGTAGTGATGCCAACTATTGGAACTGTTTGGACTATTACCAACACTTGTACTAGTATTAGAAAGTTAGAGAACTAAACAAAGTCATGTCCTTCAGCTGATGGTGGCGGAGTTGCGGCGTGTCACCTACCCCTCCTAAATGCAACATGCCTACCCCAGTTAAAACATTTTGAAAACACCGGCCGGTTTTGGTTTTAAGTTCGACCTCGGGTACACTCGTTGGTCAGTTCCATGTGCCCTGTTGTCCACCTGGATCTCATACCAATTTGTAACACCCCGTCTTTCCACAAGGAGCTACGTGGTAGTAGACCTTACCAGGTACTACTTAGGTGGGTTGACAACAACACATTAGGATCTTACAAACGCGAGCACGACGAGAAAACAAGTAAAACATCCAACTTTCAGATTTAGAAAACTGAATATAAAACATGTTTGAATGCCCGAATGCATAAACAAAATTACCAAGTAACCCATCCCGAATTTTCCTCAAAATATTCCAAACAACACTTAAAAATTACAATTAAAATAATTCAACAGAACTAATAATAATAATAAATCCTCGCGAAGTACACCCGAAAAACCCAAACTAATGACACGTGCGTCAACGATCCAGCCCACCATCCGGCCAAGCCTCCTGCACGGTTTCCTGTAACATACCTATAACTGGAAAAATAATCCCCGAAGGGTGATCTAATAATCTACCAAGCTAGATAATATGCGGAAATTATAAGATGTTTAAAAAGCAGTTTTCTATAGTCAGCAACCATAATCCACAATCGCAACCATAACTCTAAAGGTCAATACCTAAATTAGAGGGTTAGTCACACATAAGCCAAACACACATACACACAATCACGCAATTAAAGAAACATAACTCATTCTCCATCTCGTCTTCCAACCTACAGTGCAGAGGCAGGCCCTCCCACTCCTCACATCACGTCTTCCTTCTAACCCCGACTAAGCCTCCACTGGAGCACTTGCCAAAACACACAGATAGCATTTTCTTTTGAAGGGGCACGGTTTCTTTGTCACACGGACCATACATAGGCAACCCTTCCTCTCCGCCAGCTATGATGGCTGTGCCGGTTTCTTTGTCACGGTTTCTTTGTCACACGGACCATATAGAGAAAACGTTCAAAAAAAACTTATTTCCGATAAAACCCATTTAAAACCAATTTGCACACAACAACACAAGCAAGTCCAAAACATTTCAAAAATATATTCGGGACTAGTTCCTAAAACCAATCATATAATAACGGCATAAAATCTAACAAGATAGAAAAGAACCGAGCAAGTCGAAAACGACTTACCTCAAAAGAAGGGTTTTTAGCAACGAGATGGAAGGTTAGAACCCGAGTAGCAGTTAGTCCGAAAAATATAGCAGTAATTTTAATAACGCGAAAATCTAAACGTACTCTAAGAAAAATTACTATACGAAGACGAAGACAAGAACGATACCAAAAGAGCCAACATTCTAAACGGTCTTTCACCACTACGATTCAGACTAACTATCAGTTCAACCATACAATAACTAGTGAATATCCTACCTAGGATATAACCTGCCAAATTTTAATTTAATAGCAATACCACGTATACTAACCAGCATCTGCCACTATTAATTCAAGTTTGCCCATCCCAAAACAAAAACTAGTCCACAAACGAATTTGTACACTTCGAGTTTATTTGCTCCAACCCAAAAAAATTAATTAAAGACTAATAACTATAACTTAATCTAACCAAACGTGTTGAAATTACTAACTAACTAGACTAATAATTAACCCCAAAAAGCTACCTAAAAAGAATACGATCGACCTTGCCAAGTACTGTCAACATCTACCCGCCCACCCTGTTGACACGCTCACTGTCCCATTGTCCGATGACTCTCGGCGGAAAAGAAAGGCGGAACAAGTTGCAGAGTTTGGGCGTTACCGGAAATAATGGAGGCAGAAGGGACGAAGGCCAAAGATCTCGACGCTGGACGCGGAAAGAAGATGACGGTGGTGACAACTTTTGGCGGCGACCTCCGATTATCTTCGGCCGTGTGACTGCAGATCATTATTGGTTGGACAACGACGCCACCTAATTCTCGGTGATGGGTGAAAGGCTTTGTGATGGCGTGAAACAACGAAGAGGTCAGAATGCCACGTCGGAGGACGACATTCTTCTAGGCTTGGGGCGGAATGGCATGTCGGAATGGCCCATTGGTTACTGGTGAGAGGATTCGAGATTGGGTGTACGAGAGTAGCGGTGTTTGAGATTGGATGAATGAAGAGCGGCTGACAATTTTTTCTAGGTTTTGGCTTTGATCATGGAAACTAGGCTAAGATGTGGCGAGAACACTGGTTTGGATATAGTTTAATTTTAAAATAGGTTTAAGATAGATATATTTGTAACCAATTCGGTTTAGGTGGTTAAAGATATACTTATCTACTTACTACTTGATATATAATTAGTTTGGATTAGTTTTGATCGGAATCCTTAGTTACATATATATGGCTCGCCCTTTGTGGATCAACTAACACATTAATAATTATATATATAAGGTATTAAAGGCATTGATAAAACTAAAGGATTGTGACGGGTTAAATCCTATTTCGAAAGTTACTTGCGGACCAAGATTTTGATTACTCGTACCTCAAGAAACTCGTTTTCCCGACCTAAAACGAAACTAGGTATTACATACTACTCCCCTTAAAGAAAGTTTCGTCCCGAAACTTGTATAATTAAGGAACAGATATATCAAGGTTTTGCATTTTATTTGTTCACTATTTGAACCCACATAATATTGGTATGTTCGATATATGAATTTACATATTCAAACATCTCGCATATATAGGGGATATAATAATCACAATTTTCTTCCGAAAATATTACCAACTTGTAGAAAACTATGTATGTTGCCAACTTGCAGAAAACTATATAATTTTGATTATTATATGTACCTTATGTAATCATGCAAGGAAATATCAAATCGTCTTCGATATTCAAATTATTAATATTTGCTAAACCTACCTTTTATAATCATGCAAGGCAATATTTTTTTAATTTAAAAAATCACAATTTCCTTTCTTGCACGATTTGATTTCTCCTATAATACGCGTGAATCTGCTAAACTTACCTAGTTACCTCCTATAATCATGCAAGTCAATAATTTTTTAATTTAAAAAATCACTTTTTTTTCTTGCACGATCTGATATCTCCTCATGTTCATATTTGTTAATGTGATTGATCAATCTTAACCATTAATATTATCAAATTATACGCTCCTAATGCATTCCCACGTTTCTCTATAACATCGGTTTCTCTTGATCTCTCCCTTATATATAAACATACCGTAGTTTTGTAACTAAAAAAATAAGAACCATTGAGTTACTTTTCCATGTTAATAAAAAAAATAAGAACCATTAATATAAAAAAGAACAGTAAGAGCCATTCACTGATTCACTTAGATCATCCACAACGGGTGAATGCACCAATACATTATGTCAGATTTAATATTTAATATTGAGCGTGGGGAGTGTCCCGAGAATTTTTGGTGCATAGAATGACTCTCAGACAAAGGAGATACACCTTGGTGCAAGCGCGTCTCGTACGCGTGTGGTGGAGCAAAAGGACGCATTTCACTGCCCCTG
Source organism: Fallopia convolvulus (assembly GCA_964016875.1). Lineage (NCBI taxonomy): Eukaryota > Viridiplantae > Streptophyta > Magnoliopsida > Caryophyllales > Polygonaceae > Fallopia > Fallopia convolvulus. Next base: position 25,072,916 of record OZ024721.1, on the reverse strand, counting down.
TCCCCAAAGCATTGCGTTTTGAGTGATTTTTGGTGCAAAAAAAATTAATGAGAGCACTACACATCACGCCCGCAGTGGGCGAGCACGGCCCGCTCAGCGGGCGACGCGTGGCGCTTAGGGGCAATTAAATTGCCCCTTTGTTTAAATTACCCAAATGGGTAATTTAAACATAAAAAATTACCATAATTTATAATTTTTTTTTATCTTTTCATAGGCACCAATATTGTATATATTTGATTACATTTACTTTTAAAGTATATTTTTGGGTTGTTTATTAGGGTATTTTTTGCGTAATTTATTATTCAAATTATATGTTCTAGGCCCATACAGATCATGATAAACCCATAAACAAAAAAACATTGTATACCTTTTTTTTGGGAGCGATGCCCCCAACCCCGCCAGCGAGACCACCGCCGAGGGGCGCTGCCCCTCGAACTCCCTACTATAATTCAGAAGTTGTGTGGTTCTACCACAATTCAAAAATTGTGTGATTCTACCACAATTCAGAAATTGTGTGGTTCTGCCATATTCAGATATTGTGTGGTTCTGCCACAATTCAAATATTGTGTGGTCCTGCCACAATTCAAAAATTGTGAAGTTCTACCACAATTCAGATATTGTGTGATTCTCCCACATTGAGAAATTTTGAATCTGCTATATAAACCATAGATTACCAAGACAAAAAGATAACTCTTCAATGTCAACACACTCTAACTATTTTCAAAGTGTTTGATGACTCTTCAAGCTCAACAAACTCTTCAAACGCATCTCCCAATAGTCCAACAATAGATAATGAGCTAGAGGAGTCTTTGAACCAAATGCGAGCTGTGAACGATGATCTCCAACAAAATTTCATAAACCAAAGGGAACTCACACAAAGAAGAAGATCAAGAAGAGGAGGCACTCGAGCCCACACTGAAAGAGGAAGGGAAGCATGGAACGAACGACGATACAACAATTACTTCTCCGACAAACCAACTTATTCAGCCAATGTCTTTCGACCTAGGTTCTGAATGAAGAAGCATGTTTTCGTGCGTATTGTTGATCGCCTCTCAACCAATATGGAGTACTTTCGTGCGCATTGTTGGCCTTACAAAAATGTACTACTGCGCTGCGCATGTTGGCGTATGGCACTATTGCAAATGCTTGTGATGAGTACCTTCGTCTTGGGGAATCCACTGTAAGAGAATGTTTGTACAACTTTGTTGAAGGTTTTATAACTTTCTTTGGTGATGAGTACTTGAGGCGACCAACTCCTGAAGACATACAATGCTTATTAAGCGTAGGAGAGTCTCGTGGAATCCTCGACATCTTGGGTAGCATTGATTGCATGCATTGGAGGTGGAAAAATTGCCCAACTGCATGGAAAGGGCAGTTTGAGCGTGGGGATCATGATGGTCCAACAATTATCCTAGAGGCTGGTGCATCATATGACCTATGGATTTGACACGCATTCATTAGGACACCAGGTACGTGCAATGACATTAATGTGCTGCAACAATCTCCTATTTTTTATGACATTCTTCAAGGTGTAGCTCCAAATGTATCCTTTACGGTGAATGACCATTAATACAATAAGGGATACTATCTCACTGATGGTATCTACCCTGCTTGCGCAACATTTGTCAAATCCATTGGGTCGGGTCAGTGCGGGTCGCCCGTGATCGCACCTAATAAATAATACTTTTTATGTTATAAAATTTAATTTTTACTATTTAAGTTTCACTTTTATGTTATATACTTCATAACATTATATTTTTTCATAAATAATATGTAATTTTTCTCAATAAAAACGTAATTTTATCTTTAAAAATATTAATTTATAAAAAAATAATATCATGGTCCAAAACCGGTCCGAAAGTGGATCGGACCGGACCAGAAATTCCCTGTCCGATCTTCGGTCTAATGATTTAGGGAAATCGGTTCGGTCCGGTTTTGGACTGATGCCCACACCTAGTCTAAGATAACAACAAAGTTTGAAAACAGGACTTAAAAAGCCAACCCAAAACTCGAACTAAAAGAAAGGAAACAAAATAATAAAAGATAGATAGAATCTCCCGCCTCGGATCGTGCTGACGTGTAAATCCGCGGGCGCGGAAAGCGGATCTGCGATTGCAAACCTGATTGATATTTACTCCCCGATTCGGCGACGTCCACAACCGCGCCTAGGATTCCATGATTGCAGTGTTGCTTCTGGTCACTTGTATCCTCGGATTCTGTGTTGCATTCCATGATCTTCTTACTCTATTTCTTGCTTCTATTATTCTTTAGCTAAAAACTCCAATTCTTCGGTCTTCTAATAAGTCCTCATTAAAGCACTATAAAGACCTACAGCCTATACAAAAAGTGTACTAGCTAGTCCTAGTTATGCTATATGAAATACAACATATCAAATTCCCCCATATTTAGACCTTGCTCGTCCTCGAATAAGCTCAAAATAAGATCAAACAAGACAATGCAACAAAGGTATACAAAAAGTAATGGGAGAAAATGATGTAAAAATAAAAAGTACTCATTAATAAGCGCACAACCCGAACCCAAGTAAAAGAATGAAAGTGCATACAATGAAATCAATGCACAATACATCACTCACATCCTACACATATCATGAATAGAGGTAAAAACCCATAACAATGAACCCCAAGCCCCAACAAGAATGTTCCTAGGCACTCATTTTTTTCACTCATTCTACTTAGGCGCCCTTTTGGGTTCTTACCTAACCGCTCATTTCATTTTCCAATAGATGTGCTCACCACCTCACTTTCACTCTTTTTAGCCTCTTATCACCCCAACCTAATGCTGGTCTGAGCCCTTGATTTTTGTTTGAGCCGCCCTTTCCGGTTTTCAACTCATCATAGGATTTAATGCATTTTTATAACTTCAATCCAAAAACAACTGTACATATTATACAAACAGTGAGTACTCCCTCCCCCATAATTCAACCTTTCAGTGCCCTTAATGAAATAAAGACAAATCAGATAAAGTTAAGGAAGTGAAAACAAGAGACTCATTGTGAAGGTCCAAGTGGATGGTATATGGAAAAATCAAGATAGCCAGGTCACATAGCCCGAAAGAACTCCTCCTACCTCTCCTAAGTATGCTTCATAGACTGTATAGTAGATGCTAAGGCAGTCTGCTCGGCCACAATCTCTCTTTGCGGACCCATTATCTCTCTTTGAGACACAGAAAGTCATCCCATCTCCCAAATCATCCTGCTTTGCCAATCAGTATCCACATAAGCGATACCCATCCCTCTATCCTAAGAAGACGTAAAGGCACCTGCACTATCACCACCAGGTCCAAAACCTCCTCCCTGAGCTCCTCCTCCAAAATCAAGGTCCTATATCTCAACATCCTCACCAAGACGCTCATGAATATCGGACTCAACAAAGAAGTCCTGAGCACTCTCCTCAGCACCAAACTTCCTAGGAAGATGATAATGCCTAATTTAGTCATATTTTTGGGTTCTAGTTGCATATTAATTTAGATCATGTTCATGCATATTTTGCATATTTTATATTTATTTTATTTTATTATGCCTTCGGAATCTACACTCTTATGTTTATATATTTCAAGTAATTTATGCTATGTTTGGAGGAGATTTTAAGCTTGATGGGCTGAAGTTCGTGTGGGCCAAACACTGCATTAATTTGGACTTGATGGGCTGGCCATTTGTTGAAGTGGTGGAGAGAGATCTCATGCTGTAAAAGGGGAGACGCCCAATGTAGAGACGGCCTGCTTTGAATTTGAACTGGCATGAATCAACTGATGGCGGTGGGCCTTACAAATCATATGTACAAAGCCACGAAGAGAATACTGGCGATTTGAGATTGTTTTATATTAGGATATAATTAGAATTAGATAGGAGGAAGCCTAATTAATATATAAGGAGGGGGATCTTTAGTTTTAGGGGAGTTTTAGATTCGTTCTTAGCTTTTGTCTTAGAGAGCCGCATATCACAAGAGCTTTTCACATGAACTTGGCCAGTGTGTTTTGAAGAATTCGTTTGTGTTTCAAGATCTAGCCCTTGTTTTGGATTACTAATATAATTGGGACTAAGTTTTCTTACTCTTTAATTGTATTGAATAATTCTTGGCTAGTTTATATATTGTGATAATGTCTTCAATCATGCTTGGCTAAATTCCTAGTTCTAGGGTATTGGTGATCCATTTAATGTGTATTTGATTAAAGTTATATTCTTTGTCTGAATTGAGATACATTTGATTCAATACTAGATGCTTTATGCCATAGTAATTTATATGAATTAGAACTTGTTAAAGTTTGAGACTGAAAGGTGAAAAGTTTAATAAGTATTCAGACAGGGAATTGAAACTAAAAGGTACTTTTTCCTGTCGGAATCCTAGGATTTAAACCCGAGATTTCTTAAATTCTAAGTGCTAAATGGTCTAGATTTCAATTGACAAGTCGCGAAAGCGAATGTTGGTTAGGTTTAAGAACATTACTATTGTTCGAAAGGAATTAGTAAATACCTTAGATAACTACCTTAAATAATTGGAAATAGATTCAAGTAGAGTATAATTTTATTTATCCAAACATTGATCTAGTGATCCTTAACCTTAGATGTAACAACCCTCATTTTTGTAAGGATCGGATCTATCTCTTGTTTCTATATGGGTCCGGATTAGGTTTAAGCTATTTTTAGGGACAAAACTATTTTTAAGGCAATACTATTGTAATATCCCTCATTTTAATAAAGGGTAAGAATGTAATTTTACATTTCATTTAATATAATAAATTATTTGGATATTGTATTTCATAAGGTTATTATTTTATAACAATTTAAAAATGTTATAAAAATTGTTATAAGTTTCAGATCATATTAAAAGGTTATTAATATGAGTCTTATTCATTAGTTATAAATAATAAAATTTATATAGAAATATTATTATATTTCTAGAATTCATAATTAAGGTTTTTTGTTAAAATAATTAAATAAATTATTTTCAGATAAGTATAATTTTATTGTGTTTTATAGATGATTTTTGAATAAATAAAGTGTTATAAAATTATTTTAAAAAATGGACAAAACAAAACAAAGGAATTAAAAAAATGGGGTTGTTCCTCCTAGGAATCGAACCTACGACCTTCTGCCACACACACACACACACACAAGAGAACGGGTTGGGCCAGTTTGACCAGATAGGAACGGTTTTGTAATTAACCAGTTCAAGTGCTGGTTCATCCATAATTAAAGGGGCGGAATCAATTAAGGACTTTGATTGTGGTCTTCAATTCGATTCCATCCATAATTCATATCAAGGAATTGGTAATCGATTAGGTTCTCATGGTTAATGCTGATTTAATCTTAGAATTAAAGGGGCGCAATCAATTAGGAACTTTGTAACCGATGCTTCTCCATGGTTATAAAAGAGGGTTGTGGTTTTTGGTATTAAACCACACCAATTCAGTTTCCATCTCAAAATTTTCAGAAAGAAAAGGAGGTTTAGGAGTTGTTTTTGTTCGAATTTCCGCTTTAGTCATCGTCGGAATTTGGTTCTCGTCGTCGGAGGTCACTATTGGTTCAATTCGCCGCCGTTTAGGTATTCCCGCATCGGAGCGATAGGCTGGGACTTAGGTGCCCGTATATCGTAAAGTAGTAATCTACGACTTTTTATCTCATAACTAAAGTACCTAATAATCCAAGTGGTATTATTATTGAATGCTTAAAAGTAACTCAGATAAGTGTACTCATACACAAATTAATATGGATAGGATGATTAGTACAAATGTAATAACCACTCTTTTTAAGAAGGGTATTATTGTAATTTCCTCCTTTCTCATATCTTAATAAAGAATTTTCCTTATTTCTTAAAGGAATAAGAAAAGTTAAATAATAACTTGTAATAGTTATTATCGAATTTGGACCTTACCCAAAATAATAGTACATATAAGTCTTATGATATTATAAGTTCATAAGAAATAAGTTTATGGAAATAAAATTGGGTTATGTTCATTATAAAAGTATGGTTATATTTTTATATTGTTTTTAAAAAAAACAGAATGACGTATATTGTACTTTGGGAATGAAAATTTCGTATAAGAGTTTAAGAGGGACGTTTTTAAGCAAAATGAAGAAGTTGGGTACCTTTCCATAATTTTTGAAAATTTATTTGTTCATGGAAGGGTATTTTTATCACAACTAAAAACAAGTGGGTTTAAAATTGTAAATTTGCCAAAAATAAGGGTCAATCGTCCATATCTTCTTCTCCACCTCTTTCCTTTCTTGCTCTTACTTCCTTAAACCCATTCAAGCTCGATTTCGGATCAAATTAGGCCACGATTGTGGCTATGCCCAAAAGGAAAGTTGTAGATTATATCCTCCTTGATCTCCACGTTTTGGTAGCACTTTAAATAGCAGAGAATTGAGCCCGATTTCCGCCTCACAAAATCACGAACCCTAGAAAGCACACCTCTCGGTTTTTCGCCGATATTTTTCAAACTCAAAGCCAACCCCAAAACTAAAATAAGATCTGAAATCCTCATTCAATTTCCTACAAAAGCCCTCTTTACCCATAATTTTTACATCGCTCGAACTCTCCGGAAAAACCCAAACAAAGTCCGACCTGTGCAGCGAAAAACAGGGGAACGAACAACCCCTTTCCGTCTCGATTCCGACCACCACAGGCCACCAATAGCGCCGCCGCCACCCTCCGTTTGTGCGCCAGCCCCTTGGGGTTCGAACCCAGCCGGTCCCGAGCCTTGCCGTGGTCCTAGCCGCCCACAGCCATTTTCTAGAAGTATGTGAGCAGCCCAAAACCCTTAAACCTAATTTTCAGATTTATTTATTTATTTATTTTATTTTGGTTTAATGTTTTTTTTATTTTTGTTCTAGTTTGAAATTAATTTTATAAATTTATGATGTTAATGTTTATAAAACTCCAGATTTATCAAAATTTCAGAAAAGTCTAAAAGAATTCAGTTTTATTGCTTAATTTTATGCATAGTCTTTAAAACTAGAATAATCATGGAAATTAAGAATTATTGTAATTTTTAAAATAAAAATCAGAATATGAATTATTCTGATTTTATACAACATGTTATGATTTATAAGTTGTTTAATAATTATTTATGATTTTTAGAGATTTAAGATAAAAGACATACTATATGGGTAAGAAGCATGATATAGATACATGTATGTGCTAGCGCATATACTATTGTTATTTATATAAGTCCATAGAGTTAACATGATTCTTGGATGTTAATCGAGGTATTATACATTAATATGGACGCCTTATTAATGTAGTAAAAATAAAGTGAAAATAAATCAAAATAAATTATTGGTAATTTATTTTGTAAATTATTGTTGACTCAGGGTCCGAGCGTTGGAATTTCTCTCTTTAGGTTAATCCGTACACTCGTCTTCAATCAAGGCAAGTGGTTTGATTCGCTTTGCATTATTTCTTTAAGCATTGGAATTGAATCCATGTTTAATTATTGTTGGGAATTATTTGTGCGGAAATAGTTGAACTAGGTTTATTTATCGTCTTAGATTTAATGACCTTGTTATAAAGCGCTATATATATATATATACTAGGTTGTGCGTAACCTCGGGCTTGTTTGTGAATTGTTGTGCTTTGTCTATGGACATTATATGCTAGCGTAGTACTAGGGATGTAGGACTTGTGATCTTTGGACACCTCTCTATAACATTCGCATTAGGATGGACCTAAACCATAATGCTGGTCATGACCCTGCCCGTCTCATCCGTGTATGAGGGGTGTAGCATCTAGCTAATGCTCTCTATCGAATCCCGTGTAGTTTTTTTGTATTCGCGCCTCGACTAGTTCGAGAAGTATTAAAAGCTTATAACTCGATGTGTAATGTTTTGTCATTTAAATAAGATAAGTGCCCAATGCACACCCTTAATGAACCAGGGTGGTGGTTACAATTTGTGACCCTACTCTTGCTCCCGGCTAAGTAAGTCTTCTTTCCAAATGCATGCTCGGGTTTGTTAAAACGCCTATAAAATGGCAAGATGGGCTTGGTACTTAAGCGCCTTCGCGACCACCTCCCTGTCGGCACCCTCCGAGTATGATGAGGTTGGTCGGGACCCAATTAGTCGACGCGAGGCTTTTCAAAATAAAATTATGTGAATAATAAAATGTTCCCAACAATCGCATATTTCCTTAAAGGAACCACATTTCTTGTGGCGTCCCCTCTCTTTTCATTGCATTTCTCTTTCCTTTTCCGTGGAAGTATTGTAGTTACTAAACCGTTGACCGGCTTTTATTCGGAATTCAATGGTGGTGATTTAATACAACCACAAGAACCACTCACAAAAAGTCCCATTTGCTTAGTCTGTCACAAGACTAACCCGACCGTTTCTTTCTTTTGCATGGTCGGCTGGTGTCAACCCGTCCCTATACGGTAACATCAGGTCTCAAGCTTACGGAGTGAAGAAGGTGATTACAGCATACTTGGAGTTTCTATTTAGTGACAAGGTTTCTATTAAGTTATTTCTTTATTTATAATAAAGGCGAGATCATTGGCTTGTGAGGTCCGTCAAAACAAGTTTGCATTAAAGGATTGTTTTAATTCCGCATTTTAAAAGTTGATTTAATTATGTACGCACTCTTTTTATAATTTGTTATTCTACTTTCTAGTTTATTATGAATTTTGTATGAAAGTTTTGTTACTGTAAATCCTTGGGTGGCTTAGGATGAATTTCCTAGGTCACTGGCGTGTAACCTCTCCGAGGGAAATCGGGGGTGTTACAACAAAAGAGGAATCTGTCCTCGCTCTCGGATTTCGTTGTCATCTGGTTCCTATCTGAATTCGCACAACACGTATGCGGTGAGGTTGGTTGAGGTGCGTGTGGTCAACGAGGGTTTAATGAACCGACTATAACGCTCTGTGTGTAACAACATTCCCAACATATCTGCATTAAAGTCCGAGGCGTCACCCTTGGTGACGGTCTCATCTTAACTCTTTCAAAAGTTCCTAACATTTTCTTGGAAGAATGTAGCTATTAGGTTTTGATTGGCTTTAATTCGGATTACGATACCTGTATCTACACTCCCTTCCTAAATAAGAACCACCTTAGAAAACTCACTTGCTTAGTCTGTCACAAGACTAACCCGACCGTTTATTTTCCTTGCATGGTCGGCTTGTGTCAACTATATTTACGTTTCGGCACATTAGGAGGAGGATAAGTCATCAAGGATTCAAAAAGTGTCTCTTGAAGTTGGACGAGTTCGTGCTATCTTTATCGTTTGTTTCGCTTTCGTAATAGGTTGTTCCGCTTCCACGTATTGAATAAAATTGGTACGAATGAGATCCTCAGTTTGCGAGGACCATTCATTATATTTTCTACAGTAAAGTTGTAAACAATTCTATCAATTTAATTAATCTTTGCTTCCGCATTATTTAAAGTTTATGGTTAAGTTCTGTAGTTACTATAAGCCTTGGGTGACTTCGAGAGTTAATCTCGATGTCACTAGCGGTAATATCTACAATTATGGTATCAGAGTCAACACTTTATAATGTCATTCTCTAGGACGATCCTTTCAGGTACTGACCATTACCTTATCCATTGAAAAGAAATGGATTGCCCACAGTTTCGAGTTAACACAACCCAAAACCAGCTGATCTTGGCTCATGAGGAGCTCGAGGAAGCTCAAATGGAAGTCATGATAGCTGAACATGAGCTCGAGGCGGCCAAGCTGACGCTAGGTCCCACTAAGAAGGTTGAGGAGGATTACATTCCCGAGCAGCCTAAGCTCTCATTGATCATTCTTTTCGACTCTGAGGAAGAGATGAAGATCGATAAGCAGACCTTCTATGCCATGGAACCATTACCCGATGTGGAGACCCCTAGGCCTGACTCTTTTGAGACTCTGTTAGTGGTGCTCGAGGATTCCGAGGAGGAGGAGGAGGACCCAGAAGAGGAGGAGGAAGAGGACCTAGAGGAGGAGGACGACCCCGAGGAGGAAGATGATGGACCGATGGAGTACACCCCCGAGACTCCAAGGGGGGAAGTTCCGCTTACTCCGGGTATGTGCCTAGGTCACCTCCCCACAATGACGTGCATGGTACTATCTAGGTGGAAGTTCCACCAGCAGTCCCACATCCAGTAGAGGAGCAGGTGGTAGGTATGGAGACCGGGTAAGAGTACATTTCCTAGGTGGACCGTGCGGTCATGGGTGATTTCACACCTTGGCCTTTCCAGGCCGATAACGCGATGTTAGGTCCTTGCCTAGCTACATGGTATGGTGTACTATCTAGTCACGAGGCGAACATGCCCTAGTTGTTGGCTAGTCTGACTAGAGAACAGCAGAGCATAGAGACGCTGAGGGGCCAGATTGATCAGGGTTTGAACCTTCTTCAGGCAAATGGCGTTGTGATCGAGCCGGAAAACATTAACGCTGCATTGTTGGACATGATGGATGACAATAGGAAGGGGTCTACTTTTGGAGGGGTTTACGCGCTTTGTTAATTTTGCTCTTTTGAGTCTGTGGCTATCTTAGTTGATTTGTTGTCAATGGTTGTGTTACTAAACATGGTTGTCCTTTGTATTGGATAAACAAAGGTTGTGGTTCATGTTTCGAGTATTGTGGGTTATTATTAATTATTCGTTCGTTTCCTATATTTTTATATGAGCAATTCAAACACTCAAAGCCATAGTGACAGGAATCAGGTCGGTTCCGATGCATGCAACCAAGAACAATTTCCGGGTGTGGGAATACCACCAGCTTAGGTTGGAAACCAACCGGCCTACCTTGTATTAAATGCCGAGACTGTTGAGGCATTCCAGGCTTTCTTAGCCAAGCGTGTTGCCAATCTTGTTCAATTGGCAGCAGTTGACTTAGAAGTAGAGTAATCAGTCCATCTGGGTAATGATAACCATCAAGTTGTTCTGCCGGGAAATGGTGCCGTATTTAGTCCGACATTGAAGACTTTCTTGGTGATGAAGCCTGATCGCTACGATTGAACGAGGGAACCATATAAGGTTTCATACTGGTTCTCCCATGTGGAGCGGTTGCTTCAAAACGTGGTGTGCATTGAAGCTGAGAAGGTGCACATTGCCTCCCTTCAGCTGAAGGAAGGAGCTAGTGAGTGGTGGGAAGGCACCGGTATGGCCGATCACTCGAGACTGAACTGGGCCATGTTTAAAGGAAGTTGTTTGCCCATTTCTTCTCCACGGGTATGAGGAAGGAGAAGTTGAAAAAAATTTACACCTGAAGACTGAGGGTTTGAAAGTACCTGAGCTTGTAATCAAATTTAATCATTTGCTGCAATGTGTTGGGTCAAAAATGTCTACTGAGTCTCAGAAATTAGAACAGTTCCATGAGTGGATGAATCCGAGAGTGAAGCCACACATGGTGAATCATGCATGTACCATTTTGGAGGAATTACGTGGATAAGGCTTATAAATTCGAGATGACGTTGGAAGAGTCGGCTAGGAAGTTGAAAGGTGGGGGGAAACCACAACAATCTAATCCTCAATTGAGTGGCATTAAGAGACCAGCTCTACCATCTTAGTACCACCGTTCCAACACGGCCAAGTCAGGTTCTACACAATACAGATTCTCCCAGTAGTCAGTACAATAGAATGGTCCGATTGTGTGCCAAAACTGTGACGAGTCAGGTCATTTTAATCGGGAATGTGCCAAGCATAAGAGGATTTGCTACTCATGTAGACGGGAAGGCCATATGCAAATTTATTGTCACAAGAAGGGCAGTGAACCGTCCCAAGGTAGGAAAGGGACAAGTGCTCAAGGGAACAAAGGTCTGACAGGAAGTTCAAGAGCTGAGTCAATGTAGTCAAACACTCAGAATAAGGGAAAGGGCCCTATGACGTCAGTAGGTCAAGGCCAAAGGTTGTATCAAAGACAATCAATTTCATATCAATTGGTATCAGAACCCAATTATATGGATCTAAATAGAACCAATGTTAATGAGTCATGTTAGAGGATAATAAGCCATGTTAGACCAAGACCCATTCAAAAGATCAAGAGTTTTTAAGTATAAAATGGTCTTGAACAATCTATATTATGTCATCTATTCTTTCTCAAGTTGACATTGGAAAATAAAGAGCACATGCGTGCATTATTTAAACTCACATGCAATAATTGTTTGCATGCTTATCTTAGAATTTATTATTTATAGTACTTTTCATATTTGCTTTGCTATTTATAGGTTTTCTAAATATATGGATCATAATGTGTGGGCTTATGGTTTCTAAATTAAGACGTATTATCTTATCAATTGGACCATTCTAAGTTTTAATTGTCTTTTATATTTTCAGCTCTATTATGTCTTTAATACTTTTTAATTTCTAATTTACAATTAAGTTAAATTTATATCTTTGGAGTAGAAACTCTCAAGTTTTCTTATTCACGGGCTTTCAACCAAAATATCATCTATCCTCTTATTTTACATGTTCAAATAAATGCACAAATTCATCCTCATTCTTTAAATTTTCACTTGAATTCAAACACAAAAATCACAATTTAATTTTTTACTTGAAGCCCAAGAAACTAGTGTACAGATTAACCTAGTTGTCTTGCAATCCAAAAAAGTAACTAAAATTCATACATAGAAGAGTCTTTGCAAATCAAAGTGACGCACTTGAAAGTAGAAAGAGCAAAATTAGCTTGACAAGATCGGGACTGCAAACAAACTGAAAGCAAAGCGTGCAAAACAATCAATTTTGTATAAAATGGTATCAAAGCACAACGATTCAAGGAATATCAAGTTGTATCGGAGCCAGTCAATTTCGTGTCATTGGTATCAGAACCCAATGATATGGATCAAAATAGGACCAATGTTAATGAGTCATGTAAGGGGATAAGAAGTCATGTTAGACCAAGACCAATTCAAAAGATCAAGTGTGTTCAAGTATAAATTGGTCTTGAAAAATCTATATTATGTCATCCATTCTTTCTCAAGTTGATATTGGAAAATGAAGAGAACATGCGTGCATTAGTTAAACTCACATGCAAAAATTGTTTGCATGCTTATCTTAGAATTTACTATTTATAGTACTTTTCATATTTGCTTTGCTATTTACCTGTTTTTCTAAATATATGGACCATTTGTTATGGGACATAATATGTTGGTTTATGGTTTCTAAATTAAGAAACATATTAACTTATCAATTGGACCATTCCATGTTTTAGTTGTCTTTTATATTTTCAGCCCTATTATGTATGTAAATATCTAATAATTTCTAATTTACAATTAAGTTGAATTTATATCTTTGGAATAGAAACTCTCAAGTTTTCTTATTCCAAGGGTTTACAACCAAAATATCATTTATCCTCTTACATTACATGTTCAAATGAACGAACAAATTCATCCTTATTCTTTAAATTTTCACTTGAATTCAAACACACAAATCACAATTTAATTTTTTACTTGGAACGCAAAAAACCAATGTATAGATTAACCTTGTTGCCTTGTAATCCAAAAAATTAACTAAAATTCATACAAAGAAGAGTCTTTTCCAATCAAAGTGACGAATTTGCAAGTAGAAAGAGGAAATTTAGCTTGACAAGATCGGGACTGCAAAGAAACTAAAAGTGAAACGCGCGAGACAATCAATTCTCTATCAAATGGTATCAGAGCACAACGATTAAGGGAATATCAAGGTGTATCAGAGCGATTCAATTTTGTATCATTGGTATTAGAACCCAGTGATATGGATCAAAAGAGGACCAATTTTAATGAGTCGTGTAAGAGGATAAGAAGCATGTTAGACCAAGACCCATTCAAAAGATCAAGAGTTTTCGAGTATAAAATGGTCTTGAACAATCTATATTATGTTATCAATTGTTTCTCAAGTTGACAATGGAAAATGAAGAGCGCATGCATTTATTATTTAAACTCACATTCAAGAGTTGTTTGCATGCTTATCTTAGAATTTACTATTTATTGCATTTTTCATATTTGCTTTGCTATTTTTAGGTTTTTTTACATATATGGACCATGTGTTATGGATCATAATATGTCGGCTTATGATTTTTAAGTGAAAGAACATATTATCTTTTTAATTAGACCATGCAAGATTGTTGAGACTAATTTGCAAGGTAATATGGGCTTTACTTGGAGCCTATGTTGTAGTTTCCTCTTTTTTTATTAGATAGGATAGAAGATTATATTACGATAAAATACCTTTAATGTCTTTAAATAACTTGTAAATTGTACTTTACAATTAAATTGAATTTATATCTTTGGAATAGAAACTTTCAAGTTTTCTTATTTCAAGGATTTTCAACCAAACCGATTTTTTTAATCATATAAATTTCGTCCAACACATTCAAAAATCAGATTTCAGTTTTTCAATTCTTATGTTAAATTTAAAGTTTCAAACACATTCAATTCATTACTTGTTCAAGAAGAAAGACTAAGAAGAGTCTTTTCCAATCAAAGTGAAAAATTTGAATGTAGAAAAAAAGTAGGATTAGTTTGACAAGATCGGTACTGTAAAGCAAAACAGAAACAAAATGCCACGTTGATCTCGGATGACAAAATTAAACCAGGTGTCTTTCCTTCTTATATCTCACAACTTATCTTAATTAACATGACATCATCAACTTTTTTGCTTCTCCTTGATTGAGTCCAAAAGAATATATTGAATTTCTATCATATTCAAACTACCACGTTGACATCCAAACCAAACCTCGATGCCGCATCGAATCAATTCTTGTTGGAGCATTGGCTAAGCGGTGAGCCTAGACAAAATGGATTCATGAAAGGTCTTTTGACTCGATGCATCGGCTACAAAATTGGCTTCAACATTATACTTTTGACACAATGACCAAGATTGCTTTAGAGTAGCAGCATCCAAGCTCACAGTGCCCATAGGGTTGGGGTTTTGGTGTACATGTTGGGTCATTTGGTTGTGGGACTTTGTGCCCTCCATGTCAACTTGATCTTGGACACTCCTTAACGCAATTCAGAATGTGTTGCGAGTGTTAACCATTTGAACATTTATACAAGCAACTTTTTCCATTTAGACATTTGTTCATTATTTCTCAACTCATATAAAATAAAATGCAATTGCTTTATTCATACTAAAACAAATAAAACATAATGCCATTAAGGTTCAACACAACACAAAACAACCGACGATAAAATTCCTAACAAAGAAACACTAGCAATTGGAAATGTCCTAAGAGAAAAACATTCGTTGGCGGCGGAAATGATTCCTATAAGCTTGGCCCATCATAGTCTTCTTAGGCGGAGGTGAGGGAAGGTTGTATGTGTCCAGAAATCCTTTATCGAACAAACCATCGTTAATGACTTTGCCCTAATTGCTCAACAGTAGCTCAGCCTGATCAATCTGTCAGTGCAGCGCATCGACATAGCCAGCTAAAGTCTCAAAGCAAGTCTGATGGTAGGTCATCTGACTCTGATAGTGCATCATGTCATCAAACCATCCATGTGAGATTCTATCCAATCCTCCATCCTTACTCATACTTAACTTATCTCGATTTGAGTTTCGAGGACGAAACTTTCTTAAAGTGGGGGTATATGTAATACCCGAGTTCGTATTTTGGTAATTTTATAAATTTGGAGCGTTATAGAAATTAGGATAACTCCCGACTTT
The DNA here is from genome assembly GCA_964016875.1 of Fallopia convolvulus. Classification (NCBI taxonomy): domain Eukaryota; kingdom Viridiplantae; phylum Streptophyta; class Magnoliopsida; order Caryophyllales; family Polygonaceae; genus Fallopia; species Fallopia convolvulus. The sequence continues at coordinate 25,057,342 of OZ024721.1, read as the reverse complement.
TAAATTGGGCCAATTTTCCTCCTTCCCCTTTTCTTTCTATAATTTGTTTTAGAGATGGGCTGAAATCCATTTCCTCGTTTTTCTTTGGATCCCCCAACAATTTCCTTGTCTTCCCTCTATACCTAAAATTGGGAGAAAGGATTATTGTTCCCCTTCTCTTTCGTTTGTTTTTGGGTGGCCGCCGCTCTTCACTGATCTCTTTGGTTCCTGCTCTCTCATCCTCGCTAACCAACCCTCACCTCACACCTTCAATTCTCTCCTCCTCCATTTTCCGTCTTTGCTTTCCGTCTCCATTCCTCTCCCAATCACCTCTGTTTTTGCTCACCGTGGCCGGTCTCCTCAATCAGATTCCAATTCCTTCGCCTCTCCTCTCATTCCGACGACAACCCTCGTCGATGCCACCAAGCTCACCGACGACCTCATACCATCGTTCAAAGCCAAATTTTGGGTCATTCCTGGCCTCCATCTTCTCACCTCTGTTGGAAGGCGACTGTCTTCATTGGCCACGGAGGAATCGGTTGCTACCACGAGTTCCCTCTCTAGTTGGTAGTCGTCGTTCGTTGTTGTCGTTCATGCTCCTTGTTCACCGTCGCAGTTCGTCGTCACCGTCAATGACCGCCATCTCCTCTGAGTGCCCACCTCACCTATTAACATACGAGTGGAGCAAGTTCACACTTCTGGGAGATTGTTTTCGATCGAGTGCAAAGGCCTGACTTGCGCTCCATTTGTTGCAATCAACATAGGTGCAGGAGGTTGTACTCCTTAACTAATTTTGTTTTTGTTCAAATGGATATACATACTGTTGTTTCAAATTAGGGATGATATGGGTTCTTACAGTAAGTTTTGGTCAAGTGTTGTAGGTTATTGTTGTAGTTGAGGAGTTGGCCAACTTTTGATTGAAAATTCTGATCAATAATGGCATTGTTGGTGGTTGACTTGCTAGTCATATGTGAAAACTAAGAATGTATTAGTTTGAATTCAATACTAAATTTGATCGGTAGTGGTGGACAATAAAATGGTAGTATTGAATTGTTTATTTGTTATTTTTATAATGTTGTCACTTAGTTGTTGTTGTTTGTTTGCGGATAGTGATAAGTTAACGTATCATTTATTCCATTTTGATCTTCAACCGATCCTTTAACTATTCATTCCTATTTAACTAGTTGATTAAAATTAAGTAATTGTAAGTGCTCGCCTAAATTCGTTAATGTCAAATAATTATCTCTTAGAAAGAGCTTTAAGCTTTTGGGGTGTTGAGTTGTGTGTGACTTGTTCGAGCTCCCTTTCTTTCGCTACGTATTTGTGTTCGTCTTTTGAGGTAATTCGTTCTCGACTTGCTCGACTCTATTCTAGTCTTGTTAGATTTCATGCCGTGATTGTGAGATTGGTTTTGGGAACTAGTCCCGAATATAATATATATTTTTCCTTGTATAATGTTTTCTTGCATGATGTGATGCGCTTTCCATTCCAAACGTTTTCTCGTAAAAGAAATGAAATCGTTTTCTCTGTGTTGATAGCGTAAGCGGCACGTTCATGTGCGATGATTGTCGGTGGCGAAGAGGCGTCTAGCCATGGTCGTGTGTCGGCCGGGCCCCTTTAAAAATAAAATTAATTGCTTGTTTTTGACAAGTGCTTCGGTGGAGGCTTGACTAGGGGTTGGAAGGATGACGTATATGAAAAGTGAGAGGGTCTGCCTCTGCACTCAGGCGCAAGGAGTTAGCGCCATAGATGGGAATGCTATGGAGGAGGGGAGAATTGCATTTCCAAATAGGATTGTGAATGGTTTTGCTTGTGTTTGTGTGTGGTTACTTAGTTGGCTTCTGATCTTGTCAATTTTTGTTATGTTTGATGAATTGCTTGTTTCGTTGTCTTTCCTTTCATTTGTTGAATGTCAAATTGTTGGCTATTATTTCAAACGTTTTACTTTTGTTGCTTGTTATTAGATTGTTGGTATGTTTTTCGTTGCGTTTCCTTTCACCCGTCATCTAGTTTGTTGAGATGTGTGTTAACCTATTATGTTTTGTTCTATTCACATGTTAAAGGTTAAGTTGTTGGTTATTTATGGTTTTCAAATGTCTTACTACTGCCCTTGTTATCTAGCTTGCCTAGGATAGTAGCTAACCCCTCGGGGACCTTTATTTTTCAATTCCAAGTACTTCTACAGGTCCCATGTTGGAACCTAGACAAGATGTTGCAGTGGATCGTTGACGTTCGTGTCATTAGTTGCTAGAGTGGTTTAAGTGTTCTGGTGTAGTCATTAGTTACGGTTTTGGAAGTTTTCTCTTTTTGTTGGCTTATGTGGGTTGTCGTGTTGTTTATGGTTTGTTTCAGTTGGGACCTATTGCATGACATTATACATATATGTTTTAATGAATGATAGTTGGAATTTTTAAATTCGTTTTCTCATCGTGCCCGAGTTGCAAGGTCCAGATGTTTTAGTTGTCAAACTAGTTCTGGTAGTGCCCGAGAGGGTCAACTACCGAGTAACGCCGTTACGTTAAGACGGGGTGTTATCATCCATCCCTTTGCTGAGAGAGCATGTCGAAGTCCATTTGGCGATTTTTAATTGAGCTAGGGTCAATATTTGAAGGTAGGTTCCAAGGTTGTGGTTCCTCCTGATTAAACAACGCTTCCCCATGTGCCCAGTTAGAGGGAGCCTCAGTCACTTCTTAGTCAGTCATCATGTCGTCCTCAAAGGGGAAATTCTCTGGAGATCCTTGTTGATCCACGGGGGCAAGGCAAAGGTGAGAGCTTCTCTTGCTTTGGAATTAGCATAGGAGGCTGCTACATGTCTCTTCTTTGAGATCTTCCATCTTTGGGTCCTCCTCAAGGTTTTCCTCAAGGTCTTCCTCCTTGACATCGTACACTGGAAATTCTTTCATAGGCTCATGCATAGGAGGGTCTTCAAGCTCATACATGAGAGGTTACTAAAGCTCATGCATAAGAGGTTCCTCAGGCTCATACATAGGAGGTTCCTCAAGCTCATGCACAGGAGGTTCCTCAAGCTCATACATAGAAAATTCCTCAAAATTATGCACTTGAAGTGCAACTCTACCTCATAATCAAAATCATCTTCAGGGTGTGTATAAGGCCAATATGGTTAGTCAGCAAAAGCCACCTCCACCTCTTGTAAAGCCTTGGCAATGTTGTCCTTCATACGAGTCATCACTCCTTGTGAGAACCATTGTATGCCATGGTACACAAGATAAACATGATCAGTAAATCATAGAACATCAATAATTCTATAGCTATAGAGGGCAAGAGTCAAGTCATTGAAGAGCAAAAAAATCAACTCCTAATTTCCAAAAATATATTTACCTTTTGAAACAATTATAAAGAATTAATTATAAAAGTTTTTATCTCTAATACTTGTAACACCCCGTTGGCGGATACCTGGGGCGTGACAAGGTGGTAGGCCTCACAATGGGTCTACCAGAACAAACTGACAACAAACGACTATTTTGGACCTTGCAACAAAAGCACTGCGAGTAAATTCACGAAATCTTCCAATCTAGAAGTTCAAGATTTATGTCTTAAAATTCATGCATGCAAAAGACAGAATCTAACAGTCATGACAAAAGGACTCTGTAGCTAGTCTAAACCTCAAACAACTCAGCATACTCCAAAAGCTTCACTGTCAAAGCATAACTACTCAAGTCTAACAAATCCAAACGACTAACATCACTCTCCTAAAACACGTCACGTCAAGACCGAGCTCCACCACCTGGAATGCAATCCCCTGGCACATTTCCCAAGCCGGAATCCTTACCTAAAACGCCACAAGTTGATCACATTAGCCTACGATCCCGGTATGGGCCAAACAAGTAAATCAAATATGTAACAAAACATTTTTAGAAAAATAAACTTGCATATATACATATATTTAAGGTTGCACACACAATTACAGTCACAATAGAAATATAATAGTAGCCCAAACAAGTATAGCCAAATGTGAAATCATCCATAACAATGTCAATAAGGATATTAGCAACAAGTAGAAGTATATTGCCAAAACACACATAACCATAACATACATTCTCTAAGGTCATCACTCAAGCATTTTAGACATTTCAAACAAAATTCATCAAATACAATATAAATTCAACGTCATCCTCATTATATGGCACCCTCCGCCCTTTCATCTATGGCACACGGTCAGGGCGCATAACTAAACACGTGCCCATTTTCTCCATTCATCCTTCTTTCCCTGGCTAAACCTCTACTAGAGCGTTTTCCAAAACAATTTAGTTTATTTTTAGAAGGGGGTTCCTTCCAGCCGCATGACCATGCCCGGGGGCCACTTCATCTCCAACTTGTCCCGTGCTCCATGATCATACCGGTGGAACCCAGTGCATGCATAACGAAAACATTTAAAAGCGATTTTCATAATTCAAATATATACATATAAGCACGTAATATGGAATCATTCCCAAAATAAGGGCTACATATTCAATTTACTCGTTCAACGCATAGCGAGTCGTAAACTAAGTAAGTCGGCAAGCGACTTACCTCGAAGGCGAGACACAACACGTAGCGGAAGAAAGGAAGCTCGAACAAGTCACGCACGAACGTTATCGAATCCTAATCATTCAATAACCAAAACTATAACATTCTAATTACGAGAAGCGAAACACAAGCTTAACGTCCCAAAAACTAAAAGGTCTTTCTAAGCGATGATTAACGGCATTATCGATTTTTGGTCACGACCTATAATTTTCAAACCGACCCATCCTTGTCACCCGTTCGATTCTAAATTAGGTCGCTAGTTACTAGCAAATCTACAACAAAAGACGTTCCACACAAGATCTAATTAACTCGATACAATAACCTTCATACCAGACAACTTATGCTCACTTAAATTAATCAACTAGTTAAGTAAGATGGATAACTTAAGGACCGCTTAAAAGGAAAGGAACGAGTAGTATTTAGCCTACTAATTTAATTCAAGACATCTACTCAACCATAACAAATGCAACTATTATTACTAAAGAACAATTAAGTAGTTTCAATGACCATACTACATTTGCTAACCCAAATCGGGACTTTTGATAACCACATTTATTATTAAAAGTGAGTTGTTGGACAAAGACAAGAATTCTTCTCCTGGAATCCGAAACAAATGTATTCGTATGTACAATTCAAACATCCACCCACAACATGACCACTCAACTCTCTGTATTCAATAAAACACCCAAACTTGAGCCCAAGAATATCGACCATGTCGATTGAACCAGACTCAGCAAGCATTCCAACAAGGGTTAGTGCACTAAATTGGGAGGAAAAATAATTCACAACTTAATTGTTCAAACTCATAATAACAAGACCCTAATTGGAATTGCAAGATCGGATTTCTCAGATTCAAGACAACCCACTAACTTAATTGTTCAAATCTTGTACAACATTAACAACATGTAAGTTTAATCGAACGAGAGCAATTGGAATAGAGTCACCACCTCTTGCCCTCCTATTGTAAGAATGGGGTGCGGTTGGCCTCGAACTTGATCGAAGATGGTGACGGTGCCAGCGATGGTGAACGACGCCGAACAGAAACGACGAACAACGAGTGGCCAACCCTGATTATGAGCGATGGCGGCGAACAACGACAGAGGAGATGACGGCTCGAACAAAGGAGGGCTACCGACGGTGACAGCGAACGACGAGCTTGACTGGAAACGACGCGCTCGAACAGAAGACCACCCACGTCGACGACTTCATCACCGGGGTTGTAACGTTTATCTAGCGGCGAGAAAAGAGATCGGGAACAAGAGGCGGGAGAGGAATGGAGTCACGAGGAAAACGATCGAGACTTTCGATCAAAGGACGTCTCAAATTGTGGACGAAATTTGCTGCTCTATGGAGGAGTTCCCTGAGAACGAGCGACAGAAGAGAAATGTGGAAGGGAATGAACAGTAGACTCCCAAAATTAGGAATATGCGGAAGAGTGAAAGGGTTTGGGCTTTGTCGTGACATCCAGTCCAAAAGGAAAGAAGGAGGCCCAAACGAGAGAAATATAAACATTAGTAGATAAATTCAAGCATGGTATTACATATACCCCCACTTAAAGAGAGTTTCGTCCTCGAAACTCAAGTTGATATAGGTTACTATACGAATAAGGAGGAGAGATTGGTTAGAGTTTTACAATTTCCCACCCCTTAACGTAGGTTCGTCCTCGAACCATTTCCCAACGACCACAAGAACGAAAGTAAAGTGTTCATCAAATGAACGAAGTGCTTTCAGAACACATTCAACATAGTGTCTACTTTAACATGTCAAGGAATCATTGAATTCATATAAGCAACCAAGCAACGATCACCCAAGCAACCCAACAAGTAGGCAACAATCAACCAAGCGAATTAACAATCAAGCAATTTAAGGTACTAGATACGACGTAAGAAAAGCTCAAGTACTAACCATTCCCCACGGACTCTATCAACTTAGAATATAACTTGGGATAACTCTCTTGTATACTTGCCTCGGTCTCCCAAGTAGCCTCCTCAACTCCACGCCTAGACCATTGCACTAGGACTAAAGGAATCTCCTTGTTTCGTAGTTTCTTCATTCGACGATCCAAGATAGCTATCGGTTGTTCAACAAAAGTATGGTCTGGCTCAATTCTCAACTCTTCATAACTAAGCTTGTGGTTGGGATCGGAAATGTATTGCCTTAGCTGAGACACATGAAACACGGGATGAACTCCCTCCAAGGATGGAGGAAGCGCCAAGCGATAGGCCAACTTCCTGACCCTCTCTAAGATCTCAAAAGGTCCAACGTAGTGAGGACTCAACTTCCCTTTAATCCCAAATCTTCGTACCCCTCGAGTAGGCGACACTCTCAACCACACATGTGCGCCAACATCAAATTCTAAGGGTCGCCTTCGTTTGTCAGCAAAGGACTTTTGACGACTCTGAGCGGCTAACATGCGGTCTCTTATCAAAGCAACTTTATCAACTGTCTCTTGGATCACTTGGGGTATCTCACCCACTCTATCAGAGGGGTCATCCCAACAAAATGGAGTTCGACACTTCCGACCATACAACGCCTCATAAGGAGCCATTTGGATCGAGGCGTGCCAACTATTATTGTATGTAAACTCCACTAACTCTAAATTCTCGGACCAACTATGACGAGTACTTTTACGTCGCTATAAAAGCGTTGTAAAAGAATTATTCCTAACTTCCTAACCTCAGTAAAGTGGAAGTAAGGGTCGAACCCACAGAGACTCGGATTATTCGGATTTAAGTAATGTTACTAAGTAGAAAGGGGGATTTTATGGTTGTAAACTAAAAATCTAAGTGATTAAAGCTAATTAAAACAAAGCAAGTAAAGTGATTCAAGATTCAAATATGGAGAAAAGCGTCCAACTAGTTTCGTATCCATTGCATACATGAGATTTGATCCTCGATTATCCTTATTTCAATTTCCCTTGACTAATCTATTGTGAATTTATGAATTCAAGCTTAAAGTGGTTGTTAATATACACCGTCTTTAACAACCTTTTAATCAATTAACCTAGAAAACCTTCTATGTCAAGTTGTTCATGCAATTAAGTTCAAAGCACTCAACAGAAACAATATTTCATGAATTCCACCGTCTATTCATGACGTCTTGTGATTAAATTCCCCGCCTTTGATTAACCTTATTCCACTGTCTATAAGTTTAATCAAAGGATTCATCCATGAATAATCAAATTCCACCGTCTATTTAATTATTCTAATTGTAATTCAACCTAGAAGTAAAATAGGTGATCAAGCTATTATAATCCTAAGTGAATTTAATCAATTAAGCATGGAGAGATTTAATCTAGTCAAGGCAAACTAAAATAATTCAAACCTCACAAATAAACATACATTCAACTTCAACCAACTAGTTGGACATGAGAAAATTAGCTAGACATTGTCATTGAAGAAAAATAAAACTTACAAGAGTTGAATTGATCTCCAATTGCAAAACTAGGGTTCTTGTTCTCCCAATTCTCCAAACTCAAACTTAGAACACAAGCAATAGATAGCATAATCCTCATAATAAAGTCTAAAGAAAGTATTTATATTTATGTCTAAAAATATCTTAAAAGGCAATCCTAAGTCGGCCCACAAGATCCCGCAAAGCCCAAGTTGGCGTCGCCGCAACGCGCCGGAGCGCGGTTTGCTCCTCCTCAGAGCGCGGTCGCGCTCTCCCGGAACTTCCCGCGATGACGCCGCAGAAAGTCGGCTCCTCTAGGCGCGGTCTTGACTTGGCTCCGCGGTTTGGTCCTTCATCCTTGTCTTGTAATTTCCACCTCGGATCTTCACTTCAACGCTTCCTACGCATCCCGAGGTCTCGTCCCAAGCCTTCCATCTACCGTCTTCCACCAACCGACCTACAATTATGCACAAAGACGCGTAGATTCCGAACTAAACGAAAATAAAACCTAAACTAAAACTTAAAACGAAATCCTAGCTAAACATGCATATAACTAGAATAAAAACATGCTCTAACAACTATACCTATATGCTCTATCAAATTCCCCCATGCTTGAACCTTGCTTGTCCTCAAGCAAGACATAGAAATCAACCACACCACAAACTAGCAAGCTATGAATTCAATTCATTTTCAAGAAGCACAAACTTAACCATGAAATCTTTGCATACATTTATCGAAAGTTTCAAACCAAGCTATTAATCCATTCTAACCCTCACCAAGGTATATGTGTTTGCACTCAACACTCAAGTGTTTAAAGGTATGTGTTTTCGCTCAAAATCATCTTTGAATGCTAACTACCATATGCTTGCATCAGTGCACTAAATCTCCACCACGAATGTTCAAATGCACAACATAAATCATGAGGTCTTTTTTAAGGTTGTAATGTTGCCAAGGTATAGACAAGTAGGAGGGGATCATTATATGGCCATGTGGTGCTAAATCCGGGAACTAGAATCAACTAAAAACCCGAATTACATCAACACTCACTCTCACAACTTCCTCCCAACCTATACTTCCCTTTTCTTCCATTACTTTCTTTTAAGCACTTCTTTCTTTTGCTCAACTTTTGATTTTTCTTTCCACAAACCCAATTGAGATTCATTCTTTCTTTTCATTCTTCTCTCACAAGAATACTTTTACAATTTATACATAGAATTCATCTCAATCAACCTTTCAAACCAACTTTACTTAAAGATTTTTCACTAAACATCCCCATAATCCTTAAACTTTTCCAACACTTTTCACTTTGGACATTCCCTTCTAATACACCTTTCACACTTTCTCACAACCCCAAAGTACACAAATAACCCACAAAATTCCCCTAGTCAAATCCTAATTCCCGGATGAGGGTCAAGCTTATTTGGCTAGGATCAATTTTTGTGGAGCTAACAAACAAGGCTAAGGCTCAAAATAATGGGGCTACAAAAACAAAGGTATAACGTAGGGTGGATAAGGATATATATGAGCTAAAGAAAATTTGCCTCAATCACTTTTACATCATGCATCCAAATCATATAATGTGGCCTCGAAAAAGAATCTAAACGCAAGTTCTAGAGTTAAAGCAAACAAAGAGATACACTCAAGAATTTCATGCAAAATTGGCATGTAAAGGCTCAAAAGAACTCTCACAAGGCAAATTTTTAGTTAGAACTTCATAACTAGCTCAAGTTCTCACTTTCATGTACACTCCTTCATAACTAAGCAATTCTTATTTAGAACCTCCATCATAAACTTAACAAGTCATGGGATATGAAATCATGCTCACTATATAAACAAGTGGTTCCGAGGGGAAAATGAATCCTAAATGCAAACAAACCATTTTTTTCAAATTTTCTGAATTTTTCAAATTTTCATGGATTTTTCAAGCTTTTAATAATTGCATACAAAAACATAAACATGCACATGCAACTACATGATCTAACTAAAACCAAGCTCTCATGACAAAATAAATAATCCCCTTCCCCCATGCTTAAACATTACTTTGTCCCCAAAGTAAAAGAAAACATAAGAGAAAAAGAACACTGACCTCATCACAAGAACTTGTCAAACTTAGGAATCTACTCCTCGAGCGGTGGTGGTGGTGGGTATCCCGGGTATGGATACTCAGGAGCTGGATATCCGGGATAAGGCTGATAAGCAAATGGCTGATAACCCTGCTCAGATGTGTAAGTATCCATCCTCTGATGCAAATACCGGGTCTGCTCATCGACATAATCAAAACGGCTCGTCGCATAACCCCGGAAGTGGTTCAAATCAACTGTCATGCCATCCATACGAGTGTGCAACCCACTCACCTCAGTAGACAAGACTCTCATCAACTCCACCAAATGGTTATATTGGTGGGTAGTCATATAGTTCCCCTGGCGTTGCTGCTCAAACTCATGAACTGGTGGCACTTTAGTGTGCTCATCATCATCATCATCCTCATCGACATCCTCAGCTGCAATATCTTCAGGAGCAGCCTCAAACTCCTCATCCTCGTCCTCCTCATCAACATCCATTGAAGCGCTAGCTTCCTCAACCCGTCTCCCTTATTGTCTTCTTCTCTTAGTCCCACCAATGACTTCTTGAATCGGCACATCTCCATCCTGTGGGTGTATGATCCATGTCCCAGCATTGGCTAGACCAGTCGTGAATTTCACCCTTTCTGGATTAGGCAACTTCATAGCAAAAGAGTTGTTTCCTATCACCCAATAAAACTTGTTGTTCTTCACATATAGCACCTTCATCTTGTTGAAGAAAAGCAAGTTCATTGGAAGAGGATCAATCCGACCCACACACTGCTCCAAATCAATACCAAAGTGCTGGGCAAACCGGGTGATGATACCACCCACAGCGATCCTACCATGGCTTCTCTTAACCATGAGCTCCATATTATGCATCATAGCTGCACCTATGTCAATCTTTTGTCCCTCCAGAATACCTCTAAGAAGAAAAATATCCTTCCTAGGACAATTGTTCTCACCCTCTCCTCTGCCTGTAATAGAGTGAGCAAAGAATCTCTGAAGAATTCGAATTACCGGGTGAGAAATTCCAGACGCCTTGGTTCTAGAAGGCAAGTACTCATCAGTCCCAGAAAGTAGAGCCCACTGTTCATCATCCATAAAAGTGGCTCTAGACTCCCATCTATCAACATTCTCTTGATGTCTGGTGAATCTGAACAGCTTATTGATATCTGTCAACGTCATACACCTTTGAACACCTCCTAGCTGAAACATGCACCGACCCTCATTAGCAAATCGACCCTCCAAAATATGAGCCTCTAATGTGCTCAAGAACTCCAACACTAGGCTTCGGTAAACTGGCAATCTCATGCTCAACACGGTCAAATTATGATTATGCTCTAGTTGCCTCAATCCACTAGCCAAACCCAACTCCTCTAACAAATCCCAATCAACATATCTTGGAGCTTGGATTTCACGCTCTTTCAATTGATCAAACCGGTCTAGATGCCTCATTTCCCGGAATTGAAGACCAAAAGTTGCCGGTGTGATCACATTGCTTGATGAAGAAGCTCTAGGTGGAGCTCGGGTTGCTCTTTGAGGACGACTCGAACTTGAAGGAGCGTTAGCCGGAGCTTTAGTACGACCCATTGTCTTGTTCACCTACACAACAATCAAAAACACCACAAACAAGCACAATTCGATTGCCCCGGCAAGAGCAATCCACCAAACAAGTAATAATAGATAATAATAGCTCTCAAATCACTCTCTTCCCCCACTAACCTAGATTAATTAGCATGAAAATTAATTAATTTTGAAATTATGAAATTTTCAAGTTCTAAACATGAAGCTAACTCATAATCATGCTAATATTGATGAATCTAGACTAAAATTGAAGAAATTTGACCTAAAAATCCCTAAAATTAAGGTTTTTATGCAAAACCTAACTTAGATATTTTTAGGATGAAATCTTCAATTTTTTGATGAAATTTGAAGAGAAGAGTAAAAATTCTTACTTGTTTGATGATTTGGAGTGCAAATCCGGGCTCGATTTGAAGTTTGGACTTGAATGGAAGCTTGAAGGTGGAGCTTCAATGGTGGAGAAGGGAGGGGCTGCTCGGCGGCTTGGAGAAGGAGAAGGAGTGAATGAAAAAGAATTGGGGTTTTCGGGTTTTAATTCGCCGAAACGGCCCAGAGCGCGGTTTGTGACCGGTCAGAGCGCGGTCGCGCTCCCCCGGTTTTGACCGCGCTCTGGCCGTAGAAACTCGGCCCTCGGGAGCGTGGTTTCGGCATTATGGCGCGGGGGCGCTCTGGCCGGTATTGGCCGCGGGTTGGCCGCAGAAACTCGGACTTCGATTGGCTGGTCCCCGACCATGAATGCAAGGCGTCTCGGCTTCCTCGAACCGCGTGTACCTGTTTTTCGACTTTACCTACAACTAAGAAAAACAAAAACAAACTGAAAACCACACAAAAACACACCAAAAACAAAACTAAATCTAGAAAACAAATAGAAACTAAAAACAAAGCTTGGGTTGCCTCCCAAGAAGCGCTTGTTTAACGTCATTAGCTTGACGCATTACCGCTCATGTGTTTGGTTCGTTCAAAACCGTTTCTTCAAGAATAGCATTGCTAAATCCTTCAAAATACGGCTTCAAACGTTGTCCATTCACCTTCTGCACTAAATGAGTAGCTCCATCATAAATTTCCACCGCTCCATGAGGAAACGTCTAAGCTACTATGAACGGGCCCGTCCATCTCGACCTTAGCTTACCTGGAAAAAGTTTGAGTCTAGATTGATATAACAAAACTTTATCACCTACCTTAAAACTTTTCCTCCATATTTTCTTGTCATGCCAAGCTTTGGTCTTCTCCTTGTATATGGCCGCATTGTCATAAGCTTCCAAACGTAATTCCTCAAGCTCTTGCAATTGTAGCTTCCTCAACACACTGGCCTCATCCATTTGTAGACTACAGTTCTTCACAGCCCAATAAGCTCGGTGTTGGATCTCCACCGGAAGATGACAAGCTTTACCAAACACCAACCGAAATGGTGACATTCCAATCGGTGTTTTGTAAGCCGTCCTATACGCCCATAGAGCATCGTCTAAGCGAGTACTCCAATCCTTCCGGTTTGGTGACACCGTCTTCTCAAGAATGGCTTTGTTCTCTCGGTTAGACACCTCCGCTTGTCCATTCGTTTGTGGGTGGTAGGCCGTAGAAATCCTGTGTGTGACATGATATTTCTTCAAGAGCGCACTCACCATTTTGTTGCAAAAATGGGATCCCTTGTCACTAATTAAAGCTCTGGGAATCCCAAATCTTGAGAATATATGCCCCTTCAAAAAATCTGCCACAACTCGGGAATCATCAGTCCGGGTGGCCTTCGCTTCCACCCATTTGGAAACGTAGTCCACCGCTAATAAGATATAAATATTCCCATAAGAGCTAGGAAAGGGGCCCATGAAATCTATACCCCAAACATCAAATACCTCACAAAAGATAATTGAAGTTTGAGGCATTTCATCCCTTCGGGATATATTTCCGACCCTTTGGCATCGGTCACAGGATTTGCAAAAAGCATACGCATCCCAAAAGATGGTAGGCCAAAAGAATCCTGCATCCAACACTTTCCTAGCAGTTTTCCTAGCACTAAAATGCCCCCCACAAGCACACGAATGACAAAATGACAAAACTGAAGTTACCTCATTATCCGGAAGACAACGCCGGATTACCTGATCGGAACAATGTTTCCAAAGATATGGATCGTCCCACACATAATACCGTGCTTCACTCTTGAGTTTATCCCTTTGGGCCTTGCTAAAGCTAGGAGGAAACACACTCGAAACGAGAAAATTAACCAAATGAGCATACCAAGGTTGAAGTACACGTACCGAAAACAAAGTATCATCTGGAAATTCTTCTCTAATCGGTGTGACTTGAGAACATCGTTCCTCCTCATGAACTAAGCGACTAAGATGATCCGCTACCACGTTTTCCGCCCCCTTTTTATCTTTGATCTCAATGTTGAATTCACTCAACAACAAGATCCATCTAATTAACCTGGGCTTTGCCTCCTTCTTCGTCAACAAGTAACAAAGGGCTGCATGATCCGTGTAGACAATCACCTTTGTACCTAGCAAATAAGACCGAAACTTTTCCAAAGCAAAAACCACCGCCAAGAGTTCCTTCTCAGTGGTGTAATAATTTTTCTGTGCTTCATTCAAAGTCATAGAAGCATAATGGATAACATGAGAAGCCTTACCAATCTTTTGACCCAAAACTGCTCCTACCGCATAGTCGCTTGCATCACACATCAGCTCAAATGGTAGGGACCAATCTGGGTGTTGAATTATTGGTGCAGTGATGAGGCGAGCCTTTAACTCATCAAAAGCCCTTTTACAAGCTTCATTAAAGTCAAAGGCGACATCCTTCTTGAGTAACTCACAAAGGAGTGAAGTGATCTTGGAGAAGTCTTTGATAAACCTGCGGTAAAAACCTGCATGACCAAGAAAAGAGCGTACTTCCCGAACATTAGTAGGATAAGGCAAGGATTGAATTACTTCAACCTTTGCCTTATCAACCTCAATCCATTTAGATGACACTATATGACCTAACACTATGCCTTGTTCTACCACAAAATGGCATTTTTCAGAATTAAGACAAAGGTTAGTTTCCTCACAACGTTTCAGCACAAGTGTCAAGTGAGTTAAACAAGAATCAAAATCATTGCCATGAACGGTGAAATCATCCATAAAGACTTCAATGAAGTTCTCTATGTACTTAGAAAATATACTAACCATACACCTTTGGAAGGTTGCGGGTGCATTACATAGACCAAATGGCATTCTTCGGTAAGCGAATGTGCCAAATGGGCAAGTAAATGTTGTTTTCTCTTGATCCTCGAGTGCAATCGCTATATGAAAATAACCTGAATACCCATCCAAGAAACAATAGAAGGAACGACCTGCAAGTCGCTCAAGCATTTGGTCAATAAAAGGTAAAGGAAAATGATCTTTATGGGTTACCGTGTTGAGCTTTCGATAATCGATGCATACACGCCATCCGGTTTGAACTCTTGTTAGGATAAGCTCACCATCTTGATTCTCCTTTACTGTGATTCCACCTTTCTTTGGAATGACCTGAGTAGGACTTACCCATTTGCTATCTGAGATAGGAAAGATCATACCTGCTTGGAGAAGTTTCAGGACCTCCTTCTTCACAACTTCCATCATAGGCGGATTCAATCTCCTTTGTGGTTGTCTTGAGGGCTTTGCTTCATCTTCCAATAAGATTCTATGCATACATGTAGAGGGGCTTATTCCTCTAATGTCGGCAATAGTCCATCCTATAGCGGATTTATGCTCCCTTAAAACATCCAACAACCGGTTCTCTTGATCTTGAGTCAGCTTGTTTGAGATTATCACCGGTAAGGTATCTCCATTACCTAGGAAAGCGTACTTGAGGTGGTCCGGTAGTTGCTTAAGCTCTACCTTTGGGGCCTGCACAATAGAAGGCACAAGCTTCTCGCTTGGCAATGTTAGTGGAATGGGCTTTGAGCCCGGTAGCAAGAGTGGTCGCTCATAGTTAGCGTTCAACTCGGCTACAATTTCTTGCATATTATCATTCAGCATAAATTCCACTTCATCTTTATCAACCACAAAATTTTCTAGAGTAGATTGCAATTCATCATGATCATTAATGTCAAAGAAGTCTTGAACAAGAGTATCTAACACATCAATTAAACATAAAGAATGAACATCATAGGGGAATTTCATAGCATCATAGATGTTGTATTCCACTTTTTCCCCATCAAACTCCATGGTTAATGAACCACTACACACATCAATTTTAGTTTTGGCTGTTTTAAGGAATGGTCTACCTAAGAGAATAGGAGTTGCATGCTTGTCATGTTCCATTTCGAGTACGTAAAAATCAGCAGGGAAAAGCAACGTATCAACCATAACAAGCACATCTTCTATAATCCCCTTTGGGTAAACGTTAGACCTATCAGCCAATTAAATGACTACACTTGTTGCATGCAATTGACCTAGCTCAAGAGACTCATAAATTGAATAAGGCAAAACATTGATAGAAGCACCTAAGTCTAGCATAGCCTTTTCAAATTTTGTCTCACCTATAATACAAGGGATAGTAAACATACCTGGATCTTCGCATTTTTGTGGCAATCGTCTTTGGAAGACTGCTGAGATTTGCTCACTAACCTTGATCTTTTGCTTCCCTTTTTTCTTTTGATTCCGCTTGACCGTACATAACTCCTTCAAGAATTTAGCATAGCGAGGAATGCTCTTGATAAGCTTGAGCAGTGGAATGTTCACCTTGCAATTGCTAAACGTCTCGAACATCTCTTTGTCGTTCTTGATCTTACGGGTTTCCTTTAAGGCTTCGGGAAAGGGTGGAAGAGGTTTGGGAGCCGAAGTCGAAGGAATCGAGGGATCATCGCAGATCACCGCCGGCGCGGTTTGGCCGCCCCGGAGCGCGACCGCGCTCTGGCCGGTTTTGACCGCGCTCTGGCCGCAGAAACTTGGCCCCTCGGAGCGCGGTTGATGGCTTGCTGGCACGGGGGCGTTCTGGCTGGTTTGCCCGCGGTCGGAAGGTGATTCGAACTCTGAAATTTTGCCCTCCTCGGTTTCATCATCATGCAAGGCTTGTTGCTTGTCGGCTCTGGTTTCCAACACTTTACCACTACGGAGCGATATTGCATTCACATTCTGTTTTGGATTGAGTTCCGTCTGAGAGGGTAACCTGTTGGAATCTTTAGCTTCAAGTTTGCTCAATGCCTTGGCAAGTTGGCTCATTTGATTTTCCAAGTTGGTGATGCTTGACTTGGTATCTTGCTGGTATTGCCCCACAGACTGCTGCATCAGATTCATATTTTGAGTAAGAGCACGGATCATTTCATCTGTGGATATGGATGGCCCTTGAGTCGGTGCTTGAGGCTGAGGTTGGTGTTGAAAAGGAGGTCTAAAACCTGGAGGCCCGTTTGGAGGTACATACTGTTGATTTTGGTTTCCATACCTCAAATTGTGATGATCCTTCCAGCCCGGATTGTATGAGTTTGAATAAGGATCATATGCTGGTTTCCTTGGCCCATAGCCTCCAAGTGCATTAATTTCCTCCTCTTGAGCATGAAGAGTAGGACAAGCATCCGTCTTATGAGTCACATTAGAGCAGAAACCGCAAGGCTTGACTTGTGGTTGTCCTTTCAACATGAACTGCCTGAACATTGTCTTCAACTCATTCACTTCTTCATGTAAAGTTGTAACATCGATAGAATTAGCTTCCTTTGCTGAAGCTCGTTTGCTGAATTGACGGGAGCCTTCAGAAAGTTCATGAAATAGATCAAAAGCTTCATCAGGAGTCTTGTTCAGGATGTTCCCTCCACAGGCTGCATTAACATGTCGGCGTTATTCATCCAATAAGCCCTCATGAAGGTACATAACAAGATCCATCCGAGAATAACCACGATAGGGGCAGCTTGAGATTAGCTTTTTGAACCTCTCATAATACTCATAAAGCGATTCAATCGGGAGCTGTTCAATGTTGCTAATGCTCTTTTTCATACTTGAGAGCTTGGTGGCTGGGAAATACTTCTCAAGAAAAGCCTTTTTCAGTTCCTCCCAAGTCTCAATACTGCCAGGAGCCAGATAATAGAGCCAGTCACTCGCTGCATCTTTCAAAGAGAAAGTGAAAGCTCTCAGCTTGATTTGCTCATCAGTGATACCATTCGGTTTCATGTTAGTGCAGACAGCATGAAAATCCGATAGATGTTTGTTGGGGTCTTCACCTGCCTTCCCATAGAATTAAGGAAGAAGGAGAATCAGTCCTGATTTCAGTTCAAATTGGACACCGTCAGGGAGTGCAGGTATCTTCACCGCCAATGGTTGTTGGGCCAAATCAGGTGCAGTCAACTGTCTCAGTGAACCTTCTATGTCAAGTTGATCATGCAATTAAGTTCAAAGCACTCAACAGAAATAATATTTCATGAATTCCACCGTCTATTCATGACGTCTTGTGATTAAATTCTCCGCCTTTGATTAACCTTATTCCACCGTCTATAAGTTTAATCAAAGGATTCATCCATGAATAATCAAATTCCACCGTCTATTTAATTATTCTAGTTGTAATTCAACCTAGAAGTAAAATAGGTGATCAAGCTATTATAATCCTAAGTGCATTTAATCAATTAAGCACGGAGAGATTTAATCTAGTCAATGCAAACTAAAATAATTCAAACCTCACAAATAAACATGCATTCAACTTCAACCAACTAGTTGGACATGAGAAAATTAGCTAGACATTGTCATTGAAGAAAAATAAAACTTACAAGAGTTGAATTGATCTCCAATTGCAAAACTAGGGTTCTTGTTCTCCCAATTCTCCAAACTCAAACTTAGAACAAAAGCAATAGATAGCATAATCCTCATAATAAAATCTAAAGAAAGTATTTATATTTATGTCTAAAAATATCTTAAAAGGCAATCCTAAGTCGGCCCACAAGATCCCGCAAAGCCCAAGTTGGCGTCGCCGCAACGCGCCGGAGCGCGGTTTGCTCCTCCTCAGAGCGCGGTCGCGCACTCCCAGAACTTCCCGCGATGACGCCGCAGAAAGTCGGCTCCTCCAGGCGCGGTCTTGACTTGGCTCCGCGGTTTGGTCCTTCATCCTTGTCTTGTAATTTCCACCTCGGATCTTCACTTCAACGCTTCCTACACATCCCGAGGTCTCGTCCCAAGCCTTCCATCTACCGTCTTCCACCAACCGACCTACAATTATGCACAAAGACGCGTAGATTCCGAACTAAACGAAAATAAAACCTAAACTAAAACTTAGAACGAAATCCTAGCTAAAAATGCATATAACGAGAATAAAAACATGCTCTAACAACTATACCTATATGCTCTATCAAACTACCACCCCAATCTAGGACACAAGCTCGTAGCATATCTTTAAGTGTTTGAATCGTCCTCTCTGACTGTCCATCTGCTTGCGGGTGGTAAGATGTCGTGAAATGCAATCTTGTACCCAATGCTTGGTGCACCTGATGCCAGAATTTCAATTTAAAACGACCATCTCGGTCGGATACAATTGTTTTTGGTACTCCATGTAGTCTCACTATTTGTCTTACAAACACATCCACCAGTTTAGGAACCTGCCACGCCTCCCTAGTTGGAAGGAAATGTGCCGTTTTTGTCAATCCGTCCACTACTACCCATATGGCATCATGGCCTCGACTGACGCGCAAACCTGTGACGAAATCCATCGATATGTCTTTCCACTTCCATTCTGGAATGGAGAGGGGTTGGAGCATCCCTCCCGGTCTCTGGTGTTCTATCTTAACTTGTTGACAAATCTGGCATCGTGCTACAAACTTGGCCACATCAGGTTTCAGGCCATCCCACCAGTAATGTTGCTTGAGATCCTTGTACATCTTACTTGCTCCTGGATGAATTGAATAGAGCGTAGCATGAGATTCTTGAAGGATTTTCTATCTCAGCTCTTGATCTCGAGGAATGCATACTCTCCCATTCAACCTCAGGATCCCATCTTCTCGAATTTCAAACCCGGGTGCTTCACCTTGACGCACCTTTTTACACAAGTCTTGAATCTTCGAGCAAACCCCTTGCTTTTGACGGATCTCTTCTATCAAACTAGGTTGACAGTCCAAGGAACACAACTGACCTTGATATCTCTAATCCATACCTCAATCCCGTTTCTTATCAAATCCCTTTGCAAAGGGGATTGAGCAGTCAAGCGAGACAACATCTGCTCCTGGGATGATTTCCTATTGAGTGTGTCAGCGACAACATTCGCCTTGCCTGGGTGATAAAGGATCTCTAGATCATAATCCTTAATCAATTCAAGCCATCTGTGTTGCCTCATATTGAGTTCTCGCTGAGTGAAAATATACTTGAGACTCTTATGGTCTGTCAAAATTTGGCAAGTTGTCCCATACAAATAGTGTCGCCAAATCTTCAAGGCATGGATCACAGCCGCTAACTCTAGGTCATGTGTCGGGTAATTTAGCTCATGAGTCTTAAGTTGTCTAGAAGCATAAGCAATCACCCGATCCTTCTGCATTAACACACTACCCAAGCCAAGTTTCAACGCATCACTGTAGACTACATACCCTTCTGAACCTTGAGGAAGTGCTAAGATGGGCGCAGAAGTTAGCCTTCTTTTCAACTCTTCAAAGCTTCTCTGGCAAGCCTCTGTCCATGTAAACTTGGTAGTCTTCCTGAGTAAATTTGTCAAACGTTGAGCTATCTTTGAGAAACCCTCTACGAACCTCCTGTAATACCCTGCGAGTCCCAAGAAACTGTGTACTTCCTTTACATTCTTGGGAGGTTGCCACGATGCTACAGTTTCGATCTTAATTCGATCAACTTTCACCCCATCTGCAGAGACGACATGCCCTAGAAATGTGACCTCAGGCAACCAGAAGTCGCACTTTGAAAGCTTGGCAAATAAACGGTGTTGTCTTAAAACTCCCAACACAACCCTTAGATGATTAGCATGCTCATCTTGGCTCCGAGAGTAAACCAAGATGTCATCAATGAAGACTACCACAAATTGATCCAAGTATTCAATAAAAATCTTGTTCATCAACTCCATGAACACTGCTGGAGCATTTGTCAAACCGAACGGCATCACTACAAACTCGTAGTGCCCATATCATGTTCGAAATGCCGTCTTTGGGATGTCTTCATCTCGAATTCTCAATTGATGATAGCCAGACCTCAAGTCAATTTTGGAAAACACTACTGCTCCTTGCAACTGGTCTAGCAAATCAACGATACGAGGAAGTGGATACTTGCTATGTTCTTGATAGTTATTCGGTTGAGTTCTTTGTAATCAATGCACAACCTCATCGATCCATCCTTCTTTCTTACAAAAAGTACTGGAGCACCCCAAGGCGATGCACTTGGACGAATGAAACCTTTCTCTGCCAACTCTTCTAGTTGCTTTTTCAACTCTTGCATCTCTACTGGCACCATACTATAAGGAGCCCGTGAAACAGGTCTTGTCCTCGGCTCTAACTCAATGCTGAAATCTACCTCTCTGTGAGTCGGAAGCCCAGGCAACTCCTCAGGAAAAACATCTTTGAATTCTCGCACAATAGGGATGTCCTCGAGTCTTGGAGTATCCTTGGTTCTTGAAGAGCATAGCACCAATATCCTACACAACCCTCGTTCAAGAACTTGGCAGCTTTCATGTCACTAATCATAGTTCCAGACTTCTTAGGGTCATGCCCCCAAAACACGTGCTGAGTTCCATCATTAGCGGTTACTGTCACTGTACGACTATGAATATCTAGAACAGCTTTGTATCTAGTCATCCAATCCATACCTAGAATTACATCATCATTGGGCAAGGCCATGACGATGAAATCTGTAAGCCAATCCTTATCCTCAATGCGAATTGGACATTGAAGGATCTCTTTGTCCCCACTTATCTTACTACCATCCGGCAAACCCACAACAAAAGGAGTACCCACAGAACATGTCAAATGCAATCTATCTACGCATGCAGTTGCAATAAAAGAATGAGTAGCACCAGTATCAAAAAGAATCTTAACAGGCTCAGATCGGATCCAAATCGTACCTGTAGTTGTCGGAGCATTTGGATCTTCAGTTCTTCTCATCTCGAACACACGAGGTGGGTGGTTGGCTCCAGGACCCCCAACTGTCCTACCACGGCCTCTACCACGACCTTGACTTGGAGTAACATAAGTTTGAGGGGTAGATTGTGATCGAATTCCTCCAGTTGGCCTAGAAGCAGGTGAGGATCCCTGAGATGGAGCAACTCCTTTGTTGCGACAGAAGACAGCACGGTGACCCTTCTGTCCGCAAGTAAAGCAAGTTACCAATGGTCGAGTACAAGAATTCTTCAGATGATCATAGCCTCCGCAGTTGAAACACTGCTTCTGACCCGTTGCACCACTTGACCGTTGAAATTGCCCTTGTTGGTTTTTCCTCATGCCTGAGTTGTTACCTCCCTGAGGCATGGAACTCGTCCTCCCGTCACCTTTGAATCCTGTTGCGGTCTTCTGCCTCTTGCCACTACCTTGAGTGGCATCAGATCGCTTGTAAGCTGGGTGTGCCATTTCGTAAGCCATTGCCTTGTTCTGGTACTCTCTCAAGGTAGAGCATTCGAACCCAGCTACATACTGCCTAATCTCTGGTCTCATTCTCTTAGCAAAAGCATGAATGTGTTGCTTCTCTGTGGTTATAGTGTCAGCCACATAAGTTAAATCTCTCTGAACTTCAAGGCAGCTTCTGACACTGAAATATTCTCGGGCTTTGCATCAGCAAACTCTTGAGCTCGAGCATCCTTTACAGCAGCAGGGCAGAACTCATCTATCAACATCTTAGAAAATTCTTCAAAGTTCACTTCGTGGTCCAAAATTTGTAGAGACCACCAATCAAAAGCATTATCTCTAAGCAAGCTCTGAGCTAGCGACACTTTTCGATCCTCTGGTGCCTTGATCGTGTTGAGAGCTGAAGTGACTTGCCTCAACCACAGCTCCACGTCCTTCTCATGAGCTCCATTGAAAAACGAAAGTTTCATGTAACTGAACTCACGCAGCCACTTGTCGGGTCCAAAGTCTTGACGACCCCTTTCAACTCGAACTGACTCTTCAGATACTTCTTGAACGGGTTAGGGCGGTCTCTGAATATCAGGCACCCTAGTTGGGGGTGCTTGTGGAACTGACATCCTAGAATAGGATGCTCTCACAGCGGACCCTTGGGGATTTGGTACCCTTGAACCAGACAGATGGGAAGCGGCAGCGGCGGGGTTTGGTGCTTGACCACCCCCAAAAAGAACTTGCAAGAAAGACAGAACTTGTTCTTGGACCAAAGACTGTAGCCCAGGTGGACCAGTGGGAGGTGCCTCAGCAGTTGGAGCAGTTGGCGGCTCTTGAGCATTGACATTATTTCCAGACCTAGGCCCTACAGGATCTTGGCCTCCAAATCTAGCATTACTCAGCACAACATCAGATCGATCATCACCTAGTCCCTAATTAGCATTTCTGACTGGTCCCAGACTCTCTGCAGTTCCCTCAGCCAAGGGATTAACACGAGGCTCAACAGTAACTCCTCTTCCTCTACCTCTAGGTCTTCCTCTACCTCTATCTCTTGCCATTACTAAGTGATACCTAAACATAATATGTCACTTAGATTTTTCAAGTAATAACTGTAATTAAACAAACAAAATGCTTACAGAGATTCTTCCCAGATGATGTAGCGGTCTCGACGTGTTTCCCTACCTAAAATGCAGCATGCCTAAGTAAAAAGGTTTTAGATTTTTCATAACTATAAATTGGACCTCACGAGCTCTTTTGTTAGGACCTAGTGCTCTTGTTGCCAACCTCGCTTTGATACCAATCTATAACACCCCGTTCGCAGATACCTGGGGCGTGACAAGGTGGTAGACCTCACAATGGGTCTACCAGAACAAATTGACAACAAACGACTATTTTGGACCTTGCAACAAAAGCACTGCGAGTAAATTCACGAAATCTTCCAATCTAGAAGTTCAAGATTTTATGTCTTAAAATTCATGCATGCAAAAGCCAAAATCTAACAGTCGTGACAAAAGGACTCTGTAGCTAGTCT
Organism: Fallopia convolvulus; assembly: GCA_964016875.1. Taxonomy (NCBI): domain Eukaryota; kingdom Viridiplantae; phylum Streptophyta; class Magnoliopsida; order Caryophyllales; family Polygonaceae; genus Fallopia; species Fallopia convolvulus. The sequence goes on along the minus strand of OZ024721.1, from coordinate 25,033,806 downwards.
AAACCTCAGACAACTCATCATACTCCAAAAGCTTCACTGTCAAAGCATAACTACTCAAGTCTAACAAATCCAAACGACTAACATCACTCTCCTAAAACACGTCACGTCAAGACCGAGCTCCACCACCTGGAATGCAATCCCGTGGCACATTTCCCAAGCCAGAATCCTTACCTAAAACGCCACAAGTTGATCACATTAGCCTACGATCCCGGTATGGGCCAAACAAGTAAATCAAATATGTAACAAAACATTTTTAGAAAAATAAACTTGCATATATACATATATTTAAAGGTGCACACACAATTACAGTCACAATAGAAATATAATAGTAGCTCAAACAAGTATAGCCAAATGTGAAATCATCCATAACAATGTCAATAAGGATATTAGCAACAAGTAGAAGTATATTGCCAAAACACACATAACCATAACATACATTCTCTAAGGTCATCACTCAAGCATTTTAGACATTTCAAACAAAATTCATCAAATACAATAGAAATCCAACGTCATCCTCAATATATGGCACCCTCCGGCCTTTAATCTATGGCGCACGGTCAGGGCGCATAACTAAACACGTGCCCATTTTCTCCGTTCATCCTTCTTTCCTCGGCTAAACCTCTACTAGAGCGTTTGCCAAAACAATTTAGTTTATTTTTAGAAGGGGGTTCCTTCCAGCCGCATGACCATGCCCGGGGGCCACTTCATCTCCAACTTGTCCCTTGCTCCATGATCAAATCGGTGGAACCCAGTGCACGCATAACGAAAACATTTAAAAGCGATTTTCATAATTCAAATATATACATATAAGCACGTAATATGGAATCTTCCCAAAATAAGGGCTACACATTCAATTTACTCGTTCAACGCATAACGAGTCGTAAACTAAGTAAGTCGGCAAGCGACTTACCTCGAAGGCGAAACACAACACGTAGCGGAAGAAAGGAAGCTCGAAAAAGTCACGCACGAACGTTATCGAATCCTAATCATTCAATAACCAAAACTATAACATTCGAATTATGAGAAGCGAAACACAAGCTTAACGTCCCAAAAACTAAAAGGTCTTTCTAAGCGATGATTAATGGCATTATCGATTTTTGGTCACGACCTACAATTTTCAAACCGACCCATCCTTGTCACCCGTTCGATTCTAAACTAGGTCGCTAGTTACTAGCAAATCTACAACAAAAGACGTTCCACACAAGATCTAATTAACACGATACAATAACATTCATACCAGACAACTTATGCTCACTTAAATTAATCCACTAGTTAAGTAAGATGGATAACTTAAGGACCGATTAAAAGGAATGGAACGAGTAGTATATAGCCTACTAATTTAATTCAAGACATCTACTCAACCACAACAAATGCAACTATTATTACTAAAGAACAATTAAGCAGTTTCAATGACGACACTACATTTGCTAACCCAAATCGGGACTTTTGATAACAACATTTATTATTAAAAGTGAGTTGGTGGACAAAGACAAGAATTCTTCTCCTGGAATCCGAAACAAATGTATTCGTATGTACAATTCAAACATCCACCCACAACATGACCACTCAACTCTCTGTATTCAATAAAACACCCAAACTTGAGCCCAAGAATATCGACCATGTCGATTGAACCAGACTCAGCAAGCATTCCAACAAGGGTTAGTGCACTAAATTGGGAGGACAAATAATTCCCAACTTAATTGTTCAAACTCATAATAACAAGACCCTAATTGGAATTGCAAGATCGGATTTCTCAGATGCAAGACAACCCACTAACTTAATTGTTCAAATCTTGTACAACATTAACAACATGTAAGTTTAATCGAACGAGAGCAATTGGAATAGAGTCACCACCTCTTGCCCTCCTATTGTAACAATGGGGTGCGGTTGGCCTCGAACTTGATCGAAGATGGTGACGGTGTCGGCGATGGTGAACGACGCTGAACAGAAACGACGAACAACGAGTGGCCAACCCTGATTATGAGCGATGGCGGCGAACAACGACAGAGGAGATGACGGCTCGAACAAAGGAGGGCTACCGACGGTGACAGCGAACGACGAGCTTGACTGGAAACAACGCGCTCGAACAGAAGACCACCCACGTCGACGACTTCATCACCGGGGTTGTAACGTTTAGCTCGCGGCGAGAAAAGAGATCGGGAACAAGAGGCGGGAGAGGAATGGAGTCACGAGGAAAACGATCGAGACTTTCGATCAAAGGACGTCTCAAATTGTGGACGAAATTTGCTGCTCTATTGAAGAGTTCCCTGAGAACGAGCGGCGGAAGAGAAATGTGGAAGGGAATGAACAGTAGACTCCCAAAATTAGGGATAAGGGGAAGAGTGAAAGGGTTTGGGCTTTGTCTTGACATCCCGTCCAAAAGGAAAGAAGGAGGCCCAAACGAGAGAAATATAAACATTAGTAGATAAATTCAAGCATGGTATTACAATACCATAATTGTAAAACCCCCGTTCTTTCCTTAGAGATACTACCGCCAGTGACCTCGAAATTTACTTTCTGAAGCCACCCTAGGCTTTCACAGTATACAAACTCAAATACAAATAATAATTCATAAACCATTTGTAAAATTAATGTGACTTTTAAACAATGAATTCTCCAAATCGTGCGGAATACGAAATACAATAATACATCTACTACAAGTTGCAGAAAATAGTCAAGGCGGTCCTTACAAACCAAGGATCTCGACCTCTTATTTTAAACAAAAATTTAAATAAAATTCGTCAACTCCTTCAGTCTTGTAGCTTGGCTCCTCTACTCCCTGATGTGTCGTATATGGACGGTTGACATCAGTCGGCCATGCAAAAGAAAAAAAACATTCGGGTTAGTCTTGTGACAAACTAAGCAAGTGGAATTTATGTGAGGGCTCTTGTGACTTGTTTTAGTTAGACAATCAGACTCCGAATGAAAGTCGATCGATGATATCTAACCAAAATAGTTTCATGAAAAGAAAAATATGTCGAAGAAATAAGGACACCACAAGAATATGGTTTCATTAAGGAAGAAAGGTTTGTTGAGAAGTTTAATAATCAGACAAGTTTTCGAAAAACTCTTGTCAACTAATCGGGCATATAACCAACCTCACCGAATGCGTGTTGTCCGAATTCAGATTGAATAATAGACCTTTCAAACCCTGGAGCACGAGTGGTTTCCAATTTGTAGTCACCACTCAGGTTCATTTATTATGTTCATTATCACTGATCTTACACTAACGACAAAACATTGCACTTGCGTTGGTAGCTTTTAAGATGGCAATGCGGTATGCCAAAGACATTTGGCTTGAGGTCCCCAAGAGAGACAATAAAGGGTTCCTAAGTCCCGATACGAAGTACTAGCTAGGTGTGACACCCTTCAGAACGATTGAGCGGGTATTTTCATGACCAACACTAGGGTCTAGGTCCATTCTAATGCAATTGTTATAAAGAGGTAAGGAATTTAGAACTCCCACCCCTAGTTCTATGCTAGAAGCACAACAAATACTCTCATAGGAGATCGTGTAACACGCAAAGTACGAACATGCAACATAGGTATAAATTCTAGCACAAAAAAAATGCAACATGAATAATGATATCCATGACAAAATATGAAAGCGAACCACCAATTTCCTTAAATATTTGAGCGACGATGTCTGGTCGATTTTGAGTTATCAGCCCTGTAGATGATACAAATCTCTGTGTTTCAGGCTACTTCGGAGCGCCAAAAACTAAACAAAGAAATAATTTTCAATCATGTATCTTGCCCCCCAGTGAAAGAAGAAGGTAAAACAACATGCTTTCCTGTTGAAGAAGGAGCAATATTCCCTTCAGAAGTTGCTGATGATAAATTTTGGTATGTACCGGTCCTCAAATTCTTTTGGTTCGCTTTTACATGCGAAGTACGAGGGGTCTCGATCACCGAATAAACATGCACAAGAAATTGTTGAAATAAATTCCTTGAACACAATATTTCCACCTTCCGCTTCCCTCTCTTGAATTCTAAATGCAAGGAATTCTCTCATAGTAACCTTTATTCTCTTTCGGGTAGAGTTGTCATCTCGGTCAACAATTGAAATATCAAGTCTAAAGTTGCCCTATTCATATGGAAATAATAAAGGGTAATGTAGTTCAAGGTATGAGGGATGTATCTTACTAATCTGAGTTAAACTGTGAGATTTTGTTTCAAGAACAATATCCCTCTCTGAATTTTGACCTTCTACATCAACAGTAATCAAAGCTACAACTTCAAATAAAGTAGGATTGTAATACCTTCGTCCATTTATATATCTTTGTCCAATCAGTTTCACCTTGATATTCTCAAATGGAGTTTCTACAAAGCGATCTCTAGCCATTCTATAAACTTGCACCAATGGATTGTGTTGATCAATCATTAAATTTTAATATTTGATAATAGATTGATCAAATAAGAATTATAGTATGGTCATGACAAAATTAAGAGCATAAAATGTACCTGAAAACATTCACCCGATTCATTTCTTCGTGCTCAGTATCAAAAATGTAAAGTTGTAGAAAATTACCAACATCTCCATCGAGAGGCAATAAGCTTCCAATTATATGACAGTTCTAGCCTACCAATCTAAAGGTTGGAGGTCCTCTACCATCCTTAACATTTTCAATTCTTCCTCCCAATGAAGTGAATGAGAACATCATGTTGTAACCACGAATATATTTTAAAAAATGCTCACTTCTTGTATCTTTCTTGAACAGTAGATCCAAAAGGAGTTGAGGCGGAGATCGTAGAAGTGGCAGTTCCACATTTCCTTTCATACAACAATGGGAAAATTCTGGAACCACTGGGAACCGATTCTTTTCACTTCTCTTCGCATACCACATTGTTGCACCTCATGAACCACAAGTGTACACTGCATCCCCAATATCTTCCTAGTACCCTAAATATATATAAATATATAGTCAAACATCTATTAAAATACATGCAATGCTATTAGGGTATGGGTAGAAATATTTACTCGTTACGAAATTAGTCGACGTGTGATCCTCTACATTAACATCTAACAAAAAATGAGAAAAGGTCAACAAAATATCATCAAAATATATTTCAAATAATAATATGTACAACCATATCGTATGGTAACTGGATAAACAAACCTTCATCAATGATGTCATTAGCTTCGCCATGTGGCGTAGACAACTGAGTATCAATATATGTGGAGTAAGTGAAAGTAAACTGAATACATGCACGTTTCTAGAATTATTTCCGTAAAATGCTTACAAATGCAACATAATTTTTAAAGTACCATTTACTGTTGATGAAGAGGCAATGGATTGTAGATGACTTGCAAATGGAATGGTATCAACATTAGCATTAGCTGATTGTGTACTCACAAGCATATGTGCTGGTTGTGGCAAAGTGTTTATACAAACTGAAGAAGTAGGTATTGAAGGTATTTCATGCCCAACTTGTGGATTCACAACATTGACATAGGGTGATGACCTTATATTTGAACTTCTTCTTCGGGACGACGACAAAAGAATTGACTAAGTACTTGATTGTGTGCCATATCCGAGGCTTGAACAGGCTCAACTTCTTCAGAATCTGTAATAATAATAAAAACATAAAAACAATACAACAATATAGCAAAGAAATTGATACAATATTGTTTAATAAATATAATTATAAGCCCAACCATTGTCAAGATTACGTGTGGTGTGACGTTTTCTTTGCAAAGTAAACTTTCTCCTCGATCTATTTTGTCTCCAGGTACATACAAGTTTTTGAAAGTTATAAATTTTCTTCTTTAGGTTCTAAAACATTCTTACCGAAAATCAATTTCTTCTGCATAAAAATATTGGTAAGATTAATAACCTTTTGAGTAAGGTTCAAAGTAATAACATAATCATATATGTTTAATTTACTCATGTATAATAAATAATATCATTACCTTTATTATTTTTCTAATATAAATTCTCAAATTCATAATTAACCAAATTAATCATTAAGTCATAACTGTACAAGTAGTTTATTTTCATAATTTTACCTATTGTTATTTTTTAAATAAATTTATAAAAAAGTTAATAAGAATTTTAATATCCCGGTTTATAAAAGTTCAAAAAATTCCATGTTATTATCAAGGAAATTGTATCAAAACTATAAAATGGGCTATAAAAATTCTTATTAGTTTTTGTCAAAAAATATTTTAAAAATAATAATAATAGAGAAAAGTATTTCAACAAACTAATTTGTAAAGTCGAAGTTATGACTTATAAAATTAATATGGTTAATTGTGAAGTTTAAAATTTATATTAGCCAAATAACAAAGTTTTCATTATTTTAATATAAAGGACAAAATTAAACATACAAGGTTATGTTATTTCTTTGAACATTAACATAACCTATATGTTTAATTTTAATATCAGCTTTACACATATATTATAGTATGTAACAGATTGTACTACAAATAATTATGCAAAAAAAATACAAAAGTGTTATTTCTTATTCTTAATAACTTTATTTGTAATAAAACACAAAACTATGAAAAACAACCATAAAACTAATGCATTTTAATTGTTCAAACCAAATGACCACCTACATAATGGACAATTTAGCCCATGTGGAATCCATCTACGGATATAATTAGAATGAAAAACATGAGAACAGGGTAATCTTGACACCATCTCCTCTTTAAACTGAGAAAGGCAAATATTGCATTGCTCGTGTATGCCAGGAGCATGTTGAAATTCAACTAACACATCATCAATGATGTTAATCATTGAACGTTGCGAAGGTGTTGTTTGTTTGGAAATTTCATTTTCATCATTGGATAAGATTATGACTTCTGCTTTAGACATAATCTGCACCAATACATTTGGAGCTATATACGAGCTTCTAAAATTATAATCCCGACTCATGCATAGATCCACATATGTTAATAAAAGCTCTTTTGCACAATAATGTTGTATGAAAGGCGGGACATTAGCTAGATCAAACAATGTATGACAATCATTAGGTGATATTTGACGTCCAAGCCACGACATATGTGATGAACTTTGGAATGAGTGTCCATTATCAACAACTTGATCATGTATAACTTTAATCTGACCTTCATCATACATAGTAGATAAAGAATTGGAAACACGAACTGAATATGCGCCAATACTAACATGATAAACACATATGGATTACTATAAGAAAAATAAATACATGAAAAAAAAATTTATGTACCAGCACCAAGAAAACAAATACATCGATCGAAATACAGTTGTAGTTCCAACTTTGAGAGCTTTATGCTATGATACGTAAGAACTTTGAGAGATTACTATAAGAAAACCAAATTATGCTTTGATAAAAGAGAGCAAGGTCAAACAGAGATTTATATAAAAAAAAATTATATATTCTATTAACTAAAAGTATATTTTAAGCAAATTTTAATGGGTTGTTAAAGCTACTTAGTCAAAGTTAGAATAACTCAATTTTTCTTTTGGAATAGCTCAATTAGCTAAAAAATTTCAACCTATGGGTGTGTTTGTTATGAAGAAAAAAAAGTTATCATATTTAAAAAAAAAGTTTTCATATTTTTTCAAAAATAATTTTTTTAATTTATATTTAAGTGTAGATTTAAGAGGAAATTCAACATAATAAAAGTTATCATATTTTTTAAAAAACCGAATTTTCTCTCAATTGCATCGCGTAAAGAAGTATGATGAAGATTAAACAACTATTTCGGATTTATCGGGCCTTGCAACGAGTATTCTTTGAAATGATAATGCTCTCCTCTATATGGTGTAATCAATCCACTTGTTAACATAAATCCAACATCAATTAGGTAATACTTGCCTAAAAAAGTAATACTCTATTAGACTCATGCAAAAGTTAATGTTTAACGTGAAGCTATCGAAAGAATTTACCTGGGGAATTATTAATTTATCATCCTTTGTTAAATCATATTTGGTAATTTTTTAATCTGATGTAGTTCATTTTCAACCGGACAAAATATATGTAAATTGCAAGTAAAAGTTGCAAGCAGCTAAAATATTTTGAGTTGGCATGTGTTTTGTAACCCTAAATCTTGTTGCATCTTGAGCAAACTTATTAACTCGTATATATGTTCCATCAATCGCTCCAACACAATCCTAGTACAAATGAAAATAAAACTTAATTTGAAAAATAATTTCATATTTTATGGTCACCTTAAATATGAAAATTCATGAGTTTTTTTTAATTTAACTTAAAATTAGGATAGAACTTTCTATCGTTGAGGATTTCAAGTGAGATTTAAAGACCGCTACGCTGTATCAAATTGTCTTCTTGCAAAGCCAAAATTGCTCGTAGTACATTATGGAACTGATGACTAATTATTTCCTCAACTGTAAAGTGGTGTTTTGGGTGAAGAAACCCTTTGTGTTTAAGGATTTGGCATAGACTTTTAAAAACATCGGGTATCATTCGCAAGATACTCTTACAATAATTTCAATTTTAGACCTTCCATTATTCTAACACGCTCTTATTCACGTTGTTCAAAAGTTTTGATTTCTAATTCATTGCCATATTTCTCCCCTTCTATGACATTTCCTAAGGTTATCATACATACAGAAAATAGCATAACAACTCTCCTTTGAACTGACACCAATTTTCTATGAGGTTGAAATAATCATCATCAGAACTTTTAGCTTCAATATTGATTCCATTCATCTCAAATATTAGAAAATATTATTGAAAATATCATAAAATCAATAACCACGAACAAAGTCATTCACATCAAACATAACCAAAATATATAATTTATTTATAAATTTGTTTTGATACAATTTTATTAAAACTTTTTTGGTCTTCGTTACAACATAAAACAATAAAAATGAACAAAGAACTGAGCATACAGAGTTTAGACACAATCTCTTCATATCATATTAAACTTGGCTCTGATACCATGATATAGTCTGGTGTGTGCATACGCGCATTTAGACTCAACACATCAACCCATTGAGGTTCCATTCTAAAACCAATTGGTAACAAGAGCAGTAACCCACTAGGTAATATATTATTCCAATCTCTTGGTCAAGACATCCACATCTCTTTATAACTGAAACCACCCATGCATAGAAAACGAGTTAACGATAGAGATAAGTTGTTAAAGGAATAGCTCTGATACCATATTAAACCTCACTCTTATACGATAAAGTCCGGTAAACCAATATAACATAGATGTCCACACGTCCATTTGTGCGCACATGCGCGTTTAGACAAATCTTAAAACCAATTTAAAATTGCAAGTAGCTAAAATATTTTGAGTTGACATGTGTTTTCTAACCATAAATCTTGTTGCATCTTGAACAAACACATTAACTCGTATATATGTTCCATCAATCGCTCCAACACAATCCTAGTACAAATGAAAATAAAACTTAATTTGAAAAATGATTTCATATTTTATGGTCACTTTAAATATGAAAATTCGTGAATTTTTTTAATTTACCTTAAAATTAGGATAGAACCTTCTATCGTTTAGGATTTCAAGTGAGATTTAAAGACCGCTATGCTGTATCAAATAGTCTTCTTGCAAAGCCAAAATTGCTCGTAGTACATTATGGAATTGACGACTAATTATTTCTTCGGAACAACAAAAAAAAGAGATTGTAAGATCCTTGAATTGGTGAGATAAAATGACTATAACAACTTGTTCCTCAACTTGTTTTTTAGAACGACTAATTATTTCTCCTTTGTAACTTACACCAATTTTCTATGAGATTGAAATAATCATCATCGGAACTTTTATCTTCAATATTGGTTCCATTAATCTAAAATGTTAGAAACTATTATTATAAATATCATAAAATCAATGACCACGAACAAAGTCATTCACATCAAACATAACAAAAATATATAATTAACTTATACATATGTTTTGATACAATTTTATTAAAAAAGTTTTGAGCTTTGTTACAACCTAAAACAATAAAAATAAACAAAGAAATAACTGATCATACAGAGTTTAGACTTAATCTCTTGATACCATATTAAACTTGGCTCTGATACCATATTGTAGTTTGGTGTGTGCACATGCGCATTGAGACTCAACATATCAACACATTGAGGTTCCATTCTAAAATCAATTCATAATAGGAGCAGTAACCCACTAGGTAATATACTATTCCAACCTCTTGGTGGGGGCATCCCAATCTATTTATAACTAAAACCACCCATGCACAGAAAACGGGTTAAGGATAAAGATAATTTGTTTAAGGAGTAGCTCTGATACCATATTCAACCTCATTCTGATACGATAAAGTCTGGTGGGCTAATATAACATAGGGGTCCACACGTCCATTTGTGCGCACATGCTGTTGGTGATTTGTGAAAAATCATTGATCCTATTGTAAGCATGTTGAGGTAAAGAAGTCACAAAGGAAAGTCGATTTAGGAAATTGACTATGTGACTTGCCATGATAAAGATATGAGAAGTAAAGTGGTCATATATAGAAAAGAAAATCAAAGATATGCACACCGACATCGATGCATGAAACCTCGTGTGCAACGACGAGGGAAAAGAGCGTGCCTAGGTCGCGTACATCGCTAGGATGCGGCACAAGGCATCGACATTTGGTGGAGACGCGTAATGCGACCCCCGTCATGGATGCTAGCCAGGAGGACGACGCATTGACACTTCGCTCCGATGGCCCTATTACCCGTGCCAGGACTCAAGCCATCTAGTCCGCGACTCAGTCTCTCGTGGCACGCCTCTCCACAGGCCACGGCGCGTCCCTCGTCGCACCGACGCACACAGCCTTGTGCGTCCTCGGCGTCGAGGAACCTCAACTCGAGCCAACAGTGCCAACCATCACCACCTTGGCACCATCGGACTCGAGCCTTGCACCGTGCCATGGATCGCGTCTTGAGGTTCTCGCAAGCCACGGACAACCCACCATGCCAAGCCTTGGCGTCGAGACCATCGTGCCAAGACTCGGCATCGAGTCGCATCTTGAGGTTCTCGCGACCCTCGCGCCAGCGCCCACGCCAGCGTCCTCGCCAGCGCCCGCGCCCGCGCCCAGTGCCGTGCCGTGACCTCGCCAGCGCCGTGTCCGAGTCTCGCCAGCGCCGCGCCACGCGTTTCGTGACACTCCTTGCTCTGTCATGGACGACCTATCCGTTTTTAGTAGTTTTTTGCATACTTTCCATTATAGAACATTGCTATTACTAGTTTTATGTTTTTAGGAAGTCATTCATGGGCCTTGCGTCGAGGGAATTTGGGCTTGCGCCGATGGGCCTTAGCCTGCGTGCTAACCCTAGGCGCGCGCCGCATCATTAGGGTTCTCTAGCTGATTTGTGCCGCCTCTCTATATAAGGAGGCTTAGACTCATTTTATTAAGGAGCGCACATTGAGGATTTAATTAAAGTCGAGGGTTTCTCCTTTGTTTTATCCCTGTGCTTGCGCCGCCACCATTATTATTCAATCAAAGCTCTCGTGTTCTCGCATTGTTCGTACCATAATCAATTCATTCAAGTCTTCCGCAGTGTTAATTCGAGACCTACTACTCAAACACCGTTCGATCCGAAGCATCCCATACGAGGGACGCATCAACTGGCATCAGAGCCACGGTTTGAGTAAGTCTCGTTCAACCCTCTTTGTTCATTCTCACACGTCAATCCGCTGCATAAAACCCTAGAATTCATCCTCCACTTCGCAAAATCCGTCATCTAGGGTCCCAAAATTTTTTCTTCTTTTCGTAATTTGTTAAAAAAAAATCAACCGCGACCTAACTCGATTGATCTATTGATTTTGGTGAAGATTTCGCTTTGTCTTGCTAGTTGCATGAACATAGGATTTGTTTTGCCAATTTCTCTTGTGCTTCTTTCGACTTTATTGCGTGTTGATATGGTTACTTGTGTTTTACGATTCTAGAGGAGTAAACCTAGTCTCGTTAATATTTTTAAAAAAATGTCTTTCGACTACCATAGCCAAAATAAGGTAAGGTAGTCGATTGTGTTAAAAAATTTTTTTTGGAGGCTCACAAGCCAAAATAAGACAAGAACGTTCAATTGTGTTGGGTTCGCTGTCCACGCATTCATTCCGTCACGTCGTTATTGTCTTGTTGATTTTGGTTTCAACTTATTCTTGACGTGCTTGCTTGCATTGTGATTTTCGGATCCAAATCTTAGATCGAGATCGAGTGACCTTTAGCCTAGCCAATCCTAAGTTCGTGTGGTTTGAACTAAAGGGTAGCTTTGACTTAAGTGAACCGTAACTCGTTGTTTTGTAGCTTGTGAACTTCTTACTGCTTCGATGACTGGTATTACTATAGGTACAATTTCGGAATCGGGAGATGGTGTCAACAACGACAATCCAACAAACACTAATCCCACCGAGTTGCCGAATCAAACTCAGAATTTCTCGCCCGAGGCTTTGGTGCGCATACAAGAGCTCGAGAAGCTCTTAGCCGAGAGCCAAGCTCAGTCCAAACACACGGTGTCGGGGGCCCATGCCCTCGCCTCGGAGATCCATGCGAACCCGGGGGTGTCCGCGGACGAGATAGCCAGGGCTTGTGCCAAGGGGAAGCAACATGCCCAACCAAGCTCACAATTCGGCACCATGCATCGCATGGAGTCGATCAAAGAAAGTCGCCAATATGATAAGCACGATGGTGGTCCCCGGACCGCGGATCGCTATCAAATGGCGCGAGATTATAGGGACACACAAGTGTACGACGTATATTCCGATGAGGAGTACAACTCCGAGGAGTATAGACACCAACACATGAGTGGGGATCCAAAGAAAAAGCATTCCAAGAAGAAGTCGCTGGCATATGTTTCGAAACCCCAAAGCGGAAGCACGGGGCCAAGTATTACGATGTCGACGCATACAAAGTTGAGGACGACCTCGTGCATCAAAGTGCTCGGAGTCCGTTCTCCGATTTTGAAAATGATTATGATGAATTTTCTGACTACTCTAATGAATCTTCTTTTGAGCATCCACATGTGCAGGATCCGGAAGAACTAGACAGCCGGCCTTCGGATTGGATTCCACCACCGCGCCTTGCCAAGAATCGCACCGAGTACGACCGAGTCTATGGCTCGGGTCGCAAGCACGCCGCGAAGGGAAGACACGACAGGGATCGAGACGCTCGGCGTCCGCGGAGGCCCGATGATGGGGACGATCCGGATGATGGCGATGACGATCCACCACGAGGCCCGCCTCGGCACCGGCGCGACAGGCGACCGCATTCGCCTCGGCGTCCTAGTCCTCGGCGCGATCGTGATCGAAGAGATGCACGGGATCCACGCCACAACCGACGCGATATTAAGGTAAAATTCGAACCCTTTTACGGTTCTTATGATCCTGACGCTTTTATCGAGTGGTTGCAAGGTACGGAGCACACGCTCCGACACTTAGGATATGAAGATGACGAGAAAGTGGAAGTTGTGAATTTGCACTTGCATGGTGCCGCTAGGACTTGGTGGAACCGATTCGACTCCGAAAGGATTCGACAAGGAAAACCCCTAATCCGCGAGTGGCATCAACTCGTCTACATCTTGAAGAAAAGATATATTCCGGCAGATTACAAGGACAAGATGCACATAGAGATTATGCGCATCAAGCAAGGATCAATGACGCCGGAGGAGTACTTTTCCAAGCTTGAAGACATGTTCTTCAAAGCGGGTATGAGTGTGTCGCCCTCGGTGATGAAGACGAGGTTCCTCTCGGGCTTGCGACAATCCATACAAGATCGGTTGGAAATTCTTCCAGTCAAGGATATCAACAACTTGGTTAACACCGCCATGCAAATCCACAAGCAAGAAATGCGAACCAAGTCGGGTTGGTCCAATTCGAGGTATGTTTCTCACTCTAGTCAATCCGGTTTTTCTACTAATCGGGTTGTTTCTTCTTTTCCAAGTGCTTCGACAGGTTCCAAGGCCAAAACCGAAGCCACGCCTTCCAAGGCGCCAGCCGCACCACGTAGTGCTGAGCCTAGTGCCGATCGCGCCCGCGACATGGCATGCTACAAATGTGGAGGCCGTGGGCACATTCAAAGGAACTGTCCGAATGCCAAGAAAGTCTTGTTTACAACACAAGGGGAGCCATATGATAGCCAAGATGAAGAGGAGATCGAGCCACCATTGACCGAGGACGCCGAGCTCGAGTGCGATCCATCGGAGGCTCTCGGCGTCGCCAAACTCGGATTGGTGACAAGGCGCGCTTTGAGCATGCGTGAGGCGCCGAAAACGGATCAACGGGAGAAACTTTTCCACACTCGCTGTTTGGTCAACAATGTTTCCTTGAGCGTCATCATTGATTCGGGAAGTTGCGCCAATTTCCTCTCCAAAAAAGTTGTTGATCACTTCAAGTTGCCGACCACACCTCATCCACAAACTTTCAAGCTCCAATGGATATCGAATGATGGGGGAGATTGGGTCGATAAACAGGTAATCTTCAACTTTTCCATTGGTCAATAGTCAGATTCTATCCTTTGTGACGTAACGCCAATGGACGCCACACACCTCTTGTTGGGGTGCCCATGGCAATACGATCATCGCATGCTTCACGACGGGTATTTGAACACTTACATGTTCAATTACCACGGGAAGCGCGTGACCCTCTTACCTATGTCGCCTAGTGAAGCTCTACAGGATGAAGCCGAGAGACAAAGACAGAAAGCTAGCGACAGCGGCACCGGCACGCCAAACACGATACCATCGGCGTCCACCACCAATTCTGCCGATCCCAAGGGCGTTCCTGGAGCCAACACTCTTCAAAACAGTGGTGAAGATAATCCAGCTGGGAAGCGCCGACAAAAGCTGGAGTCCGGCCGACAGTTTGCATCGAGGGGCATAAACAATGCGCCGAACGCTGCCGATTTCAACAAACAAGGGCTTCAGCAATTTTCTGGTGATTCCATGGGCGTTTCTGGTGCAAAACAGATTAACATTGACTTTCCAACAGAAATGAAGAAAAAACGCCCAGGAGAAGTCAATTTAAGCAAGGGACCGCCGCGTGAGACTCCTAGCGTCGCGCAGCACGCCGTCGCTACACGAAAACTGGGATTTCAGGAGCTATGAGATGAACTTCACGGCGTTCCCAGGGGCATTGATTCACAAATTTCAGAAGCTATCACATGTCCAAAAATCGCCCCAGAACCACCTCGTACGAGCTCTGACGCCAAGCCACCCTTGCTTGGCACATGCCAGGATCGTCTTCTCTTAGCCTAACGTCGCGACGTCGAGAAATCTATCCAGGGGAGTCTTTCTTGTTTCATTCTTTTTCCCCTTCTTTCTATTACTAAATCTGTGGATTCTTCACTTCCTTCTCCTATTGTGTCTATTTTGAAGGAGTTCGAAGACCTTATGCCGGATGAGCTACCGAAGGGCTTGCCGCCGATCCGAGGGATCGAGCACAAGATCGATCTAATGCCAGGCGCCTCCCTTCCGAATCGAGCAACTTATAGGACTTCACCAAGGGAAACCGAGGGGCTACAACGACAGGTTCAGGAGCTTTTGAACAAGGGATTTGTTCGAGAATCTTTGAGCCCATATGCCGTGCCGGTGATCCTTGTGCCAAAGAAAGATGGTTCGTGGCGTATGTGCGTCGACTGCCGAGCCATTAATCAGATTACGGTGAAGTACAGGCATCCGATTCCGAGGCTAGATGACATGCTAGATGAGCTCCATGGCGCCGCCCTGTTTTCCAAGATTGATCTTCGGAGCGGATATCACCAAATCCGTATGCAAGAGGGCGACGAGTGGAAAACCGCATTCAAAACCAAGCATGGTTTGTACGAATGGCTTGTCATGCCTTTTGGCTTGACAAACGCCCCTAGTACTTTTATGCGGCTTATGAACTTTGTTTTTAGAAAAAATTTAGGACGTTTTGTTGTGTATTTTGACGACATCTTGGTTTTTTCTAGAGACTTGGACTCTCACGCGAGGCACCTTAGGTTGGTGTTAGAATGCCTTCGCGAACATTCATTGTATGTAAACCTAGACAAGTGTTCGTTTTGCACAGACACGACGAATTTTCTTGGGTTCGTCATGTCCAAGGATGGGCTTAAAGTGGATGACGACAAGATCCGCGCCATCCGCGAGTGGCCCACCCCTACGACCCCGACGATGGTTCGATCCTTCTTAGGGCTCGCAGGGTTCTATCGGCGTTTCGTCAAGGACTTTAGTTCCATCGTCGGGCCACTCCATAATCTGACCAAGAAGGCAACCACAATCAAGTGGCTGCCACACCATGAGGCCGCCTTTCAGGCCTTGAAACAAGCTTTGTGTAGCACTCCAGTCTTGCAATTGCCAGACTTCACTAAGCGCTTTGAGATCGAGTGCGACACCTCTGACTGTGGCATAGGCGGCGTACTCCTTCAAGAGAGACGCCCCATTGCATATTTTAGTGAAAAACTTACGGGGGCAACTCTAAATTACCCGACATATGACAAGGAGTTGTACGCACTGATTCGGGTTCTTAAGACATGGCAGCATTATTTGTGGCCAAGTGAATTCGTGATCCACATGGACCACGCGGCCTTAGATTATCTAAAGAGTCAAACGACTCTTAACAGGCGCCATGCTCGGTGGGTGGAGTTTATGGAAACTTTTCCGTATATCATCGCCCACAAGAAAGGAAAGGAAAATGTCGTGGCAGACGCACTGTCACGTAGGTATGTTCTATTGACTCAGTTACAGGCCAATTTGCTCGGGTTCTCCTTGATCAAGGAGTTATACTTGCATGATCCATATTTTAAACCGATCATGGAGAACCTCGAGCAAAGTCGAATCCATGAGTCCTATTTTTTGGACAATGGATACCTCTACAGAGCCGGAAAGCTTTGCATTCCGTCTTCTTCTGTGAGGCATCTATTGCTCAAAGAAGCTCATGACGGCCGAGGCCATTTTGGCATAGCCAAAACCATAGCAGCACTTCGTGAGCATTTTTTCTGGCCCCGCATGGCCTCAGATGTTCACAAGTATTGTCGTGGTTGTGTGCCGTGCCAAACCGCTAAATCGAGGTCCCAACCTCATGGCCTCTACACGCCCTTGCCCATTCCGGATACCCCGTGGGAAGATCTCTCCATGGATTTTATCACGGGCCTTCCGATGATAAGGCGCGGTAAGGATTCGATCTTCGTAATTGTGGACTGTTTCTCCAAAATGGCTCACTTCGTGCCATGCAAAGGGAACAACAATGCGACAGAAATCACAAACTTGTTCTTTGAGCATGTCGTGAAGCTCCATGGCGTGCCTCGCACTATCATTAGTGATCGAGACACGAAATTCAGTAGCCATTTTTGGAGAACGCTTTGGGGAAAGCTAGGTACACACTTACTATTTTCTACTGCATATCATCCCCAAACCGATGGTCAAACTGAAGTGACCAATCGGACCTTGGGCACCCTTCTTCGGACGGTGCTCAAACATAACCCACGCCAGTGGGAGGACCTAATCCCTTTCATTGAGTTTCCTTATAACAGGTCCAAGCACTCGGCGACAAAGAAGACTCCATTTAAGGTGGTCTATGGGCTCAACCCGCACTCACCAATCGATTTGACGCCTCGACCCTTGAAGCACGGCGAGCACATCGACGCGGCCAACCGTGCGGATGCCATTCGCCGCTTGCACGAGAGGACTCGAGTCCAATTGGAACGCCGGGCTGCGCAATATGAGGCGCAACACAACAAAGGCCGCCACCGCCTCGTCTTCAACCCTAGCGACCTCGTGTGGTTGCACCTCCGGAAGGACCGTTTCCCGGACGCCCGGAAAACCAAGCTTCACCAGCGTGGAGACGGCCCGTTCAAAGTCTTGGAGCGCATTGGAGACAACGCATACAAGATCGACCTCCCTGGCAAGTATTCTGTGCACTCAACTGTCAACGTTGTTGATCTCTCCCCCTATAATGAGCCTGCCTATGAGGAAACGGGGACGTTTCCCAACCAAGTGGGGGAGGGTGATGCGATCCCCGTCATGGATGCTAGCCAGGAGGACGACGCATTCACACTTCGCTCCGATGGCCCTATTACCCGTGCCAAGACTCGAGCCATCCAGTCCGCGACTCAGTATCTCGTGGCACGCCTCTCCACAGGCCACGGCGCGTCCCTCGTCGCACCGACGCACACAGCCTTGTGCGTCCTCGGCGTCGAGGAACCTCAACTCGAGCAAACAGTGCCAACCATCACCACCTTGGCACCATCGGACTCGAGCCTTGCACCGTGCCATGGATCGCGTCTTGAGGTTCTCGCAAGCCACGGACAACCCACCATGCCAAGCCTTGGCGTCGAGACCATCGTGCCAAGACTCGGCATCGAGTCGCATCTTGAGGTTCTCGCGACCCTCGCGCCAGCGCCCATGCCAGCGTCCTCGCCAGCGCCTAGTGCCGCGCCGTGACCTCGCCAGCGCCGTGTCCGAGTCTCGCCAGCGCCGCGCCACGCGTGTTGTGACACTCCTTGCTCGGTCACGGACGACCTATCCGTTTTTAGTAGTTTTTTGCATACTTTCCATTATAGAACATTGCTATTACTAGTTTTATGTTTTTAGGAAGTCATTCATGGGCCTTGCGCCGAGGGATTTTAGGCTTGCGCCGAGGGATTTTAGGCTTGCGCCGATGGGCCTTAGCCTGCGTGCTAACCCTAGGCGCGCGTCGCATCATTAGGGTTTTCTCTAGCTTATTTGTGCCGCATCTCTATATAAGGAGGCTTAGACTCATTTTATTAAGGAGCGCACATTGAGGATTTAATTAAAGTCGAGGGTTTCTCCTTTGTTTTATCCCTGTGCTTGCGCCGCCACCATTATTATTCAATCAAAGCTCTCGTGTTCTTGCATTGTTCGTACCATAATCAATTCATTCAAGTCTTCCGCTGTGTTAATTCGAGACCTACTACTCAAACACCGTTCGATCTAAAGCATCCCATACGAGGGACGCATCAACGCGCCGGTGCACGGGGTGTGCGCTTGCACGGCTCTTGCACAGTGCAAGGGCAAGGTGCGTCGGATCTTGCTCGTATGATGCTTGCGAAGTTGGTTGGGACGCGCCTCTGCCATGGCGATGGCACATCCGTGCGTGCTAAGGTTTGGCGGCGCACCTAGGGTGTGTGCACGGTGCTTGCGGCGCGCCTAGGGTTTAGGCACAAGGCGCTGATTGCATGCATTTGAGCTAAGGTATGGTTTTGAGTAAAAAATGAGATTTTTATAGCTTTGTGCAAATTCAGATGAATGTTTGGAAGCTTCTCTAAGCTTGGTGAATGTCTTATACAAAGACCAAAGCATGAGAATAGCTTGACAGATAGTTATGAATGCTAGAAAGAAGTTTTGAAGCTTTAAACTCTAGAAGCTTAACTAAACTCTTGACTTAAAGAACTAGCTTCATAGGAAGCTCATGTAGCTAGGGTTTAGCTCAAGGAAGCTCAAACTAAATAAGGTTAGCTCAAATAGCTTGTAAGTCAGCTCAACGAGCTAAAACGCAGCTCAAGCCAGCTCAACTAGCTGGATGCTCGCTCAACTAGCAAAGGGCCAGCTACAATAGGTAAGTGATCTAGCTAGGTACCTAGCTATGCTAGCTTTCTATGGGCATTGGTGGGCCAGCCCATGGGGTGTGCCATTAGGCATGGATGGGCTGCACATATGGGTTAGAGCTTGGGCCACTTGCTTTGCCATTTTGGGCTTTGCTTGTGGGCTTTTGGATTGGATTTTCTAAAATAGTTTTGGGCCGATTCTTTTGGCCTTTTTGGGCTGGTTTTGGACACCCACAATAATGACTAGGAGTGAGAGTTTTGGATAAGATCAAAAGGTAGTTATTGGGAGGAATATTCCAACTAACTTCCTATATTCTCTACTAAATTCTCTCAACCTCTCAACCAAATTTGTAACTTCTCTTGGGGCGGTTTTGGACAGGCTTGGATGCCTATATATAGAGATGTTGGTCGTCCATTTGGAGACACACAAGAAGACACAAAATCGGTCTCAGTATATGTTGAGAGGGTTGATTGACAACAAATAAATTTATAGTCAAGACCCCGCTGAGTATAGGGGAGTCAGGATCGTTCCACGAGAAGCAAGGTTTGTTTATCTATCGACTCCTAAAAATTAAAACAAAATCAAGCAAAACACACAAGCAGCCTCGTTAACGAAGTTGTCAGCCTCGTTAACGAACCACCGAGAATAAAATGACCAAAACTAACGACCTAGACAGGTTTGGTACCGAGCCAACGAACTCAGTAACGAATATGATCTTGAAAAGAAATCAAATAAAAACGAAAATATCCAGGATAAGGGTCACCACAACATAGTCATGCGCACAAGATCGTAAGAAGATAAATATCATGCCTTTAAATAGATAGATGCATCAACTTTCATTGACTTAGCAAGCAAATTAATCTACTTTCATAAACTAACTCACCCAATTGCTTGTTTCGGATCTAAAGCTTGAAACTTTCGTATTCAAACAATATCAACCTTCAAGTTTATAACTTTCTCTTTCAATCAAGTCAACAACTCAAATTACCTCAACTTTCATCTTGGTATAAGCACAACAAACAATCTCAACAATAGATAAAAGGCATTCAACACATAATCTTACTCACCAAACATGCACAACTATGCCGGGTTTCAACCCCGATCCTAGATAAAAAGACTACTCACTAATCATGAGTAAGAAACTAATAACTTTAATCAAAGAAAACATTGAAAACAAAACACTACTCAAATTAATAAGAAATATCGTCTTACAACGATTCAGAAAAAACCAAAAAAACCGAAATACCGAATCAAAAACACGACTAACGACCCCAGTAACTTTCGTCTACCGAGCTCCTCCGATCACAACTCCGATCCGTTTCTCTCTCCTTCGGCTCTTCCTCCTCAAAATTCACCCTCCTCTTTCTATGCTAGATAGAAGGGTATTTATACTAAAAAGAGGCTAGAAACTAAAAAAGGCTAAAAGATATAAACTTCCCTAAAAAATAGAATCTATTCTAAAAGATAGAAATAAAATCTCAAGAGATAACAAGACCTAAAATACATAATATAATAACCCTAAAATCATAAAAAGATACTCTACCGACACGGAAATAAATTCCCGCATAGGATCGGTGAGTCACAAAGTCAACTCTCGAACATGTTCATCTCGTGGCCTCGTTAACTAGCCCTCACAGCCTCGTTAACGAGCCTGAGCTTGGTTTTCTTCAACACTTCTCTTCCAAAAACTCGAACTTCAGCTTCTTCATCATGTATTCCGCCATCTCTTATCATAGCTCTCCAAATTCAGCTCCAAACAGCACCTTTTTCCTTGCTAAAACCTACAAAAGGACACAAAACGGAGTAGCTTCCATACTTTCTACAAAATATGCAAAACTATCCAAAAACACATAAAACTAATCTTAAACTTATCAAAACTAGTCCTAATAACCTAATAAAACCTATCAAAAACTATACTAAAAACACGAACATCAAATTACCGCATACTTAGACTTGCTTGTCCTCAAGCAATCACTAAACAATAATCAAAACCAAACAACATACTCATCAAATTATAGCCAACATCTAAAAAGCAACATCAAAATATCTAGAAGAAAATTAGCAAAGGACTATTAACGTCATCACACATATATACACCTAAAATAGACACAAGAAAATACAATCCAACCTTACAAGGGACAATGTGTTTCTCTCAACTCTCAAGTGTTTAGGCTTATAATAACAACTCTCAACTCAATCCAATATACAAATACTCATAGAAATTGGAACTTATATCACCAATACTCTCCACCCAAGATTTGTCAAAACAAGCAAAAATCATCAAGAGAACTTAGGGGGCTCAATGAAAAACTTCATAGAAGCTTCCATTCGGCCGGGTTGTAATGGGGCTTGGTATAGACAAATAGGCGTGGGAATTTTTGGCTATGTGGTTCTAACAATATCCGAGAATCAAAGACTCCTAAAAACTCACACATAACATCAAAACTCTCATAAAAACATATACCAAACTCACTCTCTCATTATGCACACTCATTTTTACTCACCCATTATTATCCTAGAAAGTCTCATAAAACAAAATAATCTCCGACTTATCTATATGAACTTGAATGCACTTCTTACTCCTTCATTTCTTTTTTTTTCATTCATCATTTTTACTTTCTTTGCCTCTCGCTACCTCGTTAACGAGTCCCTTCAGGGTCGTTAACGAGCTTCATCGTGTACTCCTCTTCACTTTCAACAACTTCCTTTCAACCATCAACTTTATTTTGGGCATCTTTTGTACCAAGAGATCTTTCTTATCACAATTATTAAAAACAAGAGACTTCCAATCTACCCTTCCCAATAATCCCTCAATTTCGAACCAAACATTATATTTCACTCCTCTTTTTTTTACACTCAACAAAACAATTTACCTCTCCAAAACTAAGTCTTAATCCCCGGATAGGGTCATGCTTATCTCGGCTAGGGAACAAATTTTGTGGAGCTTAAAAAATAAAAGGCTTCAAGCTAAAATTGGTTGTCAAAAGAAGGATAATGTAAAGGTGGATAAGGATTATTAGGGCTTATAAAATAAGTTCTCTATCATCTGATTTTCACAAGTAATGAACTATAAATCTCATATGGGTCTCAAGAAATAGATAACCATCACAATTCCAAGAGATAATATGCATATAGAGAGTAAATCACACAAGAAAAGAAGAGGGATTTTTTATGTTCTCCCTATAAGGCCAAAAATAACTCACAAGGCTAATTTTTGTTGGATTGCATCACTTATGCTAAGAAGGTATATGTGCTCAATTTCATCAAATGCTATTCCTTCCTAAAAAAAACAACTTCAAAATAAGAATCCGGCTATATTCTTAAAGACATGATTGCAAGGAATTAAATGATCATGCTAGCAACTACTATCATAGAACCTAAGAAAGGGATATCTATCAATTGTAAGACCTCTTTTTTAGATATTTTTCAAAACTTTTTTGATTTTTTTTTCTTCAATATAAAAGAACTACTTAAAATAAAGCACAAAAAAAAAAACAAGATACAAAAGTTTCTACTTTCTCCCACCCCATACTTAAAATTACAATGTCCCCACTGTAAGAAAAATAAGAAGAAAGGAAGAAATAGAAAAGAAAAACACAAGAAATAAGAAAAGAGAAAACAAAAACTTACAAAGTCTCAGAAGTGAAAAACAAGGAAAATGTCTTCAAGCTGAATCATCAATTAGCTGGAGGAAAATAGTGCTCAAAGTTCCCCATGAAGTCATACATCGTCCTCCAACGCTCAGCATCCTCTGTCTCTCTCTGACGATGCCTCTCATCCTCAAATGTCATCCGAGCTGAATAGACAGTCTCCCATCTATCCATCCTCCTATGAATGTGGTCTTGCTGGAGGTGAAGCTGTTGCATCCGTGCAGAAAGATCCTCGGCCCATGGTGGCGGAATGCTCGATCCAGTGTACTCAAGCTGAGGAGGTGGTGGGTAGTGAGGCCGAAAGTGATCATGGTGAAGCACAGGGTTTTATGGCACAAGTCCATAAGAGTAGGGGTCGGTAGGGGCTGGCGGTGGGTCGGTAGCTGCCCCTGGTGGGTCGTTAACGACCCTGGGTACCTCGTTAGCATCAGATGTAGAAGGCTGGAAATGATTGTTAACGAGCCTTGTGGGCTCGTCAACGAGGATGTTGGTGCCTAAAACCTCAGCGTCGAGGTCTTCTTCCTCAAAGTTAAGCTCCTCAGTGCCTCCCTCTGTGTCGGCTTCTTCAGTGTCATTGCCAGCAACCTCGGTATCCTCATCTTCATCTTCATCTTCATCCATCTCTTCACAAGGCCTAAGTGATAGCTCATCCTCCGGCTTGGGCTCCAATGGGAAAGCATGTCCCCTCCACGCCTCGTACCAATTTGGTACATAGAGTAACTCCAACATATCGAGGGTGGGTGTAACAAGGCGGTCTTGAACTCTTACTTTAAACCCTCTCTCAGCTTGAATGAAAATACCGGAACTATACCAATAGTTCTTGTTGAGTAACTGAGCATGAGCCGGTGTGTAGCGAGTGAGGTCGACTCCAAGGTTTGTGGCTAAAAGACTGACCAAGTTGCCACACCAAACTTCCTTGGACTTGGTTGATTTCTCTATGTAGTAGAGCCATTCATACCCCAAATTCAAAGGGTCGGGCTCCTCGAAAAGGATAGTGCGGAGACAAGCAACTTCCGTCCTTGTTGGCCTGTTCAACTCTCTCTTCGGCCAGAATGTGGAGGCTAAGACTCGGAGAATGATCCGGAAGATGGGGTTGATGATGCTTGCCCCAGATAATGTCGTTGTGGAGGCTTGGTCTTCCCCAGTGATATAGCTCCAAGTCCAAGTCACCCTGTAGTCTTTCAAGTTGTACTCTCTAGAAGGGTTTGGGAGCTCCAGAATTGCATTGAACTCTGCCATGGTGAACTCATGGCTCACATTACCAAGCCGAAACCAGATTCGTCCCGCCGAAGTCTTCGATGGAAAACTAGTCTCTAGAGTGGCTAGAAACTCAGATGTGAGGGCCGGAAAGTGTGGTAGATTCTCCTTCTTCAGTAGATGAGATGCACCGAGAATAACGAAGGCCTGCTTGACATCCGTGTAAATCCCCGCGTGTACGGCACTAGACTTCGAGAACCAACGAGTGTAGTGGTCCTTATCTAGAATGGCACGGTATCGATTCACTTGGCCTTGAGTACTCAAGATCACATTATACATGCGGGGTGGGGATGGGGACCTCTGATTCCTCCTCTTTTTCTGAGCTCGGGTAGCGGGTCTGCTTGAACTTGCCATGAGATCTACAAAACAATCAAGAATTTTCCAAGATAAGATCCACTCAAAATAGATAGGCAAGAGACCCCATACTTGGTCTCAAAATAACCTCGGAATAATTCGTCAACTACCCAATTGGGTCGTTAAAGAATCTGGACTGGTGTAGAATCGGCGATGCTTACGCAGGGTCGTTAACGAACCTGGGTTGGTCGTTAACGAGCTGCCAAGAGCTAGTTCACTATTTTCCGAATGTCATCAACTTTAAAAATCAGACCATAAATAAAGTATGTATCCTCAATACTCCTCACTAGACACACAATCGGGTTTATGCACCCCATACTTGCTCGATTTCCCATCCCAAACATGCGAAATTACCCAAAATTAATATAGTAAAAATTGAACTTAATACTAGGATAAGAAAGACTCATGCTTTTCTAATTAGACTTTTACAATGGAGAACCTAACATGAATAATCTTCCCTAGAATATGAACAACTAAGCTTCAACGACAATCCATGAGCAAAATCCAAACATGCATATCGACCTTTTCTATAGACACAATCCCAATGTGAAATTTCTACCCTAAAAATCATGAATCTTGTAAGTAAGAGTTAGGGTTTAGAAAGCATACCGGAAAATTGAGATATTGAAGAACAAAGGGTCGGATTAGGGTGGTTAACGAGTGTGGATCCCGTCGGTGGAAATCCGGGGTTCCGAGCTTCGGTAACGAGGGTGTCTCTGACGATCGGTGGAGGTGAGAAATTTCGATCGGTGGTGGGGGATCTCCGAGATTTTGGGTAGGATTCTTGAGAGGGTTGGAGTTTAAGGATTTGAGAGTGAAAATTTTTAGGAGGGGTAGAAGGGTTATATAGGAGAGGGTGGGGATAGGAAGAGGTAAGGGGCGGCGGCATGGGGGTAGGTAAAAGATAGATTAGGTTAAAAAGAACTTACCTGCCCGTTTTGCCGAATCGGGTCGTCAAACCAGGTCGTTAACGACCCTGGGTGGGTCGTTAACGAGCCACCGTAGCCTCTTGGAGTGATTTTCGAGCTCTTCTCCTGCATCTTGTTAGCTCAAAATTTATCCTAATTTCTATCCTAAAGAACTACTAAAAAGAAAAGAAAAGAAAAGAAAAGAAAACTAAGAAAAAGAAAGAATCTAAAAAGAAGAAGAAAAACTATACTATACTAAAAGCGGGTTGCCTCCCGTAAGCGCTATTTTTAACGTCGTAAGCCCGACGTTCTTCCCTTGTTTCAAGGTGGTTCTTTTATAGCTAAGTCAGGGTCTCGAGTTACCCCACACTTAGCTTTGTAGGCGTTGTTTGCTTGAGTCACTAAGCTGGATCCCTTGTCTTCTATGAGTATGCCCGGTATTCCTACATATGGGTTAGTGGAATCCGGAAACCAAGGTGGTTTGGACTCCTCAATAGCATATGCTGTGGGGTATGGTGCAGGAATAGGGTAAGAAGAAAAGTACTCACCTTGATTGTTTCCTTGTATATGAGACTCGCTAGTAGGCCATGGGAGCTCGACAAGGTCCTGTGTGAGAATCTCGTCCTCTTTCGAAGTTGGTGGAAGTTCAGTTGTATCAGCTTTGTCGAGTTCTGGTTGGTGCAACTCGATTTGTGCGACCGTGGTTGGGTCATTTGCATTTTGGTCCAGGCTGAATTCCACTCGTTCTTCTCCAATCTCAAACGTAAGAAGTCCTTTCCTCACATCGACCTTGGCACTTGTTGTAGCTAGGAATGGTCTGCCTAAGATAATGGGGACATGAGGATCCTCAGGCATGTCGAGGATGAATAAATCATTTGGTATGAAGAATTTTCCCACTTGAATAGGGTAGTCATCCACGACCCCTGTGGCTTTGACACATGATCCGTCCGCCATGAAGAGGTTCATATCCACAGGCTCTAGTGGTCCCATGTTAGCTTTTAACCAGATGGAGAGAGGAAGCAAACTAGCATTGACTCCCAAATCACATAAAGCTTTAAATTTGTGGTCGCCTATGCCAATCGTGATGGCAAATCTCCCTGGATCTCCAAGCTTTTCTGGTAGAGCAATTGATCTGACTCCATCCTGTAGCTCTGTAATGGACCTTTTCCTGCTAAGAATATCCTTCAAAAATTTTATGTAAGCCGGCATTTCGGTTAGGGCGTCAACGAATGGGATGGAAATATTAATGCCCTGAAGAATCTTCACGAAACGCTTGAACTTACTCTCAGTAGAGTCCATAGATTTCTTAGTTGGAAATGGAAGAGATTTCACCATTTTCGAAACCAAGTTAGGCTCGAGAGGTGAGAGTACCGGGTCGACACTAGGGTTGTTTGGTGTCCTCGGCGGGTCGTTACCGACCCTGATGGGGTCGTTAACTATCCTGGGATAGAGAGGAAGGCTCGGATTAGTAGACTTACCTGGATTAGGGTCGTTAGATATCCACGGAGCCTCGTCACCATGGTATACGGGCTCGGTATTTGCCCTCGCTGGCTCGTTACCGATTTGAATTGTGACGTCCTCTTCCTTCTTGTCCTCAGTTTGGGCTCGCTCCGGCAATGTCTTCCCGCTCCTAAGGTGCACCGCTGCTATTTGTCCCCTAGGGTTCTCCTCGGGGCGGCTCAGGAGTTGCCCTTGTGGTCTCGGAATTTGGGCAGCGAGGTTCCCTAGTTGGGAATCAACACTCTTCTTCCATATATCGAACTCTCCCCATCTTTTATTTTGTTGGGGTTGGCTTGAACTTCGTTGGCTTGAACTTCGTTAACCTTGTTGGTCACTTCGTTAACTTTGTTGGTCACGCCGTTAATGCCTTCCTGTAATCCTTGAACCCTTGATGGTGGCTCCTGATGGCTTGGAGGTCGATAGGGTGCAGGTCGTCTATCTGGCGGAGGTGCTGCATAGTTTTGATTTGTATTCTGATTGCCCCATGCCTGATAGTTGTTTGACCTGTCAAAATAGCTAGGCTGGTTCCTGTATGGTCCTCTCATATAACTCATCTCAGCAATTGTCTCACCTGCTCTAACCTGCTCTATGTTAGTGCAAGCAGAAGTACTATGTGCAGAAGAACCACATTCTTGACAGGATTGAGAGGATTTCAAAAAACTTACCTGCTTCTTCAAACGGTTGACCTCGTCTTGCAGGAATTGATTTTTAACATCCGGGTCAACTTCATCTCGGTTAGGTAGGTAGAGACGTTTCTGGGGCTGTGGAGTTTGCTGGGTTCCATACATGGCATCATAATTGGACAGCTTATACAGCAATTCCCATGCAGCCGTTGGGTCCATCTCTATAAAACCGCATGCAGTATGCGTGTTGATGCAGTTCTTGGTCTCTGCGTTGATACCCTGGAAAAAGATTTCTTGCAGAACATATAAAGGTTGCCCATGAGTAGGGCATTGTCTAAGCATCTCTTTAAATCTTTCCCATGTTTCAACAAATGTTTCATTAGGCAGCTGGTGATAGGAGGTGATGCGTTTTCTCAACTCCGTTATCTTGGCAGGCGGGAAGAATTTTGTAAGAAATTGATCATACAAGTTCTTCCAAGTCCTGATAGACTTAGGAGGTAAGCTCTCCAACCAGCTCAGGGCCTTTCCAGAAAGAGACCACCTAAAAGCTTTTAACAGAACATATTCAAGTGAGACACCTTCTGCAGCTATGGTGTCACATAAGTCAAGAAAATTCCTAATATGTTCCATAGGGCACTCAGTAGGTTTCCCTTCAAACTGAGCCCGTTTGATCAAGAATATAAATTGAGATTTAATCTCAAAAGATTTCTCTATCTCCGGAAGCACAATTGGAGACTCTGGCACCCTCAGTTCTGGATGCATGTATTGTTTGGCATTCCTCGGATAGGCATTCAGTTCTTCTTGTAGACGAGCATTGGTAGCTCGTTGACGCTCAGCCTCGGCGGCAGCGCCTTCCTTCTCAGTTTTCAACGCCTCCATCTGTGTTTGGAGGACTTCTAGCTGACGAGCCAGTTTTTCAGGTGTGGCCATGGCTCGGTTCTCTCGGCGTCTACGGTGCAGAGAACGTTCAGGTTCTGAGTAATAACCAGCGTTGTCAAACTCAAGCCTTCGACATCCTACCGGCATGCTCTGAGAAAACAGACAAAGAAAACAAAAATTAAAAACAAAAACGGGGTCGGACTATTCCCAGACCCACAGATAAATAAACAAAACACGTTGCTTCCCCGGCAACGGCGCCAATTTGTTGAAAGGGTTGATTGAAAACAAATAAATTTATACTCAAGACCCCGCTGAGTATAGGGGAGTCAGGATCGTTCCACGAGAAGCAAGGTTTGTTTATCTATCGACTCCTAAAAATTAAAACAAAAGCAAGCAAAACACACAAGCAGCCTCGTTAACGAAGTTGTCAGCCTCGTTAACGAACCACCGAGAATAAAATGACAAAAACTAACGACCTAGACAGGTTCGGTACCGAGCCAACGAACTCAGTAACGAATATGATCTTGAAAAGAAATCAAATAAAAACGAAAATATCCAAGATAAGGGTCACCACAACATAGTCATGCACACAAGATCGTAAGAAGATAAATATCATGCCTTTAAATAGATAGATGCATCAACTTTCATTGACTTAGCAAGCAAATTAATCTACTTTCATAAACTAACTCACCCAATTGCTTGTTTCGGATCTAAAGTTTGAAACTTTCGTATTCAAACAATATCAACCTTCAAGTTTATAACTTTCTCTTTCAATCAAGTCAACAACTCAAATTACCTCAACTTTCATCTTGGTATAAGCACAACAAACAATCTCAACAATAGATAAAAGGCATTCAACACATAATCTTACTCACCAAACATGCACAACTATGCTGGGTTTCAACCCCGATCCTAGATAAAAAGACTACTCACTAATCATGACTAAGAAACTAATAACTTTAACCAAAGAAAACATTGAAAACAAAACACTACTCAAATTAATAAGAAATATCGTCTTACAGCGATTCAGAAGAAACCAAAAAAACCGAAATACCGAATCAAAAATACGACTAACGACCCCGGTAACTTTCGTCTACCGAGCTCCTCCGATCACGACTCCGATCCGTTTCTCTCTCCTTCGGCTCTTCCTCCTCAAAATTCGTCCTCCTCTTTCTATGCTAGATAGAAGGGTATTTATACTAAAAAGAGGCTAGAAACTAAAAAAGGCTAAAAGATATAAACTTCCCTAAAAAGATAGAATCTATTCTAAAAGATAGAAATAAAATCTCAAAAGATAACAAGACCTAAAATACATAATATAATAACCCTAAAATCATAAAAAGATACTCTACCGACACGGAAATAAATTCCCGCACAGGATCGGTGAGTCACAAAGTCAACTCTCGAACATTTTCATCTCGTGGCCTCGTTAACGAGCCCTCACGACCTCGTTAACGAGCCTGAGCTTGGTTTTCTTCAACACTTCTCTTCCAAAAACTCGAACTTCAACTTCTTCATCATGTATTCCGCTATCTCTTATCATAGCTCTCCAAATTCAGCTCCAAACAGCACCTTTTTCCTTGCTAAAACCTACAAAAAGACAAAAAACGGAGTAGCTTCCATACTTTCTACAAATTATGCAAAACTATCCAAAAACACATAAAACTAATCCTAAACTTATCAAAACTAGTCCTAATAACCTAATAAAACCTATCAAAAACTATACTAAAAACACGAACATCAATATACACAAGTAATCGGTGAAGACTAGAGTGTGTGTAAGTGAACGTTTTCACTAGAAAATCAAACACATTTGTGTGAATATCATGGAGCGTCTTTCACGAGTGCAAGTGAAGGAGGAACCTCAAGAGCCATGGCGTGATGGTCTCGTCCAAGTGAAGGAAAAACCACAAGGATCATGGCAAGATGGCTTCGTCCAAGTCAAGGATGAAAAAAATCATGGGACTCGAATAAGGTGCGTTTAATCTTGATAGAGTAGTCTTGCCAACATCTCTATTGTCGTTTTGGTACATTTTATCTCACAACAATATTACGGTATCCCTTGGCATGGAAGAGGGGCAATATTCGTTGAAGGAAAAATCGATTTAATCATTTGATTCGTCGCCTTTATCCGAGAGAACTTTATAAAATGTTTTAATGGGTCGGTGGTGATTACCCTTACGGTCTACACCCAAATGAGACTACCCTTCGGGGTGATGCATCCCTGACCGGCATCGTAGTGTCGCGACAAGGGCATCGCAAGTCTGGTGCACGCTGGCGAGGATCGTGACAAGGCGCTGGCAAAGGCCTACGGCGCTGGCGCGCCAGGCGGGGTGCGGGGCACTTGAACCTCAAGACGCGATCCTGGCTCCGGTGCAAGGGTTGAGTCCGATGGTTCCAAGGTGGTTATGGTTGGCACCGAGGGCTCAACTTGAGGTTCCTCGATGCCGAGGATGCACAGGGCAGTGTGCATCAGCACGGAGAGGGGCGCGTCGTGGCCTGCGGTGAGGCGCGACACGAGTGACCGCGTCGCGGTTTGGATTGCGCGAGTCCTGGCACGGGTGGCGGGGCCATCCGAGCGAAGTGTGAACGAGTCAGCCTCTTGGCTAGCATCCATAACAGGGGTCGCATCACCCTCCCCCACTTGGTTAGGAAACGTCCCCATTTTCTCATAAGCTTGGTCTACATAGGGGGAGAGATCGGCAACGTTGAAAGTAGAATGTACCGAATACTTGCCTGGGAGGTCGATCTTGTAAGCGTTGTCCCCGATCCGCTCCAAGACTTTGAAAGGGCCGTCTCCTCGCTGATGAAGCTTGGTTTTCCGTGCGTTCGGAAAACGGTCCTTTCGAAGGTGCAACCACACGAGATCCCCCGGGTTGAACACAAGACGCTTACGACCTTTGTTGTGATGGGCCTTGTATTGTACAGCACTGCGCTCCAATAAACTCCGAGTCCGCTCATGCAATCTACGGATGGCATCGGCGCGGTTGGCCGCGTCGAGGTGCTCGCCATTCTTCAAGGGCCGAGGGACTAAATCCATCGGGGAGTGCGGGTTGATGTCGTAGACAATCTCGAATAGTGTCTTCCTTGTCGCCGAGTGTTTGGACCTGTTATATGCAAACTCAACAAAAGGTATTAGATCCTCCCACCGGCGTGGGTTATGTTTGAGCACCGTCCGAAGAAGGGTGCCCAGAGTTCGATTGGTCACCTTAGTCTGACCATCCGTTTGGGGATGATATGAAGTAGAAAAGAGCAATTGTGTGCCT
The DNA here is from genome assembly GCA_964016875.1 of Fallopia convolvulus. Classification (NCBI taxonomy): domain Eukaryota; kingdom Viridiplantae; phylum Streptophyta; class Magnoliopsida; order Caryophyllales; family Polygonaceae; genus Fallopia; species Fallopia convolvulus. The sequence continues at coordinate 25,001,911 of OZ024721.1, read as the reverse complement.
AGCTTTCCCCATAGCGTTCTCCAAAAATGGCTACAAAATTTTTTGTCCCGATCACTAACAATAGTGCGCTGCACACCATGGAGCTTCACGACATGCTCGAAGAACAAGTTTGCGATTTCAGTCGCATTGTTGTTCCCTTTGCATGGCACGAAGTGAGCCATCTTGGAGAAGCGGTCCACAATTACGAAGATCGAATCTTTACCACGTCTTGTCATTGGGAGGCCCGTGATAAAATCCATGGAGAGATCTTCCCACGGGGTGTCCTGAATGGGCAAGGGCGTGTATAGGCCATGAGGTTGGGACCTCGATTTTGCGATTTGGCATGGCACGCAACCGCGACAATACTTGTGAACATCGGATGCCATATGTGGCCAGAACAAATGTTCACGAAGTGCTGTTAGGGTCTTGGCTATGCCAAAATGTCCTCGGCCATCATGAGCTTCTTTGAGTAATAGATGCCTCACGGACAAGTTCGGAATGCAAAGCTTTCCGGCTCGGTAGAGGTATCCATTGTCCAAAAAATAGGACTCATGGACTCGATTATGCTCGAGGTTCTCCATGATCGGTTTAAAAAAATGATCATGCATGTATAACTCCTTAATCAAGGAGAACCCAAGCAAGTTGGCCTGAAGTTGAGTTAAAAGAACATACCTGCGTGAGAGAGCGTCTGCCACGACGTTTTCCTTTCCTTTTTTGTGGGTGATAATATACAGAAAAGTTTCCATAAACTCCACCCATCGTGCATGGCGTCGATTTAGAGTTGTTTGACTCTTGAGATACGCTAAGGCGGCGTGGTCCGTGTGAATCACGAACTTGCTAGGCCATAGGTAATGTTGCCATGTCTTTAAAACCCGAATGAGTGCGTATAACTCCTTTTCATACGTCGGGTAATTCAAAGTAGCCCCCGTTAATTTTTCGCTAAAGAAAGCAATGGAGCGTTTTTCTTGGAGGAGCACACTGCCTATGCCATAGTCGGAGGCGTCGCACTCGACCTCGAAGCGCTTTGTAAAGTCCGGCAATTGCAAGACTGGAGCGCTACATAATTCATCTTTCAAGGCCTGAAAGGCGGCCTCATGAATGGGCATCCACTTAATTGTGGTTGCCTTCTTGGTGAGGTTGTGGAGTGGCCCGGCGATAGAACTAAAGTCCTTGACGAATCGCCTGTAAAACCCTGCGATCCCTAAGAAGGAGCGAACCATCGTCGGGGTCGTAGGGGTGGGCCACTCGCGGATGGCGCGGATCTTGTCGTCGTCCACTCTAAGGCCATCCTTGGACACGACGAAACCAAGAAAGTTCGTCGTGTCCGTGCAAAACGAACATTTGTCTAAGTTTACATACAAACAATGCTCGCGAAGGCAATCTAACACCATCCTAAGGTGCCTCGCGTGAGAATCCAAATCCTTAGAAAAAACAAGAATATCATTAAAATACACGACGACAAAACGTCCTAAAAATTTTCTAAACACAAAGTTCATAAGCCGCATAGAAGTACTAGTGGCGTTTTTCAAGCCAAAAGGCATGACAAGCCATTCCTACAAACCATGCTTGGTTTTGAATGCAGTCTTCCACTCGTCGCCCTCATGCATGCAGATTTGGTGATATCCGCTTCGGAGATCAATCTTCGAGAACAACGCGGCACCGTGGAGCTCGTCAAGCATATCGTCGAGACGTGGAATGGGGTGCTTGTACTTCACTGTGATTTGATTAATGGCCCTACAGTCGACGCTCATGCGCCATGAGCCATCTTTCTTCGGCACGAGGATGACCGGCACGGCACATGGACTCAAAGACTCTCGGACAAAGCCCGTGTCCAAAAGCTCTTGCACTTGTCTTTGAAGTTCTTGTGTCTCCTTCGGCGAGGTCCTATACGCAACTCTATTTGGAAGGGACGCGCCTGGCATGAGATCGATCTTGTGCTCTATCCCACGGATTGGTGGCAAACCCTTCGGAAGCTCGTTCGGCATCACGTCTTCATATTCCTTCAAAAGAGAAACAATATAAGACGGTAGTGAATTATCCAAAGATTTAGCAATAGTAAGTAATGGATACAAAATGAAACAAGAAAGACTCCCCTACATAGATTTATCGATGTCACGACGTCGGGCCAAAAGCAAGCGATCTTGGCACATCCCGAGAAGGGGTGGCTCGGCGTCTACACTCGATCGTGCTGGTTCTGGGGCGCCTTTGTGGTATGTGATAGCTGCTGGAATTTGAGGATAAATAGCCTTGGAAACGCCGGTGAATTCGTCCCGTAGCTCCTGGTAGCCCAATTTTCGTGCTGCGACGGCGTGATGTGCAACGTTAGGCGAAACCATTGGCGGTCCCTTGCTCAAATGTATCTCCCCTCGGCGTTTTTTCTTCAAATCTGTTGGAAACTCTAATTTAATAGCTTTTCCACCAGAAACGCCAGTAGAACCGTCAGAAATCTGTTGGAGCCCTTGCTTGGAGAAATCTGCGGCGTTCGGCGCATTACCGATGCCACGCGAAGCAAACTTTCGGCCCGACTCCAACTTCTGTCGGTGCTGTCCTTCTTCAACATCTTGGGAACCTGAATGAGGGGGTTTGGCACCAGAAACGCCGCTGGAATCGGCAGTTGTCGCAGGGGACGCCGAATGCGTCGTGCTCGGCGGGGTGGTGCCGCTGTCGCTAGTCTTTTGCCTTTGCCTCTCGGCTTCATCTTGTAGAGCTTCACTAGGCGACATTGGTAAGAGGGTCACGCGCTTCTCGTGGAAATTGAACATGTAAGTGTTCAAAAACCCGTCGTGAAGCACGCGACGATCGTATTGCCAGGGGCGCCCCAACAAGAGATGTGTGGCGTCCATTGGCGTTACGTCACATAATATAGAATCCTAATATGCACCAATAGAAAATGAAAAGATTACTTGCCTGTCGACCCAATCGCCGCCGTCGTTGGATATCCATTGAAGTTTGAATGGCTGCGGATGTGGCGTCGTCGGCAAGTTGAAGTGATCGACAACCTTCTTGGAGAGGAAGTTAGCACAACTCCCCGAGTCTATAATGACGCTGCAGGACACATTATTGACCAAACAACGGGTGTGAAAGAGTTGTTCCCATTGATCGGTTTTAGGTGCCTCTCGCATACTTAAAGCTCGGCGAGTCACTAGTTGAAGCTTGGAGACGCCAATTGCATCCGATGGATCACACTCCAATTCGGTTGAGTCGGCGCTTAGCACCTCGAATCTCGTCTTCCTCTTGACATTCATACGGATCCCCTTGAGCCGTAAACAAGACCTTCTTTTGATTCGGACAGTTCCTCATACTATGCCCACGACCCCCGCATTTGTAGCACGCCATATCTCGGGCTCGATCGGCGCGAGGCTCAGCGGTGCGCAACGTGGCTGGCGCCTTCGAAGGCGCGGCTTCCGACTTCGATTGGGAATCTGTCTTAGCATCTTATATACATATAAGAATGGGTTTTGCCCCCATTTATTGCATTCATTAATCATGATCAAAAATATTTTTATATAATTATAATTGCATAAAGAAAATCAAAGAATAGAGTGTAGCATAGTGGTTAATACACATTAATGAACCTATAGGTCTTGAGTTCAAATCATGTAATTGTAATTTTGTAGAATCAAATTGTTTTCATGTAATCATATTTACAATCCTACCTATATAGTTGCAATCATTTTTTGGATCTATGACATTTATTATACATTATTTTTACTCCAGTAATGTGTTTAAAATATAAAATATGATTACATAATTGACATTAGGTTAATCGATGGACACTTTCGCATTGTTCATAATATATATAATACCAAGTTAAAAATCTAAAATATACAATACATAGTGAAAATATAAAATTACATTAAATTAAGGATATTTTTAAGAGTTTCAAGCCATGAGAAAGTATTTTTATGAAAACAATACATAGTAAAAATTTACAAAATTACTTGATATGCATAAAAAACATCACTAACATTCTCAAATGATAATATTAAAAATTGAATTCTATAATATAGAGCATAGATAATCAAGTGAAAAATAAAATTAAGTTGAAGATTTTGTGAACCAAAAGATCTAAGTTGCAAATATTTTAACCAGGTAATTAATAATTATAACAATTCAAACTTAAAGAGACAATAAAAATATTATACGTTTTAAGATCGGTCAAATTTATCACTGTGAAAGAGGTAAAATGATTATTTTGGTTTAATTAATTTATTGTATATTTTTTCTCATCGATAACTAAATATATATATATATATATATATATCATGAGAAATGATAAGCATATGTAAAATGATCATTTTGATTTAATTGATTTATTGTATACATTTTCTCATCGAAACTATATATATATATCATGAGAAATGATAAGCATATGTGAAATAATTATTTTGGTTTAATTAATTTATTGTATACTTTTTATCATCGATAATTAAATATATATATCACGAGAAATTATAAGCATAAAAAGGTCATGCTAATCAATTGATGGAAAAGAAACAAAATATATTGTGATGGTTAAAAGATTGTACTACTCTATTTATCCAAATGAAAAATAAATAAAAAATCTTTTGAAAGTATTAAAGTAAAAAACCTAAAAACCTAAACTATTTAGTCTAAAACTTTATATATAGTTATGATTGTTAATTACAATTGCAAAGATTATAGTATTTGGAAAGAATTATAAGTGAGATACTTTAATTAGTTACATGAGCGGTTTCAAAAAAAAATTATATTAAGTATATTGTTTAAGAAAAAAGAAATATACTTCATAATATTAATATTGGGACCATGTAATCATTTTATACGTCATGTTTTAACTAAAAAGAATGTAAGATGAACAAATAAGCAAAGAAAATGACATAACTTAAGAATGTAAAAAAACATCAATATATTTTTACGAAAAAACTTGCCCCGTGCATGCACGGGCATCACCCCTAGTTTGGCACATAAGAAGGTGCACGGTTAGTAGAAAAACTTAATTGACTAGGGGTCGATGCATACCTCGTAGTTGACAAATTGGACTTGGCTCTCATTTCTTGCTTATGGATTTGCATCGTCGTATGAACCAAATTGTTGACATCTTTAATAGGCAAAATTTCCAAACGATCTTGGATCGATTGCCTCAATCTGAATATGAATCGTGTCCGCATAACCGATGGAGAGACGCTCATGCCAGCCTTAAAGAACATATCTTCGAGTTTGGCAAAGAATTCCTCCAGGGTCATCGAACCTTGCTTGATGCGCATTATTTTGATGTGCATCTTGTCCTTATAATCAGCCGGGATGTATCTCTTCTTCAAAATGTAGACAAGTTGATGTCATTCTCGAATGAGGGGCTTGCCTTTTCGAATCCTTTCGGACTCGAATCGGTTCCACCATGTACGAGCTGCACCATGAAAATGTAGGGTCACGACTTCAACCTTCTCATCGTCTTTGTACCCTAAATGTCGGAGCGTGTGCTCCGTGCCCTGCAACCACTCAATGAAAACATCAGGATCATAAGTGCCATAGAAGGGTTCGAATTTTACCTTGATGTCTCGGCGGTTGTGTCGTGGATCACGAGCCTCACGACGATCATGGTCACGACGCGGACTGCGGCGCCGAGGCGAGTGCGTGCAGTGATCGCGCCGGTACCGAGGCGAGCCTCAATTGTAATCGTTGTCGCCATCGTTAGGATCATCACCATCGTCTGGTCTCCGAGGACGCCTTGCGTCTCGATTCCTGTCGCGCCAATGCTTCGAGTCATCTTTGCGTGTCGTGCCGTAGGTGCGATCGTATTCTTTGCAGTTTTTGGCGAGGCGCGGCGGTGGGATCCAATCGAAAGGCGTATAGTCATGCTCTTCGGGATCCTGAACCTGCGGGTGATCAAAACTCGATTCATTATAATAATCACTAAAATCTTCATAATTATCTTCAAAATCAGTATATGGACTCCAAGCACTTTGATGCTCGAGATCGTCCTCGACTCTATAAGCGTTGGCGTCGTAGTACTTGGCCCTGTGCTTCCGCTTTTGGGTTACGTAAACATACCCCGGCTGCTTATGCTTTTTCTTTTGTTTCTTAGGGTCACTACTCGTGTGTTGACGTCTATACTCCTTGGAGTTATACTCGTCACCGGAATATACGTCGTACACTTGCGTGTCCCTATAATCTCGTGCCATTTGATAGCGATATGCGGTCCTTGGACCACCATCGTGCTTATCATTGTGGCGACTTTCTTTGATCGACTCCATTCGATTGATGGTGCCGAATTATGAGGAAGGCTACGCATGTTGCTTCCCTTTGGCACGAGCTCGTGCAACGTCGTCCGCGGTGACTCCCGGATTGGCATGGATCTCGGAAGCGAGCACTTGAGCCGCAAGCACGATGTGCTTCGATTTTTCTTGGCTCTCGACTAGGAGACGCTCGAGCTCTTGGATGCGAGCCAAAGCCTCGGGGGAGAAATTTTGATTGGTAATTCGTTGCGATGCCGGGTTGTTGGTGTTGTCTCGGTTGTCCTCATTGCCCGACTCCGAGATCCTACCTATAGTAACACCAGTCATCGCAGTAAGAAGTTCACAAGCAAAAGAAAACGAGTGTACGGTTCGCTTAAGTCAAGCCGACCCTTAATGTTCAAACCATACGAACAAGGATTGGCAAGGCTAAGGTCACTCAACTCGATCTACCAATATGGCTTCGAAAACAACAAAGCAAGGCAAGACACAAATTTAGGCAAGTCAAAATTGAAAACCACAAGCAATGCAATTGGTGATTAGGGTTGCCGAAAAGAGAACCAATGATTTGGATAGGTCTTGCCTTATTTTGGCTTGTGATCGTCCAAGATTTTTTTTAAATAAAAATCGACTATCTTACCTTATTTTGGTTTTTGATAGTCGAAACACACTTCTGTTTTTTTTTTTTTTTTGCACAACGACTCTAGGCTTTCTCCTCTAGAGCAAACAAGAACAATTCAATCAATCAACACAAGCAACAGGCAATGATGCAAGATAGAAATCGGCAAAACAAGACCTAATGTGCGAGCAACTAGCAAGACAATGAGTAATTTCCACCGAAATCAATAGATCAAGCGAGTTAGGACAAGGCTGATTTTTTTTGAACAATTAACATATGCAAACAAAAAAAATCGGGCCCTAGATGGAGGTTAACGAAGTGGAGTATGGAATCTAGTGTGTGCACATGCGCATTTAGACTCAACACATCAACCCATTGAGTTTCCATTCTAAAATCAATTGGTAACAGGAGTAGTAACCCACTAGGTAATATACTATTCCAACCTCTTGGTGGGGGCATCCCAATCTCTTTATAACTGAAACCACCCATGCACAAAAAACAGGTTAAGGATCAAGATGCGTTGTTAAAGGAGTAGCTCTAATACCATATTAAACCTCACTCTGATACGATAAAGTCCGGTGAGCCAATATAACATAGGGGTTCACACGTCCATTTGTGCGCACATGCGCGTTTAGACAAATCTTAAAACCAATTGGCAACAAGAGGAGTAACTCACAAGGTTATATTCTAGTCCAACCTTAAGTGGGAGTATCTCATTCTCCTTATAACATAAACCACCTATGCACAAGAAACGGACCCATGATCGAGACAAACACGTTCATTTATCCACATAAGCATTAGGATAGAACACAAGCCCATGGGGTTCCATCCTAAAACCAATTGGCAATAGAAGGAGTAACCCAAGTGTTTATATAATAGGCATTTATCTTTTTAATTTTTTTCATGTGGGAAGTTTCTCTTCCATAAAGCTTGAATAAAAGCTTTCATAGTTATAACAAATTTATAATTATTATCATTTATAATCGATTGTTAGAAAAAACTAGTTTTTATAGTACATCCATAATCGATAAAAATATTAACTTTAAATTTATTTTAAAACCACTTCCTAAACTGAAATTATAAACCCCTTTTAAAACAATCAAAATTAACAAAAAAAATTACAAGATTTACCAATATTTCAAATTAAAAACTGCAAAATTATAATGCATTAATAAACAATTGAGCAAAACGTTATATATTTTTATCGATAAGATTTTAACTGGCATATTACATCATAGAAAAAGATAATGACTTTGGTTGATAAATGTAAATTTTTAATTTGCTCTAAATCTATTTCATATATGAAAAAGGTAAATTATCAATAAGATTTTTCATGGTGACTTTTCTATTACATATATGAAAAAAGTAATTGGTTCGAAAGTACATTGTATTGAAGTATTATTGTATAAAAATAGGATGATCGTATATGGATAGATAATGTGTATAATGTATACATATAGTATATAATGATGGATAGAGGGAAAAAAGGAAAAATTAATTATATGGAAATAATTTAGGAGCTTATACGCACTTATTAACTAAGGCGCGAAAATTAGGCGGATAGCAAAAACGCTCGATCACCCTCATGCTCCCTAATCCGCTCGCTCCTCCCATCTTACTCAATTTATCGAGTTTCATTTCAGGCAAACACGCTCGATCGATTACTACTTCATTCGTTCATCTCATCATACTCTTCGTTCTGGAGGATTTCGCATTTTGCAGCAACAAAATGTCGTCTTCTTCGAGTTAGTCATCTTCCAAGTAAGTCTCACCCAAACTGTCATCAAATTTGGTCGAGATTCAAACTAGATCTGCAACCAAATTTTAAAATTTATAGTAGATATGTCATCAAAATATTGTAATCAACGAATTTAGAAGATAATAGTTGAGAAAATCATTTTTTTTTAAATCTCGGATGTGATGACAGAAGACAATTAATGATAAAATTACATTGATAATTTTGAAGAGAGTTGATTGCACTTGTAGCATGTTGATGTTAGTTGATGGCAATTGATGACAAATATGGTATGTTTAATGATAAATGATGATAGTTTATGTTTGATGACAATTGATGATAGTTGATGATAATCGATGACTCGAATTGATGTTAGTTGATGACACCCATTATGGTATTTTGAATGATAAATGATGATAGTTGATATTTTTGACAATTGATGATAGATGATGACAGTCGATGACTCCAATTGATAACAATTGATGACTCCAATAGCATGTTTGACGACTCTTATACAAAGTTTCGTAATTGTTTTTTTGAGTATGATAATAGTGATAACAAATTGTTTTTTTTATAAAAAGAGTTGATGGCATTTCATTTTTATTATGCTAAAATGTGATGTAAAATTTGAATACAATGGTATTAATGACGGTATATACCTAGCTACTAATTTTAGAGATTGTCAATTTTTTTCCTATCAACAGTTGTAACATATGAATATCGAACTTCTAACAATCTATGTTGGGAAAATGGTAGACAACCAATTGTGAATGTCTTTGTGTTTGTGATGTAAATTCAAAAGCATTTGTGTTGAAGAAGGATTTAACACTAAATAACCTAAAGGAGAAAATGGTGACAACGTTTAAAATGAACTCACAACCATATATAATCAACCTATCACACCTACAGCCATCAAAAAGGTTGTCAACTCCTTTCACAATTGAAACAGATGACAATCTCGAATCATTCTACTAGATTGGCAACACACCTCAAGTTGCTTGGACTTTGCCTATATATGTTATAATATATAGCAGGAGGAAAGGAAAAGAGCTTGTTACTTAGGATGCACATGGGGGCGGGGAATCCATCCCTGAAATACTATTATGCCCCCATCCCCTCCTCGTCCCCGTCTAATCCCCGTGGGAACGGGGCGGGGAATCCCCGTCGGGTATCGAGTTGTTAACGAGACCTCGTTTATTATAAACATCAAATTTAATAACATAAATTTTAAATTTCATTATATAATTTGTATATATATAAGCTTTTAAATTAAAAACTATAATTATATCTAAAATCTATTTTAATTATGTTTTATCAATAAAAAAAATAAAAAACATATCGGGTATATATAGCGGGGATTCGAGGCGGATAGTACATTCTCCGTCCCTGCTCCGTTTTAAATCGGGGATAAAAAATTGGTCCCCTTCCCCGCCCCGTTCTCCATAAAGTTGGAGAATCCCAGCCCCATTAGTGGCGGGGATTAAGTGTCAACAACAGCTACTAACCGCTAGAAATTTCCGATGTCCATGAAACTACAACGATATCTGATGAAAATGAAGGGATTGATCATCTACCAGATAGGCAATTTGTTCAAGTGGGACAAATGTTTTGAACAACGAAAGAGATTAAGACTACAATGTATAATCTAGCAATGAGGGTGAACTATGGTTTCAAAGTGCACATATCAAGGAAAGATTACTATTCTTTGAAATGTGTACATAAAGAATACGAATGGAAGATTGTGACAGCAAAACTGAAAGGACTTAGTTATTTTGAGGTAACTAAGTTCAATGAAAACCACACATGCCCATTCGAAGTGAGATGTTCAAGGCGTTATATGAAATTATAGTAGGTAAAATTAATATATGTTTCATAAAAACTTTTTGTTTTGTCATCAAAACATATCATCACTATCATCGCTGAAAACACAACGCTGACATCACATGTTTGATGGTGTTAAAATGGGTCAGACTCAACTATGATCACTAATGATATGAGAAATGAATAAATACAAAATGTTAGCTACTAGAAAGCTTGCAAAGCATAAGAATGGGCACAAGTGCTTATAAGAGGAACACCGGAACAAACTATGTGATGCTCCCATCATATTGTCACATGATCAAAAGAGAAAACAAAGGTACTTAAACATGACTTGAGAAAATTTCTAATACTGTTGTTATTAAATCTGTTCGTCTCAAATCGACATTTGAGCGCTCAGATCTACATTTGAGCATTGTATTGTGATGGTGCGCGAAATAACCGCTAAATAATCAATGAGTAATTAACGAATTAAAAAAGAAGAAAAGGGATAACTCGCAGCGTTGTATATACGTGTTCGAAAGTGATATATGCACAAAGCTTGGTACATGGCTTAAAATGGTAGCCACGTAGGTATTCATGCATGCATGGGGCATATGCCCATGCAAACACAAGTGTTATATATTATGTGTGCGTAACTTTCCTTGATTATGCAACTTTCATACAACATGTTTGAATTTACATGTGTGCGAGTGATTAATGGGCCGAGCCCATCAAAATGTGGCGTGTGGGCCACTGCCCGAATCCAACCTGTGCACTATACAAAATTGACGAGATTGTTGAATTTGTCAAAGACCAAATTTGGCCACGTGATTACTTCCCACATCGAATAATATATATGTGTGCAAGCATGTAGGTGATTAATTAGTAAAGAAGGCAAATTCATGCACATCCCACATCGGTACAAGCCGAAAATGGCCAACAGTTAATTACTATAAATAAAGGTGGAGCAAGACAATAAGAGAGGTCAGAAATCCTCTCTGGCTCGAGAACTATCTCGTTTGCCAAAGCCCGACGTGTTTGATCTCCGAGTGAGATCACGCTATAAACGGTATAAAGTCTAAAGATTTTATTCGTAAAGAGCACAAAAACAATCGGCTGAGGGGTGGGGAGGAGGAATAATCCACGTACGAAAACCGTTCGGTTGTACGAATTTCCGAGAGTTAGTATTTATTTAATTCCTGTTTATAGCGCGGTTTATTTCGGGTTTCATCACTGGCGCCGTCCGTGGGGATTGACTCTCCCTATCCGCCCTAACTCTCGGATAATCACGTAAGTGCGTCCTCTTCCCTCTTTAGTTAGCCTTGGTCTCTGGTGCGGCGCCTCGGGGTTCGCCCCTGGCGAGTCCGCCATGTTCATGCGGCGCCACGGGGTTCGCCCCTGGCGTGCGCTGGCGAGGCCGCCATATTCGTGCGGCGCCACGGGGTTCGCCCCTGGCGTGCGCTGGCGAGGCCGCCATGTTCGTGCGGCGCCACGGGGTTCGCCCCTGGCGTGCGCTGGCGAGGCCGCCATGTTCGTGCGGCGCCACGGGGTTCGCCCCTGGCGTGCGCTAGCGAGGTCGCCATGTTCGTGCGGCGCCACGGGGTTCGCCCCTGGCGGGCGCTGGCAAGGCCGCCATCTCTATGTAGCGCCTCGGAGTTGCAATTGAACCTCGTTTTGCGCGGGACCGCCGAGCTTCCCGCTCGGGGTTGCCGTCGAACCTCGTTCTACACGGTACCGCCGAGCTTCCCGCTCGGGTTGCCGTCGAGCAATAAGTGCGCTAATCCACCCTTCGCTTCCCGCTTGGGGTTGGAGATTCTCGGAAAGTGCGCTAATCCACCCATCGCTTCCCGCTTGGGGTTGGAGATTCTCGAAAAGTGCGTGAGTCCACCCCTCGCTTCCCGCTTGGGGTTGGAGATTCTCGGAAAGTGCGCTAATCCACCCATCGCTTCCCGCTTGGGGTTGGAGATTCTCGAAAAGTGCGCGAATCCACCCCACGCTTCCCGCTTGGGTTGGAAACTCTCTACGGACGAGGTCCAGATTCTCTATGGACGAGGTCCAGATTCTCTAAATGGACGAGGTCCAGATTCTCTATGGACGAGGTCCAGATTCTCTAAATGGACGAGGTCCAGATTCTCTATGGACGAGGTCTAGATTCTCTATGGACGAGGTCCAGGTTCTCTATGGACGAGGTCCAGGTTCTCTATGGACGAGGTCCAGATTCTCTATGGACGAGGTCCAGATTCTCTATGGACGAGGTCCAGATTCTCTAAATGGACGAGGTCCAGATTCTCTATGGACGAGGTCCAGATTCTCTAAAATGGACGAGGTCCAGATTCTCTATGGACGAGGTCCAGATTCTCTATGGACGAGGTCCAGATTCTCTATGGACGAGGTCCAGATTCTCTAAATGGACGAGGTCCAGATTCTCTATGGACGAGGTCCAGATTCTCTATGGACGAGGTCCAGATTCTCTATGGGCGAGGTCCAGATTCTCTATGGACGAGGTCCAGATTCTCTATCGACGAGGTCCAGATTCTCTATGGACGAGGTCCAGATTCTCTATGGACGAGGTCCAGATTCTCTATGGACGAGGTCCAGATTCTCTATGGACGAGGTCCAGATTCTCTAAATGGACGAGGTCCAGATTCTCTATGGGCGAGGTCCAGATTCTCTATGGACGAGGTCCAGATTCTCTATGGGCGAGGTCCAGATTCTCTATGGGCGAGGTCCAGATTCTCTATGGACGAGGTCTAGATTCTCTAATGGACGAGGTCCAGATTCTCTATGGACGAGGTCCAGATTCTCTATGGACGAGGTCCAGATTCTCTATGGACGAGGTCCAGATTCTCTATGGACGAGGTCCAGATTCTCTATGGACGAGGTCCAGATTCTCTAAATGGACGAGGTCCAGATTCTCTATGGACGAGGTCCAGATTCTCTATGGACGAGGTCCAGATTCTCTATGGACGAGGTCCAGATTCTCTATGGACGAGGTCCAGATTCTCTATGGACGAGGTCCAGATTCTCTATGGACGAGGTCCAGATTCTCTATGGACGAGGTCCAGATTCTCTATGGACGAGGTCCAGATTCTCTATGGACGAGGTCCAGATTCTCTAAATGGACGAGGTCCAGATTCTCTATGGACGAGGTCCAGAGTCTCTATGGACGAGGTCCAGATTCTCTATGGACGAGGTCCAAACTCTCTATGGACGAGGTCCAAACTCTCTATGGACGAGGTTCACAAACTCTACTATGGACGAGGTTCACAAACTCTCTAAGGACGAGGTCCTAACTCTCTCTGCGAACAAGGTTCGCTAATTCTCAAAGGACAAGGTCCTAACTCTCTATGCGAACGAGGTTCGCTACCTCTAAAAAAGACGAGGTCTGCTAACACTCTAAAGGGACGAGCTCCCAACTCTCGAAAAGTGCGCGAACTCCGCTTGATCTCGAGTTTAGATCACATCGCATAAAATCGATAGGTTGGCGCACCTGTTTGTTGTCTCGTCGCCCTCGTGGAACGATGGCGACAAGCCAAGGGGTTGTGATGGTGCGCGAAATAACCGCTAAATAATCAATGAGTAATTAACGAATTAAAAAAGAAGAAAAGGGATAACTCGCAGCGTTGTATATACGTGTCCGAACGTGATATATGCACAAAGCTTGGTACATGGCTTAAAATGGTAGCCACGTAGGTATTCATGCATGCATGGGGCATATGCCCATGCAAACACAAGTGTTATATATTATGTGTGCGTAACTTTCCTTGATTATGCAACTTTCATACAACATGTTTGAATTTACATGTGTGCGAGTGATTAATGGGCCGAGCCCATCAAAATGTGGCGTGTGGGCCACTGCCCGAATCCAACCTGTGCACTATACAAATTTGACGAGATTGTTGAATTTGTCAAAGACCAAATTTGGCCACGTGATTACTTCCCACATCAAATAATATATATGTGTGCAAGCATGTAGGTGATTAATTAGTAAAGAAGGCAAATTCATGCACATCCCACATCGGTACAAGCCGAAAATGGCCAACAGTTAATTACTATAAATAAAGGTGGAGCAAGACAATAAGAGAGGTCGGAAATCCTCTCTGGCTCGAGAACTATCTCGTTTGCCAAATCCCGACGTGTTTGATCTCCGAGTGAGATCACGCTATAAACGGTATAAAGTCTAAAGGCTTTATTCGTAAAGAGCACAAAAACAATCGGCTGAGGGGTGGGGAGGAGGAATAATCCACGTACGAAAACCGTTCGGTTGTACGAATTCCCGAGAGTTAGTATTTATTTAATTCCCGTTTATAGCGCGGTTTATTTCGGGTTTCATCATATTGTACTCACTATTGTCAGTCATTGTCATTAGAATATTGTAATCAGAATATTCATTTATTGCATGTCCAATACACCAAATAGTTTTGATAATAATATTGTTATTAAATCTATTTCTAATAAAACTGTTTCTAGTGGTAATTGGCACTAGGTCGATCGCTTAAGCATTTTTCCAGAGGTCTTGAGTTCGAGACTCTCTGACGTTGTGTATGCATCAGAGAGGCTTGGGAAGAACAACACCCCTAATGGGGTCCAACCCAACTCCGATCCGGACGTAGGCACAAAATGCCGAACCGGGCGAGGCCCGACCCATCCAAAAAAAACTATTTCTATTGTCATCAAATAGTAAACCCTATTTTTCACTCATTATTGTGCATGCATTGCTGACAAATCATCAAATCACTATTCGGATGATAGTTTTTAATACAAAATCAACAATTCACACATATAATATTCACACATATAATTCTCTATTTTTGAATTCTTTCAGATCTCATCCATTTATGTTAGATGTATTTGGTGACAAGACATTATTCATCAAAATAGCCTGCAATTTTCTATTTTCGAATTCTAGAATAAAAAAATAGATTTACTAAGAACAATAAATAGATACAAACCATAAATACATTATAAAAATATTCATACAGGCACAGATTTAACTTCTATTTGCTATTTTTGAATTTTGTTATACAAAATAGCTTTATGCAAAAAAGGCAATAATTACAATATTTGTCATCAAAAAAAAAATCTAATTTCAAGAATAAAAGGAGAATTCTCCAATTCCAATATCAACCCTAAACTTGAGACAAAAATAGAAAAAACATTTCAATTCAGTCATGGCACAAAGGAATGAGGTAGCAATCAGTCCATATAATTGTTACTGTATAGATTTCAATTCATGAAAATTAAAAAATCGTTTGTTTCATGCATAGAATAATGATAGAACATCAATAAGAGTAAGAACAAGCGTCTGATTGAATAGATTGGTGGAAGCATACTGTGAAAGACAAAATTAACCACCACGATTCGTAAAAATTTTCTTAACCGGAGAGGATATCACACATCACATATTACTAGAGAAACAATTTTATCCGTAAAGTTTCATTCAACACACTTCTCAATTTCATCGATTAAGATTAATCAAACTGTCATCACTTACTCATGGATAATCGTCATCATAATGTCATCACTTACTCGTGAATACCTTCGCTACTACAAAAATGCTATTTTTACTCGTGAGATTCAAGCCCGGACCTCAAAAATCCGGTATAAAAAGCAGAAACACACAAGAAAAATAATTTATTTTTTCAAGTTTTTGAAAATAATTAGAAAATAATCCGGATGATTAGCACTAGTCCGGTATATTTAAGTAAAGAGCTCACAATGCTATGTTTTTAAATAAACCGGGCGTGTTTTTATTGAAAATACCCCGTATATTAAAGTGGTTCAGTCGAAAAACAATACGGACATATTCTAAATGAAACACGCCCGGTTTCTTTAATCCCTCAAAAAAAGAAGTGGATTCCTTGCTGCCAGTTTCCGGTACTTTGGCCCCTTTCTTTACCCCTCACCATCCCTCTCTTCAAACCCTAGATACCAAAAAACGACCCAAATTCCCAGATCGTGGTAGAGAGAGGTAGTGAGAGGGGTGGATTCGAGCAAGGATTTGGCCATGGTGGTGCGAACATGGTCGTGGCGCAAGTGGTAATGGTCACAGCGAGATCGAGAACACTTCAGGGTTTCGATCACGAAGCTCTGTTGCGGCACTTCCTTTAGATCCAACGACAACAAGGTTGAGATTCAGGAGGAGATGAGCGGAGGTAGAGGACGACACAGTGATTGAGTCAAAGGCGCATGGTCGCCTGAGGAGGTCTTTTTCTTTGCCAGATTGTGAGCAAGTTTAAGGCTAGGAATTGGAGCCTCATCTACTTCATTGGTGTAACTAGATCGACTCTGCCATTAAGCATGATCCATTCACCGGTATGATTTTCTGTATCCAATTTTTTCGTGTTTATTTCAAAGATGTCTTTGAGGATGCCAAATGGTCGGAAGAACCGAAGGAGTCAACATATCATCAATGATTGATGATTTTGTATCATGAAACAAGCATCACACGCCGGAAAAGGTTGAATGTGCTACGAATTAGAAAATTTCTAGTTGTTTTATGAGTCAATTCTATCCTTTCAGTTGTAGATCCATCTTTTAGGAAACTTTTTGATTCATTATTTGATACCCCTACGATTTACTAAATATCCTGGGAGGAGAAAACTTATAAATAGAACCTAGAAATCTTTTACAGGTCATGTTGAAGCTTTTAGACTATGATTTCTCTTAATTCTAGCATAAGTTTGGAGGTCAGGGCAATACCTTCATCTTTAATTTCCTTGCTTATTCAGTTATTGTGTAACTATGCTATCTATTTTATCTTAGATAGTTGACAAATGGATAATTGTTTGTTAATCAAATTTTAGGGTTTGAAGTTTGATTAAATCAGAAGGATGATTCTATTTAATTGTAACTAGAGTAGGAAAGTATAACTTCAACAAAAAAAAAACGAGTATGCAAGTATAGAGATTGCTAGACTACATAGACAAAAAAAACTCATGAAAATTGGCAATTTTTTGCAGAAATAACTTCATAATAAGAGGTTATATTGTGTTGTTTTTTCGTATTCTCTGCACGTTGTTTTTTCGTATACATTTTCTCCATAGCACTTTTTCATATACCAATCTGTTTCAAATGGTACAATTAGCCTATATAACATATCAAGCTTAAACATTGATTGGATGACATTGTTTCAGTAATGAAATGCTAAAAACAAGCACAATTTTGACATATCAGGTCTTGAGATACTGACATTGTTTCAATGGTTGTTTTCTTATTTTTGTTATGAAGAAAGTATATATTTTGTGCTCTACAATGTTACTTAGATGGAAGTACATTCCTAAATTGCTTAAGAGGATCACTTAGATATATTTTATTCTTCCATACTTGAGTTCATTAGTTCTTAAGCTTTCATTTGAAACACCTGTTGTTAGCTTTCATTTGAAACACCTTGTTGATAGCTTTCTAAGTAAATAAATTTGTTAGCTTTCTAGGTAAATAAATAGATGGTTGGGGTGTTTATTGGATGACAATATGATTAATTTTGAACTTTCTAATGAACTTTGCCTTGCTTGTAACCGAAATGAAAAAATTAGCTAGGAAATAGTTTTAGTCTCACAAATTTTAAGATCATTTTCCTACTTTGTTGTCCTAATTGAAATATTTGATATATAAGAAAATCATTAGTGGTTTCATGAGCCTTGATGAGTATTGATAATTTTGACATGCGAAAGCTGATGTGGATAACTTTGGATGTAATTATATATTTCCAGGAAGGCATTCCCAGGTGAACCTTGTTGCTTCCCTTTGGAAAAGTGGAATCAGTGACTTCTTCTTTGATTTTGCTGAAAATGGGCAAGTTTCTACTCTCCTTTGATCTCATTTTCCCTTCTCCTAATGAATGTACTTGCATCTTCTTGCACTTAGAAAGTCTAAAACAAGTTGAGTGCAATGGAAGGCATCCTATATTTTTCAATGCCCAAAAAGCGGCCAAGTTGATTGTTTCTGTATAGGCTTACTTAGTGGCTTAGGTTTTTTTATTATGCTAGACTTCTAGTTATGGTGAAGAAAATTACTACTCCCTCCGTTTCACAATAGTTGTTCTTAGACAAATTTGCACATATATTAAGGAAATTTTTTCCCCAAAATTACCCCTATTAAAAGGTACTTTATACTATTAAAAGTTGCTTTGGAAAAAAGTTTATATAATTAATGTGGTGTAATTATTAGGGGTATAAGTAGAAAATTTTCTTATATGAACAACTATTGTGAAACAAGAAAAATAGTCTATATGAACAACTATTGTGAAACGGATGGAGTATTATTTATGTATTTATTTTATACTATATGCTGTAAGTTGTTATGCATCAAGTCTGAATGTAGTAAATTTTCACATTTGTCATCTTTAGAAACTTAAATTGAAGTCTATGTATTGGTTCTTATTATTAATTTTCTAATCTTTTTTTGTCAATTAATAGGATTTTTTAGCCCGGACCTATAGATATCCGGGCTAAAATGTCCATTTTTTTTAATAAAACAGCTAGACTTTTTAAACCGGATATACTTAGGTCCTTGTTATATTACTGGCTTTTTTATACCGGGCGTGTATGATAGGTCCGGGCTATATAACCTATTATTACACCAACCTGAAGCCGGGACCACTTTCATACTATATCCGTGTTAAATATTAAAAAACGCCCGGGCTAAAAAGCCTATTTTGTAGTAGTGCTTGTCTATCATTCAATAATTATATTGTAGATTATGTTACATTTTTATTTCATCGGAATCTACAAACTGTTATCACATTTTCATGTCATCATAGATATAGATCTCTTAATGATTTATACTTCTTTGTTTGCAGCATGGGCTGTTTGAAAATGCTGAGATAATAGCAACTGATGCATTGAGACATCAATGAAGTGTTTTTTTTCTTGTTTTAAAATGCTTCTATCATCAAGCTTCTTGTAGTCATTTTAAGTGTTGTATGACCTAAATATTTGAAACATATGTTAATGGATTTTTTGTTCTTTAGCACTTAGGAAGTTGCTTGTTGTCATTCTGTCATCAACTTGTTTCCAATTTAGTATTTGTATGGTGTATTTCGTCACAATTTGACGTTATCACAAAAAATTGTCATCACATTTACTTTCATCACAATGTATTATTATCAATAACTTATAAATTTTGTTATATAAGTTTTTCATCAGAAAAATGTGATCAAAATGAGGAGATGATTTTCATTAAACAACTAACATAAAAAATTCAAACACAAATACAACCATTGTCATCACAAATGACATGTACTAACCATCTTTTCTAGAAGAGTAGTTATGTAAATTCTCTTAATTTGTTTAATAAATATAAGAAGCAATATTAGAAATTAAAATTTACTTCATTTTATTAAATAAGAAATTAACAAATAATATATATAAGATTATTTGAATGAATAGACCTTAGGTCATAAATCATAAGCAATATAATAATTAAACTAAAGGATTAATCATTGATAATATTTAACCAAGTAATAGTACAAGTAAAATCATATGAAAAATTCAAGAAAGCGTAATTATTTTGTAAGTATTTTCTTTAGGAGGTGTAAATTATTCTAAAATTAATTTTTTCTCAATAAAAGATTATAATATTTTGTTTAGTGATTTTTGAAAATATGTTTGTGATATAGAAATAAAATTTTAAGGAAAGATAATGCGTTTTTAAAATGTTGGGTAGAAATTATAATTTTCGGAACTTGCAAATACCTAAGAAATGGGTATTTTTTCCATGTTTTTAAAATATGGGCCAAAATTGTATTTTCGTCAGAAATAGACCCAAAACTGCAAAATTCAACAAAGTTCATCTTCTTCCTCAAGCAACCCACGTGAATAGTGCACATCACAATCAATCAGGAAATTAAGCTCGAAACGTGGTGAATATATATAGAAAGAGAAGGAATATACAAACCACACTTGACCATAAATAGCCAAGGTGAAAAAGTACAACCCCATCCTCGGATACACAGATCCGGTCAAAAATGCCCTACGGGCCTAACAAAACGGGTCTAGGACCCCATCCCCAAACCTATAGACAAAAGCCTATGTAAATATATGCAAACCCGAGTCTAACCCGGCTGCCCTATGTACAATTCTCAAGGGCAAACAAATGCTAAAAGTCATCCCAAAACTAGGTGTGAGACATCACCACCTACACATCAAAAAGCTCTCCTAAGCCTCATGGCCCGAGCAACAAACCACAAACAATCACCAAAGGCTCTAAAAGTGCATGCCACAAAGAAGAACAAGCCACTTACACATACCTCAAAGGCCGAGTTGTCTTCGAAGGGCTTCTCCTTGTCTCCCTTCAAACTTCCATGAAGCTTCAAGTCTTTGTTTGCATGCAATAATGATTTCTTGGGCACAAGAGACAATATTTGGTTCAAATCCCTCATGAAGCACATTATTCCTATGCTTCCAAGTGTAGTACACTACTCCTAGGAAGGCCATGAGCTTCACCTTGAAGAGTGTACTATCTCGGCCGGGTGATCGTATAAACCATTCAACCCATTCCCTTACATCCTCCTTGTGGGTGTGTATCCCTACCCACCTCCAAACTCTTTCCATTACTTGTAGCACAAATGAGCAAGATCCCCAAATATGCTCGATAGTCTCGGGGTGTTCATTACACAAGGGGCACACATTATGACTAGCACATCCCCACTCAAAAGTCGAACCAAGGTAGGGAGTCTTCCTTTATAGGCCAACCATAGTCGAAAGCTCCAAGCTCTTGCTCGGACCACCCCCCACACAATCTCACACCAATCCTCCTTTTCTCCTTTGTCCCTCAAGACCTCATAAAGCGCCTTAGTATCAAGGCTCCCATTTGGCCTTGTGATGTCTAGGATGTCTATCCCGTCCCCTTGATTCCCATTTCCCAACAACACACCTCTCATGGTTTCTCGGGTTTTGAGCAAATTTCTCCACACCCAAGAATCGGTGTTTGTCTTCCTCACACTCCAAAAATCGGCCCTACGAGTGTGATTATCCTCCACCCACCTTGTCCACACGTTCATCTTTCCGGTAATCACATCATGCCCTAACCGGAAGAAGACCGAAGTATTCCAAGCTTCCAACTCTTTGATCAAGCCCGCCCTCCTCATAGGGCTTATAAACATCCTCCCAAGCCACTAGGGCTCTTCTCCCTTCCAATCTTCCCGACCAAAGATAGTTTCTACAAAGACTCTCTATCCTTCTTATGACTCACTTCGGTAGTAAGACCAATTGAGCCCAAAAGGAGAGTACACCTCCCACCACACATCTAATAACTTCCGCTCTCCCGGCATAAGTAAGGGTGGGAATGCAACAACGTTGTAGGGTTATGGTTATTTTGTTGAGGAGAGGGCTATAGTCTGAAATTTTGAGCTTTTTAGTGTGGAGAGGAAATCCTAGGTATCTCACTGGGAAGGTCCCCAAGGAAAACCCAAGTTCCCTAGCCAACCGTACTCTATCACCCTCCCCCACTCCCCCAAAAAAGAGATGTGTCTTTGAGTCACTAAGGACAAGCCCAGATTCCTCTCCAAACTCCCTCAAACACTTAGTAACAATATTTAAGGAATCTCTCATGGGTTTACAGAAAACCAACAAGTCATCCGCAGAGGCTAGACTAAGAAGGCCAAGTCTTTTGCACTTTGGGTGGAAAAAGAAACCCCCATTGTTGCTAGCCATCTTGAGCTTCCTGTTCAAAACTTCCATCACTAAGACAAAGAGGAACGGGGATAGAGGATCCCCTTGTCTTAGCCCTCTTTTCCCCTCAAAGAAGCCCTTTGCCTCCCCATTCACCAAAATGGAAAAGCGAGGTGTTGAGACACATACCATGATTAGGCGTATCAAGTGTGGAGGAAAGTTGAGGTAGTGTAGGGTTTTCTCCAAGTGCGCCCAATCCAAGCAATCATAGGCCTTATGCAAGTCCGCTTTAATCACACACCTCTTGGATACATCCCGGTCTTCATAATTTGCAACTATCTCTTGTGCCACCGCTACATTATGGGCTAAGAGACGTCCCGTTACAAAAGCCCCTTGATTCAAACCCACTATCTTCCCAAGTAAAGGTCGTATTCTCTCCACCATGATCTTTGAAATGGCCTTTTGGAAGACATTACAACATGCTATAGGCCTAAACTCCTTGACCATGAACGGCTCTTCCACTTTCGGTATCAAACTTACAAAGGTGTTATTCCAATACCTTAGTAATTGACCCGAGCTAAAAAACTCCCGAACCGCCGCAAACACTTCAACTTTGATGATGTCCCAACACTCCTTATAAAAATGGCTACCAAACCCGTCCGGCCCCGGGGATTTATTAACCCCTATATTGAAGAATGCATGTTTAATTTCCTCTTCTGAGGGGATAAAACTTAGAGCAGCCACATCCTCATCTTCTAGCTTAGGCCCACTCAACCCCTCAAAACCTGCCGGTTGCGTCAATCCCGTCGTACCAAAGAGTTTCTCAAAGTACCCTACAACCTCCTTGGTGATGTTCTCCTCCCCTTCCACCTCTTGCCCTTCTTCATTCTTAAGCAAGTGTAGCTTCTTAAAAATCTTCCTCTCTTTGATTCTATTGAAAAAAATGGATGACGTTTCTTCCCCATACGATAGCCAATCCATTTTAGCTCGTTGTTTGGTAGCACTAGAGAGTTTGCTCAAATTACCCTCCAACTCAAGCTTGGCTCTTTTCATTTCTTCTTGTTTCTCCTCATTCCCCATGTCCTCATTAAGTGCCAAGTGTGCTCTCTTGAGCTTCTCCACACTTTCTTCTACCAAGCCCTCAAGAGCTCTATGTTTTGATCTTAACCAACCCTTGAGTTCTCCCTTTACTTTTTGCATTTTCTTCATAAGGACAAATTGGGCCGACCCCTCGACTTGGGTGTTCCACGCCCTCTCAACACACTTCTAAACTCTTCCTCTTCCGTCCAAAAGTTGAAGAACCGGAATGGGAATCTCCTTCCAACATGAGAGGGGTTCACAAAAACAAGCCCCGGGGAATGATCGGAGAGCCATGGATCACCAAAGAAAGCATAGGCTTGACTGAAATTTCTCTTCCAAGCCTCATTAGCAAGCACTCTATCAATCTTGGTCGCCACCCTATTCCTCCCTTCTTGTTCGTTTGACCAAGTGAATTTCGCCCCGGAGTAAGCTAAGTCCTCAAGCAAACATCTATCCAACACCCCCGCTAACTCCGTGGGTTCCCCTTCACTTCTCCTTCGAAGGGAAAATTTTTCGCTTGAGTTGAGGATACAATTTAAATCTCCAAGAACAATCCACGGCTCATCCATACTTGAGGCAATGCTCCCCAAGAGGTCCCACAACTCTCTCCTTTCCGGGCTAGTATTGGAGGCATAGACAAAAGTGGCATAGAACTTCTCATGTGAGCTCTTGAGATTTACTTTGCAATGTATTGCTTGCTCGGATTTCACCACAACTTCCACTCTCAAGACCATAGGATCCCACACCACTCTCATTCTACTTCTTTCACTCATGCCCTCTTCCGTACAAAACTTCCATCCCTTAAGCAAGGCCCAAGCCAACTCTCCTTCTTTTGTGCGCAGCGTTTTAGTTTCCAATAACCCAAACAAACTCACTTTATTCTTAATGGCGAACTTATTCACCATACTTATTTTAGGGGCGCCATTCACACCCCTAACATTCCAAGCTCCTATTCTTACATCAACCATGAGCACCTTTCTTAGGGCTACTACAACCCTCACCCACCAATCTTCTAGCAAGATTCTCCTTTACCCCTTTTGTATTCTTGCCTCTCCTTAGCACAAACTTTGTCCACTCAACCACCGGCGAGGATTTCTTCTTGGAGCTACCCTCATTAACCGGTCCCTTGGCTTTCAGCCCCATCACCACCGATCTTGTGGAAGCCTCAGCCTTATATACCTCGATCAAACTCAATCTCTCTTGCTCCCACAATTCAGCTATACAATCAACAACTTCTTCACTATCAACCTCTTGGTGCTCTAGGGCTTGCATCTCTTCCCCTTTTTTCAGCAAAACAGCCCCTTCTTCAGTCAAACCAGTCCCTTTATCAATCAAAACAACCTCTGGAGAACCAACCAGCAAACCAGCCCCTAACTCTTCTTTATCAACCCCCAAAGCCATATGAAAAGAAACCTCACCTGTCCTAGTTTCTCTTCTAAGTTGGTCCGGGTTAACAACCGGATCCTCATCACACAAACCGGGCTTTAAAACCTGTGCAACCGCACCAGCCATGTTGTTCAACTCAGCCCCTTTAGTTAGCACATCAGCATCTCGTTCATTCTCAACCTCCATGGCTGCCCCATCTCTTTTTTCAGCTTGATTCTCAAACAACTCAGCCCCATCTTTCTCAAGTGTAGCCTTCTTGACTACCCACATCTTTCTAGGCCGCTTGGGTGCATAAAATGGCTTCTTAGAGCCGTTTGGCCCCTCTTGTCTATTCAGCTTACAAAAACTTGGAGAATGTCCAAATTTGTTGCATTTGGAACAATTCCAAGGTAGGGCCTCAAATCTGATTTTATGTCTATAGATCTTGCCCCTTGAATCTTGAAGCATAACCTCCTTTCTTTGTGTATCCATCGGTGTAACCTCCACAAGGATCCTTGCATACGAGATCCTCTCTACCTCAGCCGTGGCTTTATCAACATACAAAGGCCTACCAATCATGCTACCAATCACTCCAAGCATGTGTTTTGAGGACAAAAAAATGGGGTTAATATCCAGCACATTAACCCACATAGGAGCTGAATCGAAGCAATCCCAATCTATTGCCTCTCCCATCTTCCATTCCTTGAACAACAATGGGCGATTACCTCCAATTAGCCATGGACCATGCTCAAGCACCCAAGCTTTATCCTTCTCCTCTTCAAATCTGAAAACAAAGACCCCATTCTCTTTGAGAAAAATCTTGGGAGGTTGGACTGCCCAATTTCTCTGAACAAACTCTACCATGGCACCATATGAGATCTTAGCACCCAACACCACCCCCACTAGAGTGGCCTCCCATTCTCTACAAGCCATTTCAACCTCACTATCTTCGAACAAGTACACATCTTTTGCTACACCTGGAAAAAATGGAACCCTCTCAGCCAAGAGCCCATTTCTATTGTTCTTTAGCACTTGGGCATAGCTTTTGTGCGTTGTAGCTGTGGGTGTGTTGTGTTTATGGCCAGAATTCTTCTCCAAGAATGCATTTTTCCCACTACTAAAAGCTGCAGTTCTTCCAACGGTCTTAAACCCATGAGAATCTGAAATTTGTCCCAAAGTGGCATGTTCAACCCTGCTCTTTCGGTGTGACACATCACCATTCTTGGAAAACTCATCACATGTGACTATTGGGGTAACGTGTACCAGATCTGAGGCTCCCATGTGACTCTTCTTCATGCTTGTGGTCCCCATTCCTATGTCAGACCCGAGAGCCCCCATTTCCGGCCATTCTTTCGCCGGAATCCCTAGCACCGCCGGCGTTTGTGTAAATCCCTCTTTTCTGGCCACAAAAGCCACGAATTTCTCTAGTAATCCATGGCTTGCTGCTTTAAGACTTTGATGTAGCTTCTCAAACTCCAAGTTCAGGTCGTCTTCAACCCTAGATCCACCATTAGAGCCTGGTGTGTTCAACACCACCAGATCCACACTCGACCCACCTGGATCTACCGCCTTCCCCTTCAAACCTGCTTGAGGCAGCCCTATTTTGTCCGAGCAAGCCTCTATCTCCTTCGTATAGACCAGATCTGAACTCAAGGGTGTGAATTTGTGCCTCTTCCCACCAGATCTACCCATTGTATCTTCACCTCAGCCTCCAACTTCGAGAACCACGAACGAACAGGACCTAGATCTACTTTTTTGTGCACTCTCCTCACCTCGCCTTCACCCTCACGTACCCAGTTCAGCTCCGGGTGGATCTGACCAGGTTTCCTCCTCACACTATGTCGCCTCTCTCCTCTCTCCAAGTGTTCGTCGGAAATGACGCCGGAACCACCTGATTGCCCGTGTTTTCCCACTATCTCACCCCTGCGAACTCCCTCTCATACTCCAGCCGCCCAAGGAGGCACCACCGGAGTTTCAACCTTACAAGACAACATCGACACTCACTCTCCCCAGCCGGCCCCGCCGGGAAATCCCGCCGGAAAACACCCCTAAAGGCCACCGGCAAAACGAAAACCCAAACCCTAGGTAGAGAGAGGTTAGAGCTCCAATTTTTAGGCCCCTATCAGGAAATTAAGCGTGTTATACATGAAAACGATCCTTTTTTCATGCTCATCATAATCCTAATTAATGTCAATTTGACCAATCCTATCCTGAAATTTTTGTTCTTATGATTTGAAAGAATTACGATAAAATCAATTATTTTTGAATTGATTGTCAATCAAATATATTAAAGTTATGGGAGGTTTTAATGAGTTTTAGGCGTTTGAATCCGACCTTTCCCCTATATATTCGAACGAAACGTCCCTCATTCAGCCCAATTTCGGCCGCCGACATCAGTTGCGGGTGCGCCGCCCCCTTGCGGTCCAAACCTCCATCGATCTCGATCCCCATTGTGGACCGAGCCAACCCCATCGAGCCAATTTCCAAGAAGTATTGTGAGTAACCTCAAACCCTTGTTTACTTTGATTTTCGAATTTTATTTTTCTAATTAATTTGGTTTTAATGCTTTTTTGAAGTTATTATTAGTTTAAAATTAATTCTTATAAAAATAGAGATTAGTGCTTATAAAATGAGGTTTTTGCGGATACCACCCGTTCAACGACTATTTATTTTGACACACCCATTAAATGTAATTTTGTTGTGAAGAACCACCCAGCCGTCTACACTTTCAGGTTTCCCTTTAAAAAGCGCGATTTTACCCTTTTTTCCCCCTCGTTTTTTTAAAATACTACAAGAATTACAAGGTTTCCCAATTAACTACAACCGGCTTGCTACTCTTCACTATTCTTCCATCTACTTCGAAGCTCCAATGAAGCTCCATTGACACAGAAGCTCCATTGTTCGACCACAAAATAGAATCTTCATTTTCTTCGCCATTTCTGAACTTAGAAGCACCATTTTCATCGTCAAGAGTCATCAGAAACGTGAGTTCAGGGTTTAGGGTTTTATCGACATCGGTGCATGGATTAGGGTTTATAAGTTCGAAACCACTATTTCATGTAAATATGACATGATTTTTGTCCATTTAAGGTGTTTTTTGATCGATATTGCCTAGCTTAATAAAAAATGGTTACATATTTCAGCCTATTCGAAACCACTTCTTTAGGTATCATGTCAAGTGGAAGCTACATATCTACTACTAATGGAGTGATTTGTCGTTGTAACATAAGAGCAAAAGTTTACATTGCTTACACCCCCGCAAACTATGGAAGAAGGTTCTTCTCTTGCCCATTGTATAGTCCAAGTGGTGCAAATGGTTGTGGTTTTTTGAGGGGATTTATTATCCGTTCGATAGTCAAGCAAGCAAAGTCAATCAGAGATTGCTTAACCAATAGAGTCAAATGGAGGAAAACAACTTAAAACTGGTTGAGGTTGCGCACTCCGATATGGGCGGATTCATAACCCGCACACAAAAATCGGATTTTTGACAAACCATGGACGGATTCTGAAACCGTACAAAAAACGACAACGGATTTTCAGAAAAAACCGGCTTTATGGCCGGTTTGAGACCCGCCCAAAAAATGGACACTATGGGTGGGTTCCCGGCCCGCACAAAAATCTGGTCGGGTTCCCGACCCAACAGAAATCTGGGCGGTGAAAAAAATGAACATATGCGGGTTTAAAACCCGCACATGATTATCGTTTCTTGTGAGGGTTTAAAACCCGCACATGATTACCGTTTCTTGTGAGGGTTTAAACCACGCACATGAAACAGTAATTTTTTTGAAAAAAAGGTGCTCTTGTACGGTTTCAAAACCCGCACATAAATACCGTTTTTACTCGACAAAAATCGTCTTTTTTAGGGGTTCGTGGGTTTTTACTATTCACTTTTCAATTGTTAATTCCACTAAAAAAGAGAGCATATACGACAAAGTGCATTCTCGTGAGATGTCGACTTCGAGTAGAGGGTCCACAAAGACGTCATCGTTTAGCGGGTCATCATATTCGTCGGAGTCAACCTCTTCCGTGGGCTATGTTTCTCTTCCCGATAATGAATTGGTTAGTACATGTTGAATCCTAAAATTATAATATATTTGTTTAGTTTATAGTTTGCAATTTCTTTGGTTGAAATTCGAATTTACCGAATTTAGTTTAGGTTGAAACTTGAAATTATTGGTTGTCGGTCGATTACTAGCCTCGTGTCTAATTTGGAGTATAAACTTGAAATTGAATTCGTAAATGATGATGATCAATCATATTTTATTACATCATTATTTATTTGAATGTTTTTTAATATTTGCAAGTTCGTAGTTATTACGGGCCTAGTTTAAAGGTTTTCGGTTTTATTCATAGGTTTGTCTGTACATTGAGCATGTGAATTTAATCAATTAAGCACGGAGAGATTCAATCTAGTCAAGGCAAATAGAAATAATCAAATCTCACAAACAATCATGCATACAACTTCAACTAACTAGTTGGACATGAGAAAATTAGCTAGAAATCGACATTGAAGAAAAATAAAACTTACAAGAGTCAAATTTCTCTTCAATTGCAAATCTAGGGTTTTGTCTCCCACAAATCTCCAAATTCTTCAATAGCATAAAACTAGAACAATAGATAGCATAATATCCAAATAACCCTAAGGAAAGTATTTATATTATCTCTAGAAATATCCAAAAACATAAACTAAAGTCGGCCCAGAAGATCTCGCGTAGCCCAATCAGCATCGCATCAACGCGCCAAAGCGCAGTTTGGTCCAGTGAGAGCGCGGTCACGCTATGGGGGTTTTGGCCACGCTCCGCCTGCAGAAACTTCATCTCCGCGGCACGGTTTGGCACTGAGGAGCGCGGTCGCGCTATGGTCTTCTTGCCCGCGCTCAGCCTCGGTTCAGCATTCAAACGACACTTTAGAGGATGTTTTGACCCCCTTTTAGTTGGAATTTGGACTCGGAGTAAAAATATGAATTGTAGCTCTTCGAGTTAGCTTTCCAGTGATACCAAATTCAGCTTCATACTACCCCTATAGCTCCCAAACCAAGCATTACAAGATAGAGGTGTCAAAACAAGACTCCAATGCTTGACCCGGATTTAAGCGTTCTTCTCACACAAGCTCTTGGGCCTTAGCTCTTTCAATCTTCACTTTTATCACTCTAAGCTTCATCAAACACCACCATAGTCCCCTAAGCTCCGTCCCTTCCACGCTTGTTTACCTAAAGATCTGCAAAATCGAACAAAACAAGCGCAAAACCCGAATTTCCTAGAAAACCTAAAAACCTAAAAACTAAGCTAAAACTAAGCTAAAACCATGCAATATAAACATAAATATGCATCCTAAACACTACCTAAATGCAAGCTATCAAGAACCTCTATGGGATTGCCTACACCCCAAACGATCAAGAGATATGTTGAAGAAGGCATCCCGTTGGTCCCCGATGAAGTTGATATATATTGGAGGCAAGTCCGGTGGGAAGGTTTGGGGGCGAATGATCGATTCTCCGACGATAGGATCAAAGTTTCGTACGAGAAGAAGATATTGGGGAAGTTTTGGTTCAATTTCCAAGTGGGGGAAATTCCCAAGGACACTATCTTCAAGTTCTCCCAAAAGGTGGTGGAGTGTGAACACCCCCATTCGGCTTGTTTGCAAGAGCCCTCAAACGGTGAAGCCGATAAGGGAAGGTCAAGTGGGAGTGAGAAGAAGAGTAGTACTAAGAGGAGGAAGACATGGGAGGAGTACATTAATGACGAGAATAGTAAAGGCAAGGAGAAGACGATGACGAAGAGGAGGAGGGGGGGAGGAGAAGAAGAAGTAAAGGGAGGAGGAAAAGAAGAGGAGGACTGCGGATAAGATGAATGAAAGGGAGGAGGAGAAGAAGTGGAAGGAGGAGGAGAGGCAAAAGAGGGATGAAGAAAAGAAGAAGGAGGAGGAGGAGAAGAAGAAGGAGAAGAAGAAACGCACTACCGTTGCGTTGCCTAAGCCGACTTATGACCTTGATTTTGATTGGGGTCATGACATGATTGACCCCTTCATGTTTGAATACATATCCCTGGTCCAAAATGTAGAGGGTGATGGTCATTGTGGGTATCGATCACTTACCGTGTTACTTGGTGAAGATGAAAGTAAGTACACGGAGGTTCAGTTCACTCTTTTGAGTTCCATTCCACAAAATCAAAATGTGTTGGATTTGGTATACGAGAAAGATGCTGGAATAGCGAGGCTTGTTCGGGAAGTGAGCATGACAACATCCTCGTGGCCTCGAGACGGTTGGATGGTAGTTCCGATGATGGGGTTGGTGTTTCCGACATTGCACCAAGTGGTCGTTGTTGTGTTGAGTAGATATGGGCCGCACAGATGCCTCCCATTGTGTGCCCCGAAGGGAGCTGATCCTCCTTTGACGGTATATGTTATGGCACTTGTCGGGACCCCAACGCTGGACATTTTGTACCAGTATGTTTTCTTGACCGAAAGCTCAGTTTCAACCTAAATTTGTTAGCTTATTTTGCTAATGTTATATTGTGTGCAGATTTGGTTGAAAAATGATGAATGCCCTATCCTCCCCCCCCCCCCCGGCCTAGGCACTGGACAACGTACAAGCAACCGAGTGTTCGTGGATGGGAAACGCACCACCGCTAAGAGAGTCGAATGCTTGGTTCAACGAGCGAGTTTTAGACGAGGGCCGATATTAACTTATGATTGTAATTATTGTTATATATTATAGTTACACTTTTGACTACTACTTAGTATGTAAAAACGAAATATTTTTCAAATTAAATAGAGCGTCGTCTTTTTTGGATTAAAATCGGTCCCGGAAATTCTACATGGAGAGTTGAAAGTTAGAAACAGGGGCTAAAACGCGACTGAGTTTTTTTCCGCCCCGGACCGCGTATCTCACTGCTTGCTCACTAACGCAGAATTGCCAAAATGCAGAAACGCTGACTTGGGTGGATTTGGAACCAACCCAAATGGGCATTCTCGTTGTCTTGGGCGGATTGGGAACCCACCTAAATGGTCGGGTTTGGAACACGTCCAAATGGGCATTCTCACATTAAAATTTAATAACTTGTGCGGGTTATAAATCTGCACAAGATGGTAAGATGTTTATGGATCTTATTTAACCTATAAATACCACCATGGCGTCCTTCAATCATCAAAGAATTATTCCAAACCTCACATATCTTAGTTGCAACTAACGAACCACTCATCGAGAATTATTCAACCATTATTTAACGTGACAGTGGACTTTATCGGTTGATGGCTTCTCGATGAGTCGATAGCTAGGGCGAATGATCTATATGGAGAGTTCAACCATCGTAAGCAATGTCTAGGAGAAAATGTAAAACACCACTATAATCCATTTCCGGTTTATCACAAACTTCATCTGTCACTTTCAAAGCTCATGTCTAACTCTCAACGATTAAGGTCTTCAACCATTTATTTACTTCTCTTAGACTCGATCTACTCATGTATGTTCTGATGGCCAAACATGGGCGGGTTGTGAACCCTCCCCCCCATGTTTGGCCAGCGTCAAGCGCCAATTTTGGCGCTACTCTTCAATTTGGTGCAGATTTGGCGTAGATTGTGGTGCCCATGGTAGCATTAATAGAAACGCTCGTATCCGATTTGGCGCGATTTGGCGATATTTAAAAAGGCGTTTTTTATTGTTATTTCAATACATGGTAAATTATGATAGTTTAAAAAGCGTTTTGTATAATTATTTAAATAAATGGTAATTTGCGCTTTTCGAATAATCAATAAATCGTCAACATAAGCATACTTGAAAATAATCGAAAAATCGTCATAACAAAACAACAATCCAAACCAAAATAACATAATTGTTAACATAATCAATCCGCCCAATCCGGGACGTTGGTTGGGTCGGCCTCGTCCCGAACTTCAGCCTCTCTCTCAACCTCCTCTCTTGCAGCCTCCTCTCTAACCCACTCTTCCGCCATCCTCGATGACTCCCCTCTTTACCAAATGGATGGGACGCGATCCCTGCTCTGCCCGACCTCGACGACTCCGGGGGCCTTTGCGATGCCCGACTCAAAGGGGGAGCAACTAGTGTATCGTCCAGCCCATAGAGACCGAAAAAGTAATGTATATCAATCTGAGCACGCCCCTCCTTGATCGAAAGCACGTGTGCCTTGATCAGTTGGAAACGCTACAATATAAAACGACATATGCAATTAGACATAATATCAACACAATTCAAAAGTAATCTTAGATAATTAAACACACTCCCCTCGTGAAAATCGACATCCGGGAGAGAGGCTCGAACGATGCGCGGGTGAACAGGCACCCTGGGACACATACAGATGCGATATTTGTAAGAACCAGTTCAGGTACTCACCGTCGACGTCCCATGGAGTGACATCACGTGGCGATGTGAGGATGAATGGACAAATGTGGTCCATAACGCTACCCCACCCGTAGTACTCATCGTCGAAGTGGAGGAAGTACTGTGCCCGACCCTTAAGTGACCACGAGCAATGAGAGACGCATGGTACGATGATGTCCAGAGGTCGAGTTTGAACTCATCCCCACTATCGCACGCATCTCTCGGGCATATACGACTCATAGATGTCGAGGTATCGGATGGTGCCCTGGTACCTCGACGTCGGATACTGGACATCCAGGTCAAACTGAGGATAAGGGGTCCAACAAACCTAAAATATAAATAAATGACATCGGGAAACGTAAATTTAAAAATAACGATTCATTACAAAAATATAAGAACGAATACGTACATCTTCCGGGCTGTAAGAGTCGAGGATGCGCTGGTAGTAGATCGACGTATCGTACGTTTGTAACCGTGTGGGATAGGCCCGATAGCGACATGCTCTCCTCTCATCGTTCTCTGCTCCGGGCAACAGTTTCGGATTGCCTGGAAAATAGATGAAACACATCCATATCCACATCTATAACACCCCGAAAAAAATAAAATCAGTTCACTTTACGAAGATTTTGAAAAAGACATTTTCAATCAAAACAACCAATACGTGGAGAAGATATGTGCAACCCGCCAATTGAGCCACCCCGACCCGTGAAGCCTCCCCAAGATTGCGGAAGAGAAATGCCAACGTGACGGTGCCCCATGTAGTCTCGAAAACCCGACCCCAGTCCTCAAATAATGACAACATATGAACGTCTACACTGTTCGTGGATTTATGCACGAACAAGATGGTGGACAAGTAATGCCACAGAAACCGGCAGCTATACACTCTGGCGGGTCGTCGGAAGCCATCATCAAAAGTAAATGATCGAAGAAATCGTGGTTGTGTAGATGGAGCTTCCTACGGCCGTTGAGGAAGTCACGATCCCCAGGTAACAAATAGTCGTTCGTCGTGCCAAAAATGTACTCAACCAAATCAGTGCACTCAGGAGAGGAGAACGTGTGAGCTACCTCGTGCCCCTCAATCAACAAACCGAGGATGATGGCAACGTCATGGAGCATAATCATCATCTTTCCCCATGGAAAATGAAAGTTGTTGGTCTATGGATGCTAACGCTCGACAAAAGCAGAAATGAGGCCATGGTCGACGTTGCCGAAATCAAAGTCCAGTAGTTGTGTCAGGTCGGTCTGTCGAACGATCCATAACCACGAACCATCTGCAGTATCAATGTCGGCCGACGGAATGTGAGCCCTCCATCTGGAAAACTCCCTCGGTCTGCTCTGACACGTAATACGTCTAACATGTGTGTCCATGTCGTTCCTAAACGGGTTGTATGACCTCCAAATCATGTCGATGATGTGTCCCAGGAAATCCCGTAATACAGATGGATCATCGAGCCCATACGGTGTCTGCTCGGGCAAGTCGGCCTGTGGAGGATGGGCCTCTGTCCGGCCCCCCCGACAGAATCTACAACCACCTCATCCAAATGAGTTCGAGTCAGGTCGAAGAGCAAACTATCAGACTGCGGAGGGTCGGAGTGGGGCGGATGCGAGAACAACGATCACGTCTTGTTCGGAGCCTCTGTCGTCCCAACAGAATCCCGATAAGCCTCTGTCGTCCTAACAGAATCAACCATCATATCCTCCAACTAAGTCGGGGGGGGAGGGGGGGGGGGCTCATCATGGAGAGGCTGATCCTCTCCCATTGCAGCAAAATCAGGACGAACATCCGGCTCGGAGGTCGATTCCTCGTGTCGCCTCGTGCGACCCGAAGCCGTGAGTACACGAACCTCGGTACGTGTACCATCACTTGTAGACTATCAAATGTGTTCTACTACCTCATGTTATTAATTATTTAATAATTTTGCCTCATTTATTTTATTTCACTCAAACTAATTCTAATTTTTATTATTTCTAATTACGATTGTTACCACATAAAAATAAAATTTCTAATCTAATAAATATATTCTTTATACGTTACAATTTCTAATTTCTATCATACAATTTTTCACTATAAGGTACGATTTTTAAATAAAATATATGCATTTCATATATTTTATTTAATATGCATTTCATAAATAACATATATGCATTTCATATAATATAATTCCTAATCTAATATGCATTTCATATATATTTCGCTAAATGAAATATATGCATTTTATATAATATAATTTCTAATCTAAATTGCACTTCATATATATTTCGCTAAATAAAATATATTTACCATGATTTCAATAAATACTAAATAAACTATAAATATAAATCTATTATCTATATATAATATATAATCAAAATATATTTTGAAAAATACCTCATCACTCAGTCTCCTCTAACGCATTGGACGACCCGGATCCACCTCGGCCGCCGTCGACCCGATCGGGCCCACTCCCTCCTCCATCTCCACCATCGCCGCAACCTCTCCCACCACCGTTGACGCCACCTCTCCCCCCAGTGTCCCCACCGACGCCACCGCTGTCCCTTCGCTCCCACAGGAAACTTGGGCAGATCAGGAGTCTGCTGGCGCTACCGTCGTCCCATCGCCAGCTTGCGCTACCGCCGTCCCATCGCCCGCTTGTGCGGGTCTAAACTCCACCGACGATTGGGTGGCTTCGGAATCCGCTGGCGCCACTGCTTGGGCGGGTCTACAAGCCGCCGACGGCAACCAACCGCCACCAACGCCCGTCTCCGCCGCTCCTTCCATCGTCATCCCTTTCGCACTCAAAATCTCCATTTTCACATCTCGGAATCACTTATTTCACTCATAGGAAGATCAATGAGGGAGACAAATGAGGGAGACGAAGCATCGACATCGCATTAATAAGGATTTTGTGCGGGTTTGAAACCCGCACACGGGTCCGGTGATTTTCCGCCCAAACTTTGAATAGAATCGGGTTTTTTAAAAAAATGGGCGGGTTTTAGACCCGCAGACGAAAAATCCGTTTTTTAAAAAATTCTTGTGCGGATCCAAAAATAGGAGTGCAAAAAATTTCACCAATAATATACCATATTTCATGTTCAATTATAAGATGGATTTATGATTTGAACTCATTTTTATTTCTGATTTTCCTCTTGCTTTATCAGGATGCTATTATTTATCAATTCAGTTTTCCATTTCACTTCTTTAGATAGTAATAGTCGGTCTGATCGTAGGCGCATGTGGATGAATGCCATTTCGTTGCACATTGGTCTTCCCTCATTTGTCTTCATTTGTGCCTGGGTAATAGGAAATATCTAAGCTTTTCGTCTCTAAGAGAACAAAGATAACATTTCGTCTCTAATGGTAAATATAGTATTTGATACTTTTTATTTAAAGTTGTGCATGATAGTTATATATCATTTTAGAGGATGCATAGTAGCTATTAAATACTGACATGCTTCTTTCTATGACATTTTTTCTATCTGGGCATATAAAATATGGATCTCTTAATCCGCTAGCCTCCACTTGACTTAGAATACCCAATGAGAACTGGAAGTTAATGTATGTATTATCATAAGCCACTCCTCTTGCCTTTTCCCCTCTGGAATAGGTTGATACTATTGATTCTAGCATTCTTTACCCGGAGTTATCAGTCAAGTAGCCAAGTTCTTGCATCCGTCTACATTGATTATTGGTAGTGTTGCAAGCGAAGGTCATAGAAGAATACAACATGCAATAAGAAACTTGGATGAATATCAAAGGTTCCAACTGGTTCCTTAATGTTGCATTCGAAGAGATTTTTTTAGTTAGCTGCTTTTGCTTGTCCCTGGAAATTTGTATAACTCAAAAGTCTAAAGTACTAAGAGGAGTTCACTTTGAAATCTTACCATACATAGATACACTTGGTCCTAATTGAAGCTACAAATATAGGTCGTGCAACGCGCGACTCCCTTTCTAATATAGTTATATACACTAGTAAGTTGAGCTAATGTATATAGTTCAAGATTTCAAAGTAGCATTAAGTTGATGAATAATGTTTATCATATATAGGAACTTTGGCACAAAGAACTACAAGATCTTTTTATTAGGAGAAAAAGAAAGAAAAGAAAGCGGAGTTGTATGGCATCTTAATCTTTGTGACTAGATTAGAAATCCTCAATCATGGTTGCCTTGTGTATTGAACCATAGGTGTACCTCAAGAGGAACATTTACAATTGTAAATAACAACAATATCTTAACAATACAATTAGTATTCCTAAAATAAGAGTAACTAGCAAGGTATGGGGAGATTCTCAAACATAAAGACTAGCTCTAAATTCTTGGAATAATGGTGATGGCAAACCTTTTGTAAAGACATTTGAAAATTGTAATGTTGATAGAACACGTAGAACTTTAACTTGAACCATATCCACCTTTTTGCGAACAAAGTGTATAAATTTCTATATGTTTTGTCCTTTGATGTTGGACCGAATTAAAGGATAGATATACTACATTGATGTCACAAAACAATAGTGGCACAATTCAATGGAGACTATAGTTCTAATAGAAGATGTTGTACCTAATAACTTTCTCTAACAATGTTTGCTACCGCCTTGTATTATGCTTGTATGCTAGAGCAAGATAATGTGTTCTGGAGTTTTGAAGACCATGAAATTGGAGTCGGGGCATCCAACCCAATCAACGTCAAAATATGTTGCTAATTGTTGTGTTGGCCCTCTTTGAAGTTGTGATTCCAACTTTATTGTGCCTTTCACGTATATGAGAATACATTTTGAAGAAGATCCTTTTCCTATGGATCATGCATATACAGCAACACTGTTGAGCAACATAACTTATATCAGAGCACGTAAAAGGGGTGAATTCCTTTGGTAGTCCCAAACATTTCAAGCTTGTTTATTATTAGTCCCCAATGTTTTAAAATGTTTTTTTAGTCCCTAATATTTTAAAAAAGTTACTAATTAATCCTTCTGTTAAATATCCGTTAAAGCCACCGTTAATATGTTTGACAAGGATCCCACGTGGAAATTTAAATAAAGTAAAATAACTTTGCCTTTACTAGTGGGCCTTAAAAAGATATCTTTTCCTTTTATTAAAGTAAAACAAAAGATTTCTTTTCCCTTTTACTAATCTTTGTACACTGCAAAGGCTTAGAGAATAAAGGTTGCCATTAATTAACGTGCATTTTTAATCTTGCCTATATATTTAATTAATTAAAATCAAAACAAAAAAAATGTATAAAATATGAAGGTGGTAAAATTAAATTCTCATGACAGAATATTTATTCACTTAGAGCCAAGAAAAATGTAGAAATTTATAAAACTCATGACTGAATAAACAAGTTTGTTTTTCAAAAAAAAACCTAGTTTAACCAATTAGCCCAGAATTTGTTCGTGGCTTAACATATACCTCTAGCAACCAAACTATCCAAAATGCTTACATAAGTGGTAACTTTCATTCTAAAGCAGTATCTATTTCTTCTTGTAACTCATGACACAAAATTTTCTTTTTCTTTGCCTTTGCTTCCTTGTCTTGAGCCTGTAGGTCCATCACGCCGGCTTGTAGGTGCAATAGTACGTACAACAGTTTGAGTAGTTCCCTATAAAATGCAATATAGACATTTAATGTATAGAAGATGCATATATTATCTATTTTTTTTTTAAACGACACTTACATCAGGCATCCATCTTAATAAAGTTTCAGTTCTTGCACTTTGTGATCTAATATTTTCTTGAACTGGACGCCTACTTTTTGGTACTCCTCTTGAATCTCTAGATGGTCTTGAAGAGTTTGTATTGCATGAACTCTCATTCTTGAAAATGTAAGGGCATCATTAGTAATATCACAATGGAATAATTCGATAAAAAATAGTTGCATATACCTGTGGTGTGTTGTTACATTTCCTCTTGTTATGACCAGCTCCACCACATTTCCCGCAATGCATAATCATAACCCACCTTCTCATCTTGCTTGTCGGTTCTTTTTCACCTTTTTTTGTTCTTTTCTTCTTCTGAGGTCTTCCTCGTTTGGGTGGAATTGAGTTAGGATGCATAATTGGGTTATGCTTCACATTCTCCCATTGATTCATACTTCTAATGGGATTGATGATGTTACCATACACATTCTTCCATGTAGAAATATTATAGCACTCATCTACAAAATCCTCAACTGAATTGTTATTATAAGCTAAGGCTCCACATGCATGACTACAAGGGAGTCCAATCAATTTCCATTTCCTACATGAACATGTTCGGGCTGCAACATCAACAACAAACTGCTCCATTCGACAACTCACTTGAAATTGTGTTCCTCCAGAAGGTAAAGGTCAACAGTATCTAGATTCATCCTTAATCTTATCCAATTTCTTCACAACTTTTGGACATATATTACGCGTCCACCTAGCCATCTTCCCTCTTTTCCTTGCAATCCTAACCATTAACTTGCATCTAATCATCTCCATCATAGTCAAAATAGGCTTGTCTCTTGCATCTAGAATAAACCGATTGAAACACTCTGAAATGTTATTCAATAACATATCACACTTACTAGTTTTCCCGAAATGTGATCTCGACCAATGTTGTGCAGAAATTTGCTCCGTCCATAGCCAAGCATCCACACTAAGGACTTTTAGCTTTTCCATGTGCATATTAAAATCTCCCATGTGGGAACTTTTTGCAGCAGCCCAAACAGTATTCTTCATTAACTCTCTAGGAAAAAATTTCTTAAAATTTGCAATTATATGTCTCACACAAAATCTATGCTCAGAATTTGGAAATAAATCATGAACAGCTTGAATCAAGCCCTGGAAAGCACATTATAAATAAGATCAAATCAGTAAGAAATAATAAATATAAGTAGGGAAAAATAACTAAACAATGTGATAATAAAAGTTCAAGTAGTAGACTTACTTTTGTCTGTCAGAAACAAAAGTCCACATATGGCTATTTTCAATCTCCAACTCTTCACCAAGCAATTGTAGAAACCATGCCCATGAGTCTTTACTCTCCACCTCAACAATTGCATATGCTATAGGCCATATGCAATCATTTGGGTCAATGGCTGTTGCAGCTAGCAATTGTCCACCATATCTACCCTTGAGAAAACATCCATCAATCAAGATCAAAGGTCTACAACCAGCCTTGAAACCATTCTTACATCCCGATAAACAAACAAACATTCTCTTAAAAATCAAGTTATCCAATGACAAAATACATGTGCTCCCTGGATTTGTCCTTCTTATTCCCCCCCCCCCCCCCCCCTAGTCTGCAAGCTTCAAAAAATGCTCTTCTTCTTCTCCCCTCAATATACTAAGGGCTAGTTGTTTTCATTTATATGCCTTCCCTTTTTTGACAATGATGTAGTGGTCAAATTTAATTTGATCTTGTAGTGCTGGAATAGTAATTTTTGGAATTCTTCTAATTAATTCCAAATACTCATATGCCATCCACACTTTAGTAGCAAACTTGCTTGTAAATCCTCTACTACAATTATGTTCATCAATGAAGGTTCTGATTTGGACCCTTCCCGAATCATCATCAAATGGAGTTGCACATAACACCCATGGACACCCCTCTTTACATTGCACTCTAAGCCATTTCAAATCATTCTTCTTCAAAGTTAATGCAAATCTGTTTTTGATTGAATATATCCGAACAGCTTGTTTTAGTACCTGAAAAGATGGAAATATCATCTTCAACCTAAATTTTGGGTCCTTAATGTCAGTTTCAGGATTGAACTTGGGAAAATTTTCCTTCTCCGCATCACTGTCTTCATCTAGGCTATCCAATTGATCAGAAGCATCATAATCTGAGTCTACATCAAATGAGTAACCCATAACTTCTTGTTGATTTAATAAAGCAAGCCCCGTTGGTTGATCAGATGCACTTGGAATCGGCAGATTCATCACAA
The DNA here is from genome assembly GCA_964016875.1 of Fallopia convolvulus. NCBI lineage: Eukaryota > Viridiplantae > Streptophyta > Magnoliopsida > Caryophyllales > Polygonaceae > Fallopia > Fallopia convolvulus. The sequence continues at coordinate 24,961,295 of OZ024721.1, read as the reverse complement.
ATTCAATATCGTCATCTTCTCTAATATCGTTATCCTCTTCTTCTAACTGAACATCCTCCTCATCCTCCTTTGCATATTCAGCAATCTCCTCCTCTGAAAATGACCCATTCTCTTCATTAGCAAGCATTGAAAGATTAGCTTGTTCTTTAAGATTTATTGCACCTACATTGTATTCTTAATAGTAAAATAACATGTATTGGAATATGTCAACAAATATATATTAAAGTAAAATCAAAAACAAGAATTAAATGGTATATATATAATACTATGTAAAACAACAAGAGAATTCCTTTAAAAAACAAGTAGAGACCTGCATTATCTATAAGATCATGTGATGCTACAACAACTTAACTTGGTCCCCCCATCTTATTCTTTCACACACTTTTCAAGTAGAAAAATCCAATTTTTTTTGTCCACCCATCCATTGAATTCGTAGCCAACAAAACAATAAAGTTAAAAAAAAGCTTTTCTAACAAAAAAAATCCAGAATACTACTCGTTGCCATCAACTTTCCACCACATAAAACTGTTTTCAGTTTTCTTTCCACATTAGACTCTAAAAGCTTTCTTCAAATCTTTTTGCCCCAATATTAATATTAAAATTCAGAGCTTGAGAGTAGAGATTTTACCATATTCTGCGGGATCAGACAATAATTCTGGTTGATGCCACTTTCTTCTAATTTCCAACTTCTTCATCTTCCTTCAAGCTTTCCAATTTCATGCCACTTGCAGAGATTGTAGAACAAATTCGTTTCTTTTTCTCCAAATTTCAACCCTAAAAACACAACCCTTCACCTTCTGTAAATTGTACTCCCGCATGTTATATTATCTTTTAATTAGATGGGGAAAAATTGAGTGATATAAAAATAGTGTTTTTTTTTATTCTGATGTACTCTAGAGTGTTTTATCAGCAAAATAATATTAATTTTTTTATTTAAGTGTCCACATGGAATCCTTGTCACACATGTTAACGAAGCCTTAACCGAATATATAACAGAAGGATTAATTAGTAACCTTTTTTAAAAGATTAGGGACCAAAAAAGACATTTTAAAACGTTAGGGACTAATAATAAACAAGTTTGAAACGTTGAGGACTACCAAAGGAATTCACCCCACTTAAAAGTTAAATACTGTAAAACACCAACAAGGGACCTATAAGAGGTGGGGTCTGTAATTGACAAACTGACGTCTACTCTGAGTTTCTTTTGGGCATTGGCATTTGGCTCGAATTACAATCATGCATTGCCTCCTTCTATAGAATCTCAACCGCATACTTGGATTGACTAAAATGCAAACCGACATCATTATTTTTTATAAATATGCCCAAAAATAATGCAATCACGTAGATCAATTATTGCAAACTCTCCTTGTTGAGACAATTGATCATTGTTTGTAAGAAGCTCAGTGAAGATGCTTTGAGAATGAGAGATTTACGTAGACAAGTAAATGAGCCTGATTAAAACCATCTTTGTAAACAAAGAGAGAACGATATGATTTACTATTGAGGAAGTCGAGTTTGAGGATGAATTGAGCCAAGCGCTAAAACCAAGCTTGGTGAGCTTTATTTAACCCATATAAAGCTTCGTTGAGTTTGTAGACATAGTTCGGATGCTTTAGATCAACAAACCCAAGTGGTTGTTAATACTAGAAAGATTTTTCAAATGGGCATGAAGGAATACATTATTAACATCCAGTTGATGTATTGCCCATTGTTGGGTGATGGCTAATATGAGCATTGTTCTGATAGTTGCCGATTTAACTATAAGGGAGAAGGTCTTCCCATAGTACACCCCTTCATGTTGATCGAGAGTATGGGGTACCCATGGGGACTTGTATTTGGATAAACAACCTTGGGCATCATATTTATGCATGAAAATCCACTTGCTTGTAACAACATTAGCATTTACAAGTATAGGTATGAATTCTCTAAGTTCTATTTTTAATAAAGGCATCAAACTCCTCTTTCATAGTATTAAACCATTTAGGTCTTTGGAGGGCTTTGTTGTAAAAGATAGGAACATGGAAGATGTTTGTTGAAAGACTGAAAAATTGGATTGGGTTCTGTTATATCCGATTTTGATCGAGTCTTCATGGAATGCATGTTTGTTGGAGGAGCCGTCGAGATCGCAGTGGGGCATGCGGTGGGTTATTTTGTATATTTGATATTGGAGAAATACTATCTTATCAAAAAGATAAAGGTTGGCTATTAGAAAATATTATTAATGGTGACTTTATTTTGGATAGGGTTATCATCTTCTAAGAAAGAATAATTTTCATGATTTGTGGAGAATTTGGAAAAGAGAGAATCTGCTTTGTTGGATAATTTTGAAAGCTAGGGCCAACATAGGTATTTTGGCCATTTGGGGTTTGTCTAGTAGGCTAGACAGGACGGATTTGGTTGTGCGAAAGAAATTAGGATCCGACATTGTAGCTTGCTCCATGGTGAACCTTTTAGCATCATGATTGGCTATATTTATTGTCGAGGTTTAGTTTTTATATGGAAAGAAATTCTCATTAAAGATGACAGGAAGAGAAATTATAATCTTATTTGTTTTAATTTCAAAGCAACGATAATCGTGATGATTTTGTGCATCGCCAAGGAATCCACAAGGAGTTGATCCGACAGAATGTTTGTGGGACATAATTGTAGAAATGTTAGGATAACATATGAAACCAAAGACTCTCGAAGATGATTGTAGGAAGTAGAATTTTTAAATATTGTTTTGTGAGAAGACTCCATTGCTTGTGTTTTTAAGGAAAACTGATTGATCATATGGTCGGCTATGAGCATTCCCTCTACCCAAAATTTGGGTGGCACGTGTTAATAGCAATCAAAAGATCATGAAGGATAAGGTTGCAAAGAAGGTGTCTCGAGGCCTAGATCATGACCTTTTCCAAGGTCTCGAGCTTTCAAGTTCAAGAATGTGTTGAAGCATGTTAAATTATGCTTTGGAGAATACCCAAGTGAGGCGTCCAAGACCTCCAAGGAAAAGCATCAAAGTAAAGATATTTTCGGAATTTTAAGATTCCGCCACATTATGAGTAGTGCTTAGTAAAACATTCATTTATTTGGCTACAAAAATTGATCTCAAGGTGATTTAATATGCATTGGAAAGCTTATTCAATGATCTACAACTCCACAGTTGGCGTCAAGATGAGAATCCAACGAGAAGATGGTCAAAATTGCATTTTACTGAGACCAATACAAGATCTTACGGAAATCTAAAACTTTCCTCAATTATATCTTTAAGTTATTATTATGTTTTTTATTAATTCTAATTTTTCTAGTCTTTTTTAGTAGGAATATTCTTTTCCCTTGGCTTGCGAACACTGATTTGCGTCATCTTCGACATACACTTCTCTTGTGATCACCGCACAGAGAGCTCCACACGTTCTCGACGACTATTTTAAGATGTAGACTTTGAAGGGAATGTGTGTAAGGTTGCCCATCAGTGTATCTCGGGCTAACATGTCGTCCACACAGGCAATATCTGACACAATAGTGATGAATCTAGTGAAGTAAACACACATGCCTCTTCCTCGTTGTGCTCTATGCCATGGAGATTGCGCATATTCTTTCGGCGCGTCCTTACCCCACTAAAGCGATCTATAAACAAATTAGTCAAATGCTCGATCGACGTGATCATCCTAGGCTTAATACTTTTGAACCACGTCATGGCTGCCTTTTGGACAGTGGAAGCGAAAACCCTACAAAATATCGCGTCGTTGTAGGAATTCATACTCATTTGTAGCATGAAGTGTTTGACATGATCCTTTGGATCCCCGCCCTCGCCATAGGACTCCATTTAGGGATTTTTGAAGCCTTTGGGCATAGGTTCGCCTTGAATATCTTTGGAGAATGCAGACAGGCCAGCGACCCCAACCCATTTCCTCCTCGGGCTTTCAACCCCATCAATAATAAATATGTTAAACATGTGCGAATGAGAGCGCGAGATGTTCATCAGACCAGGTTGATTGGACCTTGTACCCGAGATGTTCATGTGTTTGACTTACTCTTCATCTTGGGCCATCTCGGGCATGTAACTAGGCTCATAACTCGGCACGTATGCAGGTGTATACTCTAGATAATGCTCTTGTGGGGTGGAATGCCCGCATATCCTGCCCAATTTTGCGCGTATCCTGGGTAGGGGTATGACATCCCTGCCATGCTTGTTGTTGTGCGTGTTACCATTATCGTTGTGGTACCACATAGGTCCATCCTACTGGTGCGCCATAGGGGCACCCTACTTGTTAGGCGTCGTAGGGCCACCTTGGTGCACCCCCGAAGGGCGTGTTCTCTCGATGTTGTGGAATATTGTTGTTGGGAAATGCCATTCTTCGAGTGAGTACTTCAAACATTTGGCCTTCCTATGATGAACAGATCCCCACGGATGATGCCAATGTTGAAACCCGAAATAAACGAGCACGAAGAACGAGGCTTTAAATTATTAAATATAGATGAAGAAAAATCCCACTCGTATTACACGCGTTACCAGAAAGTATTATAATTGAATATTCGTTTTTCGTAATATTATGCACATTCTTTCTCTTTGTACAAACTCTTGACATCTCGTAACTAGCACGGTCCTTCAAAGTGTTTGAACACGTCGAGTCTTTGTTAACAAGGATTTATTTTTGATCTAAATATTTTTTTACCCTTGCAACATTCACCTTCTTATGCTATTTATAGACATCGAATTGGGTCGAAAGTTGAACTTTCTCAATGTGGGAGAAACGAGATTGTAGGTGACATGTTGCTTGTTAATTGGAGGGAGGTGCAATTAAATCGGATGTTGAGACTTTTCAACGTGGGACAAATGAGCAGATAAGTGAGGCGTCGTTTTTATTGGTGGAAGATGCGATTGAGTCGGATGTTGAGACTTTCCGATGTGTAACGAGTGAGCTAATAGGTGAGGTTTTGATTATTGATTGGTGGAAGATGCGGTTGACCCGCCTGGCATCTCGGTAAGTTAGGCATGTGACGTGTTTAAACCACCCCTAGTTGGAGCCTCGCCGAGTTTCATATGACTTCACCTAACGACAAATAAGCAGACACGTCGTCCTCCTCATCGGTTGTCATTTGAAACATGCGTGTTGTTCATGCTTGAGTCTTCATAGGAGTCTTACTTGGTTTCTTAGGTCTCCTATCTTATTTCATTGTGTGTGTTGTCTGTACAGAGGTAGGTGGTACTGTTTGCCTAAGATTATCGCGCTTTTGTGGGAAGACTTTGACCCTTTTGAGGAAGTTTTTTATGGGGATGTGATTCCACCAATGTTGTGTGTCCTGATGTGAGAAGCGGTGTGTGCCTTGATGGGAGACTCAGTTATCTGTGTCAGGTTTCCTCAATCTCTTCCCCTGCTTCGGTCATCTCTTTTTTCATTTAACGCGTCCTGCACCATAGGTTTTTCCTACACTCATTCTACCAAGTTTCTCTTGGTCTCTTAGTTTACCGAACCTATCTAGTATCTCAAATTCTTATCTGGTAAGAAAAAACGATTCCTATCTCGAATATCCAATCCGGCTCGTGTACTTTTACATTTAGCCAAATAAGAATTGAGGATTCGAGGAAATATTTTGTTGGTTACTCGATCCGATCACTCACTAATTTAACACTTTTCGTATAACCACCGGTAAATGGTCGACATTGATTTTCTAAAGCCCCAATTTGTTAAAAAGTAACAATGGAAAAGAACAGTGTTCAATAGAGCCGGTCACATTAAACGAGAAACATGATTAAAGTTCTAAATTTATAAAAAAATCAAGGGTAATATGGTAAAATCATACTTTTTAACAGAAAACCTGACGAAGTAGACAACTGGGTGGTTCTCCACAACAGAATTATATTTAATGGATGTGTCAAAATAAATAGTCGTTTAACGGGTGATATCTTACAATGTCAACCATTTAGCGGGTGGTTATATGGAAAAACCACTTAATTTTGAGACAACTTTTTTTGGATTCGCCAATTTTGAGATTCTGCAGAAACTGAACGATGTTAAAATTATTTTTTTGCAAAGGAACACCGAACACTACCCTAAGTTGTGATGTTCGTCTATGTACGAGATCATATACAAATAAAAACACCTAAAGACAAACTATTTGCAGAGATATACAGACCATGACAACACTTATACAACTGACAATGACAATGATCAAATTAGACAAATGGATGAGCAGAACTGAACTTGAGAGAAAGCAAATGTGATGTTAAATTTGGCTAACTAAGGTCAATGTCGACCAGCTCGGGATTCCCCCTTTCGATCTGGTTCTCACCGAGCCTCACACCGAGCTGCCCTTTGTCGCCTGCCCCGAAGGAGTACAACTTACCAGACTCGGTTAAGGCAAATGTGTGGGCGTTCCAGAATATTGAATTAGTCAAGCTGATCTGCACCACCCGCTCTTTCACTTGCTTTAGCGACGTCACCACCTCTGGTGTTAGCACGTTTGCGTGCCGATTTCCCTGTTTCATGCAACACCGAACGCAAGTCAAGCACTTGACTACCTAATGAGATCACCTATTCCCAAATTAAGCCCTCCATTATATTCCACTCGGATGTGACTGGCCGATGTGTTTTGAAATTAATCGGAAATACTTATATCTATTACAACATCATCGCCCAATATAATCCCACTCAAGATGGGGCACTTGTACCCTGAACAAGTCCGGCGGATGTGCCGGAAAAATCCAAAAAAAACTGAAATTTAACTAAGTGACAATAATAACTGAATTTAGTTAAAATACACCAAAATTGATATAGGAGTTATATCCCTCTCAAAAAACTTGTATAAAAGGTAGCCATTGAACATTAGGATGCGCCCCATACTTATATCTATTAATAAAATAATAATAAAATTCAATCCAACAAATTAAAACAATAATATATGATCGGCTACCGGTTTCGATGACTCATTAATTATTTTCTGGCATTATGCAGCCTAGCTAACTATTCAATATTGATAACTAGAATGGGAAAGGAAATAAGATAAGCTTTCTATAGGTTAAGGTCAAACCGGGTTAATTAGGGCTGCAAGAAAAATCACAAATAATGCAGGAATCTTAATCAATGGGAAAGCCAACTGCTCAAGCAAGGGCATTAAACTAACATGATTATAACTTCAACAAGAATTAAGTCAAGAAAAGGAAATCCAGACCTGCACGTTAGCACCATTGTTGTAGTTGTTGTTATTGTTGTTGTGTCCAAGGCTGGAGGATTCTCCACAACCAAAAGAGTAGACATCCCCGTCTTCAGACACGACAAATGTTGTGTAGTCGCCGGTGGCAACATGAACTGCTTTAATATGAGAAAGGCCTTCAACCACTTTAGGAACGGATTCACACTCCTCGTTTCCGTGCCCTAAACAGCCATATCGACCCCAACCCCATGTGCACACCCTCCCATCTTTCCCCACCACAGCTGCGTGCCAAGCGCCTGCAGCAACCACCATTGGCTGAAGCGTCAGTGTCTTGAATTGTTCAATGAGACGTGGTGACTTTTCATCGTTTCTTGAGCCATGACCCAGTTTTCCTCCTAGTCCACACCCCACAGAGTACACCGACCTACAAAAAGGAAACCATATCGTATATATCCAACATGTTTAGATGTTCTGTAATATCTAAGGGATTGTTTGGTTCACCTCTGAGTTTCCAGTCTTTAGTATCGGAAAAAAAAAATAATAATTGAAAAACTGAAAACTCAAAGTTGTACCAAACAAGCCCGTTTTTGGAAGTGTGACAAAGAAGAATCATTGATCATTAGGAATTGATGCTAGATATGGAGGCGGGACTCACATGCCAGTGGGTTCACAAGCAAGGGCAAGAAGATAGCAATACCCTGCAGCAATTTGCACAACTTGCACATTCTCAAGTGCCCCAAGAAGAGGATGAGGACACACATCGTCAGGGTCAGTTTGATGTCCAAGCTTGGAAATGCTGCCCCACGAGAACGTGTAAATTCTGCCTTCCCTTGACAAGACGGCCGTGAAGAAGTTCCCTATAGCAGCTTGCACAACAAAGATGTCCTTCAAAGACTCAACCAATTGTGGTGTATTCACCGTAGAGCCTTGAGCCCCGTATTCAGACTCCCCAAACGACTCCTTTCCAAAGGAGTACACTCGACCGGTATCACTAACGAGCATTGTCCTACCGGCCCCTACTGCTGCTTGGATGATCCTAATTCCTTGCAAACATCTGCACCATTATAAATCAATGAGAATTTGCTCTTTTCACAAAAGAAGGTCATGAATAATTTTCTACAACAACCTAATTGGGCGAGGCCTGAATTCATCCGAAGGTGCATCACCACCTTCTGTGGTGGTGGGCCCGTGTCCAAGCTGTCCTAAGCTATTAGATCCAAATGAGTAAACTGCTCCTTGGGATGTAACGGCAATGCTATGCCCTGGCCCTGCTATTGCCTGTGACTTCTCTCTCCTACAGCAGGCTTCACCAGCTAGCAAATACCGAAGCACGAGTTTCCAAGAGCCACCACATTTTTGCTTCAAATGTTCTTGTTGGTCAAGAGTCATGGGTCTAAAAATTGCCCTCTTGTGGCACAAATCCAATGCAGCTAACTCTGCAATCGACAAATCATAATCGGGGGCGAATTTCGCAGGCTGTCTAAAGAAAGAGCACGTCACCTGCAAAACAAAGCCGTGAACCGATACAAAATCAGCAGCACCATCAGTTCTTTCAAGTTTTGAAGGAAATTTCAATTTTATGGAGTTGAGTTTAAGGGATTAAGCTAGCCTCTAGTTTTGCAAGATCTTGAGGGTCCAAATTGCAGGCAGTTAGGACATGAAGAACGATTGAAGGGTTGGCTGATAAGGGAAAGTCTCCGGGTGTGGAGTCGCCAAGGCATTGTCGAACTTGACGTTGGAATGTTTGGGGAGGTGAGGAGTCAATTGTAGTAGCAATAGGCTGGTCTGATAAGTTATGATATTGAATAGTTGGGGTTCCGCTCGTTGTGGCGTCCATTGGGCACTGCTTGAAATTTTGCAGTGCCCAAGGCCAAAAACACCTTTATTGCTTTTTGAGGGGAAGTGTTATCAAGTCCTGAGCAATTCAATTGAGAATCACAAATGATCAGAAGAAAAACAAGCATACTAAATGAATTGCCCAAATATTTAACTACTTAGAGCCTTATAGGGATGGTTGAAGTATTACAGCAGATCACTTATACAAACAATGAAAGATATTTGACCCTTTTTATAGGTACAAGTTGTAGGCATAAGACTTGAAATTTGGATAACTAGAACAGGAATTGTAGTCTAGAACAGGAATTGTAGCATACTAAATGAAACAGCAATTGTGTTTTTTACAGATAGAAGCATGATTAGAAACTGTATCAAATGATAGAATTGAAGGCCTGACTTCTTAGCCACCGGATTGTTGATGAATTCAGTACATGCAAAATCTCAAATATGGAAGATGGAAATGTCTTGTGAATATGAAATCGGAATACCAACACAAGAAGTAAAACTGTTGAAAGAAGAAATCTCATCCTTGATTTGGAAATTCCAACTTGTGAAAAGAAAAGTTCAAAAGGAAACAATCCAGACGCAACTGCAAAAGGTGTATTTTTCATCAAGCAACCTTAGCCAAAAAATAAAAGAAAATGGAAAAAGATTAAAATCAATTGATTGACATCAATTGAGCAAAAGTGATCACCAGAAACATGGTTCTATGTATCATCTGTAACAAAATTGACAGCCATGCTACAAAAAATCCTCAAAAGTCTTGATCTTATTTTAAGCGTCAAATCAACCAATAGAGAAGATTGCAGACACACTATTAGCAGTTAAACCAAATGGGTATCGTGCCCGCATCATGATCATCAAAGATCGAGACAATCCAAATTAAAGGAAACGACAGAAAAGGAACAAGTTTAAAGGGATGAAGATTACAAATGATGAAAACCCAGAATTGATCAGCACCAATCTGCATCCATCAACAAAGAGTTCCCCTAAAAATTCAACAAATTTCTGGTGTAATAGGATATTCCTTTTGAGAAAATGGGTCACCAGAGATATCAATTCAAGTCTACGGGATGATCAGAGGGATTTAAGCGGTCGAAAACGGTGGATTTGATTTGCTGGAGTTTGAGAGAGGAGAAAAAAGGGGCAGAGAGAGGAAAAGATGAGGAATTTTGATGGGAGTATAGGATGGATGGATGGATGGATGATAAAGCTATTTTGGTTGTTTTATTTATTTATTTATTTATTTATAAACTGACTTGCACAGGAGGAACTAACTGCAGGAGAGGAGTTTAGTTTCCTCTTGACCGATTGAATTTCAACCCTCCAAGTTTGGGTCCAAAACGACACGTTTTCGGGTTAGTTGTGCCAAAATCCAATTTAAGAACAAATTGAGGAAATTATTCACGCTTCTTCACTTCTTAGCTTTAATAAAACAACGAGACGTAGGGACTCAAACGACATTAAAATTTTAGGGCGATTGTGTCCGGACTTGGATTTAATTTATATATCTACACGTTATTTACCACTCACTTGGTGAAATCTCATGAGTGGTAAGAAAATTGTCAAAATTAGTGTCATTCATTAGATTTTAATTATACACTATTAGTAGTTGATAACTTTCCCGGTCGTGCCATGTACGACGATGATTTGAAAAAAAAAATTATGTAGGAATCGTACGTGTTGATTGAATTTTACATAAACTTATTTGATAAAATAATATAATTTTCTCAATAAAAATTTCAAGCGAGAATTATTATAATACGCAAGGGAATGTAAAAAAAATATTTCTTTATTGATTTAATTTTTAAATGAGATAATATTTTTATAATATATAGGTAAATAAATACTAAAAAAAATTAAATAATATTTCCATACTCATTAATTAAATATGGTTGAAAGAATTTGGTAAAAAGGCAAATTCTTCAACCCTAATTAGCCGCTTAGTAGTTGTACCAGTCGTGCCATGCACGAATACGACTCATCATTTTTTAGATATATTATAAATATGATATTAATAAAGTAAATAAAAAAAAGCAAAATATAATTTAAATTATTAAATAAATTAATCAAATTCAATTCTTTAAAAATCTTTTCAATAAAAAGTTAAAAAGATAATTAATAAGGAAAGATTATAAAATATATAATTTTTTAAAGATAAAAAACCTTCTATATTTACATAAAAATCCAAAAAGGAAATTAAGGAAAAGATAATATAATTTTTTATATAAAATTTAATTTAAGCAAGTAATTATATATATATATATTTTAAAAAAATTACTTTTCTTTTATCAAAATTTGGTTTATGATAAAAAAAATTATTAATAGATAAAAAGATAAAGATAAAATAATTTCGTTATTTTTAATTAAAATTCGAATTAATTTTTTCCCATCTATATAAATAGAAAAGAATTTAACTGGAAAAAATAATATAAATATTTTTTAAAATATAAAGTGAGGCCAAAATTGATGTGGTGGCTAGAAAAGTTACAACTTTAATATATAGTTATAGATAGATATGACTATTTTTATTTCAAGGATATATGTGGTCACGTGACATATTTTTTCTTATCTTTTTTAATTTATATTTTACAAATATAATAAATATAATTTCTTTTTTTTATCTATGTTTGTCAAATTTACTGATATTATTTTATATTTATGTTTATTTGGAGATAAATTTTTACAAATATTATTTTATCTTTATGATTACTTGGAATTGGAGATAACCTTTTTTTGCATAATTAACTATTTAAAATTATTATTTTAATAAAAGGGTTATGTGGCGCAACGTAGTGACAGAAATTGTTTCGACTTTAGTTATTAGTAATAGATAGATATGTGAAAGATAGGTTGTTTATTTATACACACGAAAAAATTTGTAAGCACACACAAATATCCGCGCAACGGGGATGCGCGCGAATCTGCGTTGCGCAGAAGGGTAATTCCAGGATTTAAAAAAGCGAGGGTTTAAGGAGCGTGGCGGCCAAGGGGCCGCACAATGCTGTTGCGCACGAAACGGTGTTGCGCGCGCAACACCGTTTCGTGCATGCGCGCAACGCTGTTGCGCGCAATCCAACGGCACTTTTCGAAAAGTGTCGTTGGACTGGCGCGAGGCCTCGTTGCGCGGATCTCAACAGTAAATAAACGGTTGAATTGTCCCCTATAAATACCCATTTCGATTCTCATAGTTGGCATACCTTCATTCCACATCATTGCTTAAAAATGTCTTCAGGAGAAGAACATACGTCATCGAGCGATTATCATCCTGAGGAGGAAGATTCATCGTCAATCGATAGTTTCATAGGTGAGGATGAGGAAGGTGTACCGGGAGAAGACTACAGAACCGATTCCGATGCATCAAGCGAGCCAGAACAGGTATTTTTCAAAGAAAACATAATATTATGTTTTTAGGATAAAAACCTCAAATCCAAATATTTTGATTAGGCCTTTTGCCATTTATGAACGTAGTATATTGAAAGTTAAGATAGTGTAATTTATAATATTTTGTTTTTACATTTTGAAATCATAGGTTGTCGGAATATATTTTTCTATTGTTTTCCACTACGATGGGTTGTGGAGTGATCGAAGAGAAATGCTTGATTGGGCTAGACAAACTGCAATTTTGAAGAATTTTGTACTAGTCATAAAAACCTCAAATCCAAACAGGGTCATACTCACTTGTGACCTAGCCGGTAGATATAGATGTGGGAAGAGGGTGTTGCCCGGACCGGAAAATAGGAGCATTTATAAGCCACTTACCGATACTCCGACCAGGAAGTGTGGGTGTCCGTTTGAATTGAATGGGGTCCGCCTCAAGGAAAAAAATGGATGGGTCTTAACGGTAAAGTGCGGACAACACAATCATCGCCTCTCCACTAGTTTGTTAGCTCATCCATATGCGGGCCGATTGACAGCTGAGCAAAAGGAGTTTGTGAAAGAGAAGTTCCTACATCTAGCCACTCCGAAGATGGTACTTCAAGAGTTGATGTCAAGGTAACCGGGAAATGTGACCTCAATTATACAAATTTACAATATGAGGGAGAAGTTACTGCTTGAGGATTGCGGAGAATTGACGGTGACACAATGGTCTTTAAAGTTCTTGAAAGATTGAGGATACATTGTCCATCCAAGACGAGTAATGGGTTCTGATGTTATGAATGCCTTGTTTTTTGTGCACCCCACGAGTCTGCGCATGCTGAAGATGTTTCCCTATGTCGTCATTATGGAATCCACATACAAGACCAATGGGTATGTTATTTTAATCTGTAATCGACTTGATTAGTATGTTTCCAGTATAAATGTTTAAAACAACTTGTTCTGCTAGGTACGACATGCCTTTATTGGAGATGGTTGGCTTCACTTGCACCGGAAATACATTCAACATCGGGTTTGCATTTATTTCAAACGAAGATGTCGGTAGTTATAGGTGGGTGTTAACTCAATTGAAAGGCGTGTACGACGATCTTAGAGTCCAGGTCAATGCAATCATGACAGATCGCGAGTAGGCTCTAATCAAGGCAATAAGTCAAGTTTTCGGGGACGGAGTACAACATTTGTTGTGTTGGGTGCACATTAGACACAAAATCCTGGCGTACGGCCTAAAGGTGTTTGCGAACGCTGCAAATCCACATGAGTTGTCACGCGGGTTTGCAAACGCTTGTTGGGTGCTCTTTTCGTCCACCACAGAGGCGACATTTGAAGAAAGGTATGTAGAATTGAAGAGAAGATGGCGACCGACGCTTATTGCATACGTGGAGAAGGTGTGGCTTAATCCATACAAGAAGAACATAGTTCGTGCTTGGACGGATCATACACTCCACTTTCAGACGAGAACCACCAATAGGTAATTTCATTTTTAGCATTTGAACTCAGTTTGAATATTATAAAGTGTATTCGTTCAATATTTAAACTTTGATATGTGTTTTTTAGGGTCGAAGAGATGCACACTATGTTGAAAAAGATATTAGATTCATCTCGAGGAGGCTTCAACACCATCATACTAAGGATTCAAATCCAGATGGAATCTCAAACCAACAGTTTGAGGACAACCATTGAGAGAACCAGAATACAGAAACCAACAAAATTAAGAATAATGGCAAAACAGTTCAGAGCATTGTTCAGTCCTATATGCGGACAAGTTTCAAAGCAATGTCTAGGTAAGTTGTTAGACATGTATTATGATATAGCTTATGACTTGACGCAGGGTACACTCGAGATGGAGTGCCACGATTACTTTTGGAGGGAATGTCACGGTCTTCCATGCAAGCATCGAATTGCACACGCTATCATAACTAAAGTACCCATCGAGCTGGAGGAGATACATCATTTTTGAAAACAAATCGAATGGGATGTCCTTAGCGATGACAATGATCTTGCCCTTGCCTGCGTACCCTTGACCATTCAAGACGCAACGTGGAACGAAATGGTGGCTCTATGAAATAGCGGTCAGATGCCTAGAGACTAGTTTTTGCAGATCACATCAGCGTTCAAAGATTCAAAGCATCCTTAAGACATAAACCTTATTGAGTCGATACCTTATGAGACGCCAAATGGAGCCAACAAGTATTCAACCACCCGGGAAAAAACACACCTTGGGCACGTAATGGAAGAGTACGAGAGGGAGCAACAAAGACGGAAAGACAACGACAGTGGGAGCAAAGCAAATATATTGGCGCCATCCCAACCACGTGGACGACCTAAAGGATCTAGGAATAAGAAACGGACCGGAGTTGGAGTTGATACGCCTCCGGTTGCGACCGCGTCTCCTAGCACCGCTATCCCGGCCGCTGGAAGCCACCGTGGCCCCCCGACGAGCGTCAAATGGCGTGGGGTTAACTTTGGCATCGGTAATGTGGATAGTTTTGTATTTCCGTTCATTGATGATGCTAGAGATGTGATGGGAGACGGTCATTGTGGTTTTCGGTCCCTTGCTTGCGTATTGGGGAGGCAGGAGGAGGAGTATTACAATATTCGATAGGAGCTTCAGGCAGAATTGATGTGGAACAGAGATATGTATGAAGTCTTGTTCACTAGGGGCCTTACATCATTTGCTGATTTCTTGGAGCAGATCGGCCATGTGGAGTCTCCTTGCTCGAACAATTACTGGCTAGATATGCCGCTACATGGCCTTGTGTTTTCTACTTTTTATCAAGTGCCACTTGTGTTCTTATCGAGGGATCGAGGCTCCCACATGTGTTTACCGTTGCGGATTTTTGGGAACAATCAAGGACATGGGATACCGCCACCAGTCGTTGCTATCGCCCACGTTGGTAAACGGGACCACTTCATACCAGTGAGAAATTTGTAATCACTTTTTTTTGAAGTTGTTGGTTTTTGTAGATCTTACTTGCGTATATGTGACATAGCATTTCTTTTCAGGTATGGCTGACGAAGAACGCGCCTATCCCCCCACCTCCTCATGCATGGCGTGAATTTCACGACCCTAACGCCGACTACTGGCTCGAGGCTCTTACCCTGAGGATTGATCATTGGAAGGTTTGCCGAAGGGACATCGGTCGGGATCCGGAGACATTTGCTTAGGACAGTCTTGTTAGGGGAATTGTTATGGGATATATGTACTTTATTAAGAAGAACATGTTTTCATATTTCATGTATTGTGTGCCCCGTTTAGGGGATTTATGAACTTTTTTAAGATGTTTCAATGTAAGGGGGTCGAGCTTTCCCTTGTTTGATGACTACTAAGCTCAATTTATCTTAATTTTAATAAAAACCCCCAAGAGGGGACGAAGAGCATTGTCATGTCTGACTCGTTTGAATTTTTATTCATTCCAAACCATCTTCTTTACCTTAGAAAACATCCCATAACCATAATTTACACAGCAAAAAGTGCTTTTACCTTGCAAGGAATATCATCAATCACTTCTACATGGACATCAGAATCATCCAAATTTACCTCTAATGTAATTGTTTTTTACAGAAGCACCACGCCGATACCAGTTGGAGAAATACTGAAGCAAAATTCAAATGAAAGAGTAACGCGAATTGACGAGATAAGAAAGAACTTGAAAACAAACCTAAAGCACCAAAGTTAAGAGAACGAATCGGAGAGACAGAGCCCTTCTTTATCATGTACATCACGAACGCATTAAATGACGACGTGATTTTGGAGCCTTGAATGGTGCGCAGCAATCGCAGAGCCTCGTCTTCTCTTAGCGAGGCAAGTTCTCTTCTGGCAATTGCATCAAGCGGTGGCTGCGATTGCTCGTAGTATATGCTGTCAATAAGCTCCTCAACCGACGGAGGGAGCACAACCCCCGCCCGGGCCGGCGAAGTGCGGATATTTTGTGCGCTTTTAAAAAAAAGTTGTGCATATGTACCCCGCGGAAAGATATAACTTTTGGTTTTTGTCAAGTATAAAAGCCTTATTTATTTATTTTTTTCTCTTTCCTCTCTGCTCCCTCATTCTCTCTTCCGTCGATTTCTCTCCCCTTCCTTCGTTCTCTCTTCCGTGTTCGTCCTCCACTTCCTTTTGACAATCTCAAGCCACGCCCAAACCCTAGGCAGTCATTGCTCCGATCGATGAAGAATCCGAGGCAACGGTTGAATCTGGCGGCGATGTTGGAGTCCGGCCGCCACACGGCTTAGCTTGTCCCGGAGACTTGGTAGTAGGATATGGATTACACTCTCGTTCATGAATCCATATCTAATCAGGTTCGTCTTCTCTTGAATTGATTTTCTTCTCGGTTTCGACTGAAATTCCGGTTCTACTACAATTACAAGTTTGAGTTTTCTTCCTCGTGTTTGAGGCATTGTGAATTTTGTTCAATCTGGGAAGAAAATCTAGGGTTCCAAATTTGAAATCGAATATCTTATGCTAACGGAAGAGATCGCGTGCTTATAGATTGTCTAGATTTATAATTTTTCTCTAAAAAAGGCATTGGTTAGTTATCAGACTGATTGTGTTATATGATTTTGGATCAAGTTCCGAAGGTGAAGTGCCAACTTTCGTCTTCCAAATCGACTTTGATTCCACAAATTCGTGCTTAAAGTTCAATCATTGATTTTTAATCTATTTTTGCTTGTAAGAAGATTTTAATTTCTGGTATTTGAAGTAGTGATCGAGAATTTGGGAAAGTGCAGTCAGAAGCTCTTCAATTTGAGGCGTTGAAATCTTTTGAATTTGTACGAATTTCGCTCTTTGAGATGAAGGTTGGTCAAATTGAGATTGGTTTTTACATATGCAGTCTATCATAAATTTTCGAATGGCTGAAGTAATTTCGGATAATGGAGTTGAGACACTTTCTGCAATTAATGACGACCATATGGGGTGTCATTGTTGAGATGATGGATCCAATGGAATGCAAATTGTTTCACACTACGCTTAAAGCATCAATGTCAAAATGGAGTTTTTAATCTAAATGAGTGAAAAAAAAAAGAAATTGTGATGATGCTACTGTTTTGTTTCCAACCTGAGGAAAATCAATCATTGAGGTCATCTTTTGCTTACCTCGATTTGTATGCAAACACTATAGATTGCTCAACTGATGCAAACCATTGCCACTTCATCAGAACCGGTGTAAGGTAATTCCTACGTGGAGGCTTGTCTTTTCAAATTGGGCATTCAAATTTATGGTCGAGGTAATTCTTACTTTCTTATTTTCTAGTGCAATTTAATTTAGGATCTATTTTTATTATAAAATACATTTAGCCTATTAGCTCAAATGGTAAAGCGTTTTTCTTAAAAAATAATGATGTGGGTTCAAATCCCACATAGGCTTATTAATAACTTTTATGATGACACTTATTAATAATCTTTTTTTATGACAACTTTGTTGAAAGTACCTTTGTGGGTTCAAATCTCACATAGACTTATTAATGTTCTTTTGATAACACTATTTTTTATTGATGACAAGTTTATATTTAGTGATGACAAGTGATGATTTTTTATAACAACTTATTTTTTTAGTGATGACAGTTGTTTTTTATGTGGTGATGACAACTATTTTTACATGATGATGGCATTTGATTATAAATATTTTTTATGATGATGATAAAAAAAACGAAGAAACTTTAAGTGATGGCACTTGATGACGGTGACGGTTATTTGTCATCAAGGCCCTTTTGATACAAACAATGGCCTTGATGACAAACAAATCAATGTCATCAAGGTCCTTTGATGACACTTGTTTGTCATCAAGGCCCTTTCGATGACAAACAAATCAATCAAATTGTCATCAAATAGCGATGACGATTGATGACATATCAACTGTCATCAAATAGAGATGACATTTGTGATGATAGTTGATGACAATCAAACCATCATCAAGTAGTGATGACAGTTTATAAAAAAAATCGTACGTGGTGATACATATTTGATGACACTTTGAATGATGATACTAAAAATTATATATGATGACACTAAAAAATTAAACGTGATGACACATATTTGATGACACTAGAAAAAAAATTATAATTTGCGATGACAACTTTTTGATAATGACACATATTTGATAACACTAAAAAACTATACTTTTTTATGACACATTTTTTATGATGACACATATTTGGTCTACGTTTGAAATTATACGTGATGATAGATGTTTGATGACACTA
This sequence comes from Fallopia convolvulus, assembly GCA_964016875.1. Lineage (NCBI taxonomy): Eukaryota > Viridiplantae > Streptophyta > Magnoliopsida > Caryophyllales > Polygonaceae > Fallopia > Fallopia convolvulus. The sequence goes on along the minus strand of OZ024721.1, from coordinate 24,942,749 downwards.
AAAAATTAACGTGATGATAAATATTTGATGACAACTTTTTTTTCTTATTTGTGATGACGATTGTTTTATGTGGTTGAATGACTTTGATGATACTTTTTGTCATCAAAAGGTTGTCATCAAGACATTTTGATGACACATGTGATGATAGTTGATGATAATCAAACCGTCATCAAGTAGTGATGACAGTTGATGACGGTTCAAATCGTGTCATCAATAATTTTTTGTTGACACTTTAAGTGGTGACACATTTTTTATGACACTAGAAAAAAAATTGTATGTGATGAAACATATTTGATGATGCTAAAAAATTAAACGTGATGATACATATTTGATGACAACTTTATCTTTTATGTGTGATGACGGTTGTTTTTAAACGTGATGATACTTTTTGTCATCAAAAAGTTGTCATCAAGACATTTTAATGATACTTTTTACTTTTTATTACACTTTTTGTCATAAAAAATTGTGATGATGGTGAAAAAAATTGTGATGATAGTGATGACGGTTGTTTTTATATAGTTGAATGCCTTTGATGATACTTTTTGTCATAAAAAAGTGTCATCAAGACATTTTAATAACACTTTTTATCATCAAAAAATTGTGATGACGATGAAAAAAATTGTGATGACGGTGAAAAAATTTGTGATGACAGTTGTTTTTATGGTGTTGAATGCCTTTGATGATACTTTTTGTCATTAAAAAGTGTCATTAAAACATTTTGATGACACTTTTTACTTTTTATTACACTTTTTGTCATCAAAAAATTGTGATGACGGTGAAAAAAATTGTGATGACGGTTATGAAAGTGATGATAGTGATGATGGTCAATGGTCGGTCAACGACCGAGTAAACTCGGTCAATAGACGAGTCAACCCGGTCAATGACCGAGTCAACTCGGTCAACGGGCGAGTCAACCCGGTCAACGACCGAGTCAACTCGGTGGGAGTGGGGTGGGGGTGGGTGATGGGGTTTTTTGCTATTTACCTAATTTTCATACCCTCCTTAATCAATATACTATTACTAAAGTCGAATCTTTCTCTCTTATGTGTCACTCATCTAACTATGCCACATAGACATATTTAATTGTTCATTTACCTCTTTATCCTTAATTTTCTTTAGAATTTACATTCCTTACATATTATATTATAATAGTAGTATCCCATTTATCATTAGTATTTACCATATTAAATAAAAAAATCAATAAGATATGTTATTGATAAGCATTTCATGCCTATCATAATAAATTACCTCATTTATTACTATTACTTACCATATTCAACTAATGAGTATGGAAATATTATTTAGTCTTTTCAGTATTTATTTGCATGTATATTATAATAATATTATCTAATTCAAAAATTAAATCACCTATGCTATTATAAATAAATAAATAAATACTATTATTTAATTATTATTTTTTACATTTCCTACATATTATAGTAATTTTCGCTTGAAAGTTTTATTGAGGAAAATATTTTATTTTATCGAATAAGTTTATGTAAAATTTGATCGACGAGTACGGTTCCTACATAAAAAAATTCTCAAGTCATAGTCGTGCATGGCACGACCGGGTCTTACTAGTATCCACCTAATTAGGTTTTTTTTTGCTATTTACTTAATTGAGCCATAGGGTAAATTCGGCCCAAATGTAAATAATTAAAAACGGGGTTTTCTTCTTCGTTCAACTTCTCAAGTACCCACTTCCCAGTACCTCCGACCTCCATTAACGCCGCCTCCGTCTTCAATCTCCAACAACCTCCAAACACCTCCTCACTACTGCCATTGCGTCGCGAAGTTTTGTGGGGTGGAATTCCAAAAATATTTTTTAATCCCGCCCTCTCCATGTAAAATTAATCGCCCCTCCAACTCGATGTGGGGGCGGCCGCCCCCACTCGCCCCCCTAAATCCGCCCTTGGTTAGTAGTGTGTTTCGTTAATTGTGGCTTTAGTTAGTAGTATAGTTTAGTAATATCAGGTTAGTATGTTAGTATCTACTTGTTAAGTAGAATGTGTTTAGTAACTTGATTAATTATAGGTAATTTCGTGTGTGTATATATAATAGGAATTGGGCATTGTATAGTGAGTATTAGACCTGTCAAATGGGTTGGGCGGGTCGAGTTCGGGTTTGGGTCAATCGGGTTCGGGTCAAAATGGGTCTCGGGTCATCGGGTCGTTAAATTCACGGGTTCATATGGACCGAGTTGTTACGGGTTCGGGTTGATCTAACGGGTCAAGATTTTCAATTTTGCTAACCTTTATTTTTATGTTTATTGAAATAATTAATATTATATAATATATTATTTAATAATAATAAAATAATAATTTTATTCAAAATTTATAATAAAATATTCATTTTTAATTGAAATAATACTTTATCGGGTTGGTCAGGTCAAATCAACGGGTTGGTGACCCAATCCATTTTTTCCGGGTCGAACGGGTTCGGGTTACTCTCTTGACCCGTTGATTTTCGGGTCGGGTTTCAACCTAAAAAATTTCGGACGGGTCGGGTCGGGTCAAGTTTTGACAGGTCTAGAATATATTAATGGATGGGTTTTGTGTAGTAAGCTGGAGGTTGAGTTGGGGAAACCATAGTCTTTTTGGGTGGGCTAGTTAATACACTTTCGGCTAAGGAGTTATGAAGTTGAGTTAGTAAACAACTTGTTAAAAACAGGGGGTTAATTAAGTCAAACTCGGTTTTTCAAATTGTAACGTATATTCATTATCCGTTCAGGGAGTTACTTCTTCTCACATTCTTAAGTCTCGGGGTTGGTACATACTTTCATGCGAGGTAATTCGTTTTCGACTTGCTCGGTTCTTTTCTATCTTGTTAGATTTTGTGTCGTTATTGTAAGATTGCTTTTGGGAACTAGTCCCGGATATCTTTTTGAATTATGTTGGGAATTGCTTGTGTTGTTGTGTGTAAATTCATTGTTAAAAGAGTTTTATCGGAAACAAGTTTTCGAACATTTTGTCTGTGTTGGTACCGTTTCCGGAACTACCATGCGCGTAGTCGGCGGGAGGAAGAGTTGTCTATGTATGGTCTGTGTGAAAGGGAAATCGTGCCCCTTCAAAACGAAAAATATTATCTATGTGTTTTGGCAAGTGCTCCAGTGGAGGCTTAGCCGGGGTTAGAAGGGAGATTGTGAAGTGGAGTTATATGGTCTGCCTCTGCACTCGGCGTAGGGTTTGAGCGCCTTGGAGGTTGGATTGTGAGATGGAGGAATTGCATCTTTGTAAAATTGTGCTTGTGACTGTGTATGTGGCTATGTGTGACTAACCAAAACTAATTTAGTTATTGGCCTTTAGAGTTATGAGTGCGTTTGTGGACTTGGATGCTGACCTTAGAAGTATTTTTCAAACGTCTTGCAATTTCCACATTCTTTCTAACTTGATAGATTAGTAGCTGACCCTTCGGGGAATATTTTCCAGTTCCAGGGAACCGTGCATGAGTCGAGGCCAAATGGCAGGGCGGAGCGGTGAAGAGCGCGTGTCATGGTGGGGTCGGGTTTACATTGGTTTCTTTTGTTATATTAGGGAGTTGGATTTATTGTTATGTTACATTTATTATTATGTGATGATCATTATTGTTACTATGTTAATTCGTTGTTGATAGGATTTTATCGGGTTTTAATATTTATGTTTTCGGATATACATGCATAACTATGTTTTCTAAGTTTTACTAAAAAAGGTTGGATGTTTTATTAAGTTTTCTCGTCATGCCCGCGTTGCAAGATCCTAAAGTGTTGCTGTCAACCCACCTAAGTAATACCTGTTAAGGTCAACTACCAAGTAGCGCCCTCTGAAAAGACAGGGTGTTACAATCTAGATTTGGAATAACATTTCTAGCTCAATGTGGAACAAAGGTTGGACCCGCTGAATCAAATATCACTCTTTGTTGAGGATTCAAATGATCATATTCCTCTTTCATTGGAAAGTTTTGGGTAAAATGAGATGAAGAATTAAAATTTGGAGAAGACTGGACCTCCTGATGTTCTCCGTGACAAGTCCAACGAAAATAATTCAAGGTGTATCCTTCTCGGTATATGTGATCTCTAACCGTGTTTGGGAGCTGGTACTTCTCATTAACTCCCTTTGACTACTAGTAGCATGTGATAATCCAAAGTCCATAAATTCATTAACGCCCTTTAGAAATTCATAACTCATCTCTCGACGACCTTCCACATGCTTATTATACATCCAACTTCTGTCTGTCATATTTTGTTTATAAAATAAGAGTAAGGTTCAAATAAAACAATTCCTTATCCTATAAAATAAGGAGCGTTTAGAGCCCTTGGGTCAAGGTGATCCAAGGGTTGATGTTCTATCCGTTTTAGGGACGCGGTGGCATTTTGGTAATCTCTCGGATGTTACAAAAGTGCATCGCTATCGTGAAAAAGTGCATTGCTAAATACAAAAAGTGCATTAGTAAGCTGAAAAAGTGCAAATAAAAATGAAGCCGCTCCATGTTCAGTTCACAGTAAAAGTGCATCGTTATGGTGAAAAAGTGCATCGCGAAATACCAAAAAGTGCATTATTAAACCAAAAAAGTGCATCATTAATTCTGGGCGTCCAATTAACTCGATTCTGATTAAACTCAATCGCCCGAAATATTTGGGTTTAGTAATGCACTTTTTGTATATCGTAATGCACTTTTTCACCATAACGATGTACTTTTGTACTTTCCGATAAATTACGAAAATGACACCATGTCACTAATTTTCGAGAATATAAGCTCTTGGATCAAGGAGATCTAAGGGTTCAAAACGCTCCTTATTTTATAGGATAAAGAGTTGTTTTATTTGAACCAAACTCTATAAGAGTAAGAGAACTTATTTATCAACGATCTCTAACATACCTTAATAACATATAGCGTCTGAAAATCAATTTTAGAAATTAACCTAGTCAAAAGTTCTTCCAAATACATTATCAGAATATCAATACTATACTTGCTCTTTGTATGTAACATTACCACATTACCATGTAAATCTTGTAAATTTAAAGAGAACGAACGCATATAATTAATCTTATAAGTATATAATATTTTAGTAATTATGAAAACTCAAACAGAACCAAAACAAATTAAATACTATAAAATATATTCTAGCTATTGTGTGATTAACACGTTGTACTATATTAAAAGAATTTACAAGGTCATACCGTTTAAAGGCATATTAAAACCTAAAACAACAAACTTAGTAAGAAAGTAACAAAGCTTCAAAAAAGTTATATATATATATATATAGGTAGGTTCTATAGAGAACAATCTCCTATAGAGAACAAATATAGGCCATTGGATGAGTATGGAATGGATGGTGGGATTTGTATCTACAATAGCAAAAATAGGAAAATAGGAAAAAATCAAAAATAGGAGAGATATTCTCCCCATGATTTACTCCATCCTAACTACCATAATTAAATCTTGGTTTTGATTTTGGAAAAATCCTCCATTGTGTAACGTGAATATTTTGCGCTGGAGACCTGCTCGCTGGAAATTCCAATTCATTGGGCCTTTCGACCGCCTTTTCTTCTCATGCCCTTTTACTTTTTTTGAATCATGCTCTTGTCTTTTTATTCAATATCAATAAAGAAAGACCGATCCCGCAACCACCTCCGACCGGCGACCGGCCACCACCGTAGAAACGATCCCGCAATTCCGGCGAATTTCGGCCACCATGAACAACCACGTCGGAACTGCTCGCTGCTCGCTGAAACCGAACCACCACGTCGGAACTACTCGCTGGAGAATTCCGGCCACCACGAACCACCACGTCGAGCAACCACCGATCCCCTTCACTCGAAAATCATTAATCGGTAAGCAATTCCGGCGAATTAATTCGAAAATCCCACATTGCTATTGATTGATGTTAATTGCTAAGATGTATTATTGTTCTTGATATTCAACAGGAAGACGATTCAAAAGGGTGAATAAATCAATCAGAATTTTCGTATATACTATCATCGTCGAAAATTATGGCATCAGGTAATGTTATATACAATATATTCATTATGTATATGATTGATTTGTTTTAGTATATGTTGTAAATTTACGTGTTAATTGTTTAGGTAACCTAACCCTACAGATTCTTTGTATACATACAATGTAATATTGTATATAACAAATTGCTATATGTATATACAAAATTGGTATGGCTGGATATTATTTGCAATAGTGTATGTACAATTAATGAAAACCTGTCTATTACATGTACAATTTGAATTATGTATACATTTGTTATTAGCGTATATACTTATAATTCACAGTTAATATACATGAGTTATTTGTAAACTATTTTTAATTCAAATTATACATGTATACATGATTATGTGGTCTATATACATGATTATTATGCATGTATACATGGATTTGACATAAGTTATTTATGCAGATATCTCAAGTAGAGCAAATTGTCAACATATTTTTGATTTCCATACTTCGAACATTGGGGTTTAAGCGATCGAAGATTGGTGGCAATATTGAACATTAGATCTTATGTTGTATCTATACACCTTTTGTTTTGGTTCATTATGTAATATTTAATTTTTTTTATACCGATACAAAATGATAATCATGTATATATAGTTGAATTCACGTATATACTCTCATTTACTTATGTATACACATTTAAAGTCATGAATGCAATTCATAATTTCGCGTAAAAATACCAATACACTAGTATCATGAATATAAGAATCATGTTCTTGTATATACTTTTACGTGCTTATGTATACATTCAAAATTTGAATAGAATCAATAAAAGAGGATTGTATGATCATTATAATATCATGTATATAACAATTAAAATCTTGTATATTAGCAACTGGTTTCATATACAATTATGAATCAGGTTATGAGCAACTGTATATAACAATAAGAATCATGTATATAACCATTTGATTTCTTGTATACAATTCTGTTAGATTTAGCGCCGGATTTAAATTTAATTGTTAAATTCCTATAATTACGGGATTTTATAATTTTTTGAAATAAAAATGGAAATTAATGTAATCAATGGGATCAAATTCGAGATTTTTAAAAAATCCGAAAATTGGGTCAAATTCAATGGAAAGTAATGTAATCATGTATATAACCACCCCCATAACTAGAGCTGTCAAAAGCTGACCCGACCCGAAAAACCGACCCGAACCGCCCGAAAAATTTAGGGTCAAGACCCAAAAGTTTGAACCCGAAACCCAAAATAAACCGAACCCGGTAGACCCGAAACCCGTTGGGTTCAAATCCGAAAAAACCGTTGGGTTGACCCAATTTGTTATATTTTAAGAATATATAATATATTTTGAAAATTATAATATATTTTATTATTAAAATATATAAAAATAATAGATTTATTCTTAAATATCATTTTTAAATAAAAAATATTTTAATAACTGTAAAAAAATCAATTTTCTTGTCTTGTTAGGTCGACCCAACCCACCCGACAACCTGCAATGACCCGACCCGATTTGATCGGTGACCCATTACGACCTGAACCCGACTCAACCCGAACCCGAAATAACCGAACCCGAACCCGACCTGACCGACCCGTTTGACACCTCTACCCATAACCCACCTTCCTTTTGTGATTTTTCAATAAATCCGAAAATTCCTTTATTGTTCCTATAATTAAGGACATGATTTATTGTTTGAAATTTGGCCAAATTCGAGATTTAATCTAAGCCATCCAATCGAATCCCATCCAATGGCCTATATGTGTTCTCTTGTTCTCTCATATTTAATTGTTCTCTATTGAACCTCAATATATATATATATATATTACTAATAACTACAGCCGAAGCAATTTCTGTCATCACATTGTGCCACATCTCCCCTTGTTAAAATAATAGTTTTTATATTTAATTATGCAAAAAATTTATCTTCAAGTAAACATAAAGATAAAATAATATTTGTAAAAATTTATCTCCAAATAAAAATAAAGATAAAATAATATTAGTATATTTTACCAATATAGATAAAAAAGGACATTATATTTATCATATTTGTAAAAGATAAATCAAAAAAATATAATAAAAAATATGTACATGTGGTCACATATATCTCTTTGAAATAAAAATAGCCATATAAATGATAATACCTTTGAAATATTTATCTATCTATCTATAACTATATATTAAAGCTGAACCTTTTCGAGCCACCTGAACAATTTTGGCCCCACCGTATATTTAAAAAGTAATTTTGTATTCTTATTAATTATAAATTTTCTTTTAAATTTTCTAAAAATCTATATAATTTTATAAAAACTAATGTTCTAATATATTTAATAAAAAATTAAAAGAAAGGAAAAATAAAACATAAGATTTTTTTAATATATAATGATAGATTGTTATCATAATAAGGTAGAAAAATATTTTTACTATTTCTATCTAAAACTAACATTACAATATATTTGTATTTGAAAAAAATTAATTCAAATTTTAGTTAAAAATAATTTATTTTTAATCTTTATCCTTTTATCTATTTATGAAAAAAATTTATCTTAAATAGAATTTAGATAAAAAATGTAAAAATTTTAAATATGTATGTAATTACTTGCCTAGATTAAATTTTGATAAAAAATATTATATTATATTTTCCATAATTTCCTTTTTGGATTATTTATGTTAATATAAAACATTTTTTATTTATAAAAAATTCTATATTGATTCATATTTTTTTTATCTTTTCTTATTAATTATATTTTTAACTTTTTATTGAAAAGATTTTTAAAGAATTGAATTTGATTAAAAAAATTATAATTTTTTACATTATTCTTGGCTTTTGAATTATTTTTGTAAAACATCTATAAAATTTAATGATTCTAATTAAAATAATTTTAATTAATACTTTTTCATAATTAAATTATCATTAAGCTATCAAACTTATATTGGACTCACCTTGACAACTTTGGTTCTGCCTCACATTATATTGGCTCATCTTAATGGGTTTTATAATAAATACGTTATTTTTATTTTTTATATTAAATTAAAATATTATTCATTAAATAAATTAAGTGCTAAATCCATATAGTCGTGCCTGACACAATAATAGGTATAATGACTTAAACCTATTTATGAAATATTATTGTCAAGGAGAAAGAGCAATGTAGATTATTTTATTTTAATAATCTATGTTTATCTTCAATTTTAAACTTAATAATCTAGATTTAATTTGTTTTATTTGATTTCCAAAACAAAATAATATTTATACATATTATAGGAAATTAATTATTTACATTGAATTTTATATTTCTTTATTAATATGTTTTTTTAATATATCTAAGGAAATACTAAGTCAAGGTCGTGCAGGGCACGACGGGTACAACTAGTCAATATACTATAACTAAAGTCGAATCTCTCTATCTTATGTGTCGTCGTCTTAACTATGCCACATAAGCATTTTAATTTTTCCATTTACCTCTTTGCCCTTAATTTTTTTTTAGTATTTACAATCTTTATATATTATAATAATAGAGTCCGGTTCACGTGCGAATGGGCGCCCAGGTGCGAAATAAGAAAGAACAGGAGTCGTTGGATCAAGAAAAACCAAAGGCGTTGATCATTTCACTTAAAAAGGGGAAAAAACGGCACGAGCGAATTATTGGCGAATTATTCGCGTATTTTTAAAAAAAACGGAAATAGGACACGCGCCCAGATTGTTCATCAGTATTGTGGATTTGTTCATCAGTATTGTGGATTTGTTCATCAATAATGTGGATTTGTTCATCAAAACTGTGATTTTGTTCATCAAAACTGTGATTTTGTGCATAAATAAACTATTGCTTGTGCATCAAAAATCTATTGTTTGTACATAAAAATGAACAAAGTGTATCAAAATTACATGCAATATGTTCATCAACATTGTGATTTTGTTCATAAAAAAACGAAAATATTTGTTCATCGGTTTGTGCATATTTGTTCATTAGTAATATCAATTTGTTCACTAGTTTATGCATATTTGTTCATTGCCTTTTTCATATAATTGTTCATTACTAGATGCATATTTGTTCACTAGTAACCTCAATTTGTTCATTACTATATGCATATTTGTTCATTAATAACATCAATTTGTTCATAGCTAAATAAGGCACAAGCACACCTCTTCGATTTGTTGCTATCTCGTTCTCTTAGCATACACCATATTATTGCAAAGTTAAATTCTTTATCTCTATTATCTTTTGCATTCAAGTTTCTACATCAAACTTATCTTATTTTGGTACTATATTGAGCACTTCATTCGTATTGACAAGTTAGCCTTAAAGCACTTCATTCGTATTATACTTTGAATTCAAGATAGCCTTAAAGCACAAAATAAATGCAAAAAAATGCACAAATAGATAGTCCTAAATGTACAAGTTGATGGTATTAATAGTCCTAAATGTACAAGTTGATAGCATTGACACATAAAACATAAGTTTATTTCAATTCACAAATAAGAGTATAATAATGAACAAATAAGGTTATATCAATGAACAAATAAGGGTATATCCATGAACAAATAGGGTATATCAATGAACAAATAATGGTATACCAATGAACAAAAAAGAAGTATACTAATGAACAAATAATAGTATACTAATGAACAAATAATGGTATATCAATGAACAAATAGGGGTATATCAATGAACAAATACGACTATATCAATGAACAAATATGGGTATATCAAAACTAATTATATGTGCATAAAAAACTACATAATATTGTATTCCTACACATAAATAAGGTTAAAAAATAAAATTATAAATTAAAAAAGTTCGAAATCGATGAACAATGTTATCAAAAACTCAATGCACAATTAGTTAGTATTGATGAACAATTGGTGAATATTGATGAACAAATTGCTATTTCTGATGAACAAACTGGGCACGTCTCATGAAAACATATTTTTCGAAAAATTCGTGAATAATTCGGGAAAAATTCGTCCGTGTCGTATTTTATTGAAAAATACGCAAATAATATGGGAAAAATTCGCCCGTGCCGTATTTTTTTTTTTTTAATGAATGTTTAATCAGGGACGTTGATTTTTTGGAATGAACGATCGAGATTTATTCTTATTTCTCACCCAGGCGGCCATTCGCACGTGACTCTTTTTCATAATAATATTACTTCTATTACTTATAAAAATATTATATTGACTATATTTGGAAGACATATATTGTTCTTTTACTTTATTAAAAAATACATATATATTTGGAAAACAAATGATCAATCCATATATATTAAAATATTATAATTGGTTAAAATTTCATTGAGAAGATTTTAATTGGTTGAACCGCACATGTATAATTAATTTATAAATCTTATCTTTTTATCTATCTTTTTCATAATTATTTAAACTATCATGTTTTGCTATTAATTTAATGAATAATAGTAATAAAATATTTATTATTTTAAATGATATATGACAACTTTTATATTTATATATTTATTCAAAATTTTCTATATTTAGTGTAAATATGATTATTTCTCAAGAATGATTGATATATTTATAAAATTTTTATTATTAATATTTTGTTTAAGCAAAACCCGTACAACGGTACAAGGTACGAGAATATATACTAGTATGTATATATATGAGAAAGAGCCGTGTGAGAATGGTCTCCCATGTGAGAATTAAGAATAAATCTCGCTCGTCCATACCAAAAAATCAACGCCCCTGATTAAACATTCATTAAAAATATAAAATACGGCACAAGCGAATTTTTCACGTATTATTCGCGTATTTTTCAATAAAATATGGCACTAACGAAATTTTCCCGTATTATTCACGTATTTTTCGAAAATACGTTTTTATGAGATGTGCCCAGTTTGTTCATCAAAACTAGCGATTTGTTTATCCATATTCACCATTTGTTCATCAATACTAAATAATTGTGCATTGAGTTTTTGATAAAAATGTTCATCGATTTCGAACTTTTTTAATTTTTAATTTTATTTTTTAACCTTATCTATATGTATGAATACAATATTATATAGTTTTGATGCATATATAATTATTTTCAAACCTGAAATGGTGTTCTGATTGTTAAAGATAAGGTCATTACGATACTTCCAAGTTGTCTACAACATATAAGCAAAAGTTAAACCTCGAAGGGCTTCTTTTTTCAAGTTCAATAATTGATGCCAAACATCCGTCTATGACTCCTAACGACGTCGAGGAAAAGCTAAAGGTGTCATTTGACGGACCAATCACAAGAACTTGAAACAAGAAGATACAAGATGCAACTCATGCTCTTCTAGATCATTTAGGAGCCATGACGGATCAAGCTTCGCAACCTCCATGGATTACCATGCTTAGACATCAAGTTTAAACAAACCCGAGCCTGGATCAAGAGGTCTCAATGCCCATATTTGTTCATCGATATACTTCTATTTGTTCATTGATATAACTTGTTTGTTCATTGATATATATCCATATTTGTTCATTGATATACTCATATTTGTTCATTGATATAACCTTGTTTGTTCATTGATATACCCTATTTGTTCATGGATATACCCCTATTTGTTCATTGATATAACCTTGTTTGTCCATTGTTTGTTCATTGATATACCCTATTTGTTCATGAATATACGACTATTTGTTCATTGATATAATATTGTTTGTTCATTCTTATACCCTTATTTGTGAATTGAAATAAACTTATGTTTATGTGTCAATACCATCAATTTGTACATTTAGGACTTTCTACACAATTTTCATGTCTACCTATATGAGAACAACAAAAGAAACAAATAAAGTGCTCAATATAGTACATAAATAAGTTAAGGTTGATATAGAAGCTTGAATGCAAAGAATAATAGATAAATTATCTGACTTTGCAATAATATGATATATGATAAGAGAACAAGCCAGCTGCAAACCGAATAGGAGTGTTTGTGCCTTATTTAGCTATGTTTGGAGCCCAAGAAGTAGCCACATGTTTCACAGTAGCAACAACGACAAATCCAAAGGAGTCAAACAAGAAAAAATCAAGACCGACATCAAAACAATTAGTTTTGTTCACATACGGCTAATTTTGATGAACACACATATATTAATGCATACAATTTCGATACACATTCATCCATTTTTTGTATACAAACAATAGATATTTAATGCACAAACAATAGTTCATTTATTCACAAAATCACATTGTTGATGAACAAAATCATAGTGTTGATGAACAAAATTGATGTTCGTGATTTTGGTCTAGTTTTAGGTGTCTTTATTAGGTGGTTTAGTTTAGTTTTTGTAGGTTTTAGAGTTAGTTTTGTGTGTTTTTGGATATGTTTGCATATTTTGTGAAAATTATGGAAGCTACTCCGTTTTGTGTCTTTTTTTAGGTTTTTGAGTGGTAAGGAGCACTTTTCAAGCGAAGCTGCAGTGAAGTGGTGGAAGGTGGAATGCATAGAAGATGAGAAAGAAGATTGCATGTGAAGATCAAGTTGGAATGCAAGTTGAAGCCATGAAAGAGTTCGTAAGAAGCCAAAACAGAGGCTCGTTAACGACCTGTGAGGGTCGTTACCGAGCTATAAATCAGGGTTTTTGTTAAGGAGTTCAGCAAGTGTCTACCGACCCTGTGCAGATCGTTAATGAGGTGACCTGTGTCAGTAGAGCGCAACCGACTTTCGGAATTAATATCTTTTATCTTGTTATCTTTTAAGTTTGGTAAGTTTTTATCTTTTAGGTTTTTTATTAGATAGTTTCTTAGTATAAATACCCTTGTTCTAAGCCTAGACAAAGGGGGGATTCGTTTAGCTTTGAGAGAGAAGTTGAGAGAGAGAGTCGGGCTGATTCCGATCGAGAGAGAGGAGTGGTTCGGTGATCAAACTCTTGTTTGTTGTTTTCGGTTGTTTTCGAATTCCGCAAGTGATTGTAAAGCGGATGCGAAGTGGTGGTTTCGACCCGCAGGACGGTGGGTCCCGCCAGCCCGGTCCCGGCGGGAATGACCAGGACACGGACGGCTCCGGCGAAGCCGGCTAGATTAGTGTTTTTTGTAAATATTATTAAATATTGTAAATTATTTAAATTTATGTAAATTAATGTGAATTATGTAAATTAATAAATTTAATGAATTTATGTAAATTATGTAAATTAATGAATTAATATGAATTATTTAAATTAATTCGTAATTATTTTTTTTAAAAAATAAATAAATTGGCGACCAAGTGGTCGCTAAATGGACACATGACCGTGCACTCCAAGGTGCACGATCGTGCGATTTTCTCTCAGATAACGGCTAGGGCCGTGCGTTTTTTATTGCTTTTAGCGACCGGTCACGATTTAGCGACCAACTAGTCGCCATGGTTTGGCACCTATTAGCGACCACTTGGTCGCTAATAATGGCGACCACGTAGTCTCTGTGGTCGCCACAGTGTTAGCGACCATGGCCGACAATTGTCACTATGTGGCGACCATATGGTCGCTAGATGCAACGAGCATATGGACGCCATGGTCGCTATATTCAGCGACCACATGGTCGTCAAGTGGTTAGCGACCAGCCTTTTAGCGACCAGATTTTTCATTTAGCGACCGGAAATATGGTCGCTAAATCTGCGTTTTTTTGTAGTGGAGGCATGGGCATTGCTGGATAAGTTGACCAATTATGATGCAATGGATGGCACACAACAAGCCCAACAGCCCCAAAGACGTCTCTACAATCAAAACAAGGATGAGGTTGACCCTGAAGTGAAGCACCAATTCTTGGAAGACGAGATCAACCGCCTGAAGAAGCAGGTAAGTTATCTTAAATCATCTCCATCTTGTCAAGAATGTGGGTCTCAATTCCATGCTACTTCTGCCTGCACTAACTTGCAATAGGTTCGTGCTACTGAGGCATATGAAGAAGCTAACTACATGAGGGGTCCATATAGGAACCAAGGCAATACTTTTTATGCAGGGAGGAATAACAACCAACCCACCTGGGGCAATTATGCAAATGGCCAAGGAAACCAAGCACCTCCACCACAAGAAAGGAAGGCTCCTCCTTACAGACCACCAGAATATCAAGAGCCACCTTCATGGGTACAAGGGTTACAAGAGGGCATTAATGGAATCCACAATAAAGTTAATGACGTTCAAAACGAGATCAGTGGAGTCCGTTCTAACCTAAAAGGTATACAGGCAGTTGGGAGAGATTGAGACATGGAGAAAGAATGTAAACTCCCAATTAGGTAACTTGGCTGCACAAATTCCAAGACCTCAAGGGCAACTCTCGGGCCGCCCCGAAGAGAATCCGAGAGGCCAAATTGTATTCGTCCACCTTCGAAGCGGAAATACACTACCGGACCGGACTGAGGCCAAGGAGAAAGCGCCCGGTATCGAGGAAGCTGCTGTAACACCCCTGTTTTAAATACCAGAATGTCACTTGGTTGTGGACCTCACTTGGGTCCACTCAGGCTAATTTAACAACAACTTCACAATGTGGGACCTTGCAACAAAGGCACGACGAGAAATATGCACTGGATAGTAAAAGAAAAACAACACCCCGAAGGGTTAGCTAACAACTCCAATATGCACTGGATAGTAAATGCAAAATGCAGAAGCAAAATCAATTTATTCAATTACATAATAAGAGTCATAATATAATAGTTCACATATAGAACATTTACCATAACAAACAAACACACAATAATACTTATAATTATAAAACGCACATAATAATACTTACAGCCATACAATGCATACTAATAATAACACATCATTTCACTTAAGTATCACCTCAATCACTTTTCGTCTCAATAATTGTTCAATCGCAACTCATCAATTGTCAATCGACATAATTTATTAAACAAGCATGGCATCCTCCAGCCTTACGCGGGGTAGTGGACGACGACCTCCACCGTTTATCCGAACCACTCACACCCTCATCATTCACCTTCTTACCCCTGGTCAAGCCTCCTCGGGAGCACTCGCCAAAACATTTTATTATAATTTTGAAGGGGCCCCTCCTTGACATAAAACTAAGTTAGGGGTGTCTCCGCCTTTCCGACTATCCCTAATCATAGCCGTATCGGTTAGGTGCCAATGTTTAGATATCCGAATAAAATACAAAATATTATTCATCTATTATAATTTTCTAAAATAGCGAATTATTTTCAAATAGACATATATAATATATAGGAAAGAATCTCAAAATACAGGTCTACACATCATATCTACACATCCAACACACATCAAAATTGATAACTAAGTAAGTCTAGACGACTTACCTCGAAGACGAATTCCCAAAGCAAAGAAACAACTAACTATCGCGTAACGCGGAACCCTGTCTAAGACAGATAGCCTGTTTCTTCCCGTCGTCTTTGTTCACTTCCTAAGACTCATGCTCCTAAATACATATATATAACCCAATGAATAAGAATAGCCTTTTAACTCTTACAAACTCTAACCCGCAAAACAACGAAAAGCCAGCGGATCTTATAACTTCTCTTGTATAAATCCAAATCCCTTAAAACTTGACAAGAATATAATATATATATATATAAAGGAACATTTTTGTAGTTCAAACCTCTTCGTAAAACTTGATTAAAAATCCCCAATAATCATTACAAAACAAACCCTAAAAACACTCTGAAATCTTTTACCGAATATAAATCAAATATCGAAAACACCCTTTGAGAACCATAAATCAACCGATTTTCAAATCAAAATCAATTATAGATCTAGATTTGGAAAAATTGTTAAAATCTAAATAAACCATTAACTAATTAAAACTTATCAAATCACGCTTGTACTTCAACATTAAAACATGATAGAAGAGATCTTGTATCAAATCCAGCAAAACATCACAACAATATTAAACTAATACAATTTCAAACACTCTCTCTCCTTTTTTTTTTGATCTCCGAAACCTCCTGAGCAAATCTTAGCAACATACGTATATATACAAAGCTTTGTCGGCTTAAGTGTCAAAGTCGGCAAAAATCTTTTGGAAAATTGCGATTTTCACCCTTAAATTTCCTTTACTATACACTTTACCTTGAAGTAATTAATAATTATTTTTAAATTAAAAACTTTTTAAAATATAATTAACTAACATCCAAAAATAAAATATTAGATATTATTATATACCCGTGATCACTTACAAGCTAAGTAATTCCAACACGAAAATTCAAGGATCATAAAAATAGGATAAAAATTTAAAATATTTTCGAATGTTACATTCTACCCCCCTTAAAGAAAGTTTCGTCCCGAAACTTCCAAAGATATTCGAAAAACAATTTCATAACACTACTTAAAATCTTTCACATGAGCCAAACAACACGCAGATCATACCTTTAGTACATCACAAATAGCAACCAACTAAGTCAAACATCATGTAATCAACTTAGTAAATCATCAAGCACTTAAAGAAATTCACCAAGTTTTCATAATCTATAAGAAAAGTCAAGTCCTGGGTAGTAACTAACCTGCCAAACTCTAATTCACTCCCTCTATCAAACCACGGTAAAGGTCAGGGTAATTTTTCTCTATACTAGCTTCAGTTTTCCAAGTGGCTTCCTCGACTCCTCGTCGAGACCACTGAATCAACAATAAAGGAATCTCTTTGTTCCGCAACTTCTTCATGCAACGATCTATAATTGCTATTGGTTGCTCCACAAAGGTGTGGTCAGGCTCAATCTTCAACTCCTCATAATTGAGCTTATGACTAGGATCAGACACATACTGCCTTAACTGTGACACATGAAATACAGAATGAACTCCATCCAACGCTGGTGGCAATGCCAATTTGTATGCCACTTCACCTATTCTCTCAAGAATTTCAAACGGCCCGATGTACCAAAGACTCAACTTCCCTTTCACCCCAAACCTTTTAACTTCGCGAGTCGGTGACACTCTCAACCACACATGAGCTCCCACCTCGAATTCCAAAGGTCGTCGTCTCTTGTCCGCATAAGATTTTTGGCGACTCTGCGCAATCAACATGTGCTCTCGGATGAAAGCCACCTTCTCCACGGTTTCTTGGATCATCTGAGGCCTTCCATCTATAACATCTAATGGATCATCCCAACATAGAGGTGTCCTGCATCTTCGTCCATATAAAGCCTCATAAGGTGCCATCTGAATTGAGGAATGCCAACTGTTATTATAGGCAAACTCAACTAACTCCAAATAATCAGACTAATTTCCTCCCCAATCTAGCACACATGACCTCAGCATATCTTCCAATGTCTGTATCGTCCTCTCAGACTGACCATCTGACTGTGGGTGGTAAGCAATTGTGAAATGTAGTTCTGTGCCTAAGGCTTTATGTACTTGCTTCCAGAAATTAGAGGTAAACCGCCCATCACGATCAGACACTATTGTCTTAGGTACTCCATGCAATCTCACTATTTCTTTTACGAATACCTTTACTAGTTTTACTCACTGGCCAAGTCTCTTTAATGGGCAGAAAACAAGCAGTCTTTGTCAGTCTATCTACAACAACCCATATTGTATCATGTCCTCTACTAATCTGCAATCCGGTAACAAAATCCATGGAAATGTCCTCCCACTTCCATTCTGGAATGGGAAGCGGTTGGAGTATTCCCCCTGGTCTTTGGTGCTATATCTTCACCTGCTGACATACCTGACACTTTGCCACAAATCTTGCTACATCAGGCTTCATGCCATCCCACCAATAACATTGTCTCAAATCCTTGTACATCTTACTAGCTCCTGGGTGGACTGAATATAGCGTAGAATGAGCTTCTTGAAGTATTTTCTGTCTTAACTTGTGATCTTGGGGCACACATACTCTTCCATGAATTCTCAGAATTCCATCTCCTCGAATTTCAAATCCCGGTGCTTCACCTCAATACACTTTATGACAAATATCTTGAATCTTTGAGCAAGTCTCCTGCTTTTTACGAATCTCTTCTATCAGACTAGGTTGGTATTCTAAGGTACGCAACTGACCCTGGTATCTTCGAATCCATACTTCAATCTCATTTCTCATTAAGTCCTTTTGCAAAGATGGTTGAGCAGTCAAGTGAGACAATATTCGTTCTTGAGATGATTTCCGGCTAAGTGCATCAGCAACAACATTTGCTTTTCCCGGGTGGTAAAGGATCTCTATGTCATAATCTTTAATCAGTTCCAGCCACCTACGTTGTCTTAAATTGAGCTCTCGCTAAGTGAAGATGTACTTGAGACTCTTATGATCTGTCAGAATTTGACAAGTTGCTCCATATAGATAGTGACGCCAAATCTTCAATGCATGAACAACAACTGCCAACTCTAGATCATGTATTGGGTAATTCTGTTCATTTGGCTTTAACTGCTTTGAAGCATAAGCAATCACTTTACCATTCTGCATCAGGAAACAACCTAGTCCCAATTTTGAAGCATCACTATATATTACATAACCTTCATTCCCTTGAGGAAGAGCTAAGATCGGAGCTGAAGTCAACCTATTCTTCAACTCATCAAAACTTTTTTGACATGCATCTGACCACTCAAATTTTGTTGTTTTTCGTAGTAGATTGGTTAATGGTTGGGCTAGACGAGAAAATCCTTCTACAAACCGTCTATAGTACCCAGCCAAACCCAAGAAGCTACGTACTTCCTTCACATTTCTTGGAGGTTCCCAAGCTGCCACAACCTCAATCTTCGTTGGGTCTACCATTACTCCTCTAGCAGATACCACATGTCCTAAAAAGGTTACCTTTGGCATCCAAAATTCACACTTTGATAATTTTGTGAACAACTGTTGCTGTCTCAAAACTCCCAAGACTGTTCTTAGATGATCAGCATGCTCCTCATGACTTCGTGAATACACCAAGATATCATCTATAAAAACTACGACAAACCGATCTAAATAATCAATAAAGATACGGTTCATCAATTCCATGAACACAGCTAGGGCATTTGTCAATCCGAAGGGCATCACCACACACTCGTAATGCCCATATCTTGTACGGAATGTTGTCTTTGGAATGTCTTCCTCTTGGATCCTCAACTGATGATACCTAGATCGCAGATCGATCATAGAGAATACCACAGCTCCTTACATTTCATCTTGGGAAATCATCAATTCGTGGTAATGGGTACTTATTCTTGATGGTGACCCGATTCAGCTCTCGATAGTCGATACACAATCTCAACGACCCATCTTTCTTCTTGACAAACAGAACTGGAGCTCCCCAAAGTGACGCACTGGGGCGCACATATCCCTTTTCTAACAACTCCTCCAATTGAGTCCTCAACTCTTGCATCTCCATTGGAGCTATGCGATAAGGAGCTCGTGATATTGGTCTTGTACCGGGCTCCAAGCCAATGTTGAAGTCTACCTCTCGCTGAGGTGGTAGTCTTGTCAACTCCTCAGGAAAGACATCCTCAAACTCTCGTACAACTGGAATATCTATAACTCTCGGAATTTTTTTATCCCCTTGTAAGACATAATACAAATAGCCTACACATCCATTCTTTATCAACTTAGCTGCCTTCATTGCACTAATTATTACTCCATCTTTCTCCTTCTTTGATTCTTGCCATACATGTTTAGAACCGTCATCTGCAATTACTGTTACGGTTCCACTATGAATATATAACACTGCCCGATATCGCCTCATCCAATCCATTCCCAAAATTACATCATCATCGGATGCTAATTGTACTACTATGAAATCCGCTAACCAGTCCTTACTTCCGATCTGTATCGGACACTTCATGATCGCTCTATCCCCACTAATCTTACTACCGTCTGGCAGTCTAACAAGAAATGAGGCACTACTACTACATGTCAATTGCAATCTATGTGCACATGCAGATGACATAAATGAATGTGTAGCACCAGTATCGAACAAAATGTGTACAAGTTTAGATTGAATCCAAATCGTACCTGTCACAGTAGGAGCATTCTTGAACTTCAGTTAAGGTTTTAAGTTGTAATCTAGAGACATCGGCACGTAGCTGCGGTTGTAACCGCTTTAGAAAAGCAGAGATCCGAAGTTTTTCTTTAGGTGAAGCGTCAGGTACAGCTGCTAACTCCTTTTGAAATTTATCAATTGTTTCAATCACCGGAATGTTCTTTGGTCCAGCATCTCGGAATGCAGCTTCCCTTGCACTCCTCAAGGGCTCGGGACAATAATGTTCTCGAATCTTTTCTCCAAATTCTCCAAAGGTCACGACTTTTTCATGATCATGTTTCAGGTTCCACCAGTCAAATGCACCTTCTTGTAATAAACTTTGCACTAAGGACATCCTCCTCTCCTCTAGCGCATGGATTGAATCTAATGCAGAAGCGACCCTTCTCAACCATTGTTCCACATCAGTACCTAAAGCTCCGGTGAAGTTTGGTACTCCCGTCTTCTTAAACTCTCCAAGCCACTTATCTGGTTTTGTCTCCCGTAGACCTCCTCCCAACTCCACAACCCTTCTAGAGCATTCAGGTCTCGTGATGTCTGGTAGTATTGCAACTTGGCTTACTTAGGGAGGCATCTTCATATTTGGTGCTTGTATCTCACGTTCAGGAAGCACATTAGTTGGCCTAGGTACTTCTGGGTCAACCCTTGGCCTAGCTCTAACAATAGAGACAACATCTTCTTCTACAAATGGTGATTCATATCTCCGAGGGTCATTACCAACAGAAGCTTCAGATTGTCCTTGTTGAACACCCAATGTCGGTCCTTCACTTTCCGCAACTTCTTCAGCATGGAGATTAGCTGGAGCTGTATTTGCGCTTTCTCTACCCCTTCCACGGCCACGTCCTCGACCTCGGGGTCTCCCTCTTCCTCTAACAACATTAGTAGTCTTCTTCGGCGGTGCCATAACTAATCTGCGAGTACTAGTATTATTAAGCCTAAGCAATACTAAACAAAATACATAAGAGAATGCTTACAGGATTACTCCCCATTCGATGGTGGCCCTTCTCGACGTGTCTTTCTACCCAACTATGCAATATGCCTAACTTTTATCAAAATGTTTTAAAAAGGAAAACTCGATCTGAGTTTTTGTTTAAGTTGGACCTCTCATACTTTTATTGTTAGGTTCCTTGTGCCCCTGTTGTCAACCTCGGCTCTGATACCAATTTGTAACACCCCGGTTTTAAATACCAGAATGTCACTTGGTTGTGGACCTCACTTGGGTCCACTCAGGCTAATTTAACAACAATTTCAAAATGCGGGACCTTGCAACAAAGGCACGACGAGAAATATAAGAAAAACATCCAACTATGTTTCTTTAAAAGTAACAAAGTCATGCACATGTGCATTAACCCACTCCAACACAACTCTCATTTCTGATCTCTAGACTTTAACCAATATTTACAAACATCTAACTTAACAAGATAACATAGACTCCTAGGACCTACAGTCCTACAATTCATTATCCAACTGCATCCTAAGACACACCACGTCGATATGGCTCACCATCATCTTGGAGAAGATTCCTTGGAGCATTATTCATTCCAGAGTGATTACCTAAAAGAAAAACAACACCCCGAAGGGTTAGCTAACAACTCCAATATGCACTGGATAGTAAATGCAACATGCAGAAGCAAAATCAATTTATTCAATTACATAATAAGAGTCATAATATAATAGTTCACATATAGAACATTCACCATAAAAAACAAACGCACAATAATACTTATAATTATAAAACGCACATAATAATACTTACAGCCATACAATGCAAAATGCATACTAATAATAACACATCATTTCACTTAAGTATCACCTCAATCACTTTTCGTCTCAATAATTGTTCACTCGCAACTCATCAATTGTCAATGGCCTTATTTTGTTAAACAAGCATGGAATCCTCCAGCCTTACGCGGGGTAGTGGACGGCGGCCTCCACCATTTATCCGAACCACTCACACCCTCATCATTCACCTTCTTACCCCTACTCAAACCTCCTCGGGAGCACTCGCCAAAACATTTTATTATAATTTTGAAGGGGCCCCTCCTTGACATACAACTAAGTTAGGGTTGTCTCCGCCTTTCCGACTATCCCTAATCATAGCCGTATCGGTTAGGTGCCAATGTTTAGAAATCCGAATAAAATACAAAATATTATTCATCTATTATAATTTTCTAAAATAGCGAATTATTTTCAAATAGACATATATAATATATAGGAAAGAATCTCAAAATACAGGTCTACACATCATATCTACACATCCAACACACATCAAAATTGATAACTAAGTTAGTCTAGATGACTTACCTCGAAGACGAATTCCCAAAGCCAAGAAACAACTAACTATCGCGCAACGCGGAACCTTGTCTAAGACAGATAGCCTGTTTCTTCCCGTCGTCTTTGTTCACTTCCAAAGACTCACGCTCCTAAATACATATATATATATATAACCCAATGAATAATAATATCCTTTTAACTCTTACAAACTCTAACCCCCAAAACAACGAAAAGCCAGCGGATCTTATAACTTCTCTTGTATAAATCCAAATCCCTTAAAACTTGACAAGAATATAATATATATATATATATATAGGAACATTTTTCTAGTTCAAACCTCTTCGTAAAACTTGATCAAAAATCCCCAATAATCATTACAAAACAAACCCTAAAAACACTCTGAAATCTTTTAACGAATATAAATCCAATATCGAAAACACCCTTTGAGAACCATAAATCAACCGATTTTCAAATCAAAATCAACTATAGATCTAGATCTGGAAAAATTATTAAAATCTAAATAAATCATTAACTAATTAAAACTTACCAAATCACGCTTGTACTTCAAGATTAAAACACAATAGAAGAGATCTTGTATCTGATCCAGCAAAACATCACAACAAGATTAAACTAATAAAATTTCAAACACTCTCTCTCATTTTTTTTTGATCTCCGAAACCTCCTGAGCAAATCTTAGCAACATACGTATATATACAAAGCTTTGTCGGCTTAAGTGTCAAAGTCGGCAAAAATCTTTTGGAAAATTGCGATTTTCACCCTTAAATTTCCTTTACTATATACTTTAACCTGAAATAATTAATAATTATTTTTAAATTAAAAACATTTTAAAATATAATTAACTAACATCCAAAAATAAAATATTAGATATTATTATATACCCGTGATCACTTACAAGCTAATTAATTCCAACACGAAAATTCAAGGATCATAAAAATAGGATAAAAATTTAAAATATTTCCGAATGTTATAGTTGCCCCCAGCAGGATCGATAACGAACCTAAAACATTCGGTACAGAGGCTCTCCGAGTCGTTACCAACCCCAACCCAAGTAAGTCTTCACCTCAAGACCACTCTCTTAGTCCCAGGCTCGGTACCCACCTCACCAGGGTAGATACCGACCCTTCTAAAGCAACCATCGACCCCATTGTCGACGCAGTAGTGCCACCTCTTGAGCTCGTGTTGGTTCCGAGACCGGTGAAGACTCTTCCTTTCCCAACCAAGAAAGCTAATGATGTTACGGAAGGGTTAAATATTTCAATTCCATTTACTGATGCCCTTAATGAAATGCCTGCCTACATTATTTTTTAAAAGAGATTTTGAGCAGGAAAAGATCTATCTCAGAGATGTCAAGTGAAGTCCGATCTATAAAGATCCATGAAAAACTAGGAGATCCAGGTAAGTTTGCAATTTCAATTGGTATTGGGACTCACCGTTTTAAAGCTCTATCTGATCTAGGTGCTAGTGCTAGTTTATTACCATTGTCTATCTCGACCAAGGCTAACATAGGACCACTGGAGCTTGTCGATATGAATCTCTACATGGCAGACAAATCTTGTGTAAAAGCAACTAGAGTCGTGGACGATGTTCCTATCCAAGTTGAAATTTTTTTTTGTTCCCAACGACTTCATTGTTTTAAATATGCCAGAAGACCCTGTGGTGCCAATCATTCTAGGCAGACCATTCCTAGCCACCACAAGGGCACGTATAGATGTCAGAAAAGGCATTATCACATTCGATATTGGAGAAGAGAAGGTCGAATTTCATTTCAATCCGGCCGTGAACGAAGTTGCTAGTTGCAGTACTGAAGATCCTACAGATCCACCATGGCTCGGTATCGACCCTTCTCTGAGTACAGAAACGAGCAAAATCAATCAAGTCGCACTTACCAAGGAGCATACCGACCCACCATGGGTCGGTACCGATCCTTCTATAAACAATCACAATGTTGCAAATGACACCAGGCACGATATCGAGCCACTTCCTAACCCATATAGGTCGGTAACGACCTGCTCTACCTCGTTACTAAGCCCTTTTCTGAACAATCAAGGATTACCAAGCATACTTGTTGATGATAGAGGACCAAATGTCTTGGAGAGAAGCTTTGAAGCTTTTCCATCTAAGTATGGGGTTTCTCTTGATCCTGACATAGATAAATGGAAGCCGCCCTGATCCACCGAGGTAAGTTTGTCGGGCTGACTACGTTAAAAATAGCGCTTACGGGAGGGAACTCGCTTTTTGTTTTTGTTTTAATTTTTTCTTTCGTAGTTCTTTTTGCTAGCTTTCTTTTGACTTGTTTTTAGTTTAGATTAGTGTAGTAGGGATAGAAGTTTTATCCTCTATTTCTATCCTACCTTATTCTTATCCTCTTTTTGAAGCCATTTGAGCCTTTTTGGCTCCACAAAATTATTCCCTAGCCGAAGTTAGATTGACCCTATCCGGGGATTAGGACTTAGTATTGGTTGTTGAGATGGGTTTGTTGAGTGAGATCTATTGGTTCAAGTGTGGGGTAATTTTGGGTTGAGCAAAGTAAAAATCTTGCAGTTTATCATGTAAAAGGAGTTTGGTTCTCTGAATGCACTTACAAAAGAAGTGAAAAGAAGTAAGAAGTAAGAAAGAAGAAGAAATGAGCAGTGACATCGTTATCACATTCAATATTGGAGAAGAGAAGGTCGAATTTCATTTCAATCTGGTCGTGAACGAAGTTGCTAGTTGCAGTACTGAAGATCCTACTGATCCACCATGGCTCGGTATCGACCCTTCTCTGAGCACAGAAACGAGAAAAATCAAGGAAGTCACACTTACCGAGGAGCATACCGACTCACCATGGGTCAGTACCGATCCTTTTATAAACAAACACAATGTTGGGGACGACACCAGTCACGATATTGAGCCACTTCCTAACCCATATAGGTCGGTAACGACCTGCTCTACCTCGTTACCAAGCCCTTTTCTGAACAATGAAGGATTACCAAGCATACTTGTTGATGATAGAGGACAAAATGTCTTGGAGAGAAGCTTTGAAGCTTTTCCATCTAAGTATGGGGTTTCTCTTGATCCCGACATAGCTGGATGGAAGCCGCCCTGATCCACCGAGGTAAGTTTGTCGAGCTGACGACGTTAAAAATAGCGCTTACGGGAGGCAACCCGCTTTTCGTTTTTGTTTTAATTTTTTCTTTCTTAGTTCTTTTTGTTAGCTTTCTTTTGACTTGTTTTTAGTTTAGATTAGTTTAGTAGGGATAGAAGTTTTTCTAAGTGACTCAGGTACATAAAGAAGAGGAAGAAGTTCTAAACAGAAGAAGAAATCAATCAAAGACACTTAGTACAAGAGCAACAATGAGCAATTGGTGTACAACCAGTCCAGTTCAGTACCGACCCCACCAGGGTCGGTACCGACCTCTACAGAGAGTCGAGAAAATTCAACTCCTCAAGTGATCAATGGTTTCGAACAACTTTAGTTTTATTTTGTGAGTTCCCTCTTCTTATCCTCTTTATTCTTTTTATGTCTATGTTTTAAACAGTGAGGACACTATTTGGTTTAAGTATGGGGTATGGGAAAAGGAAACTCAGTTTTTGTGTCTTTGTTTTAGGATTGATAATATTCCACTTAGATGTCCTATGATATGATTTAACTTGCTTGATCATGTAATTCCTTTAGCATGTTTGGAGAGCTTTGCCTGAATCATGTTGAAAAGTTATTTTTATGTGGATATTTAGCATGTGATGAAATTGAGCACATATGATCTTATGTAGAAGTGACTTAAATCCAACAAAAATTTCTACCTAGTAAGTTATTTTTGGCTTTATAGGGAGAACATCAAAAATCCCTCTTCTTTTCTATTGCATATTATCTCTTGTCATTGATATGGTTATCTATTTCTTGAGACCTTTATGAGATATTAGTTCATTGCATGTGAAATCATATGATGGAGAAATTATTTCTTTAAACCATTTTTATCCTCTCTTTTTATCCTACCTTATTCTTATCCTCTTTTTGAAGCCATTTGAGCCTTTAAGCCTTTTTAGCTGCACAAAATTATTCCCTAGCCGATGTTAGCTTGACCCTATCCGGGGATTAGGACTTAGTATTGGTTATTGAGATGGTTTTGTTGAGTGAGATCTATTGGTTCAAGTGTGGGGTAATTTTTGGTTGAGCAAAGTAAAAATCTTGCAGTTTATCATGTAAAAGGAGTTTGGTTCTCTGAATGCACTTACAAAAGAAGTGAAAAGAAGTAAGAAGTAAGAAAGAAGAAGAAATGAGCAGTGAAATCGTTATCGAGCTAGAAGGGGTTGGTACCGAACCTCCCATAGAAAAAAATCAGAAATCAGAAAGAAAAGGGAGAAAAGGATGAGAAAAAGAGTTGAAAAGTAAAAGTGTGCATGATTCAAATTTTCCTTAGTGATTGTAAGCAAGATTAGTTGGGATATTAAAGGGGTTGAAAGAAATGAGTATGCATAATGTTTGAGTGAGTTTGGTAAGTTGTTCTTGAGAGTTTTGGTGAGTTGTGTGTGAGTTTTGGAGTCTTTGATTCCCGGATATTTTTAGTACCACATAGCCAAAATATTTCCACACCTTATTGTTATTACCAAGCCTCATTACAACCCGGTCGAATGGAAGCTTCTATGAAGTTTTTCATTGAGCCTAAGTTCTCCTGGTGATTTTTATGTGTTTTGACATCTCTGGTGGAGAGTTTGGTGATATAAGTAACAATGACTATGTTGATTTTTGTATATTGGATTGAGTTGAGAGTTATTATTCTAAGCCTAAACACCTGAGAGTTGAGAGAAACACATTACCTTTGTGAAGTTGGATTCTTAGTTGCATTTGCTTGAGGTTGCTCATATATGTGTGATGATGTTAGATTCACTTGTCTATCTATTTCTACTTGAGCTTTGATGTTGCTTTTTGATAAAGGCATTTACTTGAAGAATGTGTTGTTGGTTTTGATTCTTGTCTTGTTGATTTCTTGAGGACAAGCAAGACTAAGTATGGGGTATTTTGATGTCCGCCTTTTTAGTCGTGTTTTTAGGGTATGTTTTTAGTGTGTTTGAGTCTTTTTCTTTAGTTAGTTTTGTGTTTTGTTTTGAGTCGTTTGTTCGTATTTTCTTAAGATATGGAGTCTACATAAGCTTTGGTGAAGTTTTTGTAGGTTTAGAAGCTGTTTCGAAGCATATTTTGAAGAAAGGAGGAGAGCACTTAAAGATAGCACTCAAGAATAAAGTGAAGATTAAGATT
Source organism: Fallopia convolvulus (assembly GCA_964016875.1). Classification (NCBI taxonomy): domain Eukaryota; kingdom Viridiplantae; phylum Streptophyta; class Magnoliopsida; order Caryophyllales; family Polygonaceae; genus Fallopia; species Fallopia convolvulus. The sequence continues at coordinate 24,914,398 of OZ024721.1, read as the reverse complement.
AACCTATAAATAAGGAAGTGAAAAATCAAGTTCAAGATAAGAAAGAAGTAGAGAAACTCGTTACAAAGGCATAGGAAAAAGAATCGAGTCAAACGGAGGTGTAACGAACCTGCTACGGAAGTTTTACTCTCGGTTGTTTGCAGTGCTGAACAGGGTCGGTACCGAGGCATTCAGGGTCGGTACCGTGGTGCTCCTTGTCTGAGTCAGCGCAATTAATGTTATTTTATCCCTTTAAATAGTTTCCTTAGGAGATATATCTTATTAGAAAATTTATTTCCTTATAGATAGCTCTTAGATAAATTAGTTTCTTTATAAATACTCTTGTCTAGCCTTTATTTTTAGAGGAATTGGCTGAAAACCACCCGTATAATATGGCATATTTCACTTAACCACCCTTATTTTCAATAATTATAAAAAACCACCCATATTAAGGGCTCCGTTAAAAATTAACCACCCAAAACCAAGTTCCGTTAGCCTCCGTCCAAAAACGCTGACATGGTTCTTCAATTTTGAATTGTTTATTTGTTTAGCTTTCTACATCACCACCCAAAGACACATAAGCTTCGTCTTTCCACTTATTAAATGCCCTTCTATAAAATTGAAGCTTCATATCAAAACATTTCGAAGCATAAGCTCCATTGAAGCTCCATTCGAAGGAATCGACATTTTTTTGCATACTTCCCTTCGCTCAACCTCTAATCGAAGCTCATTCGGTAAGTTTGCTCGATCTATTTCATTCCTCTATTGTTTTGAATTGAGGGTTCATGTTTAAATCAGTAATTTAGGGTTTATCAATGGATATAGGGCATCATTCAAGGGAGTTTTGTAATTTCAGATTTAGGGTTTGTGATTCGCAATGGATTAGGGATTTAAGGAATAGATTTAGGGTTTGCAATTTTTGAATGTTTATGAAGCAATGTTCAGGAAGCAAAATCAGAGGTTCAGAAAGTGGAGCACAAGCTCTGAATGGATTGAATTGCAATTGATGCAGAGGTAGTATGTCAAGCTCAAGCTCTCCGTCAACAAATCCAGAAGGAAGAGTTTGTTATTGTGGTCTTCGAGCAAAAGAATCAACTGCTCATACAGAGTTCAATTATGGTAGAAGGTTTTATGGATGTCGTCTATATGGCTTGCCTAACAGATGCAACTTCTTTATGTGGAGGCATGAAGAACATAATACTAGAGCATTGTATGTGATCAAGAAGTTGGTAAAGGAGAAGGAAAGATTGGAAGCAGATAAGAGAACACTCGAGGATTCAGCTAGAGTCCATGAAACTGTGATTATGAAGTTAAGAAATGAGCTTGCAATGACCAGGAAAAGGAAGGCTCCTGATTGTTCAACTATAATGGTTGGGTTTATGCTTGCAATTGTTGTTGTGTTTATTAAAAGTGTAATGTAGGAATTAATGTTGGTGTACCTTTGATTGTTGTTAATGTTGAGAACAAATGAGCTTGTATTATTGAACCTATGTTTGAATGACAAAATGTTATGCTTTTATGTGTTGACCTAGTCTGTTGATGCTTTATGTGCAAGAAATATGCAAGAACACCATGTTATTGCAAACTGATGATTATCCATCGGCAAGCAATCTGAAAACTGATGCATATGGCTTTGCAAACTGATGCATATGTGTGTGTAAACTAATGCATATGTGTGTGTAAGAAATCTTATGCATATGTGATGCATATGTGTGTGTAAGAAATATGCAATAACAACTTTTATGGTTTTGCAAACTGATTCTGAAAACTGATGCATATGGTTTTGCAAAATGATGGCTTTGAAAACTGATGCATATGTGTGTGTAAGCAATCTGAAAACTGATGCATAACAACATAATTGGAAAGTTTCATAACACTTAGAACGTAGAGAGTGCATATCACTTGGGATGATGCATAATTACAACAAAAGAACCCATGTGCAATCCCATTAAGTACACTACAACCATGATAGATACTTGCTAGTCAATAGTTATAACAAAAGTGGCAAATGGCCTCAAAATTTGAGTATATAGCACAAAAGTACCCAACTTTGGAACAACACTAATGCCTACATATAATGTCTCACTACTGCAGCATAGAGTTAGTTACATCAAAACATAGTAATCACTTCCACATCAAGATAGTCATATCCTTCCACAACAAGATAGTCATCACTTCTGCGCAGAGTGCTTCCTAGGTGACCTCCTTAGCATGTGAGGGATAAAATCCTTGGTTGCAACACTCTTCTTCCTTGGATTTGAGGCAACAGCTGGTGTGATAGATCCTTGAGATTGTTGAAAAGCTGGTGTAACCTACAATAAAGCAATGACATTTAAGAACTACTCTTTAGACAATGAAAAAGCTACATTTAAGCACTACCTAGAGAAACAATACCTGCACAGAGTTGCTAGCAATAGGAGTGAAAGATGTTTGTGTCCTAGTGTTGACACTATCCATGACACCTTCACTCTGCACATTCAAAACATTCAAATAACATAAATAGAAGAGTTCATAAAGTCGACCATAAAGAACATAAGTGGATTTACCATGTCAAAACTATATTGAGAACCAATATCTGGTTGTGGGGTAGGGTTGACAGTTGAGGGACCTGAGGGATTGCTTCTAACTAGATTGTTGTTCTACAAACAAATAGAAGGGTTAAATTATGAGTTTAGATAATCTAGAACTTACAAACAAATCTAGAAGTTAGCTTTTTTTCATACTTCCTCTTTTGAGCACCAATATAGACAGTTTTAGGCTTTGCAGGCCTTCCTCCACGTCTGGGTTCCTTTGGTGGCTCAGGTCCTTTGGGTGGATTGCTACATTTCTTTTTTTAGTAACCAGACTGTCCACAGTTTGAACACCTTGTTTCACTCACTATCCTTATTCTTTTCTTCTTAGCTGGTAGCTCTTCTCCAGGCTCTCTTCTCCTTGCCTTCTTGGGCCTCCCCGGTTGAACAACATACTTGGGAGGGCTTGGAGCTTGTTGATTAGTCCTCTCCCATTGTGCTTCTCCAGGCATTGGATTGATTATAGGGTTATAAGCCCTCATATAAGTCTCCTTAGTGAAATAGGGATGCACATAGTCTTTCACTCTGCTTCTATCTTTCATAATGCAACACATGGCATGTGGGCAAGGTATACCAGTCAGATCCCACCTATTGCAGCCACAACTCCTTCCTAGCAAGTCAACAACATAGGTCCTCCCATAGTGATCCACCTCAAACTTGTCTCCACCAACATAAAAAGGTACACAACTCCTCAAGCACTCTTGTTTCACTAATTCTATTCTTTTCTTAGTATGTGGTGTAAGCACACCATCATACTTAATCATACCCTCACGCTTGGCTAAGAACCTTTTCATCAATTTTCTCCTAATCCACTCACACATGGACAATATAGGAAGCTCTCTTGCACGCAAGATTAAGGAGTTAAAACTCTCACACACATTGTTTAGTAGAATATCAGATTTGATGTGACTCTTGAACCCATGCCTAGACCATGTGTTAGGATTTGCATCAATAAGGTATTTAAAAGAAGCTTCATCTAGCTTCTTTACCTCCTCCATTGGAAGCTAAAAATCAGGGGTGTTGCATGCCTTGGCAGCAGCCCATACAAGGTCCTTGAAACCCTTACCTGGCCATCTTGTCTTGAAATTATTGTACATGTGTCTAACACATACCCTTGTATCAGCCTCAGGAACCACCTCATGTAATGCCTCAATGAGACCCTAAATACAACCAGTTAGTACAAATTAATGACTAGTATACCAAATAGCATAAGCAACCAATTAATGACAATATTAATGACAGTTTGTGCTTAACACATACCTTTTTCCTGTCACTCATGAAAGTAGGGTTGCTTTCACCAATGTCTCTAACCAAAATCTCTAAAAACCAAACCCATGTCTCTTTCCTCTCTGCTTCAACAACATCATATGCAATGGGGTATATGTTTTCATTCCCATCCTTGCCCACATCAACCAACACCTGACTAGTATAAGCTCCTCTCAAATGACATCCATCTAATCCTATGATTGGTCTACAACCCAATATGAACCCTTCTTTGCAAGCTTCAAAACAAACATATAGTCTCTGAAAAAGGGGCTTCTCTGGATTGTCTAGACAAACCTTGACATAGCTAGAGCTTCCCGGGTTTCATTTCTTAATAGTGGCTGCATAATCCCAAACCCTTCCATACTGAAACTAGCATCACCCTATGTCAACAACATTGCCCTAAATCTAGCCTTCCAAGCTTGGTAGTATGTAATGTTAATTCTGTAATCCTTTCTCACAGCATTGATGAAACCATGAAGCTTCCATTGTGGATCATCCCTATAAAACTCCAGATATCTCTCTGCCAGCCAAACAGATGTGACCTTGCTATTCTCATGTTGCCAACCACATTCATGCTTCCCCACCCACTATTTTAATTGAAAACTACCATCTCTCCCCATCTTCCTAGCACAAGCCTTAAAACTACAATACACTTTTTTGCGCACACACTTCTTCCTAGAATGTTTCATAATGCCCATATCTTGTACGGAATGCTATCTTTGGAATGTCTTCCTCTTGGATCCTCAACTGATGATACCCAGATCGCAGATCGATCATAGAGAATACCACAGCTCCTTACAGTTCATCTAGTAAATCATCAATTCGTGGTAATGGGTACTTATTCTTGATGGTGACCCGATTCAACTCTCGATAGTCGATACACAATCTCAACGACCCATGTTTCTTCTTGACAAACAGAACTGGAGCTCCCCAAGGTGACGCACTGGGGCGCACATATCCCTTTTCTAACAACTCCTCCAATTGAGTCTTCAACTCTTGCATCTCCATTGGAGCCATGCGATAAGGAGCTCGTGATATTGGTCTTGTACCGGGCTCCAAGTCAATGTTGAAGTCTACCTCTCGCTGAGGTGGTAGTCTTGGCAACTCCTCAGGAAAGACATCCTCAAACTCTCGTACAATTGGAATATCTATAACTCTCGGAATTTTTTTATCCCCTTGTAAGACATAATACCAATAGCCTACACATCCATTCTTTATCAACTTAGCTGCCTTCATTGCACTAATTATTACTCCATCTTTCTCCTTCTTTGATTCTTGCCATACGTGTTTAGAACCGTCATCTGCAATTACTGTTACGGTTCCACTATGAATATCTAACACTGCCCGATATCGCCTCATCCAATCCATTCCCAAAATTACATCATCATCGGATGCTAATTGTACTACTATGAAATCCGCTAACCAGCCCTTATTTCCGATCCGTATCAGACACTTCATGATCTCTCTATCCCCACTAATCTTACTACCGTCTGGCAGTCTAACAAGAAAAGAGGCACTACTACTACATGTCAATTGCAATCTATGTGCACATGCAGATGACATAAATGAATGTGTAGCACCAGTATCGAACAAAATATGTACAAGTTTAGATTGAATCCAAATCATACCTGTCACAATAGGAGCATTCAAATCATCATTTCTCTTCATCTCAAACATTCGAGGTTGAGTGGCACCCGAATTACTAACCACATTACTGTGACCTCTGCCATGACTCTGTGATGGTTGTGGATACTGTTGTGGTGGGACAGGGCGATGAGCCACAAATTTACCAGTCCTTGGAGATGATCCTTGCGACAAAGCTACTCCCTTATTAAAGCAGAATTGTGAACGATGTTCCACTCTTCCACAAGAAAAACAAGTAACTAGTGGTTTCGGGCAACTACTCTTAACATGCTCAGTACTTGCACAATTGTAACACTGCCTTGGGCTCCCAAAAGTACGAGCTTGTTGTGATTGACCATGACGGCTTTGAAACTGACTAACTAGTCCCTTTTGTTGAAACTGACTAGGTCGTCCATCTTTCTTAAAGCTTGATGACGATATTTTCTGTCTCTTACTGTCTCTTGGATTAACATCAGATGGCCCAGGCCTTGGACTAGCTAGAGCATATGCCAAAGCTGAGTTTTGAACTTCAGTTAAGGTTTTAAGTTGTAATCCAGAGACATCGGCACGTAGCTGCGGTTGTAACCGCTTTAGAAAAGCAGAGATCCGAAGTTTTTCTTTAGGTGAAGCATCAGGTACAGCTGCTAACTCCTTTTGAAATTTATCAATTGTTTCAATCACCGGAATGTTCTTTGGTCCAACATCTCGGAATGCAGCTTCCCTTGCACTCCTCAAGGGCTCGGGACAATAATGTTCTCGAATCTTTTCTCCAAATTCTCCAAAGGTCACGACTTTTTCATGATCATGTTTCAGGTTCCACCAGTCAAATGCACCTTCTTGTAATAAACTTTGCACTAAGGACATCCTCCTCTCCTCTAGCGCATGGATTGAATCTAATGCAGAAGCGACCCTTCTCAACCATTGTTCCACATCAGTACCTAAAGCTCCGGTGAAGTTTGGTACTCCCGTCTTCTTAAACTCTCCAAGCCACTTATCTGGTTTTGGCTCCCGTAGACCTCCTCCCAACTCCACAACCCTTCTAGAGCATTCAGGTCTCGTGATGTCTGGTAGTATTGCAACTTGGCTTACTTAGGGAGGCATCTTCATATTTGGTGCTTGTATCTCACGTTCAGAAGGCACATTAGTTGGCCTTGGTACTTCTGGGTCAACCCTTGGCATAGCTCCAACAATAGAGACAACATCTTCTTCTACAAATGGTGATTCATATCTCCGAGGGTCATTACCAACAGAAGCTTCAGATTGTCCTTGTTGAACACCAAATGTCGGTCCTTCACTTTCCGCAACTTCTTCAGCATGGAGATTAGCTGGAAGAGTATTTGCGCTTTCTCTACCCCTTCCACGGCTGCGTCCTCGACCTCGGGGTCTCCCTCTTCCTCTAACAACATTAGTAGTCTTCTTCGGCGGTGCCATAACTAATCTGCGAGTACTAGTATTATTAAGCCTAAGCAATACTAAACAAAATACATAAGAGAATGCTTACAGGATTACTCCCCATTCGATGGTGGCCCTTCTCGACGTGTCTTTCTACCCAACTATGCAATATGCCAAACTTTTATCAAAATGTTTTAAAAAGGAAAACTCGGTCCGAGTTTTTGTTTAAGTTGGACCTCTCATACTTTTATTGTTAGGTTCCTTGTGCCCCTGTTGTCAACCTCGGCTCTGATACCAATTTGTAACACCCCGGTTTTAAATACCAGAATGTCACTTGGTTGTGGACCTCACTTGGGTCCACTCAGGCTAATTTAACAACAATTTCAAAATGCGGGACCTTGCAACAAAGGCACGACGAGAAATATAAGAAAAACATCCAACTATGTTTCTTTAAAAGTAACAAAGTCATGCACAAGTGCATTAACCCACTCCAACACAACTCTCATTTCTAATCTCTAGACTTTAACCAATATTTACAAACATCTAACTTAACAATATAACATAGACTCCTAGGACCTACAGTCCTACAATTCATTATCCAACTCTATCCTAAGACACACCACGTCGATATGGCTCACCATCATCTTGGAGAAGATTCCTTGGAGCATTATTCATTCCAGAGTGATTACCTAAAAGAAAAACAACACCCCGAAGGGTTAGCTAACAACTCCAATATGCACTGGATAGTAAATGCAACATGCAGAAGTAAAATCAATTTATCCAATTACATAATAAGAGTCATAATATAATAGTTCACATATAGAACATTCACCATAACAAACAAACGCACAATAATACTTATAATTATAAAACGCACATAATAATACTTACAGCCATACAATGCATACTAATAATAACACATCATTTCACTTAAGTATCACCTCAATAACTTTTCGTCTCAATAATTGTTCACTCGCAACTCATCAATTGTCAATGGCCTTATTTTGTTAAACAAGCATGGAATCCTCCAGCCTTACGCGGGGGTAGTGGACGTCGGCCTCCACCATTTATCCGAACCACTCACACCCTCATCATTCACCTTCTTACCCCTACTCAAGCCTCCTCGAGAGCACTCGCCAAAACATTTTATTATAATTTTGAAGGGGCCCCTCCTTGACATACAACTAAGTTAGGGGTGTCTCTGCCTTTCCGACTATCCCTAATCATAGCCGTATCGGTTAGGTGCCAATGTTTAGAAATCCAAATAAAATACAAAATATTATTCATCTATTATAATTTTCTAAAATAGTGAATTATTTTCAAATAGACATATATAATATATAGGAAAGAATCTCAAAATACAGGTCTACACATCATATCTACACATCCAACACATCAAAATTGATAACTAAGTAAGTCTAGATGACTTACCTCGAAGACGAATTCCCAAAGCCAAGACACAACTAACTATCGCGCAACGCGGAACCTTGTCTAAGACAGATAGCCTGTTTCTTCTCGTCGTCTTTGTTCACTTCCTAAGACACACGCTCCTAAATACATATAAATATAACCCAATGAATAATAATATCCTTTTAACTCTTACAAACTCTAACCCCCAAAACAACGAAAAGCCAGCGGATCTTAGAACTTCTCTTGTATAAATCCAAATCCCTTAAAACTTGACAAGAATATAATATATATATATAAAGGAACATTTTTCTAGTTCAAACCTCTTCGTAAAACTTGATAAAAAAATCCCCAATAATCATTACAAAACAAACCCAAAAAACACTCTGAAATCTTTTAACGAATATAAATCCAATATCGAAAACACCCTTTGAGAACCATAAATCAACTGATTTTCAAATCAAAATCAACTATAGATCTAGATCTGGAAAAATTATTAAAATCTAAATAAATCATTAACTAATTAAAACTTACCAAATCACGCTTGTACTTCAAGATTAAAACACAATAGAAGAGATCTTGTATCAGATCCAACAAAACATCACAACAAGATTAAACTAATAAAATTTCAAACATTCTCTCTCATTTTTTTTTGATCTCCGAAACCTCCTGAGCAAATCTTAGCAACATACGTATATATACAAAGCTTTGTCGGCTTAAGTGTCAAAGTCGGCAAAAATCTTTTGGAAAATTGCGATTTTCACCCCTAAATTTCCTTTACTATATACTTTAACCTGAAATAATTAATAATTATTTTTAAATTAAAAACTTTTTAAAATATAATATACTAACATCCAAAAATAAAATATTAGATATTATTATATACCCGTGATCACTTACAAGCTAATTAATTCCAACACGAAAATTCAAGGATCATAAAAATAGGATAAAAATTTAAAATATTTCTGAATGTTATAGTTGCCCCCAGCAGGATCGATAACGAACCAAAAACATTCGGTACCGAGGCTCTCCGAGTCGTTACCAACCCCAACCCAAGTAAGTCTTCACCTCAAGACCACTCTCTTAGTCCCAGGCTTGGTACCGACCTCACCAAGGTAGATACCGACCCTTCTAAAGCAACCATCGACCCCACTGTCGACGCAGTAGTGCCACCTCTTGAGCTCGTGTTGGTTCTGAGACCGGTGAAGACTCTTCCTTTCCCAACCAAGAAAGCTAATGATGTTACGGAAGGGTTAAATATTTCAATTCCATTTACTGATGCCCTTAATGAAATGCCTGCCTACATTATATTTTAAAAGAGATTTGAGCAGGAAAAGATCTATCTCAGAGATGTCAAGTGAAGTCCGATCTATAAAGATCCATGAAAAACTAGGATATCCAGGTAAGTTTGCAATTTCAATTGGTATTGGGACTCACCGTTTTAAAGCTCTATCTGATCTAGGTGCTAGTGCTAGTTTATTACCATTGTCTATCTCGACCAAGGCTAACATAGGACCACTGGAGCTTGTCGATATGAATCTCTACATGGCCGACAGATCTTGTGTAAAAGCAACTAGAGTCGTGGACGACGTTCCTATCCAAGTTGAAATTTTTTTTTGTTCCCAACGACTTCATTGTTTTAAATATGCCAGAAGACCCTGTGGTGCTAATCATTCTTGGCAGACCATTCCTAGCCACCACAAGGGCACGTATAGATGTCAGAAAAGGCATTCTCACATTCGATATTGGAGAAGAGAAGGTCGAATTTCATTTCAATCCGGCCGTGAACGAATTTGCTAGTTGCAGTACTGAAGATCCTACCGATCCACCATGGCTCGGTATCGACCGTTCTCTGAGTACAGAAACGAGCAAAATCAATGAAGTCGCACTTACCGAGGAGCATACCGACCCACCATGGGTCGGTACCGATCCTTCTATAAACAATCACAATGTTGCAAACGACACCGGGCACGATATCGAGCCACTTCCTAACCCATATAGGTCGGTAACGACCTGCTCTACCTCGTTACCAAGTCCTTTTCTGAACAATCAAGGATTACCAAGCATACTTGTTGATGATAGAGGACCAAATGTCTTGGAGAGAAGCTTTGAAGCTTTTCCATCTAAGTATGGGGTTTCTCTTGATCCCGACATAGCTAAATGGAAGCCGCCCTGATCCACCGAGGTAAGTTTGTCGGGCTGACAACGTTAAAAATAGCGCTTACGGGAGGCAACCCTGTTTTTGTTTTTGTTTTAATTTTTTCTTTCGTAGTTCTTTTTGCTAGCTTTCTTTTGACTTGTTTTTAGTTTAGATTAGTGTAGTAGGGATAGAAGTTTTTATCCTCTATTTTTATCCTACCTTATTCTTATCCTCTTTTTGAAGCCATTTGAGCCTTTTTGGCTCCACAAAATTATTCCCTAGCCGAAGTTAGATTGACCCTATCCGGGGATTAGGACTTAGTATTGGTTGTTGAGATGGGTTTGTTGAGTGAGATCTATTGGTTCAAGTGTGGGGTAATTTTGGGTTGAGCAAAGTAAAAATCCTGCAGTTTATCATGTAAAAGGAGTTTGGTTCTTTGAATGCACTTACAAAAGAAGTGAAAAGAAGTAAGAAGTAAGAAAGAAAAAGAAATGAGCAGTGACATCGTTACTGAGCTAGAAGTGGTCGGTACCAAACCTCCCATAGAAAAAAATCAGAAATCAGAAAGAAAAGGGAGAAAAAGCTGAGAAAAAGAGTTGAAAAGTAAAAGTGTGCATGAGCCAAATTTTCCTTAGTGTTTGTAAGCAAGATTAGTTGAGATATTAAAGGGGTTGAAAGAAATGAGTATGCATAATGTTTGAGTGAGTTTGGTAAGTTGTTCTTGAGAGTTTTGGTGAGTTGTGTGTGAGTTTTGGAGTCTTTGATTCCCGGATATTTTTAGCACCACATAGCCAAAATATTTCCACGCCTTATTGTTATTACCAAGCCTCCTTACAATCCGGCCGAATGGAAGCTTCTATGAAGTTTTTCATTGAGCCTAAGTTCTCCTGATGATTTTTATGTGTTTTGACATCTCTGGTGGAGAGTTTGGTGATATAAGTAACAATGATTATGTTGATTTTTGTATATTGGATTGAGTTGAGAGTTATTATTCTAAGCCTAAACACTTGAGAGTTGAGAGAAACACATTACCTTTGTGAAGTTGGATTCTTTGTTGCTTTTGCTTGAGGTTGCTCATATGTGTGATGATGTTAGATTCACTTGTCTATATATTTCGACTTGAGCTTTGATGTTGCTTTTTGATAAAGGCATTGACTTGAAGAATGTGTTGCTGGTTTTAATTCTTGTCTTGTTCATTTCTTGAGGACAAGCAAGTCTAAGTATGGGGTATTTTGATGTCCGCCTTTTTAGTCGTGTTTTTAGGGTATGTTTTTAGTGTGTTTGAGTCTTTTTCTTTAGTTAGTTTTGTGTTTTGTTTTGAGTCGTTTGTGTAGGTTTTCGTATTTTATTAAGATATGGAGTCTACATAAGCTTTGGTGGTGTTTTTGTAGGTTTAGAAGCTGTTTCGAAGCATATTTTGAAGAAAGGAGGAAAGCACTTAAAGATAGCACTCAAGAATGAAGTGAAGATTAAGATTAAGCTATAAATAAAGAAGTGAAAAATCAAGTTCAAGATAATAAAGAAGTAGAGAAACTCGTTACAAAGACATAGGAAAAAGAATCGAGTCAAACGGAGGTGTAACGAACCCGCTACGGAAGTTTTACTCTCAGCAGTTTGCAGTGCTAAATAGGGTCGGTACCGAGGCATTCAGGGTCGGTACCGAGGTGCTCCTTGTCCGAGTCGGCGCAATTAATGTTATTTTATCCCTTTAAATAGTTTCCTTAGGGGATATATCTTATTAGAAGATTTATTTCCTTTTAGATAGCTCTTAGATAGATTAGTTTCTCTATAAATACTCTTGTCTAGCCTTTGTTTTTATGAATGCCACAATCAACCTAGTTCAGTGTAGAGGAGAAGAAGAGAGAGGAGGCATGGGAAGAAAAAAAGACAAGATTGAGGATTGCTTGGAGGACGAGTTTTGTTTGGATTTGGTTGTAAGTTTCTCTTTTCTTCTTAATTTAATTTGTTTGTCTTCAATAATCATGGGTGAGTAGTCTCCTATTCTAGGGTTGGGGTTAGAAACCCAACATTATTGTGCATGAATGATGATGTGATGAATGAATTGAATGCCTTTTATCTGTTCTTCTACTTGTTTGTGAAAGAGCTTTGACGAAAGTTGAAGTATTTCATGTTCTTAACTTGATTGAAAGAGAACGTTGTGAATTTGAATACGAGATAAAGTTTAAGACGAAAGTTGAGAACTTTAGATCAAAGCAAGTAGATTAAGCGAATTGATTTGTGAAAATTGATTGATTTTCTTGATTAATTCAACGAAAGTTGATAACTTTATGTTAAAGGCATGACATTTATGATTTATGTTATTTGAAATTGCTTGATTATGTTGTGGTGAACCCCTATCCTAGAGTTTTTCTCCTATATTTGAGTCAAAATTCAAACCCAGGTACCTCGATATCGATCATGTCCAGGTAGGTACCGACCTGCAATTTCTCCTTTGTTCTTGTTGTTTACTTAGTTTTTGTGCTGAAATCATACCTCGGTAACGACCCTGACAAGGTCGATATCGACCCCTTCTAGTGTGCTTATTTAGTTGTTTTGCTTTGTTTCTAGCTATGTTTTTCCTTCTCTTTTGCTTTTTAGTTTAGTAATTAAACACAACCTCGCTTCCCGTGGACGATCCTGACTTCGCTATACTCAACGGGGTCTTGACTATAAATTTATTTGTTGTCAAGTAAATACCTATCAACAAATTGGCGCCGTTGCTGGGGAGATTTCAATAGTGCCAAGTTTTGTTCTTTTTGCGTTTTTCGGGACTCTGTCGAGTCGGTAACGACCCCCCTAGGGTCGGTACCGATCCTGTCGGCAAACCCAATTTTTTTCTTCTTTTAGTGTTTGATTTCAACATCACAGTCGATTCGTTACCGACCCTACCGAGGTCGGTACCGACCCTATCGACATATCTCAGTTTCTTTCTTTTCAGTTTTTGTTTTACGGGATCACCGCAGGCTCGATACCAACCCTCTAGGCCTCGGTACCGACCCTCTCTGAGAACCCGTTTTGCCTTTTGAGTTTGTTTCTTCTTTTGTTTTTGCTTACAGTGTATGCCAACTAAAGGATGCCGAGTAGTCTCTAATCCAATAGTTGACCCTGAACCCGAGCGATCCTTCCACAGGAGATTAAGAGAACGCAAAGAAATGGCTACACCTGAAGAACTAGTTAAGCAGATGGGTGACCTCCACTTACAGATAGAGGAGATCCAGAGAGAAAGGGAAACCATAGCCACTGACAACGCCCGTCTACGAGAGCAGTTGGATGCTATTTCAAGAAATGCTAAGCAGTACATGCATCCAGAACTGAGGGTGCCAGAGTCCGCTATTGAGCTTCCTGAAATAGAGAAGACCTTTGAGATCAAACCTCAATTCATATGCTTGATCGAAAGGGCTCAGTTTGAAGGGAAACCAACTGAGTACCCTATGGAGCATATTCGAACTTTTGTTGATTTATGTGACACCATTACTGTTGATGGTGTATCCTTAGAATATGTCCAACTAAAAGCTTTTAAATGGTCTCTTGCAGGAAAGGCCATGAGCTGGTTAGAGAGCCTACCTCCTAGGTCGGTGAGGACTTGGAAGGCTTTGCATGACTTGTTCATGACTAAGTTCTTCCCTAACTTGCAACATGTTCGTGCTGTTGAGGCATATGAATAAGCCAACTACATGAGGGTTCCATATAGGAATAAAGGTAATACTTTTTATGCAGGGAGGAATAACAACCAACCCACCTGGGACAATTATGCAAATGGCCAAGGAAACCAAGCACCTCCACCACAAGAAAGGAAGGCTCCTCCTTACAGACCACCAGGATATCAAGAGCCATCTTCATGGGTACAAGGGCTACAAGAGTGCATTAATGGAATCCACAATAAAGTTAATGACGTTCAAAACGAGATCAGTGGAGTCCGTTCTGACCTAAAAGGTGTATAGGCACAATTGGGAGAGATTGAGACATGGAGAAAGAATGTAAACTCCCAATTAGGTAACTTGGTTGCACAAATTCCAAGACCTCAAGGGCAACTAAAGGGTTGCCCCGAAGAGAATCCGAGAGGCTAAAATGCAGTCATCCACCTCTGAAGCGGAAAGACACTATCGGACCGTACTGAGGCCAAGGAGAAAGCGCCCGGTACTGAAGCTACCCTCAGCAGGATCAATAACGAACCTAAAACATTCGGTACCGAGGCTCTCCAAGTTGTTACGACCACAACCCAGGTAAGTCTTCACCTCCATACCACTCTCTTAGTCCCAGGCTCGGTACCGACCCTTCTGAAGCACCCATCGACCCCTCTGTCAACACGGTAATGCCACCTCTCGAGCCTGTGTTGGTTCTGAGACCGGTGAAGACTTCCTTTCCCGACCAAGAAAGCTAATGATGTTACGGATGAAAAGTTTAGACGTTTTGTTAAAAGTTTTCAAGGGTTGAATATTTCAATTCCATTTACTGATGCCCTTAATGAAATGTCTGCCTACACTAAATTTTTAAAAGAGATTTTGAGCAGGAAAAGATCTATCTCAGAGATGTCAAGTGAAGTCCGATCTATAAAGATCCCTGAAAAACTAGGAGATCCATGTAAATTTGCAATTTCAATTAGTATTAGGACTCACTGTTTTAAAGCTCTATCTGATCTAGGTGCTAGTGCTAGTTTATTACCATTGTCTATCTGGACCAAGGCTAACATGGGACCACTGGAGCCTGTCGATATGAATCTCTACATGGCAGACGGATCTTGTGTAAAAGCAATTGGATTCTTGGATGACGTTCCTATCCAAGTTAGAAAATTTTTTGTTCCCAATGACTTCATTGTTTTAGATATGCCAGAAGACCCTATGGTGTCAATCATTCTAGGCAAACCATTCTTAGCCACCACAGGGGCACGTATAGATGTCAAAAAAGGACTTCTCAAGTTCAATATTGGAGAAGAGAAGGTCGAATTTCATTTCAATCTGGCCGTGAACGAAGTTGCTAGTTGCAGTACTGAAGATCCTACTGATCCACCATGGCTCGGTATCGACCCTTCTCTGAGTACAGAAACGAGAAAAATCAAGGAAGTCACACTTACCGAGGAGCATACCGACTCACCATGGGTCAGTACCGATCCTTTTATAAACAAACACAATGTTGAGGACGACACCAGGCACGATATTGAGCCACTTCCTAACCCATATAGGTCGGTAACGACCTGCTCTACCTCGTTACCAAGCCCTTTTCTGAACAATGAAGGATTACCAAGCATACTTGTTGATGATAAAGGACAAAATGTCTTGGAGAGAAGCTTTGAAGCTTTTCCATCTAAGTATGGGGTTTCTCTTGATCCCGACATAGCTGGATGGAAGCCGCCCTGATCCACCGAGGTAAGTTTTTCGAGCTGACGACGTTAAAAATAGCGCTTACGGGAGGCAACCCGCTTTTTGTTTTTGTTTTAATTTTTTCTTTCTTAGTTCTTTTTGTTAGCTTTCTTTTGACTTGTTTTTAGTTTAGATTAGTGTAGTAGGGATAGAAGTTTTTCTAAGTGACTCAGGTACATAAAGAAGAGGAAGAAGTTCTAAACAGAAGAAGAAATCAATCAAAGACACTCAGTACAAGAGCAACAATGAGCAATTGGTGTACAACCAGTCCAGTTCAGTACCGACCCCACCAGGGTCGGTACCGACCTCTACAGAGAGCCGAGAAAATTCAACTCCTCAAGTGATCAATGGTTTCGAACAACTTTAGTTTTATTTTGTGAGTTCCCTCTTCTTATCCTCTTTATTCTTTTTATGTCTATGTTTTAAACAGTGAGGACACTGTTTGGTTTAAGTATGGGGTATGGGAAAAGGAAACTCAGTTTTTGTGTCTTTGTTTTAGGATTGATAATATTCCACTTAGATGTCCTATGATATGCTTTAACTTGCTTGATCATGTAATTCCTTTAGCATGTTTGGAGAGCTTTGCCTGAATCATGTTGAAAAGTTATTTTTATGTGGATATTTAGCATGTGATGAAATTGAGCACATATGATCTTATCTAGAAGTGACTTAAATCCAACAAAAATTTCTACCTAGTGAGTTATTTTTGGCTTTATAGGGAGAACATCAAAAATCCCTCTTCTTTTCTATTGCATATTATCTCTTGTCATTGATATGGTTATCTATTTCTTGAGACCTTTATGAGATATTAGTTCATTGCATGTGAAATCATATGATGGAGAAATTATTTCTTTAAACCATTTTTATCCTCTCTTTTTATCCTACCTTATTCTTATCCTCTTTTTGAAGCCATTTGAGCCTTTAAGCCTTTTTAGCTCCACAAAATTATTCCCTAGCTGATGTTAGCTTGACCCTATCCGGGGATTAGGACTTAGTATTGGTTATTGAGATGGTTTTGTTGAGTGAGATCTATTGGTGAGTATGCATAATGTTTGAGTGAGTTTGGTAAGTTGTTTGAGTATGCATAATGTTTGAGTGAGTTTGGTAAGTTGTTCTTGAGAGTTTTGGTGAGTTGTGTGTGAGTTTTGGAGTCTTTGATTCCCGGATATTTTTAGCACCACATAGCCAAAATATTTCCACGCCTTATTTTTATTACCAAGCCTCATTACAACCCGGCCGAATGGAAGCTTCTATGAAGTTTTTCATTGAGCCTAAGTTCTCCTAGTGATTTTTATGTGTTTTGACATCTCTGGTGGAGAGTTTGGTGATATAAGTAAGAATGACTATGTTGATTTTTTTATATTGGATTGAGTTGAGAGTTATTATTCTAAGCCTAAACACTTGAGAGTTAAGAGAAACACATTACTTTTGTGAAGTTGGATTCTTAGTTGCTTTTGCTTGAGGTTGCTCATATATGTGTGATGATGTTAGATTCACTTGTCTATCTATTTCTACTTGAGCTTTGATGTTGCTTTTTGATAAAGGCATTGACTTGAAGAATGTGTTGTTGATAAAGTCTAAGTATGGGGTATTTTGATGTCCGTCTTTTTAGTCGTGTTTTTAGGGTATGTTTTTAGTGTGTTTTGAGTCTTTTTCTTTAGTTAGGTTTGTGTTTTGTTTTGAGTCGTTTGTGTAGGTTTTCGTATTTTCTTAAGATATGGAGTCTACATAAGATTTGGTGGTGTTTTTGTAGGTTTAGAAGCTGTTTCGAAGCATATTTTGAAGAAAGGAGGAGAGCACTTAAATATAGCACTCAAGAATGAAGTGAAGATTAAGATTAAGCTATAAATAAAGAAGTGAAAAATAAAGTTCAAGACAAGAAAGAAGTAGAGAAACTCGTTACAAAGACATAGGAAAAAGAATCGAGTCAAACGGAGGTGTAACGAACCTGCTGCGGAAGTTTTACTCTCGGTTGTTTGCAGTGCTGAACAGGGTCGGTACCGAGGCATTCAAGGTCGGTACCGTGGTGCTCCTTGTCCGAGTCAGCGCAATTAATGTTATTTTATCCCTTTAAATAGTTTCCTTAGGAGATATATCTTATTAGAAAATTTATTTCCTTATAGATAGCTCTTAGATAAATTAGTTTCTCTATAAATACTCTTGTCTAGCCTTTGTTTTTAGAGGAATTGGCTGAAAACCACCTGTATAATATGGCATATTTCACTTAACCACCCTTATTTTCAATAATTATAAAAAACCACCCATATTAAGGGCTCCGTTAAAAATTAACCACCCAAAATCCAGTTCCGTTAGCCTCCGTCCAAAAACGCTGACATGGCTCTTGAATTTTGAATTGTTTATTTGTTTAGCTTGCTACATCACCACCCAAAGACACATAAGCTTCGTCTTTCCACTTATTAAATGCCCTTATATAAAATTGAAGCTTCATATCAAAACATTTCGAAGCATAAGCTCCATTGAAGCTCCATTCGAAGGAATCGACATTTTTTTGCATACTTCCCTTCGCTCAACCTCTAATCGAAGCTCATTCGGTAAGTTTGCTCGATCTATTTCATTCCTCTATTGTTTTGAATTAAGGTTCATGTTTAAATCAGTAATTTAGGGTTTATCAATGGATATAGGGCATCATTCAAGGGAGTTTTGTAATTTCATATTTAGGGTTTGTGATTCGCAATGGATTAGGGATTTAAGGAATAGATTTAGGCTTTGCAATTTTTGAATGTTTATGAAGCAATGTTCAGGAAGCAAAATCAGAGGTTCAGAAAGTGGAGCACAAGCTCTGAATGGTTTGAATTGCAATTGATGCAGAGGTAGTATGTCAAGCTCAAGCTCTCCGTCAACAAATCCAGAAGGAAGAGTTTGTTATTGTGGTCTTCGAGCAAAAGAATCAACTGCTCATATAGAGTTCAATTATGGTAGAAGGTTTTATGGATGTCGTCTATATGGCTTGCCTAACAGATGCAACTTCTTTATGTGGAGGGATGAAGAACATAATACTAGAGCATTGTATGTGATCAAGAAGTTGGTAAAAGAGAAGGAAAGATTGGAAGCAGATAAGAGAACACTCGAGGATTCAAATAGAGTCCATGAAACTGTGATTATGAAGTTAAGAAATGAGCTTGCAATGACCAGGAAAAGGAAGGCTCTGGATTATTCAACTATAATGGTTGGGTTTATGCTTGCAATTGTTGTTGTGTTTATTAAAAGTGTAATGTAGGAATTAATGTTGGTGTATCTTTGATTGTTGTTAATGTTGAGAACAAATGAGCTTGTATTATTGAACCTGTGTTTGAATGACAAAATGTTATGCTTTTATGTGTTGACCTAGTCTGTTGATGCTTTATGTGCAAGAAATATGCAAGAACACCTTGTTATTGCAAACTGATGATTATCCATCGGCAAGCAATCTGAAAACTGATGCATATGGTTTTGCAAACTGATGGCTTTGCAAACTGATGCATATGTGTGTGTAAACTAATGCATATGTGTGTGTAAGAAATCTTATGCATATGTGATGCATATGTGTGTGTAAGAAATATGCAATAACAACTTTTATGGTTTTGCAAATTGTTTCTGAAAACTGATGCATATGGTTTTGCAAAATGATGGCTTTGAAAACTGATGCATATGTGTGTGTAAGCAATCTGAAAACTGATGCATAACAACATAATTGGAAAGTTTCATAACACTTAGAACGTAGAGAGTGCATATCACTTGGGATGATGCATAATTACAACAAAAGCATCCATGTGCAATCCCATTAAGTACACTACAACCATGATAGATACTTGCTAGTCAATAGTTATAACAAAAGTGGCAAATGGCCTCAAAATTTGAGTATATAGCACAAAAGTACCCAACTTTGGAACAACACTAATGCCTACATATAATGTCTCACTACTGCAGCATAGAGTTAGTTACATCAAAACATAGTAATCACTTCCACATCAAGATAGTCATATCCTTCCACAACAAGATAGTCATCACTTCTGCGCAGAGTGCTTCCTAGGTGACCTCCTTAGCATGTGAGGGATAAAATCCTTGGTTGCAACACTCTTCTTCCTTGACTTTGAGGCAACAGCTAGTGTGACAGATCCTTGAGATTGTTGAAAAGCTGGTGTAACCTACAATAAAGCAATGACATTTAAGAACTACTCCTTAGACAATGAAAAAGCTACATTTAAGCACTACCTAGAGAAACAATACCTGCACAGAGTTGCTAGCAATAGGAGTGAAAGATGTTTGTGTCCCAGTGTTGACACTATACATGACACCTCCACTCTGCACATTCAAAACATTCAAATAGCATAAATAGAAGGGTTCATAAAGTCGACCATAAAGAACATAAGTGGATTTACCATGTCAAAACTATATAGAGAACCAATATCTGGTTGTGGGGTAGGGTTGAAAGTTGAGGGACCTGAGGGATTGCTTCCAACTGGATTGTTGTTCTACAAACAAATAGAAGGGTTAAATTATGAGTTCAGATAATCTAGAAGTTACAAACAAATCTAGAAGTAACCTTTTTTTCATACTTCCTCTTTTGAGCACCAATATAGACAGTTTTAGGCTTTGCAGGCCTTCCTCCACGCCTGGGTTCCTTTGGTGGCTCAGGTCCTTTGGGTGGATTGCTACATTTGTTTTTGTAGTGACCAGACTGTCCACAGTTTGAACACCTTGTTTCACTCACTATCCTTATTCTTTTCTTCTTAGCTGGTAGCTCTTCTCCAGGCTCTCTTCTCCTTGCCTTCTTGGGCCTCCCCGGTTGAACAACATACTTGGGAGGGCTTGGAGCTTGTTGATTAGTCCTCTCCCATTGTGCTTCTCCAGGCATTGGATTGATTATAGGGTTATAAGCCCTCATATAAGTCTCCTTAGTGAAATAGGGATGCACATAGTCTTTCACTCTCCTTCTATCTTTCATAATGCAACACATGGCATGTGGGCAAGGTATACCTGTCAGATCCCACTTATTGCAGCCACAACTCCTTCCTAGCAAGTCAACAACATAGGTCCTACCATAGTGATCCACCTCAAACTTGTCTCCACCAACATAAGAAGGTACACAACTCCACAAGCACTCTTGTTTCACCAATTCTATTCTTTTCTTAGTATGTAGTGTAAGCGCACCATCATACTTAATCATACCCTCATGCTTGGATAAGAACCTTTTCATCAATTTTCTCCTAATCCACTCACACATGGACAATATAGGAAGCTCTCTTGCACGCAAGATTAAGGAGTTAAAACTCTCACACACATTGTTTAGTAGCATATCAGATTTGATGTGACTCTTGAACCCATGCCTAGACCATGTGTTAGGATTTGCATCAATAAGGTATTTAAAAGCAGCTTCATCTAGCTTCTTTACCTCCTCCATTGGAAGCTCAAAATCAGGGGTGTTGCATGCCTTGGCAGCAGCCCATACAAGGTCCTTGAAACCCTTACCTGGCCATCTTGTCTTGAAATTATTGTACATGTGTCTAACACATACCCTTGTATCAGCCTCAGGAACCACCTCATGTAATGCCTCAATGAGACCCTAAATACAACCAGTTAGTACAAATTAATGACTAGTATACCAAATAGCATAAGCAACCAATTAATGACAATATTAATGACAGTTTTGGCTTAACACATACCTTTTTCCTGTCAGATATGAAAGTAGGGTTGCTTTCACCAATGTCTCTAACCAAAATCTCTAAAAACCAAACCCATGTCTCTTTCCTCTCTGCTTCAACAACAGCATATGCAATGGGGTATATGTTTTCATTCCCATCCTTGCCCACAGCAACCAACACCTGACTAGTATAAGCTCCTCTCAAATGACATCCATCTAATCCTATGATTGGTCTACAACCCAATATGAACCCTTCTTTGCAAGCTTCAAAACAAACATATAGTCTCTGAAAAAGGGGCTTCTCTGGATTGTCTAGACAAACCTTGACATAGCTAGAGCTTCCCGGGTTTCATTTCCTAATAGTGGATGCATAATCCCAAACCCTTCCATACTAAAACTAGCATCACCCTATGTCAACAACATTGCCCTAAATCTAGCCTTCCAAGCTTGGTAGTATGTAATGTTAATTCTGTAATCCCTTCTCACAACATTGATGAAACCATGAAGCTTCCATTGTGGATCATCCCTATAAAACTCCAGATATCTCTCTGCCAGCCAAACAGATGTGACCTTGCTATTCTCATGTTGCCAACCACATTCATGCTTCCCCACCCACTGTTTTAATTGAAAACTACCATCTCTCCCCATCTTCCTAGCACAAGCCTTAAAACTACAATACACTTTTTTGCGCACACACTTCTTCCTAGAATGTTTCATAGCACATTCACACTTGAATTTACAATAAGCTGACACTTTTACCTTATCATTATGCAAGTAGTAGAAGTCACCACCATTTTCTATTGACCATTGCCTTAATGCTTTTCTAAATATGTCATTTGAAGCAAATATCATGTCAGGCTTTAAAACAATTTTTTTCTTAAAATCTACCAGAGGATTGAATTCAGGATACTTAGCTGAATTTTGCCCATCAGAACCACTTCCACTCCTCAATTCATCAGATTCATGTAAGGATTTCTCTTCATCCACATAAGCTTCTTTAGATTGTTGTTGTATAATCACATCATCAGCCCAAAATTGCCCTGCAGCTTCATCAACATTTTCCTCAAACAAGTCATCATCCTCATCTTCACTTTGTCTGAACTCAAAATCTTCCTCATCAGATGATTCTGAACCTAAAATGTCTTCACCCTCATCACTTGAACCATCACTTGAGCCATCAGTGGTATCACCTTCATTTGCAGCAGCTAGATTTAGGAATATGGCTTGAGAGGTGTTTTTTGTTTGTGTACGAGTAGAGAGAACTCTATTTGAGAGAGGCTGCAATGTTGGCATGGGATACATGATGTTGGGCTGAAAAGATGGGTTGTTGGGCCTCAATGATGTTGGGCTGGGTTCATTACCTTGGACTACATAAAGATGGACAACTCTATCACTACCAACCTGATTGACCATATGCACTACATCACTATCCCCTTTGATATACCTCAATCCAAAGTGAATGGTTTTTCCAGGTTCTAAATACCACATCTCTTTGACATCTAGTAGCTCAACTTCCTCTTTCAGTAGTGTCTCTAACACAATTTTTGATGTTTGATCTGGATCTACATCTTTGTAGACATGAACCATTGCCCTTCTATAGCATAACTGATCAACCTTAGACATGTAAAACGTGCCCTCGTACAATATCCTGAAATTGATATTCATAGTTGTAAAGAAGATGTTGCAGATGTCAATAGTCCATTTTTTACCACAACAAATATGCCATACTTCTTCCTAATGCACAGAGTCATATGTATATGTCATATTCGAGCACATGGGCACAGGTACCCAACAAACAAAGTGGGGACATAGACGAGTGGGATTGAAAAAAAAAACCTAAACTAAACCTAAACCACTTACACCACCCTAAACACCACAATAAACCCCATACTCACTAACCCTCCCTTCATCTTCTTCGTAAAAACCCTAAAGTTCAATAAAACGAGTATGAAATTCAAAAAAAACTAAAAACCCTAGCTATGTAATCACCTGAATCGTCGATGGAATCTGGGGTGTTCAGCTTCTGGAATTGTCGATGAAAACCCCTATCATCAATGGCGACGATGAAGCTTCAATCGCTTTCAAAATCTGCACTCTCGAGCTTTCAATCGGACTTCAATATCTCCACTCTCTCGTGCTTTCAATCGGGTATGGAGCTATCAATCGGGTTCGAGTGGGATATAAGGGGAAAGACGAAGCTTATGTGTCTTTGGGTGGTGATGTGGCAAGCTAAACAAACAAAAAATTCAAAATTGAGGAGCCATGTCAGCGTTTTTGGACGGAGGCTAACGGATCTGGGTTTTGGGTGGTTAATTTTTAACGGAGCCCTTAATATGGGTGGTTTTTTATAATTATTGAAAATACGGGTGGTTAAGTGAAATATTCCATATTATATGGGTGGTTTTCAGCCAATTCCACTTGTTTTTATGAATGCCACAATTAACCTAGTTTAGGGTGGAGGAGAAGAAGAGAGAGGAGGCGTGGGAAGAGACAGAGACAAGATTGAGGATTGCTTAGAGGACAAGTTTTGTTTGGATTTGGTTGTAAGTTTCTCTTTTCTTCTTAATTTAATTTGTTTGTCTTCAATAATCATGGGTGAGTAGTCTCCTTTTCTAGGGTTGGGGTTAGAAACCCAACATGATTGTCCATGAATGATGATGTGATGAATGAATTGAATGCCTTTTATCTATTCTTCTACTTGTTTGTGTAAAAGCTTTGACGAAAGTTGAAGTATTTCATATTCTTAACTTGATTGAAAGAGAAAGTTGTGAATTTGAATACGAGATAAAGTTTAAGACAAAAGTTGAGAACTTTAGATCAAAGCAAGTAGATTAAGTGAATTGATTTGTGAAAATTGATTGATATGCTTGATTAATTCAACGAAAGTTGATAACTTTATGTTAAAGGCATGATATTTATAATTTATGTTATTTGAAATTGCATGATTATGTTGTGGTGAACCCCTATCCTAGAGTTTTTCTCCTATATTTGAGTCAAAATTCAAACCTAGGTACCTCGATATCGACCCTGCCCAGGTCAGTACTGACTTGCAATTTCTCCTTTGTTCTTGCTGTTTACTTAGTTTTTCTACTGATCTCATACCTCGGTAACGACCCTGACAAGGTCAATATCGACCCCTTCTAGTGTGCTTGTTTAGTTGTGTTGCTTTGTTTCTAGCTTTGTTTTGCCTTCTCTTTTGCTTTTTAGTTTAGTAATTAGACACAACCTCGCTTCCTGTGGATGATCCTGACTTTGCTATACTCAGCGGGGTCTTGACTATAAATTTATTTGTTGTCAAGTAAATCCTATCAACATCACCTCATCAATCCTAGCCTACACGAGGCAATGAGCCCAAAAAGTAGAAAGCATTCAAGACATGCACTATACAAGCATCTAAATTAGGGTTGGCACTCCTAAAAATAACTTCATTTCTTGTGCTCCAAGTTACCCAAACAAGGCAATTAAAGGACAAGAGTTTAGCTTGGTAGGTTGTTGTCTTTTTGCCTCCCGAAATAGAAAACTACTCGAGCTAGCTTCCATGCCTACCTTGTGCCAACACCAATCCAACTAAAGATTGTTTGCCACTGCCGAAGTGAAAGGGAAAGTGAACCACAAGTGTTCATCATCCTCACGACCAACCCCATAAATAACACAAGTATCATTCCTCACAAGCCCCAATAAAAAAATCTAGAGCTTAAAGGGAGTTGATTATGCCCCACTGATAGCTTGCATATAGTTACTGTTTAGGATGCATGTTTACGTCTCTTTTGCGTTGTTTTTAGGTAGTTTAGTTAGTTTCTTTAGTGTCTTAGAGTGTCGAGGAGTTTTCGGTTTTTGCACTTGTTCTATGTTATTTTACAAGTCTTAAAGTGAACAAGTTTGAAAGGAATGGAAATCGGGGAAAGAACGCTTGAATTCGGGTCATCCATTGGAGTTGTTGGCTCGACACCTCTGTCTTGTGAGGGTTCGTTCGGGAGCTATAGTGGTCTTATGAAGTTGAGGTTGGTATCATTGGAAAGATAATTCAAAGATTTACAATTCATGTTTTTACTCCAAGCCCAAATTCCAACTCGAAGGGAGTCAAAACAGCCCCCGAAGTGTGACGTGAACATTGAACGAAGGAGATGATGATGTTGCTGGCAGCGGGCGCCGCCCAAAAGGCAGTGAGCGCCTCCTTTCCTAGACGTGAGAAACTCATCCGCGAGTTACTTATTATCTTAGTATTTTTATATTAAGTTTATATCTTTTGTATTTATGTGTTTGGACCTAGTTTCCTTCTTTATATTAGGGTTTTTAGGGAGAAGAGACTCTCATCTATCTAGTTATAATTCTCATACTTTTCATTCTAGGTTTTTCATATTTTCTATGGAGAACTAAGCACCTTTGCTTAGTCAGACAATTGAAGGATTCTTTTGAATAAAGTTGTGAGATTTCTAATTCCTTAT
The DNA here is from genome assembly GCA_964016875.1 of Fallopia convolvulus. Classification (NCBI taxonomy): domain Eukaryota; kingdom Viridiplantae; phylum Streptophyta; class Magnoliopsida; order Caryophyllales; family Polygonaceae; genus Fallopia; species Fallopia convolvulus. Next base: position 24,888,578 of record OZ024721.1, on the reverse strand, counting down.
CTATTGCTTGGATTTAATCTTCTCTCTTGCTTGAATGATTATGATTTATTTCAATAGTTTCTAGCCTGATCAACTAGGGTTTGTTGTTATTCGATCTATTGCTAGATCTAGAGTGTTACTGGTTGAGCATCTTTAGTTCAAAGTAGCAACTGCATCTAGTATCTGGTTGTGCTAGTCTTATGCAAAAGAGATTTAATTTACATTCTAAGGTAAAAGACTGGTTGTTTTATGCTAGAATTGTATCGTATTACATTCCTATTCTTAATGCTGCTATTAAACTGAATCATTGATGGTTTCATGGTTGTTTAATTAGTTAGAACTAATAGTATCTGGTTGTGCTATTAGTTAAAATTGAAAAGGAATTGGAAAATCCATTGCATATGATATTGAGGTGAAATCAATGATCAACTTGTCATACGATTGTGGATATTTGTTTGCCTAACTATCTTCCTAATTATTGTTTTTCATAATCTTTTATTGCTTTGTTAGTTTTGCATTCTTAGATTTAGTTACAAATACAATAACCCCTTGTTACTTGTTTGACACAAAATTCATTATAAAAGATAAAATTTTGTCTCCTTGTGGATTTGACCCGGACTTCCTAGAGACTATGGTTCTTAGTTAGTTTGGATTCTTTTGCATAGCCGTGATTTGCACGACCATTTCACTGCTATCACCCACCATCCAAGCCACCATACTCCAGATCTTGCATTTGTAACGCCCCTATTTTTGCAACGATGAGTATTACTGCCAGTGACCTCGGATTTTAACGTCCAAAGTCACCCGACTTTAAATAATTTAATGAGATATAATTAAAGCAGAAATGATTAAAAGCGGAATTTTATTCATTAATAAGAACATTCGTTCATTACATTGGTAGTTGTTTTACAAATGATGTAGCAGCGGAAAATAAAGCCCATATTATAAAAATGTTGAAAAGACGTATTAAATATACAAGCATATTTTCCCAAAACAACTCAAATGATGATGATTTGCTTGGCTTAAAATGGAAGAGTTGCTGCACCATCTTCTGAATCTTTTGCTCTATCAAAATTCTTTCCTTCCTTCAACGTCGTCTTGTCTTGACCTTCTATTCTTGCATAGCTCTTCTCAAACCTTCTAGCCTTTGTCTTCAAAACTTCGATGGGAACTTCCTAGAGTCTGTCATTGGTTGCAAAGGGCGAGAAATACCAGGCAAAAATGCGAAAATAGTGGAATTAGTCTAAGGAGACTAAGCAAGTGAGAATGGAAATTATCAAGGATAGTTTGGTAATTCCATTATTTCATCAAGGAGATAAATAGAAGAGATGTACTTGAAAGTTATAAACTTTATGTGGAGCTTTAAGAACGGAAATTAGTCGATCTCAAAGAGAGATAAACTTGGATTCGAAAGCAAAGGAAACTACGAGATTGTAGTTCCTCTTAGAGTACAATTTACGTTGGGAACGTTTTAATTACACAACAAGTTTTTAGAAAGCCTCCCACTTCCTTTACGGACCTCGACCAACCTCATCATATTCGGAGCTCCATATCGGGGAGGTGGCCCGAAGGCGCTTAAGTACCAAAGCCACCTTGACAAGCCCGAATAAGCATTTAGATTGGAAAGTCGATCATCAAAGAACTGAGAGCCGGGTTGGCCTTCCAAGTTGTAATAATCCAACCCGGTTCAATTTAATTAATGTGTACCAGAACTTATCTTTATTACGTGTAAAAACGTTTCATATCATTTATGACTTTTAAGGGGGTGGAGGCTATGAAAGAGCCAAGTGCACAAACGGAACGAAGTTCCAACACTTAGCTGAGGCATAACATAAGTTAATTAATGGATTGAATTAGGCCAACCTTTAGCCTTATTATCAATTTTAAATGTCGGCATAGCATAGACGTTAGCCTAATTCGTGAATTTGAAAGGCGACATAGTAAAAGACTTTAGTCGTCTTTTCCATTTCATGTGGCATTTCCTTAAGACTTCAACCAACATTATTTTCCGTGTGACATTGCTTTAGACTTTAGACGAAACCTTTGTATTTCGACATTGCTTTAAGACTTTAGTCAACGAAGTAAGAGTAAAGTCATGACCTACATATAATATGATGTAATAAACAAAAAGGTTCAAGACATATGTCCAACACTTTTTCCTATACTTTTCCAAACGAGGTGTCTAAACGAGACACTTTAAACAAACAAGGCCAATCATCGGTCCTAAGTTTATTTCTAGCATTCGAATAAAAATAACGATAATACGATGTCGTTATTTCTAGCAATAGATATATCATATGGTCATTCTTAAGTGAGGTCTTACATAATTTATATGAAATTTTATATTTAACTAAATGTGCATGCAAAGTAAATTTGATCATATAAATATCTTTTTAACACACATGTAATATTTGTTCAATTTAATTAAATAAATATCATATAAATGTGAAAATTATTTTAAAAAGAGTTATAAATAAAAATATGAGCCGAAAAAATATACCGAGCGCAATGGGACGAAAGTTGGGCACGGATTTCGAGACAGAACAGATCGGGCTTGCTTCTCCCTTTTCATAGAATGAACAAATCTAATTTTAAATTAGTGCATGGGCCTAATTTAAATCAGCCCAAAAACAAAAATCAAAAAGCCCAAAAATACCTAGCACAACTCTCTTCTTCTTTCTTCTTCAGAAACATTCCACGCATGTATTACAGAAGCAAGACATGTTGGAACAACGACTCAAGGCAATAGTGGCTGGACGGCGGCGGAGCTCCAACAGGGCGGCAGCAGGACGGGGCGCGGATGGCCAACGGTCCGGCGGTGGTCCGGCGAGGCTAGGTGGCCAAAACAAGGGTTTGGGGATTTTTTTCACTAAAAAAATTGATTTGGGGATGAATTTTGTTTGAATGGGAGTGGAATTGCAAGAGAAAGATGGGTTCGAGTCCCACCTCTCGCATTTTTCTTTTTGCCCATTCCCCTTATTGTTTTTATTTAGATTTTATTTTACAATGTGAAATAAATCAAGATATTATTTCTCCTTAATTATTTAAATTTTTATTTGCTATCAAGTTAAATGTTTAACCAAGATTATTATTATTATTTATTATTATTATGAACAATCATAATAAAGAATATCTTGTTATTTTAAAGAAATAATTAAATTAATAAAAAAACCATTTCTTTTTATTAGAAATTGCGGTTATTAGAGCATTAGAGCTTTCTCCAAATAATGTCACTCCACTCTACGATCAACTTCATCTCTCGAAATAAATCATACAAAGCGCCACAAATCATATCTCTCATTCAGTTTGACAAAAAAGTGAGATCCACATGGTGTTGGGCTACCCCATTCGAAGGCACCTCAATCTCATCAATCAACCCCTTAATCTTGTCGGCAATACTCCTCCAAAGCCAAGAGTCGTCCTTATACTCTCCAACTTGGACAAAATTCCCCCCTGCCAAGTTAGCTAGAAACCTCCTAATTGAAATCTTCTCCTTCTCCAAGTGGATGTCAAGGTCAAGTTTCATAAAAAATGTCTTATTCCAACTTAAAATCTACAAAATAAGGTTAGGTCACAACTTTTTGGGTTAATGCTGACCATCTCCGTCGGCGCACCGAACCTAATCGGACTTGACTTTTGCTGATCCGACTTCGACCATCGCCGATCAGTCCACCCATCGATCTTATCCCGTCAAAACACCAAAACTTGATCTTCCCCTGGTAGAAGTTTTGTTCTTTGGTTGAATCTAGCGTTGAACTTCTCTACGGCGAACATCCGTGCTTTACAATGCTTCATTGGAAAATATTAAATGAAAAGCTGCAACTTAACACTACAAAGTACAATACAATTAAATTTGTCATTGAACCTTAGGTTATGAATATCGACAGGGTTTCGCCCGGTTTCACCGAATTTGGGTTTAAAAAAAAAAAGAAAAATGCATGAAATCGATTGGTGGAGTTCTAACTTTCAAAATTCAATTGTTGAGTTTCACGGACAGAGGGTATATGAGTTTGTCCACTGAGATTGTGACAAGTGGCTCTCACTTTAGATTATTTTTGCCTAATTTAACTTAAGTTAGTATTTAGCTATTTAGGCCAATTTTAAATTTATAATAATATAAATAGATTATACTATAATTAATAATTTTTTTTATCTATCCATAGATACCAATTTTGTATATATTTGAGTCACTTTAAAATTAAATTGACTTTTTGTGTTGATTATGGGTGAACAAACACATATTAACCACAACTTAAAAAATTACATTAAATTCATAACTTTTTATCTAATTTATTTTGCACATTTTTTAAATATATTTAAATAATTCTTAATTAAAAATTAGTTTTTTTATAAAATTAAACTAGTTATATATATATATATACATATCAGTTTTAATTTGCACCAATTTAAAAAAATAGTTGTATCTACCTTATTATTAAATTAATTATATCTACCAAATTTCATCTATCTTATTTTAAAAGAGTTAGCATATATATCCTGTTATTCTATTATATTTTAGTTTTATCTACCTTATTTTAAAAGGGATAGTATATTTGTCCTAATATTTTTACGATTTTTCTATCTTATGCCCCAAGGGCATAAAATAAGAATCCAATTTTAGAAATATATCTTGAATTTTATATTTAGAATGTTTTTGATTATTTTTTATAAGGGTTTAGACTTTTCTATCTAGGGTTTTAGGTTCTATATTAAAATTCTTATCCTAAAGGGCATAGGTTAGAAAAACCACTATTTTTATTATTTTTTAGTTTCATCTACCCTAGTTTTTTTTGCTATAAATATGTATGAGATTCTCATTTCAAAACACACTCAAACTTTCAATAATTCCTCTCTTCCCATTTTTTTCAACCTAGATTATCTTGATCATGGATTGAGGTGATAATCTTTCAAACAGCGTCATTAGCAAATTAGCCAAATTTAAATTTAATTTTTTTTGGAATTTAAAACATATTTTTACAAACCCAAAACTCAAAAATTTAATAAAATTAGCCAAATTATAATTTGTTAAAATTAATGTGTCATGTTTAATTAGATAAAAAAAATATTTAAAATTAATAAATGATTGTATAGAGACATAAATGGTTGTTGGGAAGTGGGAAAAGTAGAAAAGTGGGTTTCATGAGTTTCTTTGGTATTTAAGTGTCAATTTACGGAGCTAAAACGAGGCGATCCCTCTCCCCAAAAACTCTCCCAAAAAAAAACCCTAACGGCGCAACGCTAGCCGCCAACATTCCTGGCGAGATCCGGCGTATTTTGGCCCGATCTGCTCACCCATCTTTCACATATGAAGATGATTGTTCATCCTAGCACCAATTGAGCGTACAAAACACACCTCCAATACCCTGGCACTTTGCCCAGCAACAACATGGCCGCCGCTTCTAGCGCAACCCGCCTCCGACTAACACCAGTCCCCGTCATCGGACGTGGAGAGACTGTTTCTTGATCGTGCCAAAAACCTCCATCTCGATCCGAGATTCGAAACCTCTCCCTCTGCTTAGATCCCATTTGTAGATGTTTTGGATCTCCCTCTTCCTTATCACCTTCTATCTTCTTGATCGTTTGTGTGCTCATAAGCGTTGAAAACAGTGTTTGTTCCGGCTCCTGCATGGTCCACATCTATTTTTATGGGTGTCTTTGGGTTTCCTGGAACCACGCCTTCTTTTCCGTTCCTGCACTATAGTGCTTTGAAGTGGTGTGTGTGGCGTAGAATCAAAGAAGGAAAAAGCCTCTTTTAAAAAGACTGAAGACGGTCAGTTGAAGTACTAAAGTTGTGTGTGTTTACACTTCAGAGGTACATCCTTGCAGCCTAAAACCGATAATCCTCCAAAAGGATCATCAAAATTTTGGGTAATCCTCAATACCAAAGTTTTTTCCTCCAACGGAAGTGGTATCTTGGCAATCTTACTCAAGGTTTTCGGTTGTCTCAAACTCCGGTTGAAGTTTGTGATTTGTTTCGTGGTGGTTCTTCGGTGTTGTCTAGTGGTGTGTTCCCTGTTGTTTTTAGGCGTTTCGTCACACCTCCCAAGTCGACATCATGTTGTCTTGCGCTTCGACGACCCTATACGCATGTGTTAGTCCTCTACTGACCCGCGAAAGTGTCTTTCTCCTCCCTGGACTCAAGTCTTTCGGCTTCCTTGCTCGGCATTTGTTGATTGGTTACCTTGTTCTTTGTTTGTTTTTTTGTTTTTTTGTTTGTTTTATTGTTTTTTGTTTGTTTTGTTGTTTTAGTTCCGTTTGTCATGTATTGTCGGTTTGTCCGGCTACTGAGTTTCATCTCAGTCTCTCGATCTACCAGGTTTGTCCGGTATTTTGAATTCCTTTCCTTATCAAAAAAAGATTGACATTTAAGTGTGTTTCATGGAATGAAATTAGAAGAGTGTAGGATGATGTGAAAGAGGGAGAAATGATAAAAATGGGTATTTTTTTAGTTTCATGAATTTCATTGGTTTCATTGATATTTATAACCTTATGCTCTTTGGCTTGGCACACAATAGGCAAATAGGCGTAAGCCTCAAAATATTTTACCAAGAAAAACCCCAAAAGATAAAAATGATAGAAAAAAAATGATTTAAATAAAAAGTTTTGGGTACATTTTTTTAAAACCAAAAGTATTATTGCTTTTCAACAACAACTTTACCCCATTAAATGAAATGGTGATTTTTCAAATTTTCGTGACAAAAAAAGGAATTATAAGAATAGAAAAAAAACAGAAAGTTTCAAGTCTTGTGTGTCTCGAGGTTGGTGGTTCGATGGTGTTGATTTAGTTAAAATCGTGGATGTGTGATCTACATTTGAAGGCTTTAAGAGTGAGTTCAAATCTAAGGTATCCACAATTGTTCCCCAGGACCCCGTCTTGTTCACTTTTTCCCAGTTGGCGTCTTCTTTGCTCTTCTCGTGGTGCTCCGCACAGCCTGCTCCTCATGTGCTTCTCAGTTCTAGTTCATGCTTCGTTCATCGTTCTTTTGTTTGTGTTTTTGTGGCTTTCTTGTTTGTTCGGTTGGTAGCATATCTGCTCTCCCTTGCCGGTTTACCCGGTTGTCATTGTTTTGGCCTCTTGATCTATCGAGGAGAAGCCCCTTATATATATATAATATTTATATATATATATATAAGGGGCTTCTCCTCCTCCTCACTTGCTCTATGCACAAAAAAGTACTACCTATGTCCCCATTTGTTTGTCCACATTCTATTTACATCGTCCCTTTTGTTTGTCCTACTTTCTCTCTTTTCTTTTGTATCTACATATTTCTTACTATATTGCCCCCACTTACTATCATTTTTACCCACATTATCTAACTTTCTCATCAACTTTATCACTTGTTAACTTTTTATATTTATTAAATTACAAAACTATCCCTATTTAATTTCATTTACCAATACTATTACTACTTTATACCTTTACACATATTATCTAACTTTCTTATTTACTAATACCACTTTATACATTTTTTAATAAACACGAAATATGTCTTTTTGGACAAATAAATGAGGACGGATGGAGTATAACATATGTCCTCCAAATTTGATACAACCTCCTCAGCTGAAATCAAAATAACATAGCTCGAAAATGTTATGTGATGACTACCTGATCTGATTCCGTCCAAACTATTAAGCATTTTCTTTTTTTTTCTTTTTTTCACTAAACTGTATTTTTGCATTGATTTAAATATACATTCAAAACAATTATGCTTTAATTTAAAAATATTATTTTTATGAAAAAAATATGAACCAGGCCGTAATTGCACCGAAACTTATCACACTATCATTTTTTTTTGAAAAAAGGTAAGAATTAGGAGGTCCTCCGTACGGAGGACCACCTAGAGCATCATTGCAGATGAGAACATGAAGTTCTGAATGACTTAACAAATGTTCATTAGGGATTATGTGGCCCAACTATGCAATTTTATCAGTCACAAAGTTACAATCCCTAAACACATGAAATAGTCGAACAGTTCAAAACTCATGAAGCGAAACCAAGATATCTGAAATTAGCATCTCAATTTTCCAAGGGCATTGGCCAATACCCTTGACTGCATTTATGACTGTAAGGTTGTCACCATCGATTTCTATTTTCCGTAGTCCCAACTGTCGTGTTATCTAGATACTATCTCTAAATACAAGCGTCTCTATTTGTAAAACCGACTTATACTCGTGTCTCTTTGTTCCCATACTAATTACTTGTGCATTTTGGTCCCTGATTACAAAGTCGGTTGCTGCCGAGTCCGTCGTAAATTTTGACCCATCAAAATTCAATTTGTAGAAATATTGTGTTGGTTTATGCCACTTCTTTTGTTTAGCATTACACCTGCGAACTTTAGGTTGTGCCTGATGAAACTCATCTTCCTCATCCTCATTCCATAGTTTAGCTTTCTCCCATGAAGTTAATGGTGTTTGATGTACCGTTCTAGGTCTAAGATATATCCGGATCTATTGAAATATTAATTTGTTTCGCTTGTGCCAAATACACCACCAAGTTACTACGAAATTCGTGAATTTTCGATTGTCTAGATTGTTTTTCAATTCGTTTAAGATAACATAGGTCATTTTATTCCTCACATTGTAATTTTTCCAGAGCAATTTCTATTTTAGTATTGATTTTCCTAATTATTTTATGAATGTGTACATTTCACATAAAAAAATCTTCATATATACAATGACACATAAGGGCATGTTTGGATTACACAAGATAATGCATTATCTTATATTATAATAAAAATTTTGAGTCCGGTTCACGTGCGAATGGGCGCCCAGGTGCGAAATAAGAAAGAACAAGAGCCGTTGGATGAAGAAAAATCAAAGGCGCTGATCATTTCACTTAAAAAGGGGAAAAATCGGCACGGGCGAATTATTCGCGTATTTTTGAAAAAAAACGGAAATAGGACGCGTGCCCGGATTGTTCATCAATATTGTGGATTTGTTCATCAATAATGTGGATTTGTTCATCAAAACTATGATTTTGTTCATCAAAACTATGATTGTGTGCATAAATAAACTATTGCTTGTGCATAAAAAATCTATTGTTTGTACATAAAAAATGAACAAAAGTGTATCAAAATTGCATGCAATATGTTCATCAACATTGTGATTTTGTTCATAAAAAATGAAAATATTTGTTCATTGGTTTTGACATATTTGTTCATTGGTTTGTGCATATTTGTTAATTAGTAACATCAATTTGTTCATTGGTTTATGCATATTTGTTCATTACCTTTTTCATATAATTGTTCATTGCTAGATGCATATTTGTTCACTAGTAACCTCAATTTTTTCATTGCTATATGCATATTTTTTCATTCATAACATCAATTTGTTCATAACTAAATAAGGCACAAGCACTCCTCTTCGATTTGTTGCTATTTCGTTCTCTTAGCATACACCATATTATTGTAAAGTCAGATTCTTTATCTATTATCCTTTGCATTCAATTTTCTACATCAAACTTATCTTATTTTGGTACTATATTGAGCACTTCATTCGTATTGACAAGTTAGCCTTAAAGCACTTCAATGGACAAACAAAGGTTAGACCAATGAACAAAAAAGGTTATATCAATGAACAAATAGGGTATATTAATGAACAAACGATGGTATACCAACGAACAAAAAAGAGTATATCAAAGAACAAATAATGGTATACCAATGAACAAATAATGGTATATCAATGAACAAACAAGGTTATATCAATGAATAAATATTGGTATATCGAAACTAATTATATGTGCATAAAAAACTAGATAATATTGTATTCATACACATAAATAAGGTTAAAAAAAACTAAAAATTAAAAAAATTCGAAATCGATGAACAATGTTATCAAAAACTCGATGCACAATGAGTTAGTATTGATGAAAAAATCCGCTATTTCTGATGAACAAACTGGGCGCGTCTCATAAAAACGTATTTTTCGAAAAATACGTGAATAATACGAGAATAATTCGTTTGTGCCGTATTTTGTTGAAAAATACGCGAATAATACGGGAAAATTCGCCCGTGCCGTATTTTATCCTTTTTAATGAATGTTTAATCAGGGGCGTTGATTTTTTGGAATGTACGAGCGAGATTTATTCTTAATTCTCACCTTGGCGCCCATTCGCACATGACTCTTTCTCAAAAAATTTAATGTAAAATTACATTAAACTAGAAGGTTACGCCTGTGCTTCGCACATGTCAATAATCTTGCTATTAATGTTCTTATGTGTTTACGTTTTGGTTGTATTGGATATTATGTTCAGCAATATTTTATCATGGTTTAAACAATATTTTATCATTCCCTTGCATGGATTTAGGAGTGAATAAATAGGTTGAGAAAATAAAACAAAGTAGAGAAATGTTACTCCTTTTGATCCTTAAAAAATGTTGCTCAAGACTTTAGAATATCATCAAAAGTAGTGAGTTGAAAGGGGTAACGAATAAACCCTTCAAGGTGACAATCAACCTTATTAAGAACAAAATTGTCTTCAATTTGAACCATATTAGTCATTAAATGTGTTAATTTTTCACTTTAGATTCCTAATTAAATAAGCTTCAACATTTTTTTTGTCTGTATGAAGTTAATTTTTTTCATTTGATTTAAGAAGAAAGAAAAATATATAGGAATTGAATGTCATCACTTTGGATTCCTAATTAAATGTTTTTGACGTTTTTTAATTAAGAAAAAGCGAAAAGATAAGGATGTCATTAATTGTGAAAGATAAAGAGATTCCTAATTAAATGTGCTAATTTTCAATTTTTGTTATAAATCTAGAGTACTATGCGAAGTTAATAAAAAAATTGAGTACTATAATTTATAAAAATATTTTTTTTATTAATCAAAATGAGGTATATTAAAAAAAAAGGTAGAGACTATATGATGAACTATACAAAAATGATACATTATAAATTTTCAAATGACATTATGAATTTATTTGGTGCTTCTTTAAATATATTTCACGATCTAATTGAACTATTGATCTCTATAATTATTTTTAATTCCTACTAATTCATTTTAGTATGCACTTTTTCTACTTAAGATTATGAAACCTATTCAATATCTACTAATAATTTATTTTGATTTCATAAAATGATTAATATATTATTTTTATTATATTTTTGTATAAAAGGTTTTCTAAATATAAAAATATAGGCATGATATTATAGTGGAAGACAAAGATGCTAAGGTCAAGTATGTATGATGTATGATATGAAGTAAATATTAGTATGTATGTTGTATGATGTATGATAATAAGTAAATATTATGTGTGAAAACCCAAGAGGCAAAGATCAAGTATTATGATTGATGTATGATATTAAGTAAATATTATGTTGGGAAGGTCAAGAGACTAAGTTAGAGTATGTAAGATATGTGTGTGATATTAAGTTTATAGGAGGAAATTAAATGCTTTAAATTCAAAGCATTAAATGTAAAAAAATACAAATTTACATATAGGTGCTTGTTTGGTTTCCATTGAAATTCCCATGAATTTAAATATCCCAGGAAGTAGAAGTAAATACATGTGTTTGGTTGAAAATTAATTGACAGAAAAACACATGAATTTAAATTCCCATGAATTGCATTTCCTCCCAAATGGGGGAATTGCAATTACCATGGTGGGGGTAGGTAAGTTCCAATTCCACCATTTTTATTTCAAATTTATTTTTTAATTTTTAATTTTTAAATTGCAAATCTCTTATTTACCCAAAAGTCAAGCTATTGATTTTGATTAATAAGGGTTGTTAACGTAATTTTAATTAAATTCCCATGAATTTTAACTTCCAACCAAACAAAATAAAGAGAATTAATTCCTACATAAATAATTTTAACCAAACATTTTTTCGCAAATCCCATGAATTACAATTTCCAGAAATTTAAATTCCCGTGATTTAAATTCCTATGAATCATATTTCCCGCATTCAACCAAACAAGCACTAGGTTAGATTAGATTTTTTCTTATAATACAAGATAATGTATTATTTTGTGTAATCCAAACAAGTGCTAACTTGTCTGATCGTCTCTACCGCAGCGTGTCCTGCCTGACTTTATCAGGTATTTCCATCTTGCTACTTCAGAAGAAAAAAAGATGGCACTTCTATCCCGGGCGTTTGATTGTTGATCTCATTTTGAAGCTGTTTTTCTGTTCCAATTTGTTCTTATTGATTCTCAGGTCTCACTTCTCTGTGAGGTATAACTTGCACTTTCTTGTCGGGAAATAATATTCAGCTCGATGGTTTGAACCCTAAAATTTGCAAGTTGAGCAAGCAGCAAACTAGACGATTTATACGAATTTCGCACACTATGAAGCTCCATTATCTGCATTTGCCCAAAAACAAATCCTTCGGAGTATTAAACTGGGCGTTGTTTCATTCACAGAACAAATCATTCACTACCCAGGTATCTCGAATTTCCTCCTTCATGCGCCATTGTGTCATGTAAGTTCTACACCCAGTCACTAGCTTATCTCATGGACGACAATTGGTTGAAATGATGACAGGCTTCTGCAGAGTTCAATCAATGTGATGAAGAATTTGTGTCTAACTTGCTCAATCGTAGATGGGCGTTACAAAATCCTGATGCCAAAATTCACAAAGTAATACTTTCTAGGAAGCAAATCCAACCTGGGAGCAGATTTGATGGAGAATTTAACTTTTCACTAAATGCTCATCCACAATTGGGTGATGGAAGGATGGAGAAGAAAGCTGGAACCTCATTTTATGTTGTGAGGGATGATTTGTTACATCCGCTTGTAAATGGAAATAAAGCCCGGAAATTAGATGCACTCCTTCCTATTGTCGAAGATTATTCTGGAACTGATGTGGTAAGCCCACTTCACAAATGCAACAAATTTTGATACTAAATTGTAAATTCAGGTCAATGAAAAGTCTTTGATTGTAGTTACTCCCTGTATGTGCGTTTAGTTGATAGACATATTCAGATTATAGTCTCATGATACAAAGGTACAATTGTGTGGATGTAGTCACTCCCTGTTATGTGCCTTTAGTTGATAGACATATTCAGATTATAGACTCATCATACAAAGGTACTATTGTGTGGATGTTGTTGTAATTACTAGCTTGAATCAGCAATCTTCCAGTTCTAGCTATATTTGCAACCATATAACACCCAATCCAAATATTAATCTTAGGTTACATGTGGAGGCTGCCAAAGTGCTCATACTGCAGCTGTGGGTAGGTAATTTCATTATTGTTGCTGTCTTAGGTCTGAGATCTGCTCATTTTTTTATCCAGATCTAATTCCTAAACATTTTCTTGTTTTTTCATGCCTATAAATTTGTGTTTTAGCCGTCTCATGTGCTGAGAAAGGGCTGAAGTCGCATCTGCTTCTACGTGGGGAAGAGCCAGAGATTCTGACTGGCTACAACTTGATTTCATCTATGTATGGAAATGTTGTGTATGTTCCAAGGTCTATTTATGCCAAGAGGCAAGAAATGCTCCTGAGCCATGCAGAAAAGGTGGCGGGTTCCTGTGGTTCTGTGACATGTCTTGCTGACAATATCGAAATATTTGCTTCTGGGAGCAATGAATCGAAATTTGAACCACAAACTGCAGATACAACTGATTGCTCAAGGAGGGTTGTAGTTCTAAACGAAGGTGCAGGAGATGCAGTGGCTCTTCTTGGTATGCATAAGATTCTCTTACATATTAGTTTTTCTAGTCCAGCTTATTTTACAACCTTTCTGTGCTAGAAATTTAAATCCGTTATGGATTATGCAGCCATATGAAAATTCCCTCTTGATTGCTGCTCACATATATATAACCTGGAGCCAAATAGATAGAAAGCTGGAATTTAGCAGATCAGATTCTTCTTGACCATACTATAAGTTATGAATTGTTGTGTGTTGGTTTTGCATTGACTACAGGAACTTGAAACTGAAAAATTCATTTTAGCGTTTTGAAGGACTGCATAATTTGCATGCTTTGCTGTATGTGAGCGGATCCAGTTTCCTAGAGATGAGGACGAATTTTTAAGTGAATTATTAGATCATAAAGCTGCATATCCTTGTATCACAGGGATAATTCGGCTTGTGCATTACTTGTCCCAGTCTAATTTACTCGGGAAGGAGAGGCCTCTTACTCTCGTGGTTGATGCTGGTACGGGAACGACTGCGATTGGCTTAGCTCTTGGAACATTATGTCTAGGGTACCTTCAATTGGTTCTAACTTCTTGACTTCTCTTCTTATTTCTCTGTTATTGAAGTTTGATCACTTTACTCAATAGAAATCGATTCTTCTTGGACTGAAATGAAATCCATTTTAAGTTGTTTGATTTTCTACCTGTATTCAGGCTGCCATGGAAGATCACTGCAGTAATGCTAGCTGATACACGTGCTGGCTACAAACAACAAGAAAAGCGGCTTGTATCAGATTTCAACACATGCTTTGCTCATAGCTCCAATCACACCATAGACATATCAAACACGGAACTAGTCAATTGGATCGATTGTTTTAATCCAAGAAAGTGAGCTGAGATGCAAACCCTCCTGTAAAAAGATACATAATATATTGAGTCCTTGTAATGTTCCATTTGATGGTCAATTTTTTGTTGCTTGCGCCAGATTTGGCAACGTGTTGGACGGAGAAGTGAGCGTGTGTCAACAAGTTGCAAGCCAAACAGGAATTCTGGTGGATCCAATTTACACATTAGCAGCTTGGGAGGTGGCGACCGCCCTCTCCTTAGAGGAAGCTCAAGTGGTGATGCTTCATACTGGTGGGACACTGGGCATGTTTGGTTTAGCACAAAGATACAAATCTTATTTCAAAACCTTAAAAGATAAACTACCCGGATACTAACTTTTGTTTAGTCTCATCTCATGCTTGTGTTACAGGCCAGTTCATCTGTTCGTTGATTGTTTTTGAATCAGAATTTTTTCAGGGTACCCCGGAACTTAAGGGCCTGTTTGGGTGATTATTTGATGGAAAACAAGTATGGTGTAATGCTGAGCTATGTCTATGTTACACGGACACGGATACGACACGGACACGGACACGTGGACACGCTATTTTCCAAATTTCATATCGTTAGGGTAATTATACATTATTATAAAGGTTTAGTTATAGTTTTATCAAAATTTTATAAATAACACTCACAATATATTGAGTTTTAGTCCAAACATATCAAATTATTTTTGGGCCAGGTTAGGATTATTATTATTTGGGCCAAACTAGGGTTATTATATATAAATAACCTTTTTCTCCCTATCCTCCTTTTCTTCTCACTCTTCCTTGTCTTTTCCCCCAAACCCATTCTTCCCCACATTCACAGCTTGGCATATCGACCCCCAACGTCACCAAAGTTGACGCCTCTGCCAACCGTCGGCGCCCAGATCTACGTGTCCAAGAGCGTGTTCGGACGATTTTACACTAGGCGTTTCCGCAAATGCCGGTCAACGACACGTCAACGTGTCTAACACGTTGACCGAGTGTGTCGGCGTCGTGTCCAGCGCGTGACACGTGTCCGAGCGTGTCGACAGCGACACGCCTAGTCCCGGAGCGTGTTCGTGTAACATAGATGCTGAGCTGGTGAATAGTAATGCAAAAGATGTGAAATGGGAGTGGTAAAACTGCTGTGGAAAAGACTAATGCATGACTCCAAAAGATGCAAAAAGATATGCATTGTGCTGTTCATCTCTCGTTTTCGCAGCAAGGTGTTTTACAAATGATTGATGGGAATTTTTTTTGCTTGGGGTCCATGGAAAGAGCATATCAGTTCCATTTTATTATTATTATTATTTGCTGGGGAGAGAAAATCTTACTGTATATGAAAAAGTAAAATTGCATGAAGTATTGCAATCAAAGCCTTGATTATTTCTTGACACTCAACTCAGCTTTTTATCTAAATACGTTGAGATAATGCAGATTATCCAGGTTAAATTCACGGTCTCCTTTTTGATAATGGAGAGAAAACCGGTTGTCTTTATGCTTTCTAAAATCCTTCAAACTAAAATAGTTCCTGCTAAGTGTTTCTATATGTATCTATCGTTTGCCTTACCAACAACTAATTAATCAACTTTTTTTTTTATTACTGCTTACTTCTCTAAGCCCTAGATTGTTAACAAGTTATTAGTGAAGCAACAAAGTAAACCTGTTTTGAGGCTTAATTTCTCTAGCAACAGTTATATCACATCCTTTTTTTTATCTTGCCTTTGGAATATGTGGTGTTTTTTTGTCCAGGTTAGCTCTGGCAAAGTTTGCTCTACTTGTAACTCCAATTCAAAGAGACTAGTTAGAATCCACAAGTACATCTCAACAACAAGAACTAGTGGGAGACCGCTGACAACAAGAACCCACATGAGAAGACTGAATAGATTCAGGCAAAACTCGTTGTATAATCTCCATCAAAATACTTTTACTTGTGGCTACAAAAAAGCCAATTTGCTTAACAACACTTTATTTGCTTGTGATGCTACTAGCTATATTAACAACACCATTTTTTTTTATTGTAAATATGGTAATGAAAATCAGATTTGTGAAAATATTCGTGTGATGCTTGATTCCTACAGTCAAATTGGGCTGAAATTCACTAGTTGTACACCAAAGTTTAACCCGGTTAGAATAGCAATCGTGTGATGCTTGATTCCTACAGTCAAATTGGGCTGAAATTCACTAATTGTACACCAAACTCTAACCTGGTTAGATTAGCAATCGTGTGTGCTTGCTTCCTTAAAGGAAAAAAAGATGGTTATTGGATTAACATCATTATCAGAATGCCGCTCTTGGTTAAACACTTTTGTATGCAAGGTTATCAGAATTCCGATCCGATTCTATGATTCTAGCGATCCTACGATCCATAACACGCGAAACGATCCACGATCCCAAGTAGGATCTTATTAGAGTAGGATCTTAAATGATTTAGAATACAATCTCGATCCAATCCCGATTTTACATACGATTTTAACGATCCTATAAATGAATATAACGATCATGTAAACGATTTTTACGATCCTATAAAATAATAATTATGACTGTATATTATTAATAATTTCATGGTTAATGTATTGTTTTCATTAAAATAGTTGACTAGCCCATCCTACTTCATATATAACAAAATATACAATCTATTAGTTTATCCTTCCACATTTTTAGTTATAATGTAAGATCTTACGATTCAGCGATCCGATCTTACGATCCGATCTTACGATCCGATCCAAAATACCCTCAATGATCCGACCTAGAATCTCGATCCAGATAACCTTGTTTGTATGCATTTCGAACGGGTGCACAGGGAGTCATCAACTTGTTTTGACAAACAAGTTGATGCTTTTAACCAAAAAATGCTTAATTTGTGCATTGTCAAATCAACCAGTAGGCTTAACAGCCTGAAAACAAAAGGGAGACCCCTTGTGGCCTACAAAGGAAACAATTGTCGAAAAACTCGACCCACTATTCTTCAAACTTACCTTACAATTTGTATATACTTCCGTAAAACAGCCAAAATGCTTAACAGATTCAAATATACCAACGACACCCACCACCGGTGGCCGGTTATGGACACTCTATGTGTCATAATTGGTATAACCACCTATAATAAAAAAATCACTTAATGTAAAAACCCATGACAAAACCTTTATCTATGGGATGATCTCTCCAAATTCCAACTATGATATCCCTAAGCCTAAAAGCTCAGTGTCTATCATTAACTCGCTTAACAAATCTACTACAAACATATTTGAAATAATAACATTTCAACACAATACGACAAAATCGAAACCATGGATGTTGTCCCATCCTCCTATGGCAAAAAACTACACTATTATTGGTTTCCTATGAAAATATGCATGTGGAACTGCAGGGGCATTATCCATAGGTCCTTTTAGACCAAAGTCAATGTGTTATGTCGCCTTGAACATATTAACCTAGTAGCCCTAATAGAAACAAAAACCCAACAACCCCTGACTATAAAAGATGGCAAAAGCAGGTTTTGACTCCTTGGAGTTTATTCCGGCTAACGGATTTTCTGCCGGGGTTTGTGTTCTCTTGAAGGGATGACAAATCTCGAATGAAACACTTCATACAATCCATAAAGACAACCGATTTATCGATATCCATTATACAAAACTGAAACCAAAAATGAAATGATCATTATTTTTGCTTATGCTTCACCAAGGGCACAAGACAAAGATTAGTTTTGGATTAAGTTGAAAGATTTCATCCAGAATTGTAACCTACCCTATATCTTAATGGGAGACCTCAATGAAATTCAGCATCTAGATGAAAAACAAGGGGGTGCAAATCCAAACCATTCCCGTCTGGAACGACTCATCAATTTTAAGAATGATTGTGGTGTATGTGATATTCCTACATTTGACAATAAATTTACCTAGAGAAGATCCAAAAACCTGGAAAACACTACTTTCGAGAAACTAGACCGCACCCTAGTTAGCAACCAGATTATCCAATGGTACCCATCTATAGCAACCAAAAACAACGCTTTTTCATCTTCAGATCACTACCCAATCTCTTGCGGCCTCCCTACGGGAGTTCCTTTTAAAGCATAACCGTTCAAATTTGAGATGATGTGGACCTCTAGAAAGAATTTCCAAAACATCATTAAGCAGGCCTGTTGCCTCAACGTGGGTGGATCCCACATGTTTAATCTTACAAAAAAATACAACTGCAAAAAGCAAAAGTGAAAGCATGGAATAAACAAACGTTTGGAAATATTTTTGACCAAATTAAAAAACTTGATAAAGAACTGCTTCGCATTCAAAAAGATATCATTGTACACAAAAACACACAACTAATTCAAAAACAAGAAATATCGTTTTAGAAACGATCACGACTCATTAATTTCCACAACTCTTATTGGAAACAAAGGGATAAAAACACCCAAATTAATCTAAATGAAAAAATACCAAATATTTCCACCGGGTTGCAAGTGGCTGAAGGAATAGAACTAATATCAAAGAAATCTAAAGAACAGATGGCACACAAATCGCAAGACTAGAAAACATCAAAACATAAATTAAACGGGACTTCCGAAATCAATTTTTGGCCTTGGAAATAAATTGTGGAAAACTCTAGAACATGACTCAAACCATCCAAGAAGAAATAATCGAAGCAGACAACATGTTGCTCACAAAACCAGTATCGAACACTGAAATTAAGAATGCTATGTTCGATATCGGGGATGACAAATCCCTAGCTCGGACGGTATGCCGGCTTGTTTCTATAAAAACAATATTGGCACATTGTCGGCCCTAACATTATTAAAGTTGTTAAAAACTTTTTTCACACAGGAAATTTTCTAACACAAATTAACCATACATTTATAACCTTATTGCCCAAATGCAATAACCCCAATTCAACTAATCATTATAGGCCAATTAACCTATGCAATGCCATCTATAAAGTAATCTCAAAGATCTTGACAAACCGCCTAAAAATATAATGGCTAAACTTATCCACCCGATGCAAGGGGCATTCGTCCAGAACCGCAATATCCACGACAACACGCTCATTGCACACGAAAATTTCCACTCCTTCCGGAACAAACGAGGGTAGGAGGGTTAAATTGTTGTCAAAATCGACATGGAAAAGGTGTATGATCGAATTAGCTAGGAATTCTTGGCTTCTATCCTTCAGAAATTTGGTTTTCACGACATGTTCTTGGGTTGGATATGGGAATGTGTTGAAATTGTATCCTTCTCAGTCCTATTCAACAATGGACCAACATAACAATTCTACCCCTAACGGGGTCTCAGGCAGAGGGATCCCCTATCACTATACTTATTTATTCTTGTCGTTGAGATTCTGGCGAGACAACTGGCACCTGTTGAGAACCAACCCAAAAAGTGGCATCAGGATCCAAATCTCAAGAAATGGAACAAAAATCTCATTCATGGCCTTCACTGATGATATCATCATCTTTTCCAAAGCTAATGGACAAGCATGGAAAAATATCTAAGAAATTGACGATGACTACTGCTAGAATTCTAGTCAAATAGTCAATTTCACAAATCCACCTTTCAGGTCACCAAATACAAAAGTAACAATACGAAGGAGCAAATAAAACAGATTCTCCAAATAGAAAACATAGTTTCTCTGGACAAATATCTAGGATGCTTGATTATTAATGGAAGAGTAACACAAAACACCTTTAAACCCATCATTCTGCAAACTAGATCCCAATTATCAAAATGGAAACCAAACACCCTTTCTCAAGAGGGGAGAAAAACCCTAATCAAAGCAAACCTCTCAACACAACCAAACTATATTATGCAATCGTTTTTTCTACCTCAAGCAACTTTGAAAAAACAAGATCAAATTAATAAGAATTCTTTTGGAACAAGGAAAACAACTACAAACCACTTATAAGATAGAATTCCATTTTTCGCCCATCTGCTCATGGAAGGGTGGGAATCACCAAGGTGGAAAAAATGAACCAAGCACTCCAAATGAAACTTCTATGAAAAATCTTAGCGGAACCAGACAAACTCTGGGTCAAAATATTGACAGAAAAATATCTCAAAACGGAAAGTATCTTGAACTACAAGAAAAAACATAACACATCATGACAATGGTCCAAACTATTAGTCCTAAGAGACCTGTTTGTGAAGGTGCTCATCTGGCAAGTGGGGGACAGGAAAACCATTCGATTTTGAAAAGATAACTAGATCGAAAATGGTTCTCTTAATCCAAAAACAGAGGTCGAAACCCTCATTAATTGGGAGGAACCTATTGATGCATACCTCTATGAGGAAAATTCTTGGAACATTGAAAAATTGAGTGAGTTCGTCAGTCATGGTGTCCTCGGAATTTTTTTCAAAATTATTAATCCCATTAATAAAATCTCGGATAGATTGTACTAGCAAACAAGTAAAAATAGTTAGTACTCTAGCCACTAGATCATGCAATGACTCCACCAATCCAAAGGTGAACATAAAATTAACCTAGAAAGGATTAATAAGCTCAACATCCACCCCCCCCCCCCCCCAAACAAAATGAGGAATTTCCTATGGAAAGTGGCACGAAACAACTTACCAATCAAAACGAGGTTTGATGTCAACCATATTCCGGTACCACAAGGTTGTGAAGCATGTAACAACTAGGTTAAAGACACAAACCACATCTTACTCTCATGCCCCCTTACTAGGGATACCCTTTATTTCGTAAGCCCAAAACTACGCTGGATTGTCGACCAAGTATTCCCACATGACAAAAAACCACACCATGTCCTAGAGGAAATTAGGGCAATGACAAGAAAAGAGGAAATGGAACTCCTCACTAACACCTCATGGATCCTATGATTCTCTAGAAATAAGAGAGTTTTTGACAGTAACAACTGAACAAACTTGAATAATGTCGATAACTTAAGTGAGTTTACTTGAAACCAAGTTATAGAATGGAAATTTGTGAGAGCCTATGATTCCCCCAACTCTCACAATGTAGGGAGACATCTTGCTAAGTGGGCAAAACCCAAGAGGGATTACATTAAGTTGAATTTTGATGGTGCAGTGTGTGCAGATGGCATGACTTCTTTTGGGTTCATCCTCAGGGACTTTGGTGGCTCCCCCATCCATTTTGACGGAGGACTGATTGGTCGTCAGTCCGTTCTAATCTCCGAGACCATCGCCTTGCGCTAGGGACTTCTCAAGGCCATTAGTCGTGGCATTTCCCGAATCCAGATTGAAGGCGTTAATTTGCAACTGATCACCGTTCTTGTTGACTGACATTGCTCGTGGGACATTGAGTTGTTGCGTTCGAACATCCACTGCTTGCTTTCCTAGTTAATTAGAGTATTTCTCATGTATTTTGTGAGTGCAATTTTGTGGCGGACTTCATGATTGGATCCTTCAGACGTGTCTCCTCACTTCCGCTAGTAGTTGACTCGGGTTTGTTTTTCCTCATCCAACACGAGGCTCTAGGGCGACCACTAACTTGTTAGTGGCTACCCTAAGTCCCTAACCTCTTTTCGTATAAAAAAACATGGTCTCCTTTTTGAGTTTTCACTTGGGGTTGTCCAACTAGAAAAAAAAAACCCATACTACATTACTAATGTTTGTATATACTACCAAGTTAATGAATTAACTACTTTTGATACAATAGTATTTCAAGAATAGGTTTTGATTCAAGGGAGGACCACTCTTGTGGTAAGGACTTTTGCTTAAAATGAGGACTAATCTCAACCATTAGATTTACCTCGTCACTATATATTGGATGGCCAATTTATTTATTTTTTATTTTTTTACTTTTTTGTTTTGTTCTTTGTTTAAAAAAGCTTTAAAAATGCTAAATATGGCAGTTCAATTTTTATATACTACGAGTTCATTTTTATACACTAGAAGTTCAATTTTTTATGTTAGGAGTTCAAATTTCTATATTGTATGAGTTCAATTTTTATATTCTACGAGTTCATTTTTTTTATCGATGCTAAGTTCAATTTTATGTGCTTTGAGTTCCTTTTTCAAATAATTCAATTTTCACATAACTAAAAAAAATTTAAAAAATAAATGATTTTTTTCAAAAAAATTTCATTTTATTTTTTTATCTTTTTAAAAATATTTTCGTATTTAAAAAAAGTTTAAAAAATGTTAAACATGACAGCTCAATTTTTATATACTACGAGTTCATTTTTATATACTAGAAGTTCAATTTTTTATGTTAGCAGTTCAATTTTCTATATTGTAGAGTATGAGTTCAATTTTTATATTCTACGAGTTCATTTTGTTTTTATCTATGATAAGTTCAATTTTATGTGCTTGGAGTTCATTTTTCATATAATTCGATTTTCACATAACTAAAAAAATAATTGATTTTTTCTCAAATTTTTTTATTTATTTTTTTCGATTTTTTTTCTTTTTTAAAATTATGTTCTTTTTTAAAAAAAGCTTTAAAAACGTTGAATATGACAATTCAATTTTTATATACTACGAGTTCATTTTTATACACTAGAAGTTCAATTTTCTATATTGTACGAGTTGAGTTTTCATATTCTACGAGTTCATTTTTTATCTATGATAAGTTAAATTTTTATGTGCTTTGAGTTCATTTTTTATAAAATTCGATTTTCACAAAACTAAAAAAATAACAAAAAAATTTTAAATTTTTTTAAAAAAAATTTAACAAATTTTAAAAAATAATAATTTTTGAAAAAATCTTGACCATTCAATACATAGTAAATGTGTAAATTCAATGATTGAGATTAATCCTTATTTTAAGCCTAATCCTTACCACAAGAGCGGTCTTTATTGTCCGGAACCATGCCCTTCAAGAATATACCACAAAAATTGTTCTAGTCGTGTAATAGGCAACGCACATAACTAAGAACTGTCGATGGACTTTCAATAATACTCCTTTGCTAATAGAATAGAATAGATCCAAAGAAGTGCACGACACAGCAGCAAACGTGCAACACAGAGAATTAAGCCCACGCTTGTACACTACAAAATTACCAGGAATCCAAGAGAAGCAAATTCAATAATTCCACTATCACGTTCAAAAATTAATTAATTACTGTATTTAATTAATTTGTTCGTCTCCACTGCACTCTGTCTTGTTTCTGAGGGAGCAAACACGTATGGCCTAATAGAATACTCCCCATATGACCATATGGATATGGCAAGTCTGAAAGTGCCTTTTTCCACTACATTGGGCTTCACACATTTAATTCTACCTCCTCCACTTTCTTCTTCTTCTCCTCCTCGTCTCTAATTAATGACATAAACATTCTTTCTAGTCTCGGGCATTATTTTTTACTAGTATATCACAAAGTGAAGATATGATCAGCATTAATTAGACAGTAATAATTGATGCCCTTTTTACCCATTTAAAATAGAACAACAAAAGCCTGTGCAGGTGGAATTGATGGCCAGAAATGCAGAGGATTTGGGAATTAGTTTAAGGAGATTGAGATTATAAATGGAGGGATATCTGCATCCAAGATTAATTATAAATTAATGGGGGTTGTAACTTGTAAGGGGCCGGAAAGAGAATGAGAAGAAGAAGAAAGAAGAAGAATATAATAATGGGTTTTATAGCTACCACTTTAGAAGGCAAAAAGGAGGGTATGTGAGTGTTGGGTGGAGACGAAGAGCAAGACACAGACACAGTTTTACTTCTTTTTTTAATCTTCCTGGAAACAAGGGGCAAGCAATGGAGGATGGTCCCCCATTACTTTACCGCATTTCCAAACTTTGATATTTACCGTCTCTATTTCTAATAAAGGCAGCTTCAATATGTGGAACAAAAAAATACTCCCTATCATATAGTATAAGTGTATAACACATGATGATAACATTCCTAATGGATTATTTTACCAACCCTTCATTGAGATTTGAGTTCACACAAATGGTAACAACCCCCTGGCAATAAAATTCCTTAGTTCTTTTTTTTCTTTCCGTGGTAGATCCATGCTGTTCCTCAATTCATACCGATTGATAACTAATCCTTGTCAGCGGTTCGTGGTTGTTGCTGGCCCAAGGGAATTTTGTACACGGAGGGAGGAATTTTGAAACGAGACATCCTATTAAATAGATCGTCCTTATTTCGTGTGAATGTATCATAGCCTTATACCATTATGTCAACTCGTTGGATTTAACTTTTTTTTTGTGCCCATCCGGTTCCCTACAGCTTCGCTTCAAGGTACATCCTGATCCGACCCGGACATTTGGTGGGTGAGTCTCCCAATGGGGCTTTTTTTTCATCTATGAGACTTAAACTTGAGACCTCATGAAAGGGGGACATGTCGTTTACCACCTGAACTAACCTTGGACAAGCAATAATAACACACCTTGAGCAAGGACCCCCCTGTCCCTAGACCAAAATAAAGACACTAGGTGATAACATACGTACCTAAGTGTGTATCTATATTAATAGGAGATATATACTATAAACACCATTTGGAGTTGAACAGTTTTGTCTGCGTATTAACAGTGCTATTTTCAGTAGTGTTTGACTCAGCCTAATAATGTTTTGTTAACTTTTGATTGTCGTCTGTAGATCTTTCTTTTGCTTTTTTAGAGTTTTTTTATGTTTTTGTGCACTCTTACTGACTTGTATGAATTTCGACTTCTCGATTTACCAAATCTACTCGGTACATCAAATTCTTTTCCTAAAAAAATATACAAATACAAAATTAGATATATAATATAAAGAATGAATTGATATAAAATAATAATTTTTCACATAGTTAGTATCAAGTGTAATTTTAACTTAAAATATCCAATTAAATGAGCGAGAACATGAAATTTAGAATATACGATGGATTAATTTGTTACAAAGTTAATATTTGTGTGTATGCCCTTTATTTTTGATATTTGATGTTTTATTTCGTTTATATATAGTAGTGACAAAAATTGTATTATTTTAATTTGTATTTTATAAGAATATGGGCTTGTAGGATTGGCTAGTGGGGATTTCTATGATAAATGTGACACACATATGTATGGAATTTGTTAACATTACACTATTGTCATGACAATCAGAATATTTTATTAATAAATTTTGTAAATAGTGGGGTCCACTTACTATTTCTTTTTTTTTGTTTCTTATTAATTTTGGTAGGGTTCCAAGCCTGTAGTTCGGATGGATCCACTTTTCAGATTAGTATATAGTAGATTTTGGGCTTGTTAAATAGGCCGAAAGTTTTTAAGTCCAAATAGACCATCCTGTTGTTACAATTTATGAAGAAACATGTTACACTATTTCTTGTCCTAATGGGCTTGTTAAATTCTGTTTTATTTTTTTAAAGTTCAACTAGAATTCTCAAATTCATAATTGACGTTCTTCCTTCTTCCTCATATGTCAGACTGTTCATCTTTCTTGAGCAGACTCCAAATTTTCAGGTATCTCATGTTTTGTTTTAGTACATTTTGTGGAAAACAAATGATTTTTATGTTGTTTGCTTCTTCTTATAATTACTCTTCCTCATTTGAGTGTGTAGGTTTCTATGGTCCAACAAAGGCTTGCTTATTTGATTTGAATTCTGAGTACGTTGATGGTTACAATGAAGATGTGTTTCCGGTGATGGTATTAGACCACGAAGATGATGTGGAAGAATTTGATGAAAGAAACAATGATGATGTTCTTGATGGAGAAAAAAGTTCAGATAATGTGGCTGAAGCGAATGATAATTCCGTCGAACTTGAAGCAATACAATATGACAGTGATTTCGAGAACGTGATAGAGCCTTGTGAGGACATGTTTGAATCAGTTGGAATGATGTTTCAATTTCTTCATGGCTATGGGAAGTCAAATGGATTTCAAATAAGGATAGAACTTCAACACTAAAAAAAGAAAATGGTGAAACCGAGGCGAATTCCGGCAAAGACGCATATGCCAACTATGTTCAAATGAAGATCGTGTGTACTAAAGAAGGTGAGTGTCAATCAACATCTAAAAAGCCTTCAAAGACAGTAACTAGTACTTGTTATAATTTCCCATTTGCTGTAAATACAAGTGTGTGTGGTGATGGAACCTCGTGGATAATTACATCGCTTAACCTTCTCTGCAACCATGACAGTGACCCCGAAAACTCAAAGTTCTTGTCTAGTTATCGACATATAAGTGGAGGGAGCAGGATTATTTTGTTGGACAATGATAGGGTTGGTATTCCAATGGCCAAGAATTTCAACTCTTTTGTAACTCGTTATGGTGGTCATGAAAAAGTCCCTTTTTTATCAATTCTTTTGTAACTCGTTATGGGGGTCATGAAAAAGTCCCTGGGACTTTAGGCATGCAATTAGTTTGAATAGAAGGTTGAAACTTCATACAGGAGATTTTGCTACAATGAGAGATTACTTTGAAACCATGATGACGAAGTCGTCGAACTTCTTCTACAACTTTGATACGACAAACAATGGTGTATTGAAGAATGTGTTTTGGTGCGATGGACATGCTCGGGCTGCTTATAAAGATTTTGGGGACATCATATCGGTTGACGCCACTTATGTTAAAAACAGATACAAATACCCGTTTGTCCCATTTATAGGAGTTAATCCCCATGGGCAATCAATTTTGTTAGGTGTTGCACTGTTGGGGAATGAAGATGCTGAAAATTACACATGGTTGTTTAGAACTTGGCTTAAATGTATGGATAACAAACCACCGAAAGGCATCTTAACAAATCAATGCAAAGAAATGGGTAAGTATTAGTTCTATTTTTTTCATGGTTGAACCGAATTTTTTCAAAGTAATATCTCTTCTGAGATATCCTAGTGAATTTTTTTCATGGTTTTTTTTTCATGTTTTGTGCTACGATGATTTAGAGATTCTTGATATCCTATTGATTTTTTCATGAATTTTCATGTTTCTGTAGCGTTCTAATGTATAGATCGTGTCCTGGGGCCGTTTTTTTTAATGAATTTATTTCAGCAATGCAAATAATTCTAGGAACTTCAGCAAAAAAATCCAGTTATGGTTTTTTTCATGTTTTGGGGCCAATTTTGTCATAATTTGTGAAAAAATTCAGTTCAACCATTCCAGGAATTTCCAGTTACATGTAACTTCTCTAGGTTGTTTTGTTGGCCATATAATTTCCTATTACATGTAACTTCTTTAGATCAATCCTAGAAAGATACTACTAGTATTATATTTTAGCAAAATGCTATTTCTTTTCTAGAATGCTTGAACTACTGAATCAGTCATCAATTACAAGGAGTATCTCACTAAAAGAACAAACAAAAGTTGGCATGTTAGAGATGAAATTTTAATGTATAGATGGTGTTTATGGGATGTGTTTATGGCATGCTAGATATGAAATTCTAATGTATAGATGAAGTACTTAACCAGTCTTGAAGTTACATTCTGTTTTTTTTACAGGTTATGAATTATAATGTATTTTTTATTTTGCAGAGAATGCTATTCTTGAAGTGTTTCGAAATACAACACATAGATGGTGTTTATGGCATGTGATGAGGAATGCTAAGAAACACTTAGAGAAGATAAAAGATGATGGTGGATCGGATAAGATTGCACGTCGCTTACATAAGGTGCTGACCTTTTCATACTATGTAGATGAATTTGAGATAAAATGGGAAGAATGGATTTTTGAATTTGGATTGCAAAGGAGTAATTAGTGAAACATAATGTTTGAATACAAAACAAAGTGGGTACTGATTTACTTTAAAAATGATTTTTGGGCTGGAATGTCAACTACACAAAGGAGTGAGGGAATGAATTATTTCTTCAAAGGGTTTGTTAATGGCAACACATCCTTACAAGAGTTTGTGAAGTAATATGGAATGGCAATGGGGGAGCATGCCATGGCTGAGGATAAGGAATCATTTGATTTGATAAACAAACCGTTCCATTGTTCTACTAAGCATGAGTTTGAGCATATCTTCCAAAGGGAATACACAACAATGAAATTCAGAGAATTTCAAGATGAAGTGAAAAATTTGACACATACAATGAAAGAGGGCATGGAAATGGTTGGGAAAATCAACGTCTATGATGTTATTGTAAGGTGGTGGGCTGGAGAAATGCCTAAACGTAGGACATTTAAGGTGTCTTATGATCCAGATACACATGACGTTAAGTGTGATTGCAAAAAATTTGAGTTTATGGGAATTTTGTGTTGCCACACACTTGTTGTCTTCATTGTAAAGGAAGTAAGGTTGGTTCTAGAAAATTATATTCTGGATCGTTGGAGGAAGGACTTTCCTAGAGAACACTTGAAGATACCAGATCCATACTATACTTTGGACTCGATGAAGCAGCAAGAGATGGCTAGATATGAGTCCATGAAGTCAGATGTTGAGGCCATTGCCACACTCTCAATGACAAACGATGAGATGTTTTCTATGTAAAGGGAGCCTTAAAAGAATTGAGCGGGAAAGTTCAGTCCTGTTCTGAACGTCTTGGAGTACCTTATGAACCACTATGCAAGACCGAAAGAGTTTACGGTAAGAGTCATAGGTCAGGTGCTGATATTGTCAATGAGCCTGGCAACTCGACCAATGTCAATGATGGCGTGCGAGATCCTATTGTTAAAAGGGGAAAGGGATGACTTCCTGCTAGGCGAAAGGGGCATGAAAATGACAAATCGGGTTACTGGAAACATGGGAAAAATTCTCAACCCCAACCAGCCATTCCATACAACCCAACATTACAGGTTTAGTTTCCCTTTCAGATATGATTATGAATTCAATGACCTTTTGTATTCAAATCTAATAATTATTTTTTCAGTACGGTAGGTTCCAATCGATCAAGTACCGAATCCATATTTCTTACCAACATATCAAGTTATACAACAAGGCTCCAATGTTACACCTCCTACGTATTATTATACGTTTGGCCATCAGTAGAATGTTTGATGAGATGGATTTGGTGCTGCTGCAGTGGTGTCATTTTGATATTTCTATGTTCTAGTGTCATTTACAGAAATTCTATGTTCTGATTTTTCTGTGGTGGTAACTTGAATGTTTGTTATGAGCTGCATAAATCGGATTTTGTATGGTGGAGTCTTGGACGCTGTTGTGGACAACATTTGCTGAATTATGAAAAATAGTTGAAGCAGTTGCACAAATCAGCTTACATTTTTTTTGCTGAAGAATTAAGCAGTTACATATCTAAAAATTTTCAAATAAAATTGAGCAAGATACACCATATAGCCTAGAGAAACTACCTGGTTTGCAAAATCTACAACTGAATGCACCACTTCAGCCAGTATAACATGGCTAGATGTTGACATCCAGACTCCAAAGTTCAGTGAAAAGACAAGGAAATTGCACCATAATGCAGTTTTAACAGCTCATTGACTGTAGTAGTGCATTCAGTTGCAGATTTAATTCCAACAAGTAAGAATCCAAATTCAAGTATCAACGAACAGATCATGATCACTTTGAGAGGTTAAAAGAAGGAAGAGAAAACGAGACAATAATGTCATATCTAGTGGCTTTGCTCCTGTGCAGTGCTGTTTCCATTTTGATCCGATAGTGCTATTGCCAAATTGATGTTTACTGTGTCTTCAATCGTTCGCGTGGGACATGTTTTATCTCTTGTACTATACTCACATTAGTTTGATCCCCAAATAGAGTTATATATGCTTGTGTAGGTATAATTGTGCATATGTTTTCATGTACGGGTGATTGTATATGTTTTTTTTTTGTGTATGGGTGATAGTGTGATACATGCATGGCCAATCTGATTATATAAGGTTATGAAAAGCTCAACACTAGATTAGAAGATTGGGAAATCATTTAGTTAGGCTTTGAGGAATGGAATGCTTAAGTCACAACTAGGTGACCAAGAATAAACTACATCCGTTTCACAATGTAAGTCGTTTTTTGATTTTGCACAAGAATTAAGACAAGCTTAAAATGGAAAAGATGATAATTTAATGCTTGTTTTTATCACATGCACTATTAACTCTTTAATCTTGGGTTTATAAATACACCAAATACTCCCTACAAAAGTAAACTTCCAACACTACTAGAATTGCTTGAGTTAATGAATGTTGTTGGAATGTTAAGCAAATTAAATAGAGTAATGACTTATTTTAGAAAGTTTTACCTTAAAAAAGGGAAGGAATGACTTACATTATGAAACACCTTTTAGAGCTAGAAACGACTTACATTGTGAAACAGAGGGAGTATAAATTTGGGGTTAGCCTTTCATTCTAAATCAGCTGAGAATTTGCTTACATGTAGAGAGAGTTCATCTATGTTGGTAGTTTAGTGGAGCTTTTGTCCCAGAAGTCCTTTTCAGATCTCTCCAGTAAACATCAATAAGTTTAAGCATCAACATAACTTTCCTTGCTTTTTGCCCGATGCAAAGAGATGTTTATGGCTCAGCCATAGAATTATCTACACAAGAAAGCCTACTATAGATAATGTAGAAAGCCTACCATAGATAAATAACATTAAGATTTCAAATAAAATACAAAAGGTTGCTTGCTTCTCAGTTGGTTTAGCTGTCGCAATTTAGCAATATTCATATCAAATTCAATACCAAGGTCGCATTACACAATCAGATTCTAGGATAACACAATGAAAATTAAAACAAAATACATGATGACTGCTACTTTAACTAGACCATGGACATATGAGATCAGGTGCTTTACATCATTCCTCAACTCTTCATCTAGACAAATAATGAGATTTTGAGAGGTACTTGTAACCAAACCCTTGTCTATCTCGATTGACTCATCGAACCATTGAAAGAACATGTAGTTGTCACATTTGTAGAACAACCTATTTGAGTTTCTTAGTGTTTTAGATATCCTAATTGAAGCTCTTGTAGGTGGATGGCATCTATAATACACATTTCTTCCTCTAAGAGGTGATCTCGTACTTGATGACAAACCATGATGATCCATCACTTTTAAGGATTCGAGGTAAAAGTCAAGTAATGTAGATCAAATTGCATGTGGATAATGACAATGTAATTAATGGGTAAAAAAGACTACCAAAATATGAATCCCTTTAAAAAAAGATGAGAAGTAATGGCTTCTTGATTGATAATTTGAAAAACCTCAGTACAAATCATGCATATAGACATAATTACATTGTCATTATCCACATGTTTGGTGTTGGTTAATCTTAACAATTACCATGTAGACATAATCGAAATTATTAAAGAAGAATAGAAAGCCCAAAACCTTAAGCTCCGATGAACCCAAATGATTCAACTAGATTTGTTTAGGGTTTAGGATTTAGGATTTACGTGTCAAAGATAATTGACCAGGATAACAAACCCAAATTGACCCTATATCCTATTCATAATATCAATTGTGTTTACAATATAAGTGTCACAAACCTGACTTCAAATTACATTGAAATTATTAACGAAGAATCGAAAGCCCAAAACCTTAAGCTTCAACCAATACGAATTATTAAAGAAGAATGGAAAGCCCAAAACTTTAAGTTTCGACCAACCCGAATGATTCAACCATATACCCTATAACCTAAACCCTAAATAGAGACGACAATAGAGCATAATGCCATCGTTTGGCATTGGTTAATTTTAGCCATTACCATATAAACTATATCAAAATTATTAAAGAAGAATCAAAAGCCCAAAACTTTAAGCTCGACCAACCCGAATGATTTAACCATACACCCTATAACCTAAACCCTAAACCGAGACGACCATATAGCATAATGCCATCGTTTGGCGTTGGTTAATTTTAGTAATTACCATATAAACTACATCGAAATTATTAAAGAAGAATTGAAAGCCCAAAACTTTAAGGTTCGACCAACCCGAATGATTCAACCATATACCCTAAAGTAGAATAGAAAGCCCAAAACCATAATTCCATCGTTTGGCGTGGGTTAGTTTCAGCAATTACCATGTAAACTGAATCAAAATTATTAAAGAAGAATTGAAAGCCCAAAACTTTAAGCTTCGACCAACCCAAATGATTCAACCATATACCCTATAACCTAAATCCTAGACCTTAAACCCTAAATCGAGACGACCATAGAGCATAAGGCCATCGTTTGGCGTTGTTTAATTTTAACAATTACCTTATTTTATTAAAGAAGAATCGAAAGCTCAAAATTGTAAGCTTCGACCATCCCCAATGATTCAACCATATACTCTATAACCTAAACCCTAAACCGAGACGACAATAGAGCATAATGCCATCGTTTGGCGTTGGTAAATTTTTGCAATTACCATATAAACTACAACAAAATTATTAAAGAAGAATCGAAAGCCCAAAACTTTAATCTTCGACCAACCCGAATGATTCAACCATATACCCTATAAACTAAACCCTAAACCCAAAACCGAGACGACCATAAAGCATAATACCATCGTTTTGGCGTTCGTTAATTTTAGCAATTACCATATAAACTAAATCGATATTATTAAAAAAGAATCGAAGGCCCAAAACTTTAAGCTTTGACCAGCCCGAATGATTCAACCATATACCCTATAATCTAAAATCTAGACCCTAAACCTTAAACCAAGACAACCATAGAGCATAATGCCATCGTTTGGCGTTGGTTAATTTTAGCAATTACCATATAAATTACATCGAAATTATCAAACAAAAATCAAAATCCCAAACCTTTAAGCTTCGACTAACCCGAATGATTCAACCATATACCCTAGAAATAGTGTAACGTGTTTATTCGTGAATTATAAGAACAAGATGGTCTATTTGGACTTAAAAAAATTCGACCCATTTAACCAGCCCAAAATCCAATATATACTAATTTGAAAAGTGGGTCCATCCAAACCTACAGGCTTGGAATCCTACCACAATTAATAAAAACGAAAAGAAAGAAAGAAATAGTCGGTGGACCTCACCATTTATAAAATTTATTAATAAAATATTTTGATTGTCATGACAATAGTGTAATGCTAACAAATTCACATATGTATCATGTATGTATATATAGAATGTTTATGCTACCTGCCAAACTTATAAATAGTAACCTACATATTTTATGGGCCTAGGAGGGAATTGGAGCTAGGTCACGTCCTTTTCACATCCTTTTTCAGGGCATGCCTTTTTCTATTAGAAGAGAAAAAACAAGTTAAACTATATGAACTGATCAAGACTCTCTTAGGTAACTTAAAACTTTGAGTTGAAACTGATATAACGAATTAAAATTAATAACTCAAAGTACATACCAAGGATATCATTTGATATCATCTTGTACATATTAGAAATATATGTTTAAATATTTATCTTATTGTATCTAATTATATTATATATTATAATTAATAATAATGTCAAATTTAAGGGATATTTATCCAATCTTACATGGTATTAGAGCTATAGAAAAATACCACTAAATTTTTTTCTTGCTTCCTTGTCCTAGCTAGGGGTGTCAAAACTTGACCCGACTCGAGAAACCCGCCTGACCCGCCCGACTTCGAACACGACCCGACCCGATAAAAAAATAAAAAGTTTTATACCCGAGACATGTTTGACCCGAACTGATGTGACCCGAATCCAAAAAAACCCGAACGTGAGATTAACCCAAAATCGATTAAACCCGAATGGACTAGCCTGATGCAACCCGATATCCGATGCTACCCGACCCAAAGTCATCTGAAAACCAGAAGTTACCCGACCCAAAACCATCCGAAAATTGCATTATGTTTTAAAATATTAATAATAGTGAATATTTATTATAATTATGTTTTTAATTTAAATGTTACATTAACTATTTAGACCCTAGAGTAGTTAAACTGCAAAAAATCATCATTATGGTCTGAATCATAATCCGGCTTACTCGAAATCTTATTAACCCGAAATTCGGCCAAAGTCGAAATCCGATTCCCCCAAAATCCGAAAAAAATCGAAACTCGATTGAATCTGAAATCTAACTAAACCCGAACCGGACTTATCAAAAATATAGTTGGACCGAAAATCGAATGACACGACCGAAATTGACCCAAAACCCGACTTTCCCTGATTAATTGAGCACCCAACCCGCAATGATCCAACCTAATTTGACCCGATTTTCAAAATATGCGAATTTGGCCCAAATTCGAACTCACCCGAAACTGAATTGACCCGAACCAACCTGACCGATTGACACCCCAAGTCCTAGCCCACCATCGTCGGCACCCATCTACACTGCAGCTGCCGTTTTTCGTTCAAACCGGAACACTTCTCGTGTAGCACCCCGTCTTTACACCGGGACGCTACTCGATAATAGACCTCACTGAGTAATACTTGAGCTAGCCTGACAACGAGTTCACTTGGATCTTGCGACTCAGGCATGACGAGAAAACATAAATAAAAAATCCAACTTATAATTATAAAAAAAGACCTAGACATGACGTGAAAGCATAAATAAAACATATAGATTATAATTATAAAAAAAGTTATAAACATTCATGAAAGAAATTCTCAGAAGATAAACATAACTAACATTTTCAACCCTCCTCACACAATTGTCATTTTAACGATAAACAACTCTAATGAGCTCAACAAAATAAATAGAAACTAAAAACTCTCAAACCAACCCGAGCCTATTGACACGCGTGTTAGCATTCCGCTCCACCACTTGGTTGAGAATCCATCACAATTACTAATTCTTACCTAAAACTGTACATAAAAAACAGTCCTCGAGGGGTACGGTCAACTACTATCCCAATTCAAGCTAGAAATCACACAACACTAGTAAGATGTTTAAAATCCAATCAAGTTCCTAACACACGTATAGGCAAGGTCAACACAAATCACATCAAATATCAATTCTAAAATCCATACCTAGATCCCAAGTCACACACACTTGCGTGCACACACACATCCGCACATATAAAAGTTCATACGCGGTAATGCAACCCTCCACTCATTGTTGCATTCTGATTGTATGGCGCTTATCTCCACTATGCCAGGTGCCGAGGTAGACCTCTCACCTCTCACGAGATATCAACACTTCTAACCCCTGGTCATGATTCCAATGGATCGAGAACTTGCCAAAAACACAAATAACTTTCTTTTGAAGAGGCACGACAACCACACGAATCCATACATATACACCCCTTCCTCTCCGACAATCTACACACATGGGTCGTATCGATTACAATGCCAACAAATATAAAATTGTTCGAAATCAATGTATGAGAAAACACATTTTGAAGTCCGTTATTAACACATACAACACACAAGCGATATAAATTTTTTAAACATTTATTTAGGGACTTGTTCTCCCAAAACCAATTCTACGAGCATAGCACGAAGTCTAACAAAAATTAAATAGAAACTGTGTCATAAACGACTTTCCTCGAAGATGAATTCCTGAAGCAACGAAACAACTAAATACCAAGCAATACGAAACCATGTCTAAGACAGATTTTTTTCTTTACCCCTTGTCTCTAATCATGACTTATGACTCGTACTCCTATTTATATACAACCCAATGAAAATTAGCCTATTTATTCTTGTAAACTCTAACGCCACTACACCATTCTGCAGATTTAGCGACCATATTTTTGCGACCACATAATATGGTCGCTAATTAACGACCATATAGACGCCAATGGTCGCTAATGTGGACGTCAAAACGGGAAATAAACACATTAGCGACTACGTGGTCTCTAACAAAGGCGTCCACGTGGTCGCCAGGCCTATATAGTCGCAATAAATGCGTGGGGAATTTTCCCGCCAACAATCATGTAGCGACCACATGGTCGCTGCATGTAGCGACCACATGGTCACTATATATGGAACCCATATCCACCACGCCAGCGACCACATGGTCGCAACATATAGCGACCATTTGGTCGCTGACTTGGATCAGATGTTTTGGCGGGCGACATTAATTTTGGCGGCTAATTTCCCTCATTTTTGGCGACACTTGGTCGCTAAAAATAGTAGTTGGTAAAATTGCCTCCATTTTAGCATATATACCTAGGCTGTAAAAACTTCACTCTCATTCCGCTTCAACACAACCTCATACATACATATCTCTCTTCCAAAATATTCACAAAAGAAAGAAACAATCAATCACAACTCTGAATTGATTCTAGGAAGAAATTCCGTCACTTCTTACCAACAACTTCACTGAAGGTATGTATTAAAACTTATTCCTAATATTTCATTCCGTCATTATATTGTTTTAGACAAATATTGTCAGTAGAAAATTTTCGTTTATATAATTATTAGAGATTGTGTTACTAAAATTTAACCACATATAGCATATAGCAATTGGTTATGTTATATATATGTGTTCTGATATACTGTTAAGTGGCGACCATATGGACGCTAATTAGCGACCATATGGTCGCGAATTACATAATAGCGACCATATGGTTGCCACATACAACGAGTTTTTATATTGAAATGCAGTAAGGAAAAATGCGTGAGTGGATGTATGTGAGTAATATAAATGGTTTTTTGAACGAGTTTTTAGCTGGCGTAGAGCAATTTCTCGAATTCTGCAAATCTATGTCGTCCTATGACCCATCCGAGTTAAGGTGTCCGTATCGGAGGTGCAAGAATAAGAAACTGAAATCTGTAGATGATGTGCATTATCACCTTGTTAAGGAAGGTTTTGTTCCTATTTATTACCATTGGGTTTCGCACGGGGAGACGACTGAAATGTTCGCTGCATTGTTGGCCGAGTCTAGACAGCATGAAGTGACGAGCACTTTTATGTCGCTGTAAAAGCACTGTCAAAGAATTATCCTAACTTCCTAACCTAAGTGTAGTGGAAGTAAGGGTCGAACCCACATGGACTCAGATTACTTGTATTTAAATAATATTACTAAGAAAAAGGGGGTTTATGATTGATTTATCTAAACTCTAATATGCAAATAAAAACTAACTATGAATGCAAATATGATTGTGATTAACAAATATGAGAAAAGCGTGTTCAACTAGTTAAATCCATCATAGATATGCTTATTGATCATCGATTCTCTTGATTCTCAATTCCCTTGAATAATCTACCATGGATTATTATCCAAAACTTTATATTTAGTTGAAAGAACTAACAGTCTGAACAACCCTAATCATCTAACAACCTAGAACAACGTCTAGATTCAATTAAACGACAACTTTAAGTTCAAAGTATCGATAGAAATAAATACTCAACACAAACAGCTAATCAAGTTATTTGTGGTTTATTCCCTTCTACAACTGAATAGCCCGAACGGGTCTAAACAATTACAGTTGCTACTTTATCTAATCAATCCCGAACGGGACTTGATCAGATTAGTTGTAAATTAACCTAGAAATTCTATTAGGTGGCCAATCTAACAAAACCCTAGAATAATTCTGATTCAATTAAGCACAGGGAATAAAACCTATTCAAGTTGTTGAGAATCAATCAAACCTCATAATAATATGCAATCTATGATTTCAATAACTAGTCAAACACAAGAGAATTTAGCAATGCATAATTAAATTAAAAACAAACTTACAAGAGGTTCAAAGATTGCTCCTTTGAGAAAACTCTCTTCCAAAGAAACCCTAGCCTCCTAAAGTATGTTCCAAGTTATGACAATCATAGAGAGAGAAAACTAAAAACAAGGTTTAAATACCCCACAAAGATATCCAAATATCAAAATATCGCGAAATTACATCAAAGAAGTCGGAAATAATATAATCAAGGCCCAACTCGAAGCCCATTCCGTCGGCCCAATCCTCTCACAGCGTAACAAGACGGCGCGGTCTCCCACCAGCATGCCGCGGCCGCGTCACCTAGAGCTCCAGCCCGCGCCACCTTGTACTGAGGCGTGTTTCCCCGTTGCTTAATTCCTTTGGACTTTGGTTCTTGAAATCTCCATTTGCACTTCTTCAATTCTCGCCCAAGCATTCCATTTCACTAACATAGCTGTCTTGGATCACGTCCCGTCTTGCTCCAATACATAAAATCCTGCAAAACCGAGCAAACCACCGCAAACTACCCAAAGAAACTAAAACCTAAAAACTAGATAAAAACCAACCTAAAGCTAGCTAAAACATATATAAAACATGCATCTAAACTACTCCTATATGCAAGCTATCATGAAGGCTGTAGCAGTACTGATCCAGCACCACCAGTAAATGGTGGGAATGATAATCGAATGGAACAGATGGTATATGATGGTTTTAATGCCCGAAGTCATTACACTGTTGAGGATCCCGTGCAGAATGAGGATATAAGGCATGAGCAAGGGGAGCAATATTTTAATGAAGTGCCCAATCCCGATGCACAACGTATGTACGACATGTTGTCGGCCGCAAATAGGCCTTTGTGGCCTGGATGTGATATGACCCAGTTGGAGACTGGGACTAAGCTACTTAGCCTAAAGTCTAAGCTAAGGATGTCGGAACGCATTTCTCACCCGAAGACGATATTACCAGCCACGTTTTACGACACGAAAAAACTGGTTGAGGGTCTCGGTCTTCCGTACGAGGCCATTGATTGTTGTCCAAACTCTTGCATGATATATTGGGGTGCAGATGCAGAATACGGGACATGCAA
The DNA here is from genome assembly GCA_964016875.1 of Fallopia convolvulus. NCBI lineage: Eukaryota > Viridiplantae > Streptophyta > Magnoliopsida > Caryophyllales > Polygonaceae > Fallopia > Fallopia convolvulus. Next base: position 24,849,763 of record OZ024721.1, on the reverse strand, counting down.
GATATGTGACTATCCTAGATGGAAGCAAGGCAAGTCAAAACTCATTCCCTATTCTCGTATGTTTTACTTGCCAATAACTCCACGGTTAGAGAGGTTGTATGCATCTGTGGTGACTGTCGAACACATAAGATGGCATGCAGAGCACGTAGAAGATGGGGTGAGGAGACAATCGTCAGATGTAGAGGCATGGAGGCACTTCAATGTTGTATGGCCAGATTTTGCATCAGAAACACGAAATGTGAGACTAGGCTTCTGCACGGATGGTTTTAATTTGTTTGGGGCGTCCAGGCGCGAGTACTCATGTTGGCATGTGATTTTGACACCCTACAACCTTCCGCTGTCGATGTGTATGCGAGAAGAGGTTATGTTTTTTACGGTTATTGTAATTGTACTGAAGAGTCCGAAGAAAAAGTTGGATGTCTACTTGTAGCAGTTGATAGCCGAGCCGAAGGATCTGTGGCTTAATGTGGTGTACACATACGATTCTTGGAGGAAGCAGAATTTTCTGTGGCGTGAAACTATAATATGGACTATTAGTGCCTTCCCGGCATATTCGATGTTGTTAGGTATGTTGTTAATTTTACATATGCTAATGAATTTTAAACTATTATATATAATAATGATGCATATATGATTTGTGAAATTTAACGTGTGATACAAAATATATGTTTGTGTAGGCTGGATCACTTCTGGGAAATACACGTGTCCTTATTGCATGGAGGACACCGATGCATTTTATCTAATACATGGACGCAGTTCGATTGTCACAGGAGGTTTATAGAACATGATCATCACTTCCGAAACAATAAGACTAATTTCAAGAAAGGTCGACGGGAACGTCGTGCTCCCCCGGTACTTCGTGACAGATACGAGATATTAGACCAGATAAACAATGTGGGGTTGCTGAAGATAATTGAAGTGGGAGCTGAGGAGCACAATGCCGCGGTCAGTAGAGGTTCGGGTTGGAAGAAGAAAAGCATTTTCTAGGACCTAACTTACTGACCCAGTCTACTGGTAAGACATAATTTAGATGTCATGAACATTGAAAAAAAATGTCTTCGATAATGTTTTCTTCACCATTCTTGATGTTCCGGGGAAGTCGAAAGACAAGTGGTGGACCAGAAAGGATATAAAGGAATTGTGTAAGCGTCCGGAGTTGGAACCTGATGAGGAGGACAATAGGTACCCAAAGGCTTGCTATGCACTAGATCGTCATGAAAAACTAGTGTTTCTAGATTGGTTTGACACTAGAAGTCGTGGAGGAACACGCATTTACCCTCACCTAAAGCTTGTTGATGTTCATCGACATAAAATGTTGAGAACAAAAGATTGTTACATCTTAGCACATCAAGACACTCAAGTTTATTTCCTCCATTACCCAAAGATGAGGCGTGCAGATGTGGAATGGAGAGCGGTCTGTAAAGTGAAGTCACGTGTGTGGCCCGATGAAGGTATGTGTGTAGACCCTCATGAGAGTGGTTCCAGGGGCGTTGCCGTTGAAGAGGCATTTCAACATGATTCTTCCCTTCCACAAGTTATCGATGACACACAAGATAATTATCCACTTGGTCCGCTAAATGACCCAAACGGAGAGGATCATGTCGTTGAGGAACATGTAGATACGTCTAATGAAACGTCTGAGGGGGAGTTTGAGACTGAGACTGAGACGGATATAGATGAGGAATATATGTAATCAGGATACTATTATTGTATTGTCGTTGACTTTTCTGATAACATTATTATCATTTACTATTTCGATTTACTGTTTTCTATCACTATGCTAATAATACTATTCGGATTCACTATTTCCTATTACTATGCTGATAATACTATTAGGATAATACTATTCGGATTCACTATTTTCTATTACTATGCTGATAATAATATTCAGACACTATTACCATTTACTAGCTAGATTGATGACAAGAGGCATGCATGCACATCACAAGTCTTCCATCCACATCTCCATTTCTAACCATAAAAGGAGACTTCATCTCCTCATTTCCAACATGCATTAGTCTTCCATCCTGCTCATCCCCAACTCCAACATCAAGCCCTCACCTAAAGCTTCGATTCCATCTCCAATTCATCCGATCAATGGTTCATCAAAGGAGAGCGTGTTCCAGGCGCACGACCGCTTCTGCTCCAGAACTCATCCATTTCTCAATCATGTATGTGCGTGGGGATAGAGAGAGCAGAACGGAATGGAGCACCAGACCATATCGCCCATTAAGAGTTGCGATCGCTGGTTGGAGGTCATCTGGTGGGGGAGCACCACCGGGATTTTCCCCTTTTTTCTTGAATGGCGAAGACATCACAGACTGCATTGAGGCTAGCGAAACGGCTGCTTAGCTTCGCGTTCTCGAAGGAGCTGAGATTAGGGATGTTCCTTCTTAAAAATAAATGATGTTTTTCATTTAATTTGTAATTCAGTCAGTTGTTTGTTGATGTTTTTGCTTTACAAAAAGTAAGTGTGTTATTCGTAAGCTGTAATGAAGTTGTTTGTAACTTGGTTGTGTGGAAGCAACGAACTTGTTCGTTTTGTCCCATTTGAGTCCTCGAACCAAAAATTATTGGTAGAAAGTGTTTGTTTCCATATACAGGTCGTGCACTACAAGTGCACGATCATGCGCTTTGCTCTCAGAGAAAGGCCAGGATTGTGCGCATTGGCGACCATATGGTCGACACAGGATTGTGCGCTTTGCTCTCAGAGAAAGGCCAGGATTGTGCCAATATGAAAATTTTATATCGGAATTGAGAATTTTAGCGCTTTATTCAATTTGTTTTCTTTTTGGCGACCATATGATTGCTAAAATGATATTTATGGCGCGAGTTCTGATACAATTGGGGGGAATTCTGAAATTCCGGCCCTCTTAATCTAAATTTTTGGGTAGTGACCATATGGTCGCTAACCGAATTAGGGACTAGTTGGTTGCTAATTCGTGACCATATGGTCGCTAATTTGCTGGCATGGCCCGCTTTCCCCTTCATTCTCGCAAGCTCTTCCTCCCGATTCTCTCTCGCTCACTACCTTCCCCTGCACACAATCGCGCCGCCCCTCGCGCCGCTCCTTCCGCCGCCCCTCGTGCCGCCTACGTCCCTCGCGCCGCTCCTCCTCCTCTGTCCTCCTCCTCCGCCTCCGTCCTCCGCCTCCATCCTCCTCCCCCTCCTCCGTCCTCCTCCTCCGCCCCTTCTTCGAGCAGCCTCACTCGCGCCACCTCCATTCGCGCGGCCTCCCTTGCTGGGAAATTAGGAGCGGCGCCCTCCGCCTTCATAACAACGCCCACCGCCTTCATAGTAGTGCTCGCTGCCTTCATAGCAGCGCCCGCTGCCTTCATCGCGACGCCCGCCTCTAGCTCACCGCTAGCCTGCCAGCAGCCTCGTCGCCTCCTTTTTCGGGTATTTATCGAAATTTGTTCCTCTTTCGGTTGATTGAGTATTTCCGTTGAATTTTGGGTTTGAGATTTGGATTGAATTTGTAGTTTATGATTAAATGAAAATTTTAATTTATAGTTTAGGGTTTTGAGTGAATAAATAATGATAGATTTTTGAATTGATAAAATAGTGGATTTGATGAATTTGGAAAGAATTTGATTGAATTTGGATAGAGTTTGAATGAATTTGGATTGAATTTGGATAGAGTTTGAATGAATTTGGATTGAATTTGATAGAATTTGATTGTTGTTGTTGAATAAATTGATTGTTGATTTGGTATAAATTGATTGAAAATATTGATTGAGAAATTGCCTAAATGTGGATTTGATTGTTGTTGTTGAATAAATTGATTGTTGTTGTTGATTGAGAAAATTAATTGAGAAATTGTTGTTGTTGAATTTGAGAAATGTTGGGAAAAATGATTGAGAAATTTGGATTGAATTGGACTAAATTGTTGTTGTTGATGATGTGCTTGTTGTTGTTGTTGTTGTTATGATTGAGAAATTTGGAAAAAATGATTGAGAAATTTGGATTTAATTTGAGAAATTTGAATTGAAGTGAAAGTTGTATGTTGTTGTTGAATAAATATAATTGTTGTTGTTGTTGATTTGGTTGCTCTTGTTGTTGTTGTTGTTGATTTGGTTGCTCTTGTTGTTGTTGTTGTTTATGCTATTATTATTGTGATTGATGTTGCTCTTGTTGTTGTTGATGGTATTGTTATTGTTATTTTTTAGTTATGTTATTATGGCCGGATCACGTTGACATGCACGAGCTCCTCGTCCGGACGAGCCGAGCTCGTCCGAGATAACGAATAAGGAGAACTCATCCGAGGTGACCCACACAGACACACCACGCTTGTCCGAGGACGACGAGGCTCGTCATCCTAGTAGAGAGGAGTCAGGTACCCAAGCGGAGGAGTCCAGGGCCGCTACACCCGCGTCGTCGTCGGGATCGAGTCGAGGGCTCGATCCCAATCGCATTTGGGATCTTTACATTGCCGGTGGGTGGTATGTACAAATCCTTTTTACCGTATATTGTTTTAAATTCTTATCTTACCTTTAAATATGTTATAACACGTTTTTCGAAATTCCGCAACTTGTAGCCGTCGGGCATGGTGTCGCGGTGGTCGACACAGATCATACAAGGCCAACCCGACGATAAGGCGTCGGAGTTCGACTTTGCCTCCGCCGCATCGAAGACTCGTTGGTTTGAGTCTTGGAGGGTAACTTTTATTTAATTTGCATTTATTTTTACAAATTCCGCATTAATTAATTACTTTTTTTAAATAAATGTTTTTTTCAGATTTAATTAGAAGCACTTCTGATGGATCCCTTCCAGTTGGGTATGGACGTCTAGTCGGTCCGGTTGCTTTGGGAGAAGAAAGCCAAGAAGAGATACGACAACTTGATCGGGAAGCACTGTCGGGCCGGGATGAAGCCGAATTTCATCCAGTCCACCACTTGGGAGAATTAGAAGACGACGCATTGGTCCACGGAGGCGTTCAAAGTCAAGTGTGCGCGCTAGAAGCAAATCCGGAATGTCTATCCGGGGAACCACAGTAGTGGTTCGAGGTCCCACCTCGACACCATGCGTCGAATGGTACGTATATTATCTTAATTTGATTAAACTTAAATTAAGTTAATTATTCTTAATAGTTCGTAACACGCTTGATGAATTTCGTAGGAAGAACAATGGTGTCGCCGCATTACGCCTCTCGAGCTTCTCATCGAGACGCACACGCAGGGCGTCGATCGACATTTTATAGACGAGCGATCGGCCTTCATCGCTGTAAGTTTTAATTATTTTACGTCTTATTTAATTTCGTATATTATTATTTTTATTTATATTATTTATGTATTTTTTTAGTCTTGGACCCAGGAGATCCTCTCCCAAAGGTCCTTGGAATTGGGCACCCCACCGTCCTTTCAGGACGAGTGTGATGCCTTTCTGATGGCCGCTGGGGAGTGGGCCCGAGAGGCACTGTATTCGGCCTTGGCAAAGCCGCCTCTGAGTTTTACGGCGAGTGATTGACGACACCGTGTCACCCAGCTCCTCGGGTGGCGGAATTGACGCAGGAAAACGTCGGGCTTAGGCAAACCGTGGCGGACCTACAAAGTAGGATGCTCGAGGTCGAGGCGTTCATGCAGCGAATGCGAAGTGGAGGCTTCGACCCGCACGCCGGTGGGTCCCGCCAGCCCGGTCCCGGCGGGAATGACCAGGACACGGACGACTCCGACGAAGCTGGCTAGATTGGGTTTTTTTTTGTAAATATTATTAAATATTGTAAATTATTTAAATTTATGTAAATTAATGTGAATTATGTAAATTAATGAATTATTTAAATTTATGTACATTAATATGAATTATTTAAATTAATTATGAATTATTTAAATTAATTCGCAATTATTTTAAAAATAAAATAAAATTCAATTGGCGACCACATGGTCGCTAATTGCAATCATGATCGTGCACTCCATGGCGCACGATCGTGGGCTTTGCTCTCAGGGAAAGGCTAGGGCCGTGCCCTCTTTTATTGATTTTAGCGACCAATTGGTCGCCCAAATTAGTGACCACATGGTCGCCATTTAGCGACCCCCTGGTCATTAATGTGCCGCAAAAAAGCGACGGTTTGGCTCCTATTAGCGACTAGTTGGTCGCTAATATGGGCGACCACGTGTTCGCTGTGGTCGCCACATGGTCGCCATAGTGTTAGCGACCAATGTCGACTATGGTCACTATGTGGCGACCATATGGTCGCTAGATGCAACGACCATATGATCGTAATGGTCGCTATATTCAGCGACCACATGGTCGCCAAGTGGTTAGCGACCACGATATGGTCATGTTTTTTTGTAGTGCGCTAAATGCAATAGAATTACAATATGCATTATAACTTCTTTTGCATAATTCCAAATACTTTAAAATTTGACCATGTATATGTATATCTGAACATTTTTTAGTTTTAACTGTTTTGTAAATCTTGATCAAAGTTCCCCAAAAAATCATTATCAAGTATAAAACCAATATTGAAAAAGCTCATTGTAAACTATAAATTCACCGATTTCTAAATCAAAATCAATTATTGATATAGATCTAGAATAATTAGTACAATCTAAATAAAACGCGTAGCTCTCTCTCATCCTAGCCTGAGTACAACTGGGTAGCTCTCTCTCATCCTAGCCTCGATATCCGAGCATAGTGATGCCCAACATCTCTGACCATACAACCCTCATAATATTCCTTTCAATTCGTGGAGTGCCAATTGTTGCTATAACCAATTCAACTCTAACTAATCTAACAAGTTTTCTTCCCGATCCAAGACACGTGATCTTAACATGTTCTCCAAAGTCTGAATTGTCCACCCCTTTTGACTATCTAACTTTGGTTGACAACTAGGTTTGAAGGTTAACTTCGGGTCTAGTGCCTCCTATGCCAGCTGCCAAAGTCTAATTTTGAACCACCCATATTTATCAAGCACTACAATCTTGGGTACTCCAAGCAATCTCATTATCTTTCTTATGAGCGTAATCACCAATTGGGGATTACCTATAATTCACTAATTGTAAGGATGGGTTCTGTTAAATTCATCTAGGTTCCCCCGCTTATACCACGTCCTTAATCCCTCAAATGTCACAAAATCGTTGGTATACCTCCTACTTTAACTCTAGATTGGGGCAATTGATGCTGCCCTACCTGTCTTTGGTGAGTTATCTCACCCTTAGCTAGTTTGACATGTTTCACAACTCAACATGCTTTAAATGACAACACTTAGTAGTGTCATTTTCTTTTCGTACTCCTTACATAAAACTACAAGGAAGAAATAATTCACCGTGAGTCTATAATAGTCCTCTCTTTAGGTTGCGATTTGCTATCCATTCTCGGCCCTACATACCTAGAATTTCCATCTCCATGACTTTCGCATCCCAATTATTCATCTTAGTGCATCCTCAATCATAGCATGTTGCTGGATCGTGGGTTAGTGAAAATCAGTTATAGGAACTATATCGAACAATTCCCACACACAGCGGATTATGTAAATATGTAGGTAAGTAAACAAGTAGAGACAATTCCCTTATAGAGCAACCCCACAACGATCAACTAATCGCATGAGTAAACCTCTACCTCCACTTGGAGGATTTTCGAATGAGTTTCCTTTTCTTTATTGCTCAGTTCCCTTCAGATTACAAGGCATAATACAAACTTCACTATTCCTACAAGGACTCTCTCCCTAGGCAACACTAATGTATTCTCTCGAGCCTATCTTGGTGAACGCTCACAATCAAAGACAAAGCGAAACTCAAACCTCTATCTCTCTTCTGTCTCTTCTCCTGAGTTCCCCTAGATCTAGGAACTCGTTCTTTCTCCTTCAACGTTGTCGAGATTAGCTCGGCGCCAGGGATTTTTCACCAACTCGATGGTCTTCTCCCGAATAGCCTTTTTTCTCTTCCTTCTCTATGTTTGGAGTTTGTGATTTGTGAAAATTGAGCAACAAGGTCACTGTTGAAAGGTTTGAATTGGCATGATGAGAAACCCTTATCCACTAGAGGTATTTGTCCTAAATACCCTTTTTGCCTTGCTCTCCAAATATGATCCTTAAGGTTGACATGTGACTTTGATTTGAATTTGAATTGTCAACTCTTAAATCACATCAGACCATTGGATCATCGTCTTCTTCCTGCTGCATTTTAGAAGTCTGAGACGCCCTTTTGTCCGGCATAGACAGGATCCCTAAAAACGCGCTGAGATGTCGGTTTCACCCATGCACCAGTTCGCATCCAAAGGCAACCCACCCTCGTCTTCTCGTTCCCTTGTCTTGGGAACTCTTCTTGACTCTGAGGGATTCCTGTTCTTCTCGTTTAGTTCCCATCGTTTGGGAACTTTGGTTCACTGAATTCCCTTCTCGTGGGAACTCTTTTCTCTTATGATGTTGGTCAAATTCTTTTCGTCGTTGTATTAGTTTCCGTGAAGTGGGAACTTGTTGTTCTGTGTTTTGCTTTCGACGCCCAACATGTTATACTAAAATACTTAGCAATTGGCGTTAGTTCCCATGGTGTTTGTCATTATCAAAGCTGAGGACGTTTTCCAGTCTTAATGAACGTGAGTTCCTAACACCGATTCAACAATTTCTCCCTTTTTGATGATGACAAGCCCATAATAAAATGACAAGTAATTCATTTAGTTTTATGCTCATGCAAGTTCCCCCTTAGTGTGACAACATGTCGTAGGGAGTTCCCTTTATACGTTTATGCAGTTCCTACTTAGCAGATTTCGTGAGACTATACCATACTATGATAACTTTGAAACAACGCATCTCACACATTTTATCCTTCCCCTTTTGGCATCATCGAAAAGAGTAAGTATTAATAACGGAACAATAAAGTAAAGAACACACATTCAAACTAAAGATCCATTTTATTACTTAGGCAAACAATTTGTACAGAAGGGAACTCCGGAGTGGAGTACAAAGAGGGAGAACAAGGAGAAGAGGCAGAAGCGTGAAGCACAGAATGAAGAAGAGAAGAAGAAAAGAAGGAAATGAGATTCACTAACACCATCTCTGTAGATGATGTCGTGAGTAGACCTTCTTCTCCACGCAAATCAAGAAGAAGCTTTCACTCGATCCCCATCTTCTTCTTACGGTGGCCACGAGAGTCTTCGTCCAGGCTAGAGGTGTTGATGAGCCGATGCACTGCCTGGTCTTCGAGTTGACGATCTTGACAATGAACGCCTCTTGGGAAGGGTGGATTGTGTTGAAGGCTTGGCCATCTTGAGGCTGTTTAGGGGGCATTTTTCTTTTCTTGGAGCGTTTCATGAGGATTTTCAAAAGTGGTGTTTGGAAGATGAGTTAGATTATGGGAGAGAAGAGGCCGATATTTAAAGAGTTGGAATAGAGGGGCATAGAGGTCTATGCAAATGACAAGAAAAACTATGCAAACTTTTCATACCAGGCTCGTAGGGCATGTTTGAGTCCGTATAGGGCACGCTGAAGAAAGTAGACTTGATCTAGAAAGTTCCCATCTTCAAATCCTGGTGGTTGAGCCACGTATACTTCTTCCTTCAAGTGTCCATTGAGAAACACTGTCTTCACGTCCATATGATAAAGCTGGAATCCCTTGTGAGCCGCAAAGGCCATTAGGAATCTGATTGCCTCCATTCTTGCTATAGGGGCGAAGGTCTCATCATAGTCAATGCCTTCCTCCTGGTTGTAGCCTTGCGCTACCAACCTTGCCTTGTTCCTTGAAACATCTCCTGTGTCATCCAGCTTGTTTCGGAGCACCCATCGTGTTCCTATGACATTCTTTCCTTTTGGACGAGGAACAAGTTTCCACACTTGATTCCTTTCAAATTGGTTGAGCTCCTCTTGTATTGCCACTATCTAGTCTGGATCCTTGAGAGCTTCCTTCATATTCTTAGGTTTCACCATTGACACAAAAGCGTTAAAAGCACAAAAGTTTTGAAGTGATGACCTTGTTTTCACGCCTTAGTCAAGAGGAGATATGATGTTTTTAGGATTGATGTTGGAGAGATCTGTATCTTCCTCTTCGTTCCTATCATCAATGTCATTGCATTCTTCTTGCAGATCCTCATCCTCTGGATGTTCTTCAATTGGGTCAACATTTTCTGGTTCTTCATCCTCAACATTGGATGTGTTGTCGTTGTGTTCCCCTTGAGTTCTTGATTTAGGAATGTCTTCTGGTGGAGGAACTAGGGAACCAGCTTGAGAGGTGTCTAGCGATTCATCGAGTGATGGGAGTTCAACCGACTCTTGAATTTCTCTAACTTGAGAGTCGATGTTCCCTTGAGGATATCGACGTGTTCCTTTCCTTGGCTCATTGTCGTCATCATCCTCTTCCTCGTTACAAGGACACTGAAAGTGAGTTTCCACTTGTTGTACTTCAGTTCCCACTTTGACTATCTCTTCTTTGAATATCACATGAATGCTCTCCTCTATCTTCTTGGTTCTTTTCTTAAACACCCGATAAGCCTTGTTGTGAGGTGAATAACCCAGGACTTCTTGCATCGAACTTGCTCAAGTTGTCTTTCCCATTGTTGTGCACACAGAATTTGCACCCAAAGACTCTTAAGTGGGAGATGTTTGGTTTCCTTCCTTTGATCAACTCATAAGTAGTCTTTTTTTATCAATGGACGGACCATAGCTCTGTTGAGAATGTAGGTGGTTGTGGAGATCGCTTCTGCACAGAAGTTCTGATGAACTCCACTCTCAATCATCATCGTTCTAGCCATTTCTTCCAAGGTTCAATTCTTCCTTTCCACAACTCCATTTTGTTGTAGAGTATGAGGGGGGTGAGAAGTTATATGAGACGTTCTTGTCACAGTTTTGTATGAACTCTGAGTTCTTGAACTCGGTTCCATGGTCAGATTATGAAAGCAATGGGCTTCAGTCCTAAGCTCACTTCAACTGTCTTCATGAATTTCTCAAATTCCCTAAAGGTATCTACTTTGGACACATGGAAGATAGCCCAAGTAAATCTGGAAAAATCATCAATGAGAATGAACATATACCTTTTTCCGTCGTAGCTAGCCGTCTGCATGGGACCACAGAGATCCATGTGGATCAGTTCCAAGGGACGGGTAGTGCTCAAGACTCATTTTGGTTTGAAGGAGCTTCTTGTTTGTGTTTCTTTGATACAAGCTTCACAAATCTTCATGCCTTCTAAACTGATCCTGGGCAATCCAATCACAAGGTCTTGAAGATACAACTTTTGTATTTGGTTCACTCCTGCATGTCCCAATCTTCTATGCCAGAAATCCGCTTCATCAATGGAACTTGCAAGACACAATTTCCTTGGGGGCTCGTACGATGTGTCCATGAAATAGACATTGTTGGACCTTGTTCGTTTGAGTATGATCTTGTTGGTCTTCTTGTTGATCACAAGACACTCTTTAGAATCGAATGTGACCACATCGTTTCCTTGGTCCCATAGTTGGGAAACACTCAACAAGTTGTACCCAAGGTCCTTGACCAGATTCACATTCTTGATCTTGATTCCTTTATGATGATTGCTTCATCAGTTCCAATGATTTAGCCCTTGCTCTTGTTGCCGAAGGAGACATGGCCTCCATCGAATTTTGTAAGTAGTGAGGTGAGGTTATCTTTCTTTCCGGTCATGTGGTTGGAACATCCACTATTAATGACCCATATGTTGTTCCCCCTCACTACAACCTTTAAAATTAGTTAGATTTAGCGACCCAGGCAAGATTTCTCTTGCCTGGTTCCATGCAAGGAAATAGAGTTCTTTCAACCAAGTAATCAGAATTGTTATGAACTTGTGTGGAGTTCATGGGACTCAAAGAGGAGTTCCTAGGAGAGTTCCCACTCTTGGGAGCTTTCCACTGTTTTGATCGATTCAGATTTTTTCTTTGAAAATTTCTGTTTATTTAACTCTTGTTTTCAATAGTGTGTGAGCTGTGCGCTTGTCTTTTTGTATAGCTTTCAATGTAGTGCCCATGAGCTCCACACTCCCAGCAAGTTTTATAGTACTCTCCAAGATAGTACTTTGGGTGAGGTCTTTGGATCCTATTTCTTTCCATGGTTTCCTGATTGTAGACTCTAGACCCGTTTCCTTTAGCTATCTTAAGGTACATTTTGAAGCTAGTGTTCCTAGTGTAGTACTCAATGTTCCCATCTTCCTTGCTTTCATGGACAAAGATTTTCTCTTCTAATTGAGCATTCTTCAGCTTTTGGCTTTGAAGATCAAGATCCCTACACTCATTTCTTTCCTTTTCTATAAGAAGGGAGGATCCATCTTTTGATGATCCTTCCCCATACCCTATTCCATGCTTGGCTGGGACAAACATGGTTGTGGGGATGGTCATTTTTGTGGTAGGAAGGGAACATTCTAGGCGTTTCTGGCTTTCACTCAGTTTTTTGAGAATCTCATCTTTCTCACTCTCAATGCTATTGAGCTCATCCTTTAAGAGGGTGATTTCATTGAAAGAGCACTACAATTTTTCGACAAATTGCACACATTGGGAACAAGATTCCATTCCCAGTTGTTCAGCCAAAAGATGTTCTGTTTGATCGAGTTTTCTTTGAATTTTTATGTTATATTTTAGCAGTTTCGTCAACAATTTAAGCGTCTCAGGTTTTTCATATTGAGAAAGAGAGTCAAGAAGAGTTTCAGGATTAACTCACCGGGTTGTTCCCCAGTGGTCTCCCCTATGGCCATAACACAAGTTTCTAGGGTTGACCAAGCTTCCAGTTCCTCATCATCGGAGTCACTCCAGGTTGCTACGTATGCCTTTCTTTTGCCTTTGTCGAATCTTCGCTCCTTAATTTCCTAAGGACATTTTTTTGCGAAGTGTCCCTTTTTGTAGCATTTGTAGCATGTGGCATCAACAATGTCTCTGTCTCTGTCTTGATACCTATTGTTGACCTCATAGTTCCTTCTATCTCTACTGGGGTTCCCTTTGAACTTCTCTTTCTTGTAGAAGTTCTGAAGGGCCTTTGTGATGAATACAAGTTCCTTTTCTTCATCCTCCTTTGATTCTTCACACTATTCCTGAACGGATTTGATGACCTTCTCTAGTTTGAGAGCTATGCCTCTCGTTTCCATCTCTTGTTGCTTATCTTTTAGTTTTCTCTTCTCGTGACCAATTAGCTTACCAAACACTTGGTGAAGCATCAAGTTCCTATTCTCAGGATTCTCCTTGAACATGGTTCGTTCATTTGCCCACTCGACTGTTAGCCCATTGAATAGCTGTTGCACCTTCATTTTGTCGGAGATCTATTGCTTGGTGATTCCAAGGGCTGCTAGCTTTGAGCAGAGGGACTCGAAATGTGATTGATAGTTGTCAATCGATTCACCCACGATCATCTTGAAGTTGAAGAACTCCCTTCTGGCGTTCATTTGGTGATCTTCCCTCAGATCAAAACTTCCAACGTGCATCTGTTGAATGGCTTCCCACATTTCCTTGGTTGTTTCCAAGTTAGCCACTCGATCACTGTCTTGCTCACACATGGCATTGTTGAGATACATTTTAGCCTTGTAATTGTCCTTCATGCATTGCCATTCAGTGGCACCCCATTTATATAGGCATAGCAATGGGTCGGGTTTGGATGGATGAACCATTACCAAACCCGACCCGACTAAAAAAATCCATCCAAATCCGACCCCACCCATTAGAATGGGTCATCCTAATCCAACCCACCTTAAATTTTAGGGTGAGTCGGATGGATCGGGTGGTATTTCGGGTGCTAACCTGTATTAAATCTGATTTTTCAAACAACCTTATATTAAAGGTAATTTAAACAATAATAGACAAAAAAAATCCAACAGTACATTAGTAGGCAAAATAACAATAAAATCTAACATAATAAAATCCAAAAAACCCAACAATACTTAGTACTGTAGTACAAGACATTAGACATTAGTAAGAATCCAGTAGTAGAGCCAATGCCACTGTACCATACGTATGATTACTTGGAAGGATCTAAGTAATATGTTTTGTGAATAATAACCACATGAATTCAATGTTTTTTCCATGAGGGAACGAAAAAACTGGATACTACTTCCAATTCATTCTAAACATTAATGCAAGATCTACTTCCAATTCATTCAGGAGCTTAGGGTTTTTTGACAGTACTAAACATCATTCTAAATAGTAGCCTATTTTTTAAAAATATAATTTTAAAATATTAATATATTTCGGGAAAAATGGGTCGAGTGAGGGGTCGGATGACGGGTGGATGAACCTTCCACCCTAAACCGACCCGATCCATCACCCACATCACCTAAAACCCGTTTTCAACCCTTTTTTGGTCGGGTTTTCGCCCGTTTTTCGGGTCGGGTACATCGGGTATCCGTCGAGTTCGGGTCAAATTGCCATGCCTACATTTAGACAGGTCGTTCCGAATATTTTCATTGACCTCGAAGTTCCCATGCTCTATGACAAACCAAGCTTGGTAGTCATGATTCCTCATCCAGTCTCTCATCTTGAGCTTCCAGTTTTCGAAGCGTCCAATGATGAGTCTGGGAGGTTTGTTGTTCTCATGTCCAATCTTTCGTGAGTTCCTGAGACATTTTCTTAGCATTTGCAAAGACTAACCAAGATCTAGAGCGCCCACTCTTATACTAATTGATGGATTGTGGGTTAGTTGAAATCAGTTATGGGAACTATATCGAACAGTTCCCACATGCAGCGGAATATGTAAATATGCAAGTAAGTAAACAAGTAGAGATAATTCCCTTATTGAGGAACCCTACAACGATCAACTAATCGCATGAGTAAACCTCTACCTCCGCTTGGAAGATTTTCGAATGAGTTTCCTTTTCATTATTGCTTTGTTCCCTTCAGATTACAAGGCTGAATACAAACTTCTTTGTTCCTATAAGGACTCTCTCCCTAGGCAACACTAATGTATTCTCTCGACCCTAACCCGGGGAACACTCACAATCAAAGACAAAGCGAAACTCAAACCTCTCTCTCTCTCTCTCTCTCTCTCTCTCTCTCTCTCTCTCTTCTGTCTCTTCTCCTAACTTCCCCTAGACCTAGGAACTCGTTCTTTCTCCTTCACCGTCGTCGAGATTAGCTCAGCACCGGGGACTTTTCACCAACTCGATGGTCTTCTTCTAAATAGCCTTTTTGCTCTTCCTTCTTTGTGTTTGGAGTTTGTGATTTGTGAAAAGTGAGCAGCAAGGTCATTGTTGAAGGGTTTAAATAGGCATGATGAGAAACCCTTATCCACTAGAGGTATTTGGGACAAATACCCTTTTTGCCTTGCTCTCCAAGTATGATCCTTAAGGTTGACATGTGACTTTGATTTGAATTTGAATTGTCAACTCTTAAATCACATCGGACCGTTGGATGGTTGTCTTCTTCCTGCTGCATTTTAGAAGTCTGAGACGCCCTTTTATCCGGCATAGACAGGATCCTTAAAAATACGCTGAGATGTCGCTTTCATGCATGTGCCAGTTCCCTTCCAAAGGGAACTCTCATCTTCTCGGTTCCCTTGTCTTGGGAACTCTTCTTGACTCTGAGGGATTCTTGTTCTTCTCATCTAGTTCCCATCGTGTGGGAACTTTGGTTCACTGAGTTCCCTTCTTGTGGGAACTCTGTTCTCTTCTGAGGTTGGTCGCATTCTTTTCATCGTTGCATTAGTTGCCATGACGTGGGAACTTGTTGTTCTGTGTTTTGCTTTACGACGCGCTACCTATTATACTCAAATAATTGGCAATTGACATTAGTTCCCATGGTGTTTGTCATTATCAAAACTGAGGACGTTGTTCCAATGTTAATGAACGTGAGTTCCTAACACTGACTTTACACATGTACCTTATGGACTGGGTGTCTTATATCTAATGGTTCTTCTCCATCTAGTACACTAATTTCCTAATCATATTTCAACCAAGATATCTTAATGGATCTAGACTTTCTTCCACAAGTTGCAAAGGAGATTACTCAGTCCCTTTTGCATTGAGACACACCTCCATATCATTTCGAGGTATCATTAACATTCTCAAAATCCTCTTGATATTGCGGTAAAAGTGTTCTGGTGTACGAGTCATCTTAGTCGCTACTCTACCGATAAACCCCAAATCACACAATCATAAAAAAAAGTTTTTCACACATACAACAAACAAGTGTTATAAATTCTTCAAACAATTATTTAGGCACTATTTCTATAAAACCAATTCTACGAGCATGTCACGAAGTCTAACAAGAATTGCATAGAGTCCGAGTACCTTGAAGACGAATTCCCAAAGAAACGAATTCCCTCCAGTCTATCATTTCATCTTTGATTGAGGAATTTTCTATGTCAAATTTGGGTCCCTAAATTGTTTTTCTTGGGTATTATGATTGATTGTCACACAGATTGTCAAAGACAAAAAAAGCAAAAAAAAAAACACTTGAGTTAAAAAAATATTTACAAAGTTGAACACTTGCTCAATAGTTATTACGGGAAATAGTTATTACATGCCCTGCAGGACCAAAATATTGTTCAAAAACAATAAAAAATAAAGCCTTAGTGCTCGATCCCCCTTGTGGAGACATTGTTTGGCAAGATTCAGGTAGCGAGTTGGGAGGGACCTGGGATATGGATACGAACATAATTGCAGGAGATTGGATGACCTCATCAATTGCCTTAGCTTCAAGAGGAGCCATTTGCTTGTAACCAGTTTGATCCATGCGATCATTACCTAGATTAAGGACCTCAAGCGAGGTTTGTTATTAACTGCAAGTTTTGTCCGCATGATTACCACAACCGATGAAGAACTCATACTCACCTTCAGGCTCCTCTGTTGGCTCGCCCATATCTCAATATAGTTGGGCTTAAAGAAGACAATGTGCAAGTCGATATGATAATATTTGTGAATAGGTTGTCTGACCCTGATGTGCATGGCATGGGGGTACATGTCCAAATTTTTCTCACAAAGTTTATTTTTGTATTCCTTGGATTCGAGATACATTGGGATCACCTTCTCAACCACTTCACTGACTGCCTTTACCCTCTATTAGCGACGACAATTCTCACCCTCCTTGGCTTCAGGATCGGCGCGCTCTTTCTCGATCTCCTTTCTTGCTCTAGCCACCTCAAAGCTTGCCCCTTCAACCTCCCTTTTGAGATTCATAATGTCATATTTAAGCTCCTCATTTTGCACTTAAAGCACGGAGTTTTAGGCCTTGAACTTGCTACTTTCTTGCTCAAGGGACATAATTTTATTTTACTAGTGTGTTGTGTTGTGCGCTTTAGGCATACGACCAATGTTGAAGTAAGTGAAGAAATAAGCCTAAAAAAAACGAGTGTAAGGGAGACAATGACATCATAAAAGAAAAAGGAAAATATCAAAAGTGTGAGTTCACTTACTATCTCCATGTATTTGAGGGACTCTACGCATGTCTCATCAACTTCAAGATTTGTAGCATACTCCTTCTCCTCTTGATAAGAGGGAGACTTGTAGCCCTTGCAAGTCTCTCCAGAAGGCCCCAGGCATCTAAAGTCAACCTTCCAAGGCAACATTGACTCCAAGAGGTCCCCATCCTCCATCCTAGTCGTTATTCCGAGACCAATGGGTGCAATAACCTCCTTCTCTTTGCACACATCACCCTCGTTGAACTTCTGCTTCTTCTTCTTGGAAGCAAAGGGGGCATGGATTTGCCTTTTGGTTCCATAGGTCCCTACTTCTGAAGAAGCAATTTTTCAGGGTGAAAGGGTGATACTTTTCGCGGGGGTTGATGGACTTTCTTTATCGTCCCTTGCTCAACGCCCTCAAGTCCTTCTTCCCCCCATTGTTGCTTGAGGAAATTTTCTTCACCAACATCGCGGCCATTGAGTCGTATTCATCTCTACCAAAATGAAACAGAAAATAAATAAAAACAATGGAACAAGAAAACGACAACAAACCAAGGATATTGGTAAAGATGTGGGTACCCTGCTCCTCCCTTGACTTGGGAAAGCGAAGACTAAGACCAACACGCTCTCAATGCTCTTGGGCAAAGAATTCCTCATGAGGCCTCACGAAGTCTTCATTGAAGGCCTGTTTGGCCTCCACTACTTCTTTCTAAGGCACTCTCATAATCCTTTGATACAAGCTCGCCAGACTAGGAAGTTGAATAGCTCATCCTGAGTATCGTGAATCAAAAACTACTTCTGATGATACTAGGTCCCATCAAGTGTCAAACAACATGCCCAAGTCCATTGTTGAACTTTCATCTACTTCTAGAGTACCCT
This sequence comes from Fallopia convolvulus, assembly GCA_964016875.1. NCBI lineage: Eukaryota > Viridiplantae > Streptophyta > Magnoliopsida > Caryophyllales > Polygonaceae > Fallopia > Fallopia convolvulus. The sequence continues at coordinate 24,831,633 of OZ024721.1, read as the reverse complement.
CCTCTTTGTCCATCACTAATGAACCTAGTCCATCCCCAAGAGCAAAGAAGCAAGACATCACTCACCTCGAATAGGCCACGACACTGGTGCGCTCAGTACACTCCACATGGGGTCATCACTAGGGCACAATCTCGACAACTACAAATGGGCTTGCAACAAGGATTACTTGCTCTACCAATAATCCCAACAAGTCAAGAACCCAATGTAAATAGTCTTATTATTAATAAGAAAATAGATTAATAAAAATAAGACTAGTATTAATTGAAGATCTAGAAGAACTAGAGTGAACACATGAGTAGCCATTAGTCTTGGTCTAAGTCTTATGCATGTACCTACTCAAGTGCATTATATGCATTTAATTCTCTTCTCTTGATGCATGTAAGGGACACACCCCCACTCTTGCAATAAAAGGTTGTCCTCCTTCCCTTTTTAACAAATAAGTTTCAATTGAAAATCAAGACAAATTATCTCTTTCATCTCTTTGTTGTTCTTCCTTGTGTTATAGAAATTCTAGGAATTTCTTGAGTGCTTCTGAGTAGAATTAAGCAACCCAATTTGGTCCTCTCTTCAAGTGAGTGTGTCCCATCTTGTAGAGATTGACCTCAACTCCTTAAGAAGTTAGTCATATCTTCTTGAGAGTTGCCTATCCATCCTCCCATCTATCCTCTACCACATTTACCTTGCACCGAGAACACTTGAGCCTTGATCCTCTCTTATTTCCCCTTATCATTTGGTATCAAAGCCACGCAAGGTAAATACTCCCCAAAAACTGACTTTTATTTGTTTTGCACTTGGTTACTCATCGTTAGTTTTGTTCTTTGATTTATTATCTTCTCCTCTATCTCTTTCTAAAATTTGAGCAAGAAAGGATTAGGAAAAGGGTTGAAATAGAGAAAAGCATTAAGAGAGGATAAAACTCTCATCCTAAAATTACTTGTTTGTTTAAATATACTTGTGTTTGTTTGATTGTCTTTCAAATTCGGACTCGGTAAGAAAAGGAAGTGGGACTTAGGAAGAGTCGGATCCAAAAAAAGTTAAAGAGAAAGAGGGGTCGCACTTGGAAAGATTTGCATCCCATGGGAAAAAGAGTCTAAGATAAACACAAATTATCTTTTCCAAACTTGGTGCATAGTAACTTTTTGGCCCTTGACCGAAACTTGATTGCCTTACTTCCTCTAATTTCTTAAAACTGAATTTTTGTGCTTAAAACTGAATTGTTATGAGTTAAAGACCATCTCATGTGAACAATTAAGAGTCGAAAGTTTTTTGACCCTTGTCGGCCTAAGATCCATTTGAGCGGTTAATGTCTCTTGTTGTTTATGTGCTTTGGTTACACTTTCTTGATAGGAGATAATGTGACGGATCTAAATGGTAAGTCATCGGCTAGTACACTTATGGAGTCGACCTCGGCTGCACTTGAGTCCATCTTGCAATCCATTAAAACTCAAGGAGACCAACTCAAGGAACTCAAGGAGGAAATCGAGACAATGGAATCCCGATGGGACTCTCAAATGGAGAACCAAATGAGCTTGAACCGGGATCCAAGTATGAACCAAAATGAGGCCAATGGACCTCATCCGAGGCAATCTGTTTCCAATCTCACCAACTAATATGAAGCCACAACCACACATACATCACAACTACATACGTCGTTCCACCCTCTCCATATTTCCACTGCATATAATTACCCCCTTTGACCACACGTAGATCCGGGTTAGGTATGGAATCTGAACCATTCCTTTCCTTTGATTCAATTACTACTTTTGGCACAAACCCTACAGGATATGTTGCTCGAGAACCCTACCAACAAGATCATGCCGCGACACCAACATTGATGGCCCGACGTAATGCTTAAAGGGAAGCTCTCCCACGAGGTCATGAGCAGCCACTCAGTCCTCCTCAATGGCAACAACTAGCCTACTATGAGGAAGAAAGGCATAAAATAAGAGAGCAACACTAGGGACCAAATTACAAGTCAAAACCTTCACGTGAGATTCCAATGCCCGACGCCTAACTTGAATGGGAGTCTAAAACTAAAGCCATATTTGGCTATACTACCGCTACAATAATGCCTAAAATATTGCCATTGCTACTATTCATTTCACCAACTTTGCCTAACATTGGTGGCAAGAAGATAAGGAGGAGAGACGAAGGTGAAGACATCCCACCATTAAGACTTGGCAAGAGCTCAAAGACACTCTTGAAAAAAGGTTTGTTCCCCCTGATTATAATGAGCAAATACATGCTCAACTTGAACAAATAAGACAAGGAAGGCGAACTCCTCATGAGTTTTACAAGGATTTGAGAATCTGAGAACCCTCATGTTCCGATCGAGGTTGTGCTTTCCCGATGGGTACATGATTTCTATGTTCACCTTTAGTCAGAGATTGCCAGAGAGTGGCGGATTTCTCTTTAGCCAAAGCTGCAGTCCAGGTTCCAAGGGTGAAGGTATCGAGTTGTGAGCTTGGATTGCTTCAGGAGTGGAGTTGAATTTGTAATTTTTGGAGGAGGAACGTTTGGGAGCCATCGGAAAGTTTGGAGTTTTTCTGGAGGTTTTGGAGATTTGGGGCAAAGTGAAACTAAGAGGCAGAGGTTAAAGAAAGGTTCTTGTTAGGGAAAAAGCCAGAATATAAGGGATTTTTGCACAAGGGTACAATAATCATTTTCTTCGTTTCCCCCTTTTTAAATTCAAAAGACTCTTGACACTCCTTCCTATTCTGATGCGTACTCTGCACACTTTTGACACATATTGACATCCTATTCAATATGAGGGCGCTTGGCTCTCACATACTCTTCCTTTATTAATTGCTCTGACAAGATCCAGTTGTCTTCCTAAGAAGAATTGGTATGCATTGGACAAAAGCTTTTGCTCATTTTAAACCAGGTTCCCATGATCTTGCATGAAGGCTTGTTTGAACGGAGTGGTGAAGTGAACTCTCATTCAAACTTTATGTGGGGGGATGGGAACACAAGGGAGTTAGACAATTTTCAACCCGAAAGAAGTGTTCAGAAGTGGTTCATGGGTTGAGTTTGTCTAGTCCATGGCTCTTGGTAAACTTATGATCAACTATCATCGTGGCTTGTAATGCGGGTCAGAGAAAACTCAAGTTGATCATTTTGGGCCAAAGAAAAGAATAATAAGTCTTATGAGTACGACATTTGCCTTAGACTAGTAACGCAGGACAAAATGAATGCAGAGTTCCTATTCCAGTTCCTAATATGCAACCAACTAAACTAGCCAAGAATTGGGAACAAAATAAACAGGGACTTGTTTGAGTTAAAGCTATTGTCTCTAAGAGCATTTGATGTGCTCGAAGAGATGTCTATGCCATGCATAGAAGGAGTATCCATAGTCTACTTTTTAGTCCTACATGAGTTCACAAGATTCCACCAAGAGAATTGACGGATTTTCATTTTAACGAGGCTAAAGAAAGAATGAGTTGAATGTCATACCTGGGTTATGACCTTTTGTTCTCAGAGTCACTGTTTTGTTCATCATGCCTTTTATAGATTGATCATGGGTAATCTCTATTGATAGAAATTACGATGTATTGTTCCCTTGTCCTTTTAGTCGAGGAATGAGTGATTCCATTGACTTTTTGTGTCCAGTGAGGTCGGGTTACTTTTCTTCTTCTTGATCATGTGGTTGGGAACTAACAACGATCCACTTGATGTTCCCCCTCACTACAATCTGCTAGATCAGTTAGATTTAGGGACCCAAGCAATGTCCCTTTCGCCTAGGTCAAATAAAGTTTCCAGATTAACATTGTTCAGCATATCTATCAGGTGCTAGATAAGAGTAAGGTTCCTATGGCTAGATAAGGAGTTCCTAATGGTGGTGGATTTCCATTGTTCCTTGAGGACTTCCTTTTCCCGAGTGTGAGAGTGATGAGCATGTCTTTTGAAACTGCAGTTCCCATGAATTCTGCGTTTCCAGTAGTCTATGTGGACTCTAGACTCATTTCCCTTTCCTATCTTGAGGCTCTTTCTGTATCTAGCCATCCTAGTTCGGTACACATTGTTCTCATTCTCTCTCTTTCAAGTTCTCTGACACTTTCCTCTAAGTGAGCGATGCTAAGCTTTTGGCTTTGAAGCTCATGGTCCCTACACTCATTTTTCTCCTTTTCTAATGGACAGAGGTTTCCATTCTCTGATGATCCCTCTTCAAACTCCACTTTGAAATCAGAGGGAACATGATTAACTACAGGAAGGATTTCATGAGATTTTGTTATCCACTATATTGGTCTAACCTTATCATAGAGAACACATACACCTAGATTTCTCTCGGCTATCTTGGACTTTAGCTCTTCACCGAGCAACATTTCTTGATTGAAAATTTCCCTCCTAAGGCTCTCATTTTATTTCAGGATATTAGCTTGGGGAATAGATCTATCTAGACAAACTTGAGTTTCACACACGGTTTTGTACAACTTTTCTCTCTCACTTTTGACATAGCTAAGTTCCCTTTTAAGAAGAGTAACTTGATTGACAAAGGAATTTAACTTAGCAGAGATCTCATCATACTTTGAACCAGTTTCTAATTTTTTGAGAGCAAATACTCTGATTGATCAAGTTGATTTCTCATTTTAAAATTGTCATCTAGCATCTTAGTTAACAAATTTAGCAGTTCCGGTTTTTTAAATTGAGACAAAGAGTTGAGAAGAGTTTCAGGATTTACCTCACTAGGTTGTTCCCCAATGGTCTCCACTATGGCCATTGCTCAAGTTTCTGATGTCGTCCATGGTTCGGTCTCCTCCTCATCATTAGAGTCGCTTCAGGTTGCTATGTACTTCCTCCTTTTCCCATCCTCATGGCTCTACTCCTTAGTTCCTTTAGGGAAGTCTTTGGCGAAGTCTGACCCGTCTTCAACTGGCTGGATCTTCCTTGTCCGAACTCGGAATTGGGTGATTCCAAAACAATCGAACAACGAGATTGAACGAAAGAAATGCAAACTAGATTGAACAAAGTAAAGAAACAACAAGAGAGTATTTTCGTCCAAGTCTACCAAACAATGAGGCAAAAATGAGACTAAATAACCCTAATCCCACGCCTCAACCATTCAGCCACAACTCCCAAGGAAATTACAAAATAAACCCCATAATTTCAAGAAACACAACTAACAACCTTTAACAAAACATAAGTCAAGTTTTAGCACTAGTTGAACCAATAGTCACAAGAACACTCCAACCTTCACCGTCATTAGTCATCGGAAACTTATGAGCCATGAGCTCCTCCTTGATTTTGTCTAGTATAGACTTATCTAGGGCTCACGTGATGCGCCCAAGATAGGGCATGGCTCCTTGTCTCGGCTTCTTAGCGCCTCGAACATCGTCTTTGGTTGCTTGTCCAAGTATTGGCTCCCCTTTATCGTGCACATTGGGCTTGTCTTTAGGGTTGGAATCTTCACTCAAATCATGGGGCCATGACTTGGTAGATAAAATCACATCATCCTCCTCCCCTTCAAAAAGATTCGTCCTCGAATCTATCAAGCCTTGTGAGCTCAACAAAGAAGGTAGGGCTTCTAGCTCCCTTGGTGTGGCATTCTCCATGACAAAGACATCCTTCTTGGCCTCCACAAGAAAGGGAATGTAATCACCGCTTGGAGTGAGTAAAACAGCCTCGTACTCTTCATGGAGCAAGAAGGGCAAACATGAAGGAATCATAGGAAATGCATCCATCCATGGTGTCTTTTTGAGCTCCCCTCTTGAGGCACTTTTTTCCTCTCGTCCAGACCTAGGATTCGGCTCTCCAAAGCATCAAATCGATCAGCAAGGCGAGTCTCCATAGCTTCCAAAGATTGTTGCAAGGATTGTAACATGGCAGCCACCGAACTAGTGGACGTCTCTTCAACATGTTGCTTCTCCTTTCCATCACCTACACTTGTCATTATTCAAACACGGCAAAGATCAAGGTATAGAGTGCACTTGAATTAACCACCAAGACTTGCCCGAGATGAAAATCCGACAAGCTGCAAGTAGGTAAAAACAACAAAAGGGAAACAAAGACAAGATTCGCCACACACTTGCTTAGGAAAAAAATGCTAGGAAGCTACTAAACCACCAAGACACAACATCAAGTATAAGGAATGAAATAACTTTTTTTTAATTTTTTTTTTATATATTCGAGTAGGCCTTTGCTAGGCACTACTAGATGACTACTCTTTCCGTGCCCGACCCTTATTAGCTTTACGCCGCCGGACAAGGTTTTTCTAGTCTTAATCTTTTTTTCTGTGCCCGACCCCTTATTAGCTTTACGCCGCCGGACAAGGTTTTTCTGATTTTTCAACAAAGGATTTCAAGACACTTAAACAACAACACAAGATGTCCCGTCTTGGTGTCGTTCCCGTATCCTAGCACCGAATCGTTCACAAGCATGTAATGAACACTAAAACAAGGCTGGTTTTGGCCTCAAACCCACGTTTTTCACTCAGCAAAAACAGCAAAGGATCAATCAATTCATGCACTAGAGTAAGGCATTAATCAAGCAACAAAAGCAACCTTTCAACTACCAAATTATGAAAACCTTTGGTGTTCTATTTGGACGTTTTTTGAGCATTTTTTCCAGCCATGGTTGAACACCAAACTCAGCCAAGAACACCAACAAGTAAGGTCACAAGAACTCCAACAACACAAGACAACCAATCAACTATGGCCGCACACAACAACAACAACGCAGCCACACAACAAGTTCGAACCAATTACTTGCAACAAGTGGAAATTAAAGTTCGAAACAAGGTTTATATAGCGATACCTTTGCGTTGCTCTGATACCACTTGATGAGAGGATAGATGGTGTAGATGATGGTGCAAAGAGATCGCCAAGAGAATCCAAGGAACTCCGACAACAAACACCAAGGAATCTGACCCGTCTTCAACTGGCTGGATCTTCCTTGTTCGAACTCGGAATTGGCTGATTCCAAAACGAGAATTTAGATCTCTGAGTCTTATTTAACCCCTCAAAATTTGAGAGTTAGATGATATGTAATTTGGAAGTTATGGTGAAAAATACTGACGTGGTGCAGAATTCCACCGAGATGGAGATGGATCGATGGATGGAGCCTTTGGAAGTGGATTGATGGATTGTTGGATATGGATGCTCAAACCTTGGATATGACTCACCAAGAATTGAGCAAACTAAGATGCAAGATTGTCGGATATTACTCACCAACAATCGAACAACGAGATTGAACGAAAGAAATGCAAACTAGATTGAACAAAGTAAAGAAACAACAAGAGAGTATTTTCGTCCAAGTCTACCAAGCAATGAGGCCAAAATGAGACTAAATAACCCTAATCCCACGCCTCAACCATTCCGCCACAACTCCCAAGGAAATTACAAAATAAACCCCATAATTTCAAAAAACACAACTGACAACCTTTAACAAAACATAAGTCAAGTTTTAGCACTAATTGAACCAATAGTCACAAGAACACTCCAACCTTCACCGTCATTAGCCATCGGAAACTTATGAGCCATGAGCTCCTCCTTGATTTTGTCTAGTATATACTTAGCTAGGGCTCGCGTGATGCGCCCAAAATAGGGCATGGCTCCTTGTCTCGGCTTCTTAGCGCTTCGAACATCGTCTTTGGTTGCTTGTCCAAGTATTGGCTCCCCTTTATCGTGCACATTGGGCTTGTCTTTAGGGTTGGAATCTTCACTCAAATCATGGGGCCATGACTCGGTAGATGGAATCACATCATCAGTGCCTCAAGTGGGGAAGATCAAGGAGACACGAGAAGAGGATAAAGGTTCGAGGACGACCCCTTGTAAAGGAGAGGAGACTTCCTTCCAACAAAGAGTGATGAGTGACACGAAACAGCCAAAAAGAAAGACTCCTTTCCATGGATTAGAACAAATCATTACCATCAAGTGTCCAATAAAATTGATGCACATATTGCAAGAAGTGGAGGAAGTTGTGGAATTGTCTCCTAAAATCAAGCATCGTCCTACCATCACTCCTAGCTCCATGGTGTCGCCAACGAATTCCACCGAGATGGAGATGGATCGATGGATGGAGCGTTTGGAAGTGGATTGATGGATTGTTGGATATGGATGCTCAAACCTTGGATATGACTCACCAAGAATTGAGCGATGCAAGATTGTCGGATATTACTCACCAACAATCGAACAACGAGATTGAACAAAAGAAATGCAAATTAGATTGAACAAAGTAAAGAAACAACAAGAGAGTATTTTTCATCCAAGTCTACCAAGCAATGAGGCCAAAAATGAGACTAAATAACCCTAATCCCACACCTCAACCATTCAGCCACAACTCCCAAGGAAATTACAAAATAAACCCCATAATTTCAAGAAACGCAACTAACAACCTTTAACAAAACATAAGTCAAGTTTTAGCACTAGTTGAACCAATAGTCACAAGAACACTCCAACCTTCACTTTCATTAGCCATCGGAAACTTATGAGCCATGAGCTCCTCCTTAATTTTGTCTAGTATAGACTTAGCTAGGGCTCACGTGATGCGCCCAAGATAGGGCATGGCTCCTTGTCTCGGCTTCTTAGCGCCTCGAACATCGTCTTTGGTTGCTTGTCCAAGTATTGGCTCCCCTTTATCGTGCACATTGGGCTTGTCTTTAGGGTTGGAATCTTCACTCAAATCATGGGGCCATGACTCGGTAGATGGAATCACATCATAAAGTGAACCTAAACTAGTTTCACAACCAAAGAACTCAAGACGAATCCCATTTGAAGTACCATATGCTCACTGCCAAAGAACTTCGATATCCATCTACTAACTTGTCTTCAATGACCGAGATATCAGCATTCTTAGTGGTTAGTAACTCAATGTACTTGATGGTGTACATCCTGCAGTCACCCCTACAAAACAAAATTGATTTTAGTATAGCTTCATATAAAAATAACAAAATTTGATCAAACTGTGAGACATTGAATTATAAATTAATTTCGAAACTCAATGTACTTACCCTCGCTTGTTTTGCTTCAAACCATTGACACGGTTGACACTTAACAGTTTCTGACCCCATATTTCCAACTGTTTGGCCAATGGCCCATATTGCTTCAACACCTGGGGAAGCCCGTGAGTCACTGGAATAAGGCTCTCCTCTACATCCTTAATACTTATGAATTCCACATTTGAATCATACACATTAACAACCCAACTTGTGAAGTCAATCTGTAATGTAATCCAATGTTTATTATCCACATTAAATGGCACATATACAAATCTTCCATCTTCCCAGGCTGACCCATTGGCAGTAGGCAATGACCCCAAGCAGTAATTCAAAATAACTGCATTCATCTTTGGTGAATTGTCACCCTTGTTGTACAAATCCCAGAATCTAATCATATGATGAACCAAAAAGGTGTCCTCAATGACCACGTTGTTGTACTTATCGGGGTTTTCTTTGACAACTTCACGAAACAACTTTAAACATAGATCCATATGCTGCAATTGTAATATTTAAAAGTAGTAAATCAATTAAAGAAGTTGAGAATTTCAGCCCTATAATATAACCAGTTTTTGGTCTAAGAATGTTCATAAAAGATTCCTTATTTAGCGTAAGAGTATTCGGTAGCACATGTCCCTTCGCATTGTAGGATGAATGCCTAATAAGCATAAGAGAAATTCAAGCTGCTTTATGATTTAACTAACCTCTCAGACTCGAGCCAATTGAATAAGTCGGCTGTTTTCTCCGGGTTTCCAACAGCCTTGATCTTCTTAGTCAATTTTTTCACATTTGTTCCTTTTACATCCTTCTTTTTAGTTTCTATCACTCCATCTTCCGTATAAGGCTCTGACGTGTGCTTGGACTTCTCTTTTTTCCGATCTGGAAGGACCCTTCTTTGGCAAGTCATACAATTTCTTCGACCTAGTTTTTTTCTTTTCCTGTTTTTCGCCCTCGTTATCCTCCTTGGCAGTTTCTAGTCGTCCATCATCCTCCACAACTATTGCCTTGGTTTCCTTTGGCAATATTTCAGCCATCTCCTGATCCACCTGATCACAACATGTTAAAAACATATAAACCAATTTTATTGTCTTAGCTGAAGGCTTAAGCTAAATCAAATTCTGAACTTGGGTATACATTTCTAGAATCTACTTGTTAAATCTCATTTAGCACTACACCACAAACACATAAAAATTTGAAAAGTCATGGATCTCAAAACAATACTTCCTCATATAATCTTTGTTTCATAAACTACGTATAAAGAAGTTGTGCCTCACCATTCTTACATAAAGCAAAACATAAATAAGATACATTGTTTTATATCACTTTGAATTCTAAATTATATGACTCAAATCAACATAAAGTAAAACATATAATCTTACAGAAAGCTTTTTTCATACCTCATCAGTCTTCACACCATCTTCATTACTCATTGTCACATCACCATCTTTGTTATCTTTTTCCATTGATAATCCATCAACCTTCTCCCTATTTCATTTTGAATCTGAAAATAATATGTGTCGTGAGCAATCTTCAATGATTTGTAAATAAATCTGAAATGTATAAATTCGAGACAAGCTTTTTTCATACCTCATCAGTATTGACAACATCTTCTTTCCTCAATAACACATCACCATCATTGTTATCTTTTGATGGATTGCTTTTCCCCTGAAACAGAAAATAATTAGACCGACAACAAATAGCTCTTATTATAATAAAAAAAGAACGATAAAATTCAAGTTGCAAAGGTTGCATCTGTTTAAAGAAAGATTGTGCAGGGAGCAAAACTGTGAAGAAGATATTGAATGGTGTTGGAAGTCTCTCAAGTGAGCTTTTCATACCTCATCACTCTTCACAACATCTTCACTCCTCAATGACACATCATCATTATTGTTATCTTTTGGTAGATTGCTATTCCCCTGAAACAGAAAATAATAAGACAAGCAACAAATAAATCTATTCTATTAAAAATGAGCCAACAAAATTCAACTAAAACAAACCTCATCCATGTTGTCATCAGATGATAACACATCGACATCATTCTTAGCTACTGTTGGACCTTCTCTCTTAGAAAAAACATACTTTTCAAATCAGTCTTCCAACTTTGATATCCTCTGAATTAGCAAATTTTCAATCCTTTCCATTGATTCAGCTAGCGTAGTGATGGCACACATGACTTGTCTTGGATCAAGGGAATCTTCATTCTGGCCAATACCATCATCAGGCTTCCTTTTTTTTCTCACATTATTCCCTTTTTTCTTATGTTTCTCCAATTTTTTTACTATACCATCAAAATACTCATCACTGTCTTCATTAGAGAAGTTGTCTTTGAATAACATGTCTACCTCATTTTCTTCGGGAGACAAAATTGTCTTCAGATGGCTGTCTTGGATGTTATCATCATTAATAATCTTCTCCACGATTCCGTGTTCAGGGTTTTTTTGTGCATGCCACCTTAAACCACGTGGAGTAACAGACTCACTGATCCTTTCAACAAAACTCACCCCCATTGTTTGAACAGCTTCATATATCCAAATCTACAAACATAAATAGAGCATGTTAGTCAATCTAAATAATGATAATAACATAAATCATTTGCTAACAAAACATTTGTAAAAGAGACAAAATGCTAACAAAATTGGCATTATTCACCAGTACTGTATTTGCTAGAAAATAGGGTTTAATTACTTTTTTTTTAATGTTTAAGTTTTGCTTTCATTACCTTTGTAAGAGGTAATGTCTTTTAGGGATGGCTTGGTGTTAGGAATTTAGCTTGGTTATCCAAATTAAGTAGAGTGAGGATAATTTATTGTGAAACAAAAATGTTTCTTATATTATACTAATACAAAAATCAAACAAATTAAAACCAACATCAACAATAATAAAATATATTATATTACCTGGAAAACAATCGACAATCCACGTATGGGATATGGTACTCTAGGTTGCTTTGGAAGTGATTTTGTCATCTTTGTTGCCTCTATTCTTCTACCCATGGCTTTTCTTAAACTTTCATTAAGCTCCTCGTATCCAATCCTACCCCATGGGTATGCATAAAACAGATCCATCGTCTCCAAGAGCTTCACATGTTCAACTTTCACCTTTCTATTCTTATCACCTCCTAAAATTAAGCCCTCCACAATCAACAAAAGAGCCAACTTGAATTTGAAATTATTATCATCCCTACACTCTTTGAATCTCTCAAAAACATCTTGGATTGTAGAACCGGGAGCACCAAAAAACCTTTTCATTACCGTCTTGTCTCCATTAGTGTCGACTTTTGGAGGTATATCACAATCCAGACCGCAAATGATGTTGTATTCTTGCATTGAAAAATGGAGTTCCTTACCTCCAACTCCGTACCATGTCTCCCATTTCTTCTTTGTTTCAAGTTGTTTAAACAACATTCCATGCACAAGCTGAGATGAGAATTGAACTTGTTGTACCATCTTAACTATTTTCCCAAATGGGCCATCTATAATCCTTTGCCAATCTGTAGGAGTGAGCATGTTCTCAATCTCACGAACAAAAGCTAGCCTCGAATTGTTGTTAATGCGACCATAAAAAGAATCATTTTGTTCATTCTTATATTGCATCTACAAAATAAAAGGAGTCATAAAATGAGCAATTACATTAACAATTAATGTCAAAAATAATCAAAACAATAGATAAAGCAAAGCATGTACTTCTGTTTTATATACTATAGAGAAAGGTTTAACGAAATAAAATACCAAATCAAGTGTACATATACTATATAGAAAATAAAATCCATCAAAATCGACATTTTATTTTTTTATACTATATATAAAATAAAAAAGAAAGTACAAATTTTCTATGAGAAGTGCTTACCTTCCCTTTCTCATCTCCACCCTTGGAGATGTCTGACTTCATCTTTTATTTTATTTTTTTGACCGAGATTGGCCTTCACCTTCATCTCCATCCACTTTCCTCTTTTGTCTATCATTTCTTCTCATTATGTAATAGCCTGATTACCATAATACATTACAAAAAGGTATTAGTATTCCTACTTGCATTAACAACTAATGTAATATATAAACACCATTATCAACATCCCCATGATGAACACCATTAATGAAATAAGCAAGCTTTGAATAATTTATCCAAAGAAAAATAACATACCATTTCTCACAAATTTCTTATTATACAGCTAGGCATAGAGTTCTAGCATTACTGTCATACATCAGTAATTAATTAACAACCAAAACATTATACATTACAGTATCCAATTTAAATAATTGAGTTCAGTTGAAGAATTCAGACTAGATCCATTCTGAAGCTTTTGCTCTTTTTGTTTGCCACTCAGCCACCAGGACAAATTGTTAAACACAAGAGACATATATCAAATAATAGACGCCTTGACATGCCAAATTTTAGAGGCCAAACTTCCTCAAGAAGAGAAGTCTAAATCTGATGCATAGATGGAATGGCCAGATTTACTCTTCAAAACCTGAATGTACACCAAGTGCAATAATACAGAAATTTATGCAGAACTTCACATCACAAACAACACAAAGCAGGAATGAAGTACAAAAAACTGAAACCAAACACAATCTGTCGGAATCTTCATATTTCAACCTATTTGACAACTTTTGTTCCAAATTGACAACTCTTAATTCAAAAATTAGTGATCAATTGTTTAAATTTGCGAGGAAAGAATGCACCACAGGAACTTATCAGCCTTCACCACCGGATTATCCTTAGCTATGGCGTCCCTTCCTTAGGACCTTGTCAACTCCCTTGTGATCGATCGAGCGGTCGTGCTCCTCTAGTACCTATGGGATCCCGCAGAACATATACCCTATCGGCGCCCTTGTAATCGATCGAGCAACAACTACGGTTTTAGATTCAGGAATAGCTATACACTAGTATAATACCCGCGCCATGCGCGGATCTTATTAAAAGTTTTATCTCAAAATATTTTTTTGCGTATTGATTCAATGTATGTTCATGTTAATAGATTGAATGTATAAAATAAAACACCTTGTATTTATACTATATAAATGTTAAATCATAAAAAAGATTTAAGTATGAACTACAAATTAGATGAAAAATTCAAACATAATTTCTATTTAATTAATTGTATCAAATTTGTCATTATCTCAATGTCTAATAGTTTACATGAGCTGGCTTAAGAATGAGCGACATGTGGTGTAAATAAGGTGACGAAGATGAAGTGGCTTAAAGTTGTGAATTTATTTCCTCACTAATAGGTAGCAAAAATGAGGTAGATTAATGAAGGAAAAACATGTGGCGAAAATAAGTTGAGTTAATATATTGACCTTATTACCAATAAGCATGGAGTGTAGTGGGAGGGGCTACGCTTCCCTTCGCTGAGGTCGAGGGTTCGACTCTCAGTGGAAGAGAAATGAACTTGTTGGGAGAGCAGATCCCACCCAAAAATAAAGGGGCCCTCGCGAGACTCAAACTCCAAACGTAGGTGTTTGATGGAGCAAAGCTCTCCACTAAACTGGGGTGGCAATGACCAAAAAAAATATATTGACTTTATTTCTTATCCATGATATACGACAAAAAATAAGTGGATTAACATAAAACAACATGTGTTAAAAATAATGTGGCTTATTTACATAATATCATTCTCATTATTTTATATTATAATATATTATTCTATGTAATAAATAATCAATTATATAATGTTTTCAAATGTGATTATGTGAACTTAAATATTTTTTTTATTCAAATGTCTAGACATTAAATTGGACAACTCGCGTATACTTGTATTGAATTAGCTAATTACTTTGTAATTTAGATTTGTTTGTTAGCCTATTGAAAAACTTTTAGTTTTTATATTTTGGATTCAATTGCTTGTTAAATCAGCAATCTTTTTAAAATTATCTCTTAAATTTTTATTGTTGAGATTTTTTTTGTTAGAAAGATTTGTTTGTTGTAAATCAAAACAATTTCTAAAATTTTAATTATCTTTCTTTTTTCACCCAATTTATAATTATTTATGGATATTTTTAATACTAATTTTGGTAAATTTAGTAATTATTTGTTAATTTAAGATATTTTAAATGGATTCATTAATTCCAATGTAGGGAATAAATTTGAAATAATTTCCCAAATTAATACTTTTATTAAGTGTTCATGGGCACACATTAACCAAACCGATTATTATACGATAAATGGTGAAATCAACTTTTTTTTATTGTTAAAATTATAAGAATAAGTTAAGATTTTGTTGTAAACATTTTTTAGTGCAACCATATTATTAAGATTTATTAGATAAAATAATTATATATTTCTAGTTAAGTTCATCATATGATATTGCGAAAAAATCGTAACAATAATTTCACGTATACAAATTTAAAAAAAACATAATTAATATATATTCATCGATAAATAACTAGTTAAATATTATTTGATGTCATTATTTAAGTAATCATAAAAAATATTTCCACATGTATCAAAATAAATCATAATAATATAAACATATCAATGTAACAAGATGTGAAGGAATAGCAATTATTGTCAAACTAAAAGAAGCAAAAGGGAAAAAAGGGTTGAAATAATATATATTTCATATTATAATTTTTATACATAATTCACAATTTAAAATCAAAGAATACACATTAAAACAACCAAATAATTATAATTTTTTATTCTTTAAAATAAAAAAAATGGATTTTCGCTCAAAAAAATAAATAATTGAATTTTTATTCAAAATGATTGTTCATATCGGAAATTAAAGTTCTTTGTGTCCAAAAAAGAAAATAATTTAAATTTGAAAATAAAAGATTTTGTAAAAACAATTTTTTTTTTCTAGTCATTATATATGGGATAAGAAAGATTACAATCTTAATTAGGTAAAAACAAATCTATCCATTAGTTACAATAATAGGTAAATAAAAGATTATGCCTCAAATTAAAAAAGGAAAATATCATATAAAAACATATTACCTTTAAAAATATCGCAAAAGCTAGAATACATAATGAAAAAAATATTTTAAATCAGATTTTTGGCTAAGAAAAATAAAAATAATCACAGTTTGCAACTCCATCTAGAAAGCACCGTCAATAACGTTAATGGCTTTCCGACAATCTGCCATGCTTGAGAACTCATACCTTTGTTGTTAGACTCCCTCCCTCCTTGATATTGCCTTCTCTACAACCGATGCTCTCTTTCGACCCCTTCCTCTACCACCCTCACGAGTTCGTCAGTTTTCTCTAACCATCTTTTTTTAATTACTGTTCTTGATCGGTGCCTCGATGATCGGCTCTATACACTCTCCGACAAAGACATCAATCGTATCTCAACAATTCTTACCCACTTTGAAACTTCACGTGATAAATCTTTTCTGCAACTACATCCTAAAAACACCAGTAAGCAATAAGTCGAAATCAATTTTTCTACGGGCGACAACTTTGAGGGTTGCGATTAATAGTTGGAGAAGAGAAAATCCATGAAATATGACGATATGAAAAACAATGTTTCCAATTTGATAAACAAAATGAAGTGATAATAAAAAGAAGTGACGTGGCAAAAAATGACACGTAACATACGACATGGAAAATAATTAGTGACATGTAAATTTTCTAAATCAATGAGAAAAGGACATGTGTCAAAATCCTATGTGGGTTATTGTGGGATCGCCATGTGGCGAAATCCGACGTGGCGCAATATAAAGGCTCGAATCCTTAGTGGTTTTAATTATATATATAGATTGTTTTAGATTTCATGAAAGGGGTGAAGGGGCTGACATTCTAGGGCTTTAGATGGGTTGACATTCTCGCGAGTAAGAAGAATGAAATTGATTTTCTTTTGTTTTAGATAGAGACTACTCATTTGCATTAAATTCATGTCTCTTAATTTGATTTAAAAAATTTTAAATCTTAATTTTTTTAAATAGGAAAAACAATTTTAATTTTAGATTGAAATTGATTTTCGTATTTAAAAATTTTAAAAAAATGAATTTTTTAAATAGTTGTCCAAAAAGGAAAGGGCATGATTTTGGGTATTTTTGCTAAATTTTTAGGCCTTCATGCTATTATTTTAGGCATTGATGTAACATTGAAAATCACTAGGCATTTTTGCAAACAAATTTATAAAGAGGGGCATGGGGTACTAATTTCTCTAATTGTAATAACAACTTAAGAACACCATTTAAGCAACATCACAACAAATTAACAACATTAATACTCTTAATAACCAAAATCAAAAGCTCTGGAATTCACTTGTGGACCAAAAGTCAGTCAACACCATTCAATTGTTCTCTCCACTAAAAACATTATTGTTGACCAAACTTTCCAACCAGAAGTGATCGAATCCACAATTACAACAGTAAGCCCACAAAACATGACTAATCCTTTACCATAAAAACCAACATTAGCCCTAATTCCAACTGAAAGCAATCGGATTGTTTAAATACAACACAGCCTTGACGGGTTCGAACTTAATTGACCGGAAACTCAACTACTAACCCAGACCACCCTTTCGAACAGCTAAAACTCGAAATTTAAGCCCGTTTACAGCTCTAACTTACAGTCTAGAGGCAGATCTTCACCGCTAAAGCCGACGCTGATCAAGATGGCGGAAGTTGTCGAAGAGAGGAGAGGCACCGAGCAACGAGACAAGGGGGACGATGCAGGTCAAGGGTACAAGAACAACCTTGAATTCACGACCTGCTCACAAAGGAGGCGATCGAGTCATAAAGCGAAAGAAATGAACAAAGAAAAGGAAACAGAGAAGGGGTTGTGATGGCTGCTTACGGGCGAAATTGAAAACGGTTCTCGGTGGTGAGAGCTCGAAGTCGGTCGGCGGGTTGCGCTCCGATGAGACGATGGCGCTTGAGTGAACGCCAGTGAACGGAAAGCCTGCTGCAGCGAACGGAACAACAATCCACTCGTTCAACGAACAAAGTCAAATCAGAACTTGCTTGAGGTGAGGAGTGAAGAATCGTTGTAAAGCCCCTGCAGACCAGGAAAGAGAATACGTTGCTAAGAAGATTTTGAATCAAATACATTGTAGGGACTCATCCGACTAATCTTAGTTACCTGGACACCTTTGTTTTCTTTACTTACTACACGGGCTTACCTCCCTGAAAGAGCTACAGCTACACCGGCCGAGGGAGTACTTGCTTTATTGGCTATCTATGGTAAGCAGAGTCAAAAAATCTGAACAGTTCGTACCACTACTGACTTGAAGAATTGAGAGGACTTCCTATACTATTCATTCCAGCTCTCTGGCTCCTTTTATTGAATGAGTGCCCCAACTTATGGCTTACTTCATTAGTCAACTAATCCGTAGCAGCAGCTTTTCTTGTTGATTTTTTTCTATGTCCGATTAGCCTTGAAGGCTATGTATGGTCAGAAAGTATACAAAGAAGATTAGTGCGTTCGTGCTACACACCTGTGAATTCATCACCTTACTTCGACCGCGTACGTGCCTTTCTTTTTCTTTACCTACTGAGGAAGGGGCTGTCTCGATTAGCTTTCTTTTAGTCGTGCGAAGATTGTTTCATCCTTTTCTTTTTCCTATCTTCAATACCCTTATATACGAAATAACTTGATCCGTGAACTCATTCTCAAGCACTTGCAACTGCAATGTAGTATTATGCACAACGCTTCCAGATTCCATTTGAAGATTCACATGGCTAAACCTTCAAGACGATTTGCACAAAGAGGAAGACTTCACTCTCATCGCTAAGAAAAAAGAACTTATTAAAGGATAAGGATATTCTTTCTTCTCCAAGCCCAGCTTTTTCTTTACCGGCCTTGGCTTACCGGATTTCCTGCTTGACTTCTTTACCACCAGCACGGGAGAGAACTTCTTACTTAACCGATAGGATAGAACCACCGGAAGTTGAGCCAGAGAGAGAAAGTAATCGGAAGGAATAGCAGGCACCGGTTGGATCGGTCGAGCAGCTTCGCTCCTTGGCAGTCAGTTTCCACCCCTGATCCCATTCCTTCTTTTTCCCCACTGCAATTAGTATAGGTGAAAAAAGACCATTCTACTGAGTCTATCTAGTGCCATGGATAATTCTTGCCCTTGGCCTTTATTAATTAAGTCCGCGTAAGACATCAGGAAGTGGTCAGCATATCAAATTGACTATCTATCTAGGGTTTGAGCCACTTGAAAGGGTTTCGCATAGTCTGAAAAATGCTAATTCATTGTAAATGCGCCTGCAGGCCGGTTGTCTTTCTTCTTTTCTATATTCCTCAATCAACTGGTACTTGATCGTCATTATGTGAGAATCCCCTTTCTTTTGAAACGGAGTCTAACTCTCCTTCGAGTTCACTTCCATTAAAGAGACCTCTCTACTAAAGTGAAATCCGCCCCTTTTTATTCATAAGGATAAGGATGAACAGAGCGAAGTCGTGTTGTCAATGGATTTCCTTTCCCTATAAAAGCGGGGGCTGTAGAATGACTTTCCCTGGCTGAGGCAGAGGTTTTCCTCGATGAGTGAATTGAGTGAGTTGGTTTGCCTGTGCTTCAATCAGATCTGAACCAATGGCAACGACAATCGCTAGCCTAAATCCATATTATGTTTTTCTTTCGGCTCGATCAGGCTTTCTTTCTTTGAAAGAAGATTACTACTTAGTTAGATATTTCTCTGAGGTTCGCAACGCTGTCACCGGGGTTGGAGGGTTTGGAAGGAGGTGAGAAAAGACATCGGAAGGAGAGAGGTGACGAGAAGCGGGAATGGGAACCAGAGAGAGCGGCGGCGAGACAAAAGAATGAAGATGGAGATGAATAGTGTTCTCCAAATATTAGGTATGGAAAAGGTGGAAAGAAAGTGATGGCAAGTGTGGAAAGTTACAGGCTTCGGCCCATTTGAATATCAGGCCTAAAACTACAAAAGGTAGCATATACGAAATCAAGCCCGGTATTACATATACCCCCACTTAAAGAGAGTTTTGTCCTCGAAACTCAAGTAGTGATCAGTCGATATACGAATATGGATAGGAGATCGGTTAGAGTCTCAAAAATCCCCACCCCTTAACGTAGGTTCGTCCTCGATCCATTTTTCCAACGACCACAAGAACGAGAGTAAAGCGTTCATCAATGAACGGGGTGCTTTCATAACATATAATCAACGTAGTATCTACTCTAACATGTCAAAGAATCGTTGAATTCACATAAGCAACTAAGTAGTCAAGCACAAGCAAACGATCAACCAAGCAAACCAATCAGGCAACAATCATGCATCCAAGTGAAACACCATCAAGCAACCAAATGAAACACAATCAAGCAATTTAAGGTACTAGATATGATGCAAGAAAAACTCAAATACTAACCATTACTCCACCGACTCGCTCAACTTAGAGTATAACTCGGGATAATTCTCTTGCATACTTGTCTCGGTTTCCCAAGTGGCCTCCTCAACTCCACGCCTAGACCACTGCACTAAGACTAGAGGAATCTCTTTGTTTCGTAATTTCTTAATTCGACGATCCAAGATAGCTATCGGTTGTTCAACAAAAGTATGATCTGGCTCGATTCTCAACTCTTCATAACTAACCTTGTGGTTGGGATCGGGAATGTATTGCCTTAGCTGAGACACATGAAACACGAGATGAACTCCCTCCAAGGATGGAGGAAGCGCCAAGCGATAGGCCAACTCTTCAACCCTTTCTAAGATCTCAAAAGGTCCGACATAGCGAGGACTCAACTTCCCTTTAATCCCGAATCTCCGCACCCCTCGAGTAGGCGACACCCTCAACCACACATGTACGCCAACATCAAATTCTAAGGGTCGCCTTCGTTTATCAGCATAGGATTTCTGACAACTTTGAGCGGCTAACATGTGTTCTCTTATCAAAGCAACCTTATCAATTGTCTCTTGGATCACTTGGGGTATCTCACCCACTCTGTCAGAGGGGTCATCCCAACAAAGTGGCGTTCGACACTTTCGACCATACAACGCCTCATAAGGAGCCATTTGGATTGAGGCGTGCCAACTGTTATTGTATGCAAACTCCACTAACTCTAAATTTTTTGACCCACTACCGCCCCAGTCTAGGACACAAGCTCTTAGCATATCTTCAAGCGTTTGAATCGTCCTCTCTGACTGTCCATCTGCTTGCAGGTCGTAAGCTGTCGTGAAATGCAGTCTCGTACCCAACTCATCGTGCACTTGGTGCCAAAATTTCAATGTAAACCGACCATCTCGATCAGATACGATGGTTTTGGTACTCCTTGCGGTCTCATTATCTGTCTCACAAACACATCCACCAGTTTAGGAACCTGCCACACCTCCCTAATCGGAACGAAACGTGCCGTCTTCGTCAATCTGTCCACTACTAACCATATGGCATCATGACCTCGACTGACACGCAAACCCGTGATGAAGTCCATAGATATGTCTTCCCACTTCCATTCTGGAATGGAGAGGGGTTGGAGCATACCTCCCGATCTCTAGTGTTCTATCTTAACTTGTTGACAAATCTGGCATCGTGCTACAAACTTGGCCACATCCGGTTTCAGGCCATCCCACCAGTAATATCGCTTGAGATCCTTGTACATCTTACTTGCTCCTGGATTTATTGAATAGAGCGTAGCATGGGCCTCTTGAAGGATTTTCTGTCTCAGCTCTGATCTCGAGGAATGCATACTCTCCCATTCAACCTCAAGATCCCATCTTCTCGAATTTCAAAACCGAGTCCTTCACCTTGACGGGCCCTTTTGACACAAGTCTTGAATCATCAAGCAAGTCCCTTGCTTTTGACAGATCTCTTCTATCAAGCTAGGATGACAATCCAAGGAACACAACTATCCTTGATATCTTTGAATCCATACTTCAATCCCATTCTTGATCAAATTCCTCTGCAAAGCGGGTTGAGTAGTCAAGTGGGACAACATCTGCTCTTGGGATGATTTCCTACTGAGTGCGTTAGCGATGACATTTGCCTTGCCTGGGTGATAAAGGTTCTCCAGATCATAATCCTTAATCAATTCAATCCATCTGCGTTGCCTCATATTGAGTTCTCGCTGAGTGAAAATGTACGTGAGGTTGTTGTGATCTGTCAAAATTTGACAAGTCGTACCATACAAATAGTGTCGCCAAATCTTCAAGGCATGGATTGCAGCCGCTAACTCTAAGTCGTGTGTCGGGTAGTTGAGCTTGTGAGTCTTAAGTTGTCTAGAAGCATAAGCAATCACCCTATCCTTCTGCATTAACACACAACCCAAGCCAAGTTTTGACGCATCACTGTAGACCACATACCCTTTGAGGAAGTGCTAAGATGGGCGCAGAATTTAGCCTTCTTTTCAACTCTTCAAAGCTTCTCTGGCAAGCCTCTGTCCATGTAAACATGGTAGTCTTCCGCAGTAAATTGGTCAACGGTTGAGCTATTTTTTGAGAAACCTTCGACAAACCTCCTGTAATATCCTACTAGTCCCAAGAAACTGCGTACTTCCTTTACATTCTTGGGAGGTTGCCAAGATGCTACGATTTCAATCTTCATTGGATCAACTTTCACTCCATCTGCAGAGACGACATGCCCTAGGAATGTGACCTCCGTCAACCAGAAGTCGCATTTTGAAAGCTTGGCGAACAAGCGGTGTTGTCTTAAAACTCCCAACACAACCCTTAGATTATTAGCATGCTCATCTTGGCTCTGAGAGTAAACCAATATGTCATCAATAAACACTACCACAAATTGATCCAAGTATTCAATAAAAAATTTGTTCATCAACTCCATGAACATTGCTGGAGCATTTGTCAAGCCGAACGGCATCACTACAAACTCGTAGTGCCCATATCGCATCCGAAATGCCATCTTTGAGATGTCTTCATCTCGGATTCTCAATTTATGATAGCCAGACCTCAAGTCAATTTTGGAAAACACTACTGCTCCTTGCAACTGGTCTAGAAAATCATCGATACGAGAAAGTGGATACTTGTTCTTGATAGTTATTCGGTTGAGTTCTCTGTAATCAATGCACAGCCTTATTGATCCATCTTTCTTTCTTACAAAAAGTATCGGAGCACCCCAAGGTGATGCACTAGGACGAATGAAGCCTTTCTCTGCCAACTCTTCTAGTTGCTTTTTCAACTCTTGCATCTCTACTGGCGCCATATGATAAGGAGCCCGTGAAACAGCTCTAGTCCCCGGCTCTAACTCAATGCTGAAATCTACCTCTTTGTGAGGCGGAAGCCCTGGCAACTCCTCATGAAATACGTCTTTGAATTCTCGCACAATTGGAATGTCCTCAAGTTTCGGACTTTCCTTGGTTTCTTGAAGGGCATAGCACCAATGTCCTACATAACCCTCATTCAACAATTTGGCAGCTTTCATAGCACTAATCATAGTTCTAGACTTCTTGGGGTCATGCCCCCAAAACACATGATGAGTTCCATCATTAGCGGTTACTGTCACTGTACAACTATGAATATCTAGAACAACTTTGTATCTAGTCATCCAATCCATACCTAGAATTACGTACATCATCATTTGGCAAGGCCATGACGATTAAATCTGTAAGCCAGTCCTTATCCCCAATGCGAATTGGGCATTGAAGGATCTCTTTGTCCCCGCTTATATTACTACCATCCGGTAAACCCACCACAACAAGAGTACCCACATAACATGTCAAATGAAATCTATCTACGCACGCAGTTGCAATAAAAGAATGAGTAGCACCAGTATCAAAAAGAATCTTAACAGGCTCAGATCGAATCCGGATCGTACCTGTAGTTGTTGGCGCTTTTGGATCTTCATCTCTTCTCATCTCGAACACACAAGGTGGGTGGTTGGCTTCATAACCCGCAACTGTGCTACCTCGGCCTCTACCATGACCTTGACCTAGCATAACATAACTCTGAGGGGTAGTTTGTGATCGATTTCCTCCAGTTGTCCTAGATGCGAGTGAGGATCCTTGAGATAGAGCAACCCCTTTGTTGCGACAAAAGTCAGCACGGTGACCCTTCTGTCTGCAAGTAAAGAAAGTTATCAATGGTCGAGTACAAGCACTCCTCAAATGATTATGGCTTCCACAGTTGAAGCACTGCTTTTGTCCCATTGCACCACCCGACTGTTGAGATTGGCCTTGTTGGTTCTGCCTCATGCCCGAGTTGTTACCTCCCTGAGGCGTGGAACTTGACCTCCCATCACCTTTGAATCCAATTGTTGTCTTCTGCCTCTTGCCACTACCTTGAGTGACATCAGATTGCTTGTAAGCTGGGTGTGCCATTTCGTAAGCCATTGCCTTGTTCTGGTACTCTCTCAAGGTAGAGCATTCGAACCCAGCTACATACTACCTAATCTTTGGTCTCATCCTCTTAGCAAAAGCATGAATACGTTGCTTCTCTGTGGTCACAGTGTCACCCACATAAGTCAAATCTCTCTGAAACTTCTGGGCAGCTTCTGCCACTGAAATGTTCTCGGGCTTTACATCAGCAAATTCTTGAGCTCGAACATCCCTTACATCAGCAGGGCAGGGTACTCATCTATCAACATCTTAGAAAATTCTTCAAAGTTCACTTCGTGATCCAGAATCTGTAGAGACCAGCAATCAAAAGCATTGTCTCTAAGCAAGCTCTAAGCTAGCGACACCTTTCAATCATCTGGTGCCTTGATCGTGTTGAGAGCTAAAGTGACTTGCCTCAACCACAACTCCACGTCCTTCCCATGAACTCCAGTGAAAGAAGGAAGTTTCATGTAACTGAACTCACGCAGCCACTTGTCAGGTCCGGAGTCTTGACGACCCCTTTCAACCCGAACTGACTCTTTAGATACTTCTTGAACGGGTTGGGGCGGTCTTTGAATATCCGGCACCCTAGCTGGGGTGCTGGTGGAACTGACATCCTAGAATGGGACGCTTTGACCGCAGACCCTTGGGGGTTTGGTACCCTTGAACCAGGCAGATGAGAAGCGGCGACGGCAGGGTTTGGTGTTTGACCACCCCTAAAAAGAACTTGCAAGAAGGACATAACATGTTCTTGGACTAAAGACTATAGCCCAAGTGGACCAGTGGGAGGTACCTCTATACCTGGAGCAACTGGCGGCTCTTGAACATTGACATTAGCCTCAGACCTAGGCCCTACAAATCTAGCATCACTCTGCACGACAACGGATCGATCATCACCTAGTCCTTGATTAGCATTCCTGACTGGTCCCAGACTCTCTGCAGTTCCCTCAGCCAGGGGATTAACACGAGGATCGACAGTAACTCCTCTTCCTCTACCCCTAGATCTTCCTCTACCTCTACCTCTTGCCATTACTAAGTGAAACCTAGACATAATAAGTCACTTAGATTTTACAAGTAACAATTGTAATTAAACAAATAAAATGCTTACAAAGATTATTTCCAGATGATGTAGCGGTCTCGACGTGTTTCCCTACCTAAAATGCAGCATGCCTAAGAAAAAGAGTTTTAAATTTTTCATAACTATAAATTGGACCTCATGAGCTCTTTTGTTAGGACCTAGTGCCCTTGTTGCCAACCTGGATCTGATACCAATTTGTGACACCCTGTTTGGCAAATACCTAAGGGTCACAAGGTTGTAGGCCTCACAATGGATCTACCAAAATAAACTGACAACAATAGACTGTATTGGACCTTGCAACAAAGGCACGACGAGCAAATTCAACTAAACCATCCAATTTAGAAGTTCAAAGTTCATGTCATAAAACCATATGCATGCAAAAGCCATAATTCTGTAAGACATGACAACAAGACGTCATAGCTAGTCTAAAAGCCAAACACTCAACATATACTCCAAAAAGACTCATTGTCAAAGCATCACTCATAGTCTAAGAAAAACCAAAAGACTAAAGTACTAAAGTCGCTCTTCTAAGACACGACACGTCAAGACCGAGCTCCACCATCTGGAATGCAATCTCCTGGTACATTTCCCAAGCAATAATCCTTACCTAAAACGCCAAAAATTGATCACATTAACCTACGATCCCGGTATGAGTCAACAAGCAAATTAAACATGTAACAAAACATTTTTAGTAAAAAAAACTTGCATATGTGTACATATACTTAAAGGTACACACAATTATAGTCACAATAGAAAAATAATAGTAGCCAACATAATATAGTCGGATATGAAATCATTCATAACAACGGCAACAAGGATACTATTAACAAGTATAAGTATATTACCAAAGCACACATAATCACAACATATATTCTCTTAGGTCACCACTCAAGCATTTTAGACCATTGAAACAAAATCCATTAAATACAATAGCAATCAAACGTCATCCTCAAAAATATGGCACCCTCCGGCCTCTCATCTATGGCGCACGGTCAGGGTGCGTACCTGTACACGTGCCCATTTTCCCCATTCATCCTTCTTTCCCCAGCTAAACCTCTACTAGAGCGTTTGCCAAAACAATTTATTTTATTCAATTTTTAGAAGTGGGTTCCTTCCAGCCGCATGATCATGCCCGGGGGCCTCTTCATCTCCAGCGTACCCGCACCCATGACCATACCGGTGGAACCCAGTGCACGCATAACGAAAACGTTTAAAAGCGATTTTCCATAATTTCAAATATATATATAAGCACGTAATATGGAATGATTCCAAAATAAGGCTACATATTCAATCTAATCGTTCAACGCATGACGAGTCGTAAGCTAAGTAAGTCGGCAAGCGACTTACCTCGAAGGCGAGACACAAACACGTAGCGGGAGAAAGGAAGCTCGAACAAGTCACACACGACGTTATTCAATCCTAACAATTCAATAACCAAAACTATAATATTCGAAGAGAAACGAAACACAAACTTAACTCCCCAAAAGCTAAAGCTCTTTCTAAGCGATGCTCAAAGACGTTATCGATTTTGGTTAACAATTTACCAATTTTGAAGCAACTCAACCTTGGCACCCGTTCGATTCTAACCTAAGCTACTAGTTACTAGCACACTTCAATAGTGACATTTTCTAATATGGGTCTACTTAAACAATATAATAGAATTTACACTAGTCAAGTTACAAAGTTTGCTTTACTTGACCAGTTAAACAAAAGAATAGTCTCGTGATCAAAAGGTTAACTAATTGTTTGTAATAACAACATAAGAACACCATTTAAGCAACATCACAACAAATTAACAACATTAATACTCTTAATAACCAAAATCAAAAGCTCTGGAATTCACTTGTGGACCAAAAGTCAGTCAACACCATTCAATTGTTCTCTCCACTAAAAACACTATTGTTGACCAAACTTTCCAACCAGAAGTGATCGAATCCACAATTACAACAGTAAGCCCACAAAACTTGACTAATCCTTTACCATAAAAACCAACATTAGCCCTAATTTCAACTGAAAGCAATCGGATTGTTTAAATACAACACAGCCTTGACCGGTTCGAACTTAATTGATCGGAAACTCAACTACTAACCCAGACCACCCTTTTGAACAGCTAAAACTCGGAATTAAAGCCCATTTACAGCTCTAACTTACAGTCTAGAGGCAGATCTTCATCGCTAAAGCCGATGCTGATGGAGATGGCGGAAGTTTTCGGAGAGAGGAGAGGCACCGAGCAACGAGACAAGGGGGACGATGCAGGTCAGGGGTACAAGTACAACCTTGAATTCACGACCTGCTCACAAAGGAGGTGATCGAGTCATAAAGCGAAAGAAATGAACAAAGAAAAGGAAACGGAGAAGGGGTTGTGATGGCTGCTTACGTGCGGAATTGAAACCGGTTCTCGGTGGTGAGAGCTTGAAGTCGGCCGACGGGTGGCGCTCCGATGAGACGACGGCGCTTGAGTGAACGCCAGTGAATGGAAAGCCTACAACAGCGACCGGAATCCTTTGAGGTTCGCAACGCTGTCACCAGGGTTGGAGGGTTTGGACGGAGGTAAGAAAAGACATCGGAAGGAGAGAGGTGATGAGAAGCGGGAATGGGAAGCAGAGAGAGCGGCGGCGAGACAAAAGAATGAAGATGGAGATGAATAGTGTTCTCCAAATATTAGGCATAGAAAAGGTGGAGAGAAAGTGATGGCTAGTGTGGAAAGTTACGGGCTTCGACCCATTTGAATATCAGGCCCAAAACTACAAAAGGTAGCATATACGAAATCAAGCCCGATATTACATATACCCCCACTTAAAGAGAGTTTTGTCCTCGAAACTCAAGTAGTGATAGTCGATATACGAATAGGGATAGGAGATCGGTTAGAGTTTCACAAGGGATGAGTGCAATTTACTATTGAACATCACTGGATTCTCCAACTGCTAATGGAGTGAGGAGGTGGAGAGGGAGGGGTGGGTTGTAGTTTTAGTAAGATGCATGCCTAATAAAATGGTTTGTGGTTACAAACATATGCAATTATGTTTTTTTATTTAAATCACCCTATTATTTAATGATATATAAGTAAATGATTTATCTCATTAACTAACTGGTAGGGTAGAAAAAAATCCATTTTAAAACAAAAAATATTATGATTTATTAAGGGTCATTTAATTCATTAGCAAGAAATAAATACTTGTAACCAAAACCCAATTTATTTGCCACGTAGCAAGCTAAAACTACAAACCCACACCTCCTTCTCCACCTCCTCCTTCCATAAAATGACTTGGTCAATAGAGTTCCCTTGGTTGTTGAGTGGATTTTACCTTCATTGACAACCTTGACCACTATTCACATGCGCTTTCCAACGTTAATCGGCCATTGGCCATGAAATTTGATGCCACTAGATGAAATTTGATGATATTTGATGACATTTATTGACACTAAAAGGACTTTTCAATTGTCATCAAATATGTATCATCACTCAAGATATCATCAAATATATATGTCATCACTCAAAATGTTATCAAATATGTGTCATCACTCAAAGTGTTATCACACATAAATTTTTTAGTGTTATCAAATATGTTTCATCACTCAAAATGTCATCACGTATAATTTTTTTTTCCAATGTCAGTTGATGTTGGTCCCGATCTTGTCAAGTCAACATTGTTACTTCTTCTCATTGAATCTTCGCTTGTTGAAAGTTGTAAATTGAACTTAAACCAGCCATTAATCGAAGTAGACAGCTCAAAGTCACTTCCTTGGATTTCTTGGGCAACAAGGCTTGCAAACATAGAGAGAAATCGGAAGTGAAATTCTCGATCAACTCGATTGAAGCACTCGAACTCAGATTGTTTTATTATTGTTGGATTGTGTTTATTGGTTGTGAAAACAAGAGAGTGTAAGAGAAAGAGATGGTTCGATTTAGTTTGATGTTGTGTTGATTGGTTCGAACAAGAGAAGAGAAGAAAACCTTGATGGTGCTGTCGAAAATAAAAGATAGAGAATGCCTTCTTGGATCGAAATTGGAGGATAACTTAGCCAAGTTATCTCTAAATTAATTCAATATAATTATGAAAGAGTGTTTAACAACATATAAATCGAACAACTAAAATTATATCTTAATGTAAAGGGAAATAAAATATTGTAATCTATCCATTCCTTAAAATCTATCAACTTAACTTAGCTTAGGCAACAAGACAACTTATCTTGCAAGAAACCAACCTGTTGAAAGGGTTTCCCGACAACAAATAAATTTGTAGTTAAGACCCCGCTATGTATAGGGAGGTCAGGATCGTCCACATGAAGCTAGTTATGTTTGATTACTATTCTAGAAAGCGGAAATTAAAACAAAGCAAAGGATAATTAGGCAAATATTGGTTCAGACACGTCGGTACCGACCTTGTCAGGGTCGGTATCGATGATGTATTTCAACTAAATGCAGAGCAAACAACACTAAGACACATAGGCTCGGTACCGATGTAGCAGCCTCGGTACCGATGCAAAAACAAAGTAATAAGAAGTCTTTTCGAATGAGAAAAACAATCTAGGACAAGGGTTACCACGACATAATCATGCAGATAAGATAGTGTGAAGGATAAATAACATGCCTTGAAGATAAAGCTATCAACTTTCGTTGATTTAAGCAAGCAAATCACTTGACTTTCATGAATTAATTCACTCTCTACTTATTTTTAGATCCAAAGTTCGTAACTTTAGTTAACAAACAATATCAACTTTCAAGGTTAAAACTTTATCTTTCGATCAAGCAATAAACTCGAATTACTTCAACTTTCGTTAAAGCATAAGCACAAAACAAGTAGATAAAAGATAAAAGGCATTCAAGCATTCATCACTCATTCGATCATGCACAATCATGTCGGGTTCTCAACCCGAATCCTAGAAAAGAGAACTACTCGCTCATGATCGAAAAGAAACAAGCAATAAAATTAAGAGAGAACATCATATGAAACAAAACAAAAGTTTACTTGAAATTAAAACTCGAAACTTGTCTTTTGAATACAAACTTCTTCCCCAAGTAATCTTCAAAAGCAAACTAGAAACTAAAAACAAAGAGAAAAGTCGTGTCTTTGAACTCTCACGCGTCTCTCCCTCTGTCTCCAACTGAACGACACCCCCAAACTAGGTTAAAACAAAGGTATTTATACTAGAAAAGCTATCTATAAAGTTTTCGTAATGATAGAACTTCATAAACTAAAAAGATTACGGAATAAAAATATAAAAATTCCGAATTCGGTGCATCTGCCAAGCTTGAGAACCTCGGTATCGACCCCTACAGGGTTGGTAGACTCATTGCTGAACCATCTCGATTTCGCCTTGCTGCAGACCTCGGTACCGAACCCACAGGGTCGGTATCGAGCCTGTTTTCCTTGATTATTTGTACATTTTCATATCCTCTTTTGGATTTGTCGGGATCTTTAAAAGCTCTTCTTCCCTCCTCGACTCGTACATGCTCCACCACCATCCTCTCGATCTCAACTTCTTCGGAACGCTCCTATTTTGCTTCGAAAACCTACAAAAAACACGAAAACGGAGTAGCTTCCATACTTTTCACAAAATATGCAAATATATCCAAAAACATACGAAACAAACACTAAAACTCAACTGCACTAGCTAAACAATCAAGAAAAACACTTAAAAACTATACTAAAAACACGAACATCACAACCCTATACGACCCAACCATGCATGCTCCTCTCGTCTAACATGGCCCATGGTGAGGTCGATGGCTTAGAAAATGGCCCAAAACTAAAATGAAATAATCTATATAATCTTACTAAACTCGAATCTCTCTATCCTATTTGTCACTCATCTAACTATGACACATAAGCATCTTAATTTTTAAATTTACTTCTTTACCCTTTCTTCTTTTTAGTATTTACAATCTTTAAAAATATATAATGTAATAATGAGAAAGAGTCGTATGAGAATGGTCGCCCAGGTGAGAATTAAGAATAAATCTCGCTCGTCCATTCCAAAAAAATCAACGCCCCTGATTAAACATTCATTAAAAAAGATAAAATACGGCACGGGTGAATTTTTCCTGTATTTTTCACGTATTTTTCAATAAAATACAGCACGGACGAATTTTTCCCGTATTATTCACTTATTTTTCGAAAAATACGTTTTTATGAGACGCGCCCAGTTTGTTCATCAAAACTAGCGATTTGTTCATCCATATTCACCATTTGTTCATCAATACTAACTAATTGTGCATCGAGTTTTTGATAACAATGTTCAACGATTTCGAACTTTTTTAATTTTTAATTTTATTTTTTAACCTTATTTATGTGTATGAATACAATATTATTTAGTTTTTGATGCACATATAATTATTTTCAAACCAGGAAATGGTGTTCTAATTGTTAAAAATAAGGTCATTACGATACTTTCAAGTAGTCTGCAACATATAAGCCAAAGTTAAACCCCGAACGTCTTCTTTTGTCAAGTTTAATAATTGATGCCAAACATCTGTATGACTCCTAACTACGTCGAGGAAAGGGTAAAGGTGTCATTTGATGGACCAATCACAAGAACTGGAAACAAGAAGATACAAGATGCAACTCATGCTCTTCTAGATCATTTAGGAGCCATGACGGATCAAGCTTCGCAACCTCCATGGATTACCATGCTTAGACATCAAGTTTAGACAAACCCGAGCTTGGATCAAGAGGTCTCAATGCCCATATTTGTTCATCGATATACTTCTATTTGTTCATTGATATAACTTGTTTGTTCATTGATATATATATATATATATATATATATATATATATATTTATATCCATATTTGTTCATTGATATACTCATATTTGTTCATTGATATAACCTTGTTTGTTCATTGATATACTCTATTTGTTCATAGATATACCTCTATTTGTTCATTGATATAATTTTTGTTTGTCCATTATTTGTTCATTGATATACCCTATTTTTTCATGGATATACCCTTATTTGTTCATTGATATAACCTTTTTTGTTCATTGATATAAACTTGTTTGTTCATTGTTTGTTAATTTATATACCCTATTTGTTCATGAATATACTGCTATTGTTCATTGATATAACCTTGTTTGTTTATTATTATACCCTTATTTGTGAATTGAAATAAACTTATGTTTATGTGTCAATACCATCAATTTATACATTTGCGACTATCTACACAATTTTCATGTCTACCTATATGAGCACAACAAAAGAAATGAATAAAGTGCTCAATATAGTACATACATAAGTTAAGGTTGATATAGAAGCTTGAATGCAAAGGATAATAGATAAATTATCTGACTTTGCAATAATATGATGTATGATAAGTGAACAAGCCAGCTGTAAACCGAATAGGAGTGCTTGCGCCTTATTTAGCTATGTTTGGAGCCCAAGAAGAAGTCACATGTTTCACAGTAGCAACAATGACAAATCCAAAGGAGTCAAACAAGAAAAGACCAAGACCGACATCAAAACAATTAGTTTTGTCTCACATACGGCTAATTATGATGAGCACACATATATTAATGCATACAATTTCCATACACATTCATCCATTTTTTATATACAAACAATAGATATTTGATGCACAAACAATAGTTCATTTATTCACAAAATCACAGTGTTGATGAACAAAATCACAGTGTCCTATTTTTGTTTTTTATGAACTAAATCACAATGTTGATGACACATTTGTTCATTTTTTATGTACAAATAATAGATTTTTGATGCACAAGTAACAGTTTATTTATGCACAAAATCACAGTTTTGATGAACAAAATCACAATGTTGATGAACAAATCCACATTATTGATGAACAAATCAACAATATTGATGAACAATCTGGGCGCGCATCCTATTTCCGTTTTTTTTCAAAAATACGCGAATAATTCGCCAATAATTCGCCCGTGCCGTTTTTCCCCTTTTTAAGTGAAATGATTCAGCGCCTTTGATTTTTCTTCATCCAACGGGTCTTGTTCTTTCTTATTTCGCACTTGGACGTCCATTCGCACCTGAACCGGACCCATATAATAATATTGCTATTGCTATTAATATACAATGATCTACTACTTTCTTTTATGGACAATTTAAATATTATATAATTGTATATCATCATTTTTAATATGTATCGTTATTTTTTTTCAATGGCAAGTATGAAACTATCCATACATAATATCTCTAATATATAATGATCTACTACTTTTTTATGGACAAAAAATAAATATTATATAATTGTACATCATCATCTTTTCAATAATTAAATAATAATATATATAATATAATATTGTTGATAATGTTATTAATATATAATTGTAGAGGTTGATTTTGGTGGAAATAGGGGTTAAAATGAAAATTGAAAATAAATATGGGGCGTTAGATCTATGAGATGGACGGACAAGATTAAAAATGTAAAAATTTTAAAAATCTGACACGCGCGTCCCACTACTACAATTCAAGCCTATGGCAGCGGGTTATGATGGCGGTTGGGCAATTGTAGCGGTTTATGGTGGCGTTTCAAGTTATAAGGGCGGTTTAATCAGCGGTTTTTAAAATCCCTGGCTATTGGGGCGGTCATTTGGCTCCATAGGGGCGGTTTTGAGGCGGACTTTTTTATTACTCCAGCCCGCTAATATTATTACTAGCGCGAAGGCAAAATATTGGGCGCCTTATTCTCAAATTTTTTAGGAAGCCCGCTACTTGGGTTCTAGTACGCCCAAATTAGGAGCAAAAAATCTGGAAGGAAATCTAGAAATTAGGGTTTCGATACAGAGGGCGATAGAGAGGAGATCGATTAGGGATTCATACTGCAAGCTCAAACTTGGATTGCTTATTCGCTATTTTCTTCTTGAAATTAGGGATACAGAGGGCGATTTTGATTAGGGATTCATGTTTGGAAATTAGGGATTCATACTAGAGATGAGATTAAGCATTAACGCTTCTTTGCTATTTTCTTCTTGGATTGCTTCAAGTCATCTCAGTTGCCCTAGTTTCTTCTTGGAGGTAAGTTTGCCGCTAAACTCTTTATTCTTTCTTCTCAGTTTTTGTAGTCGAAGATTATTTGAGCTAAGGCATGGTTTATACCTTGTTTAAAAGGAAGGTATATACGAAAGCGACGATAAACATAGAAATTGCTGAGAAAGAAATATGGAGGAGTGGAGTAGCTAATTTTGCTCTAACCTTCATTATAGCCTTGTGCCGAACTTTGTTGTTTGTTTTCGATATTCAATTTGTTCGCCTTTTTGCCTATTACCAGTTGGCTTTGCTTCGATTTTGTTCATATGCTGAATTTGTAATGATTTAAGCAGTATACTACTCAGCTAGTCAGTTGTGTGCATCGTGTATAAAGATGAAATTTTGGAATCACATTGATTAACAAATTAAGGACTGAATTTCTTATGATATTAATTTTCGATTTTTGGGGTCTTCTTCTTGATTTCAGATCATTCATATGCCAGTACAAGGATCTGCCAACTTTGTTAAGTTTGGAATTGACTGAAGAAGAAGCTGACTTAGAAGATTTGATCCTACTGATTTGCTCATCAAATTGTGAAGAGATCAGGTTTGATTTGTCCTTTTAGGCTTCTATATTTGATACTACTACTTATTGGTAGAACATGTCTCTTTCTGTTTAAAACTGAAGTGTGCTGTACTTATAAGATACAAGCACTTATTAGTTTCACAAATTGAACCTAGCTATAACATACATACCATACATAGTGACCTAACCAACACATTGTGGGGCTGAGTTATTACTCTTGGATGGAGCACTTATTAGTTTGACACATTGGCTGATAAATGGTAGTTTATCGTGAAAGTGATTCCGTAATGTAAATGTCTGATCCTCTGATCATTAAAAAAGATATTGATCCTCTATTAAAGAAGATACCCCTCTTAATGTAACTCCTTATTTTGAGTTCTTCTATGTTGCCTACAATTTTAGTGTTTGAATTTATGGTTTTATTAGGTTAGTCTTGGTTTTGTATTATTCATAAAAGTTGAGTAATTGATTGGTCAGTCTTGGTTTGTTTTAACTTTTGAGGTGCCTTCATGCAATTGGTAGTATATTTTTAATGTCTTGTTTTTAACCAATGGTTTGAGAATGT
The DNA here is from genome assembly GCA_964016875.1 of Fallopia convolvulus. Lineage (NCBI taxonomy): Eukaryota > Viridiplantae > Streptophyta > Magnoliopsida > Caryophyllales > Polygonaceae > Fallopia > Fallopia convolvulus. The sequence goes on along the minus strand of OZ024721.1, from coordinate 24,796,366 downwards.
GTTGATCATGTAGTGGCCTTGATTTTCCTTTAGTTCCCAAAATACATAAAATATGACTAAACAAAGCATGATGGAGAAATATTACCAAACAAGAGAAAATTAATGATAACTAAGACAATGGTGAATAAAGCTAAACACAAAGCATCTTTATTTGTTACAGCAATAGAGAACATGTAGATGCCATGTAAAATTGGAGAGCAATTTAAACGAGCCAATGGATTCATAATTAACCGTTCCTGATTCTAGGGTTACTGCTGAATCGAATGCTGGATTCCTGTACTATTTTTTATTTTGCTTGTGCTTTGTTCAAATGCAGATATTTCTTTCATTGAAAACTGAAGCTTCTTGAACTTACTATGTGTGTTGGGAATCAAGGTTTGATCATTTTATTGATTGTTTATTTTTGTGTCAAATTTACCTTCTTTGTTTATTTTGGGGCAAAATCTTACATCTGTATATGAATGTCATGAAGGAGTTTTTTCTTATCATAAAAAGTTTGTAAATTTTTTTTTGTCACTCGCACGAGGAAACTCAACTACATACTAAACTGAATTTAGAGGGAAGATGAAGTTTGAGCTTCCAGATCTGTTGTTTGTTTGGCTTTACTAAATTCCCTAAATCTGGGTGTTTTACAAGTTACATTTGTGAAGGAGCTAAGTGGGCAAAGTTTCCAGATTTGTGGTGGTGATGAGATAGAAATTACAGTGGACGGTGAGCCATTTTTAAAATAACTTTTAAGTTGTATCTGCAATCACATCATTTTAGTTCTTCGTGGTATATAATATGAACATGATTATTACTATAAAACAACTAAGATCAATATGAATGCTTTATGGATTGATTTTAACAAATCCAGTTTAACTCCAAATTTTATCTGAACTGAATGGCAATGATCTGTAATTGTAAATTTAACTCTAAGTTTTATTTAAATTCTATAAACATATTACAACTTTGTTAGCAAACAATGGATTAAACAAGGAAGAGTACAACAGTAGAAACATTCTCAGTGAAGTTTTCTATCAAGTTATTTTAAAAAAATAAAACAAAGTTATGTTATGTTATGTTTTTCTAGCTATCGAGCTGACCACCAACTATTACTTTATCTTATCTCATATCTGATTTGGAGCTTACTGAGTTTTCTATAGTTGTGTTGAATAGATGGGAAACAAGCAGAAGTGCTCTAACCCAAATGAGAGCATCAACCCATATGAAAAGGAAAGGATGAAAATACTTGAAGCAAATGCTGCAAAAATGAAAGCTAAGGGCTTTAACATCCGAGCTTGAAGACTGCCAGGAGGTATTAATCTAATTTTCTATAATTAAGTGCCCATTAGATTCCATATTGCTAAGATACATTAATCTGATTTATCTATGCTCATTTTCTTCAATTATTTTAAGAATTCTGACTTTCTCAAATTACTTAAAGCTCAATTCAATTTTACAAGTCTCTAAGCTAGACATTCGTTCTATGCTTATTACTGTAATCTAAATTCTGCAAAACTGCATTCTGAATTCTGCAAAACTGAATCTGAATTCTGCTTATTACTGTAGTCTGAATTGTGTAATGTTTAATCCTGTTTAATCCTTCTTATTACTATAATCTGAATTTTTTAATCTGAATTCTGCAAAACTACATTCTGAATTCTGCTTTTGCAAACTGAATCTGAATTCTATAATTTTAATACTTATGCTCTTGAAAGCAATGGTCTGAGACGTGTTGTTTCAGAGGACTTTCCCTTCTGAAAATTTCATGGCTAAATCATGTATTGTCAAGTGTCAAGGATTTGAGTTCTAATTTGAGTGCACCACGTTTTTTTGCTCTGAATCTGAAGCTAAATTCGTTGCTAGCCCAATCAATGATGCCTCTATTTGGTGTCCAAATATAACTTGTGGATCTGTGTTTGTTGTTCATTCTGTAAAATGCCCAAATGTTACTGTTGCATGTTTACATGCTCGGAACAAGACACCTGCTGAACCTTATGCTGAACCAATCACACCAAAATCTGTTGTTCATTCTTTAAATCTCTTGGAATGATTCCATCTCAGTCACCTCAAAAACAAATTTCCCAAAGCTTAAGTTAACACCATCTGCATTATATACACTACTACTCAGACTATAAAAAGTATATCAAAATCAAGAGTGTAACCTTAAAAATGTTGAGTTAAATTTTTTGCAGCCTGCATACCTTTAGTATACCACCAATCAACATCTTTCTTCTCAGATTTATCTAGCTTCGAACTGATAAATAGTCCACCTTCTCAGTAGTGTATATAGTGGAAGTCTTTTTTACTGTTATTGTCATAGACATTCTTGCCAAGTTGATAAATAGCTTCCTTGTATTTTTGCCAAGTTCCTATGTCTATGGTTTGCTTTTGCTATAATATTCAGCTGCTCATTTCCATTGGCACATAGTATAGAATATGATCAATATTGCAGGTTCAAAGAAGTTAATGTCTAAGGCTGGTTTTTTTTTTGTAATCATATTTTGCAAGTTCCTAGGCATTTGAATGAACCAAGAGGTAAGAGTGGGAAAAAAACACTTACCCAAACTTTACCCATGACTGAATTTAAGAGGATGAAAACTAGAGAGCGACAAGAAAAAATAAAAATAGCCAAGACAAATCAAGGACAAGAAAATCAAATGAGTTTGGCTCAACACAAAGAAAAAGTGAATGAGGAAGATGCATCTAGTTCTCATCAAATTTAATTGAGTGAGTAATAATATATATTTATATATATATTAATATGTTTTAAAGTGATGATATAGTTAGTTCTTTTTTTTTTTAAAACATCTCACTTTCATAATTTTTAACTCTCGTATGATATACATGTATAGGTTCACTGCTAGAAATGCTATGACTGGAAGCACCCATCCAATTCTCACAAAATGAAGCATCTTGAAGGTAATTAATTACTTGCTGAATGTTATGTATGTTTATCTTGATCAGTTAGACCATTTATAAGCATCCATGTTAACTGATCTCATCAAACAAAAAAATCCATGTTCTTGTTCTAATTAAGCTGCATATGATTTGATTCATAAACAAAAAAAAACCATGTTCTATATATATTAATTACTGGTTGTTGCTTCGCTAATTTTGTTTGATCTATATATAGGGAGGAAGATCAAGGCCTGATTTGATTGATTGATAGGTGAAATTATGGGGTTTTATAGGAAGGGAGGTATAAGATGTGAATTAATTATTGTTAGGAGACTGATGGATGATAGTTGAAGTGCATATGTGCATGATGTATCAATTTGCAGTTGATGATCAGTGTTAGGAGAAAGCTTGGTTCAACTAAGGTTTGCCAAACATGATAACTTTGACTCTGCACAAAGATGATGTTGGTTTGATGATTTTTCAGGAGGTGCACTCAAATTCCATGGTGGATTTGTACTCTTTTTCATTTCTTTTCTTGATTGATCTTTAGTTTTTATTATGATACATATTAAACTGCACGTTGCAATGTGCATGAACGAAACTCGACTTTGTCATTCACTTGTTACATAATTGCTTTGTTTGTTTTATTCCACTATGGAATATATAAATAGCATGTTTTTATTCGTAAAAAGTTGTGAGACTATCAAAGTAGCTTATCTTTCTTATTCATTTTAATTTGCAGGTCCTTTTGGTTCGGTGATGATTAGGTTTTATATACGTATGGCTAAGTATATTTTGTGGTAGGTATGCTTTGAAATTGGTTAGTTTGTACAATACTTATTGTCCCTTTTTCTCAATTCTAGACATATGATATAATGTGGAAGTTGCTTGCTTTTGGCTTGCGATGTTGGAGCACTCTATGTAATTATTGATGGTTTAATACTATTTGATATCTCATTCTTATATGAGATTTGTGGCTTTGTTTATCTTCATGCATATGTTATAATATATTTCATATGATATAAAATTTAATTTAGTAGGGATTTATTAAAAAATGAGCCGACAAATTGTTTTGAAATTGCTATAATAAAACCGCCACCATAACAAGAAATGTTATATACATATATGACAAAACCGCTTCAAATGCTTCGAAAACCGCTACAATTGCCTAGTATGAAATCCAAGAATGGCCTTTAAAACCGCTGGCAATTGTCAAATAAACCGCTGCAATTGTCCTTAAAAACCGCAGCAATTGCGTCATCCGACCGCTGCAATTGTTCAAAGACCGCCACAATTGCTCAATAAACCGCTGCAATAAGGAATGTAAAAACCGCCCCCTTAGGTTTTATAGTGGCGGTTTAGCTTTTCTATTGCGGCGGTTTAGGTGTCAATTCATAACCGCTGCCTTAGTTTGAAAACCGCCACTATAGATCTATTACAACGCAAGTAGATACAGCGGTGGAACAACCGCTGCCTTAGGTCTTTTGTGGCGTTTTTTGAGTATTTTGTAGCGGTTTTCAACCGCTACAAAAGGCTTGAATTGTCCTAAGTGTCCCAAGATTCATTTTTAATGGCAATTTTGTAAATATGTTTAAAAGCTCTAATTTGTCTAAAAAATAACCTCATGTCTCTTCTCCTTCCTGCATTCAAACCCCCAAAGGCCCAAACACGTAAAACCTAAAAGTTCTTCCTAAAAACGTCAAACCTCCATTGAAGATAAAAATCTCAGCCTAAAATCTCTATTGAAGACACAATCTCCCTCGCAACTTCAAATCTTCATTGAAAACAACAAACTCCTTGCTTGGGTGCATACAATTCCTTCATGAATCACACAGATTCGTTCAAGTTATGAAGTAGTTCTTTTTCATATGCATAGTCTCTCTCTCACACACCATGTTCAAAGATGAAGACCGATCTATCAATAAAGCATATGAAGAAGGTAATTTCCTAACCTCTCTTTCGAGAATTTGTATAGTGCATATCCTTGTTGAAAAAGATGAAATTTGGGGATTTTGCTTGATTTTTCTTTCTAATTTCTTGGACAAATGATCTGAAGTTCAAACTTTTTGGAGGAATGAGGTTTCTTGGTTCAAAATACGATTCATAAGATGTCTAGTAGATTATGGACGACAAGGTTCATGTATTACACTGTAATGTTCATATATAATTATCTAAGGTTCATATTTTGTCAGTTGAATAAAAATCATGTTTTTGCATTTGTTGCCCCCTTGATACTACTTTTTTTGGTGCTTTTCTTTGCTAATTGCTATTGTATTTTTTGCTAGCCACTACTGATTTTGGTTGTTGATATGTAATGGTTGCTAGTTCTTCATATTGGTCAGGAAGTTTACTTGACTCAGTAGAAAAGGATAGGATTTTTATGTGTCACATGTCCAAATATTTGATTTTGTCCTAGCCTATTAGCTCAAATGGTAGAGCAATGTGTTTATACACATGAATGTGGGTTCGAATCCCTCATACGCTACATATTATGTGTGTGATGTTTCGATTCAAATTTGTGTTCTCTTGTATCATATTCAAGTTCATATATATTACCCTAACGTTCACATATTGACTTTGTACGTTCACATATTGACTATGCATGTTCACATATTTCCGGACAAGGTTCTTATATTTTGCAAAGTCATTTATTAACATTCAAGCCATAAATTGCAACTTCTCTTCCATGACTTTAATAGTGGCCTCCAGTGATACATTAACATCATTTTAAAATCTCATTGATAATGTCTCTTAGATTTTTTTGTTTCCTCCCTTGCTATAGTTTAAATACTTAGTACAAGTTTAAAATGGTGGATTTTGTGTCAACTTTATGATGTTTCACAACCATTTTTCATGTTATAATACATATTACATTTGTATTCACATATTGAATTTATATGTTTGTTTGTTTTTAAAAAAGGTTAAGGTCTTCAAAAGACAACTAACTCATGTCCGTATATATTTCTTGAACGTTCACATATTGACCGTATATGTTCACATTTTGAACATGTATGTTCACATATTTTCAAAACAAATTCCTTATGTTTTACGAAGCCATACTTGGATTCAACTTATGAACTGTAGCACAACAATAATATTCGAAAACTCAGGTCCTTTGCTTGCTGAAATCACCAAAAAAATACCAAATAATTCAAACAAAAGCCATCAAAGTATAACTCTCTTTAGAACTTAACACAGCTTATTACATAGTGCAAATACATAAACCATAAAATATTTGATTCAATAATCACTAACAACCATGCAACACACTCCTACTTCACTGATGCACACACGAAACAACATAACATTATTGCAACAACAACTAATTAACTTAATTACCCCATCAATACTACAAGCATGTGACAAATTTCTACTCACATTAACTGATATTGATGAACAACTAGCAACAAAGAATGAATGTGAATTTTTTTTTAACAAAAATGACATGTTCACAAAGTAATACTATAAGGTTCATACAAAATCTCATGGGATTCATACAAAATACATCCAAGTTAATATTAAGACCTACGTGATTATATATGGTGACCTCTTAGGCATTTCATCGAACAACTTGCAAGCATATCTCAAAGCATATTTACGACTTCATCAAATTCCAATAACAATCATGGAAGACTCAAATATGACTGAACAAGATCAAGATGAGGCTGAATTCAATATTTTTTACTAGATCTGTACATGTAGCAAAGTTGACTTGAGTTAATTTCTGATATGAGATTTCTAATTCATCCATGAACAATAAGATCTATTCAAGTTCTAAGCCACTAATAACATACCCAAAGATGAATCTTTGTAGATGAATCGCACACAATTTGATGGAATCACACACAATTTGAAACTTAGGATCAAATCACACCAATTGAGATTCAAAAAGGAGAAATCCAAACCAAAATTAAGAAAAACGAAAAATAAAAACAAAAATAGAATGAAACCACGTACTTGTAATTGAATCCATAACAAGGGTTAAAAGTAATTGAATTGGAGATTAGATGTTGAGGAACAATCGAAGATCAAAACTCAATCAAACAAGATCGGCGAACGTAAATGGATTCCCATGTCTACCAAGCTATAGAAGAGAGATACGGATAATAAATAAGAATAGGCTAAATGCAAATTTTACCCTTATAGTTTAAAAATTAAAAGAATGTGTGTGTCAATCATATCCGTCCATGTTATTTGATCTAACGGATGTGAATGAATTCCAGTTTTCACAATAAACATGATATTCATATGATTCAATCTCTATAATTGTATCCTTAAATTATAGTATGATTTTTATCCTTTTTTTCAATATTATATGTAGGTTCTTTGAGATAATGTATCTTAATTTTTTTTTCAATGATAAATAGTAAGTTTAATATTATGCCACGTAGATATATTTAAATATTCATTTATCTCTTTGTCCTTAATATTTTTTAGAATTTACACTCCCTATATATTATAATAATATTATCTCATTTATCATTATTACTTACCATATTCAATTAAAAAATTCAATTATTTATGTTATTAATAATCATTCTTTACATATTGTAATAATATTACCTTATTCATTACTATTACTTATCATATTTAACTAATAAGTGTGAAATACTTACCATATTCAATTAATGAGTATGGGAATATTATTTAGATTTTTTAGTATTTATTTACCTATATATTATATAATATTATATCATTCAAAAATGAAATCACATATCCTATTATAAATAAAGAAATATTTTTTTTACATTTCCTACGTAATATAATAATTCTTGCTTGAAAGTTTTATTGAGGAAACTATTTTATTTTATCAAATAAGTTTATGTAAAATTCAATCGACAAGTATGATTCCTACATAATCTTTTTTTCAAATCATCGTAGTGCACGGCACGACCGGGTCTTGCTAATAGTATTCTAATCTAGCTAAGAAGCCCATTACAGAGTCCATTAATTGGTCCATATGTGTTATAAGACTACATAAAAAGAAACTAGAAAAAATAGAGAAATTTATAAAAGGAAAGATTCTAAAAATAGGCATGCAACATATCTTGCATGTGAGTTTAATGCACGCAGACGCTCTTCATTTTCTAATGTCGACTTGACAAGGGTTGATGCAGAAGATGTATATGTACTCTTCAAGACCATTTGTACTTGAAAGGTCGAGACCTTCATAATGGTATTGGTTTTGGCTTCTGGTTTGCCTTCTCTACATTCCAAGATTCCATGGTCCTTTGATTACTATCAATATGTATCATCACCCAAAGTGTCATCAAAAAAGTTTCATCATGTACAATTTTTTAGTATTATCGAATAAGTGTCATCACTCAAAGTGTCCTCATGTACAAACTTTTCAAGTGTTATCACTCAAAGTGTCAAAAAACAAGTGTCATCATGTACAATATTTTAGTGTCATCATATATGTGTTAATCACTCAAAGTATCATCACTCTTGTGACATCATGAGTGTCATCAAAGGGCGTTGATGACACTCTTGTGTCAACACGAGCACTTGTCATCACACTATTGTCATCACGAGTGTCATCAAAGGGCTAGAAATGCTAAAGTTACAACTGAGTGAATTTATACCTATTAAAAAATCATGTACAATTGCATAATGAAGCCTATTTTTCTTATCTATCTTCAAATTTAGTTGTTCATATTTTCAATCAAGTACATTTCAATTATCCAAGATTAGATCCACTTCAATGCTTACGAATTCTAAACATTAAACATCACTAACATCCAAAATCCTCAAAACCTCTGAAATACCTAACGTAATTATATTTCCATAGCTCTTGTTTGAAATAATTTGCAAAACATTGTTCCAACAAATTCTCAAAATCAGAAGATTGAGCTTAGTAATCATAGTGCCACTATGATATATTGTTTTTAACATGAGCTTAATAATTAGCCAAAAATAATTTAAAGGAAAATGAAAAAAAAAAACTCCTCATTTATCTCTATATGTTATTTTAATACATGAAAGGCTTTCAGAAATTCAAACTTCAAAAGCCTACTTAAACAGTTGACTAGTTTCATGGCTTATATTTAATGTAAAACAGCATTAAGCTTTTCAAATTAGAAATTGATGAGGGAAACATTTAATGATGCAATGATTTAATTAAGAAAGGGGGTTCACATGTGATACATGACGACTTGATCCTAGTTTGCAAAGTATGAGTTCTGGCCCGATCTTGCACTCGATGTTCCCTCAAGATTCAAATAGATGGAAAAACTTGAAGGAATGAATGCGAACAAACAACTTGAATGGATTCCAAAGCAAACGAACACAATTGTCTTGAGTTGAAAATTGAGGAGCGCCTTAGCCAAAGCATGTTGGTCATTTTAGAATCACCTTGAATACTCGGTTTGGTATATTCGGGGAGTCTTGTATTGTTCATGATCTTGTCTTAGCCATATATAACGAGTTAGGTAACACATGGAGGATATGCTTGGTGTGGACAAATTACTAGATGATTTTGACAAGGAAAGTATAGTCTAATCCAAGTTGAGGTTCAAAGAACCTCAATATTCATCATGGTGGCTATGGCTTGTTGAGTCATGTCACGACGTGATGGCTTGACGCGCACACTGTGCCATGACCGAGTCATTCATGCAAAATGAGATTTGTACATGAGGGATGAGGTGTGCCACGTCATGTCTTGTGGTTGCACGCCTCGGTGTCGGCGCATTGCATCGGTGTGCCTTGCTTGGACTATTTTGGATATAACTTTGGATTTACGCGAGTGTTTTGGAAGTGGTCTTTTGTGTTGGACTAGTTAGACCATAAGGAGTGGATTGGAGGCTTGAACACCTAGAAAATCATGATATGGACAGGCTAGGTATGCTAGCTAAGTTAGCTCTCGATAGTGTGGCACTTGGCTTGGGTAATGGGGCAACCTAATAAGGCCTCATCGGTACTTGTATTGTTAATGGTGGTTGCTAGTGGTTGAGGAGAAATGGTGGAAGTTAAGGGAGGTTATTGCCCCTTTCTCACTCTTTTCCACGTGGCGCAAGGGCGCACCTCCCTCATGTGCTTCATGGGACGAGACATTTATGGGCCTCACCTCTTTTGAAGCCCTAACAACCTTCATCCTTATCCATTAGACGGTTAGAAGTGGTTACCAACGATTACTTTTCCTTGTTGAATTTTCGATCATTTTGGACTCCATGTCGTTGCCCTTGCCTATAAAATAACATGGCATGGGCGTTTCACTTGGATATGATCGAATTAGAGAAACTCCATCTCTATTTCATCTTTACTTAGAATTCATAAGTCGTTTCTTGTGAGTTCTTTGCCTGAATTGCTAGTGTGTTGGTAGTTTTATCTCACAAGAGATTTAGCGGTAACCTTGGGCAAGAAAAAGAGCCAAATACTTTTTTAGGAAAGATCATTGATCGATTATATCATATATCAAGTCATATCATACTTGTGAGGGTACATTTACACTAGCCCTAACCCACTAACATCCAAAATAACAACAAATCACTCTCAATTAATTTCAACGTGACTCTAAAAAGAAAACTAATAAAGCTTTATAAAAGAGACTAAATAAAAATAGGTTAAAAACACGACACTTGTTTCTTGGCTCTTGTGTACGACCCTCAAGGCAAACTAAGGGTAGGGGCATGATCGTGTGCCCTTATGTACAACCTCCAACATGAAAGACTCTTGCGCATGACCTACAACATAACCTGAGGTGAGCCGTAAGTTCGTGCGCCTTAGGGTGCACACCCTTTGCCTAATACTGAGTGTGAAGTATGGGCGTGCATTGCTGGCATACAACTTCGGCTCAAAACCTCTCGATCTGCACAACTTCAGCTTAGATTGACCGAAATTCAATGACTTAGCATGGTGACATGTAGGTATGCAATGATTGGTTTATTGTGGCTCCTAAACGAGCTAGAAGAGCATGAGTCGCCTCTTGAATCTTCTTGGCTCATGTCCTTGTGATCAGTCCATCAAATGGTGTCTTCAACTTGTGCTCAATGTCCTTAGGAGTCATGGGTGGGTTTTTGGCATCATACTCCTCCACTTGTCCATGAATTGTCCTCAATTCATCATTTCAGTCATCTTGAGGAACAAAATGAGACGAATTCACAACATTAAAAGTTGAATAGATACCATACTTACCTTGAGGAAGTTCCAATTTATGAGCATTTGGTCCCACTTTTTGAACCACACAAAATGGTCCATCTCCACTAGGGTCGAGCTTAGACTTTCATTTTGCAACACCCCGATAATTTATAAGGAATTGAGGTGTTCCCCATGTCAACAAGAGCTCTTCCTTTTCTGAGTGATGACAAAGAACTCAGAAGTTAAGCGTGCAAGGGCGAGAGTAGTACCATGATGGGTGACCTCTTGGGAAGTCTTCAGGTTGACATGGGATAGCGCTTCTAAAGGCTTGGAGCCTTACAAATGGTATCAGAGCCGACTCTGGGTTACGAGTTGGTTAGCCCGGTGGGCGGTCACACGACCTAGAGGGCTGTCCTTCGGCCTTGACGAGGACGTCAAGTGTTTAAGTGGGAGAGATTGTAACACCCCGATAAAATATAAGGAATTTAGGTGTTCCCCATGTCAACAAGAGCTCTTCCTTTTCTGAGTTCGAGTGAGGACAAAGAACTCAGAAGTTAAGCGTGCAAGGGCGAGAGTAGTACCAGGATGGGTGACCTCCTGGGAAGTCCTCAGGTTGACATGGGATAGCGCTTCTAGAGACTTGGAGCCTTACAGATTTTTGTTGAAACCGCTCCTTACGTAAGTGCAAACATACCAAGTCGTCGACATCAAATTAGACATTCTTCTTGTTCTTGTTATTAGCGACCTTGTATTGGGCACTCTTTCTTTCCAACTACAGTTTTGTGCTCTCGTGTAGCTTTTGTACAAACTCAACCCTCTTAGAAGCATAAAAATCATCCGTATCTCTTATTGGATGGGGGCCAAGATCAATCGGGTTGAGCGGTTTTCTCCCATAGACAACTTCAAAAGGAGCCATCTTTGTCGTTGAGTATACCGACCTACTGTAAGCAAGCTCAACAAAAGGGACACAAGCTTCCCACCTCTTATGATTAGATTTCAGTATAGTTCTTAACAAAGCGCCAAGAGTTTGATTAGTGACCTCATTTTGGCCATCAGTTTAGGGATGATAAGAAGTAGAGAAAATAAGTTTTGTCCTCGACATAGACCATAATGTTTTCCAAAAGAAACTCAAGAACTTAGCATTCCTATCCAACACAAGTACAACGCACAAGATGCAGTTTAACAATTTCCCTAAAAACAAATCAGCTACAGGCAATGCATTATCAATTTTATGGCATGGGATGAAGTGAGCCATTTTAAAAAATGATCTATAACCACAAAATGGAATCATGACCCTACACCATCCTAGGTAGTCCCACAACGAAGTCCATCGAAATTCCCTCCCATGGAGCCTTAGGAATCAGTAGGGATTGATAGAGACCATTTTAACTATTCCTAGAGACTTACCCCTAGCACATTGGATACAACTCTTGACAAAATGTAGCACATAATTCGACATTTTTGGTCAAAAGTAGTGTTCTTTAAGACCAACTAGGGTCTTTTCTAGACTTCTATGACATGTGATTCATGAACTTCCCAAATTCAGAGATGCCTACTTAAAGAAGTGGGTGTTTTCCAGATTTGGAAAATACCCATTATCAACAAAGAATGACTCATATTCACCTTTTTCCAAGCATATTGCATAGACAAAACTAAAGTAATCATCATGAGCATACAATTCTATAATCAATGCAAACCCTAAAATGCGTGCATCACAATGGTTCATGGTGTAATTTGACAACAATTGACAAATGACCATCATTTCCAAGTTTATACTTGAATATAGCTAAAACTATTGATCTTTCTATTTTGAACTTGATGATTGTCTCTATAAATCTAGCATCCTGAACACATTGCAAAAACCACTTCCAAACCTCATTTAACTGTATATCTATTGCAAAAGCACAATACTTATATCTAATATGTCAATTAGGGCTGTCAATTACCCACGGGTGACCGATTCACCCGTTTAACCCACCCGAAATAGATGGGTGAAAACCCAATCAAAGCGGGTGACGGGCGGTTCGGGTGATAGGCGAAACGGGTTATGGGTCGGGTAAGGGTGAGATTTTATCACCCAATAACCCACCCAACAACCCGACCCGTCAACCGACCCATCACCCGTTTCACCCAAACCACCCATATAACCCGTTTTATCCCTTAATTTCTAATATGTGTTGGCCCATAAAGTCACCATATAAGCCATTTCGGGTCTTTGATAAATAAGCTCTTTTGTTTCCCAACCCATTTATTTATACCTGATTGCCTCTACTTTCTAAGTAATTCTAATTTTTAACCCTAGTATATCTTTCACCTGATAACATACTATCATCACTCGATCACTAGTCACCACCTCTGAGTCTCTGACCTCTCTCTTGAAGACTTCTCTTCAACCAGAACCACCAACAACATAAAATACAATGGTGATACATCGATTATTGTTAATGGGATTTGTTTTTGTTTATGTATGGATTATGGATATTTGGTTTAATTTATGTATGACAATTTATTTATAGACAAAATACAGCGCTTATACAACGGTTATATGGGTGAACAGGTCACCCATATAACCAGCGGGTGACGGGTGGTTTGGGTGATGGGTAGAATATTTCACGGGTGACGGGTGGGTCGGGTGAGGTATTTTAACTTGTGGGTCGGGTGTTGGAAGTGCTCCAACCACCCATAACCCGACCCATTGACAGCCGTAATGTCAATGTCATATTAGTACTACTACTGACTATTCTAATGCCAAAATTTCAACTCCTAAAATCCATCTCTATGAAAGGCGTTGATTTGTTTTGACAAGCATTGAGGCGATATCATCATCTTTTTAATCCAATCACTACTACAAAAATTAGCTATTACCTCATAGCATTTAACCCAGGCGTTAATACTATGAGATATAAAATATCAAATTAAAAGAACATCACATCAAATACATCGGTCATTAAACGCCCGGCGTATTTGAACCATATTACGACGATATACACCGGATCCTATCAAATACATCGGTCATTAAACGCCCGGTGTATTTGAACCATATTACGATGATATACACCGGATGTTGTAGGATCCGGGGTATTTAGGGCATACAAATACACCGGGCGTGTGCAACCCGAAGTATTAGATATTAAAGACAACAAATACATCGGGCGTTATTGCGTTAATGATCCGGTGTATTTGGACCTCACAAATAATATGTCGAGTAAGTAGGTCTTTTCTTAACTTAGAACACACTTGGGCGTGAATTAAACGGTCTAGGCGGGTTGGGTGTTGGGCGGGATTTTATGGTTACCTATTTTTTTCAGATTCAATTTTCAAACATTTTCACAATTTCACGAGAGTGCCACCGCTCTTCTCTCGTTCTCCTTCTCTGAATATCTAGAGCCAATCCCCGACGCTGCTCGTGAATCACCGACGACAACTCTTTCCTCAACGCCGAAACCTTTCGAGCATTTCTCGTTCTCCTCTCTCTTGTCTTGTTCTCCGGTGTCGTCCAAGGTCCAGCCATTCGCACACCACAAGACCACAGGTTGCAACTGCTCCAGTGCTCTACAGCCTCCACGTCGTCTTCCGCTCGCCCACGATGCCACACCAGTAGGCCTAGCCCTCTCTTTCTATCATTACTTTGAAATCTGAAATTTCAATTGCTGATGTTGTCTTGAAGAGAATAGACTCAACTGATTTTTTGATTTGGCCTAGTCTTATCTAGTTATCTATAATCTGATTTGCTGATGTCCGGATTCATTGGATTAGATATAGTCTTGTCTATAATACGAGTTCTGATTTCTGAAACTAGGTATTAGAAATGAGTATTGTAGATACAATTTTCAACTTTTTTGTTCAATTTCTGGAATTAAGTATTGAAATTGAGTTGTAAATGTATTATTGAATCTATAAATCAGCAAGTACTTGCTAGATGTGATCAATTTGAACTAGCCATAGATAAATCCAAGAACAATGTGCGCGTTGATAAAGATGAGAAAAGTTGGGCACCAAAAGTAAGCAAAATTCTACATTCCAGATTGTCAAATTCTATTTGTCTCCGAGAAACAACATGTGATCAATTGAGCGTACATTGGAAGTGAATTAATTCAATGTTGGAATCTTAGTTAAGAATTAATATGCTTTTAGTTTTTCAAGCTTTTTTTTCAAGTTAGTTTGTTTTAATAATGTTATTTTATGGATATTAATTAGTAATTATCATATGGAGTTTATGAATATTAATGTGTATTTACTATTTTGTATGGTTTCTTATTTGAAATTGTGATTTAATATTTGTCTATATATATAGACTTAGATATTTTGAACAATGAAAAATGCATGAAATACACAAAAATAACTAATGCCGTGTCAATCCGCCTAGGCGCTAGGCCCCCACTCACCGCCTAGCTCCCGCCTAGCGTTTTTAGAGCACTGTCGTCGATGTCGCATGCTCACCAATGCCGCCAAGGCTAAGTGGGAGTCAAGGAGATTAGCCCCAATATATAAGAGAATACCAACTGGTTTAGAGTATACTTTTCAAATTTAGTTTGCTAAGGCTATAGTTTTTGTGATTGTCAAGGAGTTCTTGCTATACTAGTACTTAGTTCTTGATGTTTTGGCCAAGTAATTTAGGAATCTATTGGAATTTATCTGCTTTTTCGTGATGTTGTTGGATTTCATGCTGAGATTAATATTAATAACTTGTTGTGACTCTAGTTTCAAATTTGTGCATCAAATTTGTGTAGTTTCTACCTTATGTTGAAGCTCAAGCTAGGATGGGCCACATGTGAAAATTTATCCTCTGATTTTGTATTTTATTTTTTATTCCTACATTCAATCTTCGTTAATATATCTTGTACATGTTGGGAAGTGCGGACATCTGATGATGTTAGTTAAAAAAAGGTTCAGTAGGGAAGAGATCGTGCAAAGCCTTGTTCACATATGAATTAAGAGTTTTGTGTATCTTAATCTTTCTTGGGAATGTAGCAGTTGGATTATTTTGAGTATTTGAATGCTTAAGGATTTTCTTATAATATTTGGGTAGTCTTTTGACTCTTTTCTTTTAAAGCCCTCTATTCTGCACAAGTGATGGTGATATGGCTATATTCTCTTGCTCAACCCCTATTGCATGAGGTAAATTAGAAAGTTTCTTATAGTTTTTTATAGTCAAGTTGCTAATCTGGTAGTGGCGATATTGTGCCTTAAACTCTCCCATATTGACCTCTTTGTCTTGCTTTCATGGCATAAGATTATTGTTCTTGATGTCTAAATCTATTGATGGAGATCTTATTTGCAGTCTCTTGATGGATCCACTCACTATAGATATGTGTAATATGAATTCTTTGGCAAAGGTATATAAGATTATAAGGGCAGGATTCCACTTGGCCATTTTTATGTTATTTTTAGTGCATACTCTCTTTTTTTTATTATATTTGTAGAGGTTAAATTTTAGATTGATACCAAGACTCTTGTCCCTCTTGATATTGGTATGTATTCTCCATTGTTTAAATTAATACCTTTTTTAATTGAATGCTCAAACTCAAGAATGGGTCAAGTCCTCATATTTGAAGCACATAAGTTCTAAAAACTAATTCTAAGCTTGATTGTGGCCTAGTCATATTAAGATGCATTGGCTTTCTTTGTGTTATGTTGTAAGTAAATGTTGGGCAGTCTTGTATGTTTTCACTCTTGATGTCATGGCTTTCCCTGCGATGTGTTGTAGTTTGACTCTTGTAAGCGAATGCTGGGCAATCTTGTATGTTTCACTTGTTCTTTTTAAAGAGACCTCTTAATTTATCACATTTTTACAATTGTAAAAAGTATATTTCTGCAGTGGAGATCTAAGCCCGACCTAGAATACCATCATTATGGACTTGCATCTCCTCCTTACATCCATTTCACATCTCCTATCAAGAGATACGCAAGTCTAATTAACACTTAATGTCAAATGAAAGATCTGTTTGAAATTTGTTAGTCTCAATCCTATTTGATGGATTCTTTTTGTTGCTGCAGATGTTGTTGTACAGAGGTTCCTCGCTGCATATTTAGGAATATCCAAGCTTTTAAAAGTTTTCCAGATGTTGACAATTGATGGACATTTTTTTTTGTTTCAAACTGTAATCAACATTATTTCTACTATTAATGAATTATCTTTTGATAATATTATCTAATAATATTATTAATTTATTTTTATCAACATTATTTCTACTATTAATTAGTTTTGATCTATACTATTAATTAATTTCTAGAATTGAGCTTATAAATATGATTTCTTTGTGCTAATACACCTAGAGTAATTATAGAGCAATTAACTCGGACATTAACCATGATTATATTATGTTTTGTAAGCTTATCAATTCAAAAGCGGTTAAACCAGACATTAATAATCTGGTGTATATACTCTAAACATTATACCCCGAATTTCAACACCCGGTGTATATATCCTAACCATTATACACCGGACATCCATATCCGGTGCATATACCCTATACATTATACCCCGGACTTTAACAACCGGTGTATTTTTGTTACTAAATAACCCGGATAATTAATAATCATATATGCACCGGATAAAGATTATCCGGGGTATTAAATATTGCTAATACACCGGTTAAGTAGATTGGAGGATAAATTCAAGGACAATATATAACTCGGATTGGATCCGGTGTATTAGTATACTAATCAAATACCCCAACAACCTTTACCCCGGGCGAGATCCGGTGTATTTGGGGCGAAAAGCCCGGGGTATTTGGGTCATTTTGTAGTAGTGAATATGCAAGCTTGCTCACAATAGTAACAAAAAGATAAGATATATCGATACATAATAGGAACAAATACTAATTCAACAAAATTTGTATTAAAATTTCATTATAGTTGACATCAGAAAAAACTTGAATTATTCTAATAAACCAACAAAAGCACCAAATATAACCTAATACACCTAAAATGCAAAACATAACATTCTACATACTCAACAATATTGTCACACACTTCATCAAGAATGATGAATTCCTTAAAAAACTAAACCCAAAAAATCCATTCTTTAACCACACAAAATATCCCTAGTGAGAGCAATCACAAGACAAGCCATGAAATAACCCTATATGGCTGATGAAGTTTGGAGAATTGAATATCGAGGGTTATAATAAGAGTCTAGATCCCCATCTTACTACTTCTGAAAATTCAGATTCATCTAGAGATCAAATCTTGTCAGTTAAGCTCAAAGAATCGCCTTTAGAAAAAACTAAGACCGAGAAATCAGCTAGTGAATAAGTAGTGCAAGCGAACCACCTTTCGCAGCATAATTCTCCGGGGCCTCTGATAGATTGAATATAGATAGTATTTAGAGAGCATATTTAGACTTATTTTGCATGGTTTTAGCTAGTTTTAGTAATGTTTCTTTAGCTTAGTAGTTTAGTTAGAAGTTTCAAAATCTACACTTGTTTGGTGTTATTTTCCAGATCAGATGTTGATTGAGTGTGGACGGGATGGGAACCAAAGGTGAAGAGGTGAACTTTCAAGCTAGGCACAGGTGGGGAATGAAGAACTCGGTTGAGTTCAACAATCCATGGCCGTGTGATATCAAGATAAGTGGATAGTCGAATTTTGGGTTGAGCGCGGGTGAGCATGCGGAGTGCGACTGCGCTCGACATATCGAGACCGCGCCCGACGGTTTCTACGCGGATGATGTGGGCCAACTCAGGATTTCTTTATTTTAAGTCCTTTTATGTGTTTTTGGATAGTTTTATGCGTGGAATATTATATTTCTAAGATTAAGTTGGGATATTAAGTATTTAGTTTTCTATCTTTTATCATTATCACATTATTACAATTTGCAATTGGAATATGTTTAGAGAGTTTTCTCTAAGGGAGACTTAAATCCTAATTGTAAGTTTTTCTAATTCAATTATGAGTTGATAATTTTCCTTGTGTTTAACTAGTTGATTGAAGTTGTAGATTGCATAATATTATGAGGTTTAATTGATTCTCAACAAACTTGAGTACATTTTATCCTTTTGCTTAATTGAATCATAATTGGTCTAAGGTTTTGTTAGATTAGCTACCTAATGAGTTTTCAAGATTAATTTGCACCTAAACTGATTAAGAACCAGTAGGAATTAATTGATTAAAGTTGATCTATACTTGATTAGGAAAGGTTGACATGATTAATTATAGAAGGGTTAAATTCACAAATAACTTGAATGATTGTTTGCTTCAAATTTTTGTCTCTATCGATACTTGAGTCTTCAAGCTATTGTTTATTTGAATCTAGAAGGTCTTCTAGGTTGTTGAATGATTAGGGTTGTTAGATTGGCAGTTCTAATAACTAAAATTGATATTTGGAATAATAATCCACGGTAGATTACTTAAGAAAAGCGAGAATCAAGTGAATCAATGATCATTAAGCATATCTATGATGGATATCAATTAGTTAAACATGCTTTTCTCATACTTTATTAATATAATCTTACTTGCATTCATACTTTGATTAGGTTTTGTATATTAGAAATTAGATAGTTACTCAAATAATAAGAAAACCCCCTTTACTTCTTTACTTGGCATACAAGTAAACACACCTTTACACGTGTCTCTCTGGGTTCGACCCTAACTTACCACTCTATTGAGTTTGTTTACTTAAGGTTTCTTTGATAGGTATAACGATTGCAAAAATACCTCATCATCCTCTCCGAACTCGTCTCTTAGATCTTGAATTTTCAAGTTATGACCGGATCTCCGTTTCTGCTCGCCTACCCTTCGTATACAAGGCAAATCCGAAGTAGATTCTGCTCGATTTCGCCCTGTTTCTGCCGAATCAAGGTATTGTAGATATGATATATGGCGCGGATGAAAGCGAGAGATCTAAGAGAAAGAATATAGAGAAGTGAACAAGTGGAGAGCGAGCGCCTCACATCGTAGAGAGCAAAGGAAAAAAAAAGCTTTTGTATACTTGTTATGGCTTCGTTTTGATGTTTGAGTTTATAAACTAATTTTAGTTTACGGCTATTATTTTTCAAAAAGAATTATTGAAGTTTTAAATAAATTATATTTATTTTAAAAAGAAAATTCTTTTTTTCAACCCCCATCTTCCTATCTCCTTCTCCACACTCCTTTAGTCTTCTTATCTCTATCCAACAATCTAGCCCTTTGATGTTGTTAAGTCAAAGTGGCCAGAGAAACATCTCTCACACCGGTTACCATGGGTGGAGGAGAGTCTAAAACAGGAGTTTTTCCGACCCTAAATTCACAAGATGAGAAAGAAGTCACAATTTAGAGATTTAGATTTGAAAAAGTAAAAGACGGTGGTGGTTGAGTTCTTGGAAGAAGACCCTCAAACCAAACGTGAAAATTTTGGGTATTTTGATAAGTTGTAATCTCTTGTTAATAGATGTGGTGTGGTAATGGAGTTGGCATGGTGAAATCATGGATATTACAATTTTAAGTTGAATATTGACTACTTTTGGACTCAAAACTTTACTAGAAAAGCATAGAGATGGATATCGAATTTGAATTTGAATTTGAATTTAAACTTAATTTTGGAGATTTGTGATTTTTTAAAATTCATGCAAATCATGAAAGGGTTTGAAGGTTTCAAACAGAGTTCAAGAAAGAACGAAGGAGAGATAAGGGAAGAAGAATGATATTTGGGAAAAAAAATAGTATCACTAAATGATGTATCAAACCAAACTTTTTCTAAAATTCTTATTATAATTCATAAATAAATGTTTATAAATCATAAACATGTCATCCAAACACATATTTCAAATAGAGTTCAAGAAAGAATGAAGGAGTGATAAGGGAAGAATAATGATATTTTGGAAAAAAAAATAATATCAATAAATGATGCATCAAAACAAACTTTTTCTACAATTCTTATTATAATTCATAAATAAATGTTTATAAATCATAAACATGTTATCCAAACACACTCTATGTGTATAAATAAAACCCTATCATAAACTAACACTTAAATAATTATTTAAAAATCTATTGTTCTGCCTTTTCCTGCAAATTCCTCATTTACTAATTTTGTAAAATTTTCTATATATAGTATAAAATATGAATTGTTAACCTATTTTAATAAGGTAGTATTTGTAGCATGGCTTCTCGTCATCCTAAGTGTACCCTAGTTGTTTTCTTTTAATGTTCGTTTATCTTTTGATTTAGAAAGGATTGTTTTTTTGAAGAAGGTAACCTTTCGACAATTAGACATATCTGATAAATCGAGAGGTTGCACGAGGCGGTAGCCGAGACCGGCTAGGTAGAGATACTTCCTAAAACAAGCTAAAAGAGCAAGCAAGAAGTACAAACAACCAAATAGAAGGACCCGATAATGAGTTTAAACTCGTAGTAATTAAAGCATTAAAAACCCAACTCAAAATGTGTAAAAAATGACATTTGAAATTTCCTTCGTTGGAATAAAACGTATTATTTAAAAACCACAAAGTACAAAATATGATTTGATCCCAAATAACTTGTCCAAACTAAAACACAAATCCACCAACTTCTTAGAAAAGTTCTACGCACACTATATATCAAACCAAATGTGTTTCGGTAGAATTGTAAATTAACTTTACAAGTAAATTTAGTAAAACCTACACCATTAAAATCTAAATCAATTGATTAGATTTATTTTTTTCCTAAATTTTCATTTAGCTTTTTTTAAGGGTTGATTAATTTTTATTATGATAATAATAACTCTACCGATTCGAAACGGATATCAAAACCACTCGCACCAAATGTTGTAGGCGATCGTTTGGATTAATTTGAAGTTTGGAGTTTTTATCAAAAACAAAGTATATGGTAGATTTTTAGCATGGATAAATGCATAATTTGAAGAAGAATATTTCCTTATCGCCACGTGTGGCGCCCTTGAGTACCCTCAAAAAAATCCCTCTTCAGACTTTTCAGGAAGTAAAAGAAAAGGGAAAAAAAAAAAAGGAAACGAAACGCTGATGAGGTGGTATAAAAGGGGCCCGCCGTCCTCTCGTATTCTTTACCGTCCGAGTAATGATCCACACTCGACCAAAAAAAAAAAAAATTTAAAACCCCAAAAGCAAAGTTGGAAGGGGTAAATTTCTCCACCCATCATCTTCCTCAGTCTTCCTCCCCCTCGCCTTTCCACTTCCCTTGCCCTTGCCGTTAAGCTTCTCTCAAGGCCCCATCCAGTAGCACTTGCATACTACTATCACTCTATTCAATTCGTCCTATCAAATCCCTAAAAAAGAACCTGAAACGTCGTCGTTTTGGCTTCTGAACCCAGACTTAAGGTAACGCTTTCCAGCGTATGGAGCTCGGAGTTTCCATATAAACCCAAAAAGAAAAATATTACCACCGTACCGAACCGCCGGCGAAAGCCCCCGCATACTGTTCCGAAATCAGACGCCGCGTTTGCCCGTTTCCTCTTCCGGCGATGGACGAAAACGGGTTTGCCCGTTTCCCCGGAGGCCTTGACCCGGCAGCCCAAGAGTTCTGGCCCGGCGCCTACCCGCTCGGACCTCTGCCGCCTCCCCCGCCACTGCTCTACACCCCAGTCTGCTACTCGTACGGCCCACCCGC
Organism: Fallopia convolvulus; assembly: GCA_964016875.1. Lineage (NCBI taxonomy): Eukaryota > Viridiplantae > Streptophyta > Magnoliopsida > Caryophyllales > Polygonaceae > Fallopia > Fallopia convolvulus. The sequence goes on along the minus strand of OZ024721.1, from coordinate 24,773,866 downwards.
GCCGGCCTTCTACGCCCCCTCTCCCTCGCCGGCGCCGGCGCTTCCCCCGGCTACCGTCCCGCCGACGAGATCGCTCCTTCTGAGCTCGGTCCCCGGCAACGCGAGCGAGTCGACGGTGCGGAGGGATCTGGAGTCGTTCGGTGACGTCAGGGCGGTGCAGATGGGGAGAGTCCGGGAAGGGATCGTGGGCGTCCATTTTTACGATCTAAGGGCTGCGCATGCAGCGCTGGACCACATACGTCACCAGCACATGCAACACCAGCACCGCCTCCGCCTCCACTACTCCCGCTTCCCCGGGGCCGCCGCTCCGCCGCCGCCTCCGCCGCCGCCCGCGAGGGGTCTCGTCTCCGGCAGGGTCGTGTGGGCCCAGTTCGTCATTCCGGCTTTCAACGCCTTCCCCGACGGCCACAACCAAGGCACCCTCGTCGTATTCAACCTCGACTCCCATCTCTCCGCTTCCGCCCTCGCTCACTTCTTCCAAGCTTTTGGTAAGTTTATAATTATTGAATTCCACTGACTGCTGTAATATTATTCATTGATGATCGATTTATCTGTTGCTATATATTTAATTTATTTGTAATAAAAAAACCGAAATTGAAAATGAATTAGGGCCGATAAGGGAACTGAGGGAGACGCCGTCGAAGAAGCATCAGAAGTTCGTGGAGTTCTACGACGTGAGAGACGCGGCCGCAGCTCTGGCGACGTTGGACGGCCAGGAAATCGGCGGGAAAGCGGTGGCGATAGAGTTCAGCCGCCCCGGCGGGCACGGAAGGCGGCCTCCCCCGACGAGTAAGAAGCCGCTTTCGCCGCCGCCACGACCAGCGGCGACGAATGTCCCGCCGCGTGCGTGCCCAGGCTCATCTTCCAAGAAGAGCGCCAGCAAGGCGGTTAAGAGCTTTAGTCTAGAATGTTCGGTTGAGGAGCTGAGCTTGAACAGGAGAGTTGGTGAAAAGGACAAGAGTGTTAATAGTGGAAACGGTTCGAGTGCGGTTGTGATTACCAAGGCCAAGAACAACAGGCCGTGGAAGGGCGGGAAGCACAAGAGTTTCGATCCCAGGTTCTTGATCAAGGAGGATGCGGTTGTGGATCCGGATTGCAAGGATGCGAGGACTACAGTCATGATTAAGAACATTCCCAACAAATACAGGTAACAACCAAACAGTTTTCGATCCTGTACGTACCTCTGCCTGGTTTAATAATCCAAATGATTCTTGTAATTTTAACGTGTTTGCAGTCAGAAGCTGCTGTTGAACATGTTGGACAACCATTGCATCCACTGTAACGAGCAGAAGAATGATCCGCTGTCCTCGTATGACTTCGTATACCTTCCCATCGATTTCAAGTATGTAGCGGGGGTTTTCTGAATGATTTTATTTTTTGAACTAAATAAATACTCGGTAGTAATTGAATGAATTGCTATAGTAACAAGTGCAATGTGGGATACGGATTCGTGAACATGACTTCCCCGGAGGCGGCTCTCAGGCTATACAAATCCTTCCACCAGCAACACTGGGAAGTCTTCAACTCTAGAAAGATATGCGAAGTCACATACGCCCGTGTACAGGTAATTAATTACTGTACATGTTCTTGTTCAATGTGCTGCTTCCAAAACGTTTCGTTTTTCCACATAGACCGCACGCATCTTGTCGCTTTGAATATCGGGTCTCGCGTTCTTTATGTCTTGGTGTTTCCCAAAATTGAAAATCTTTTCTTTTAATTAATCAAGGGGTTGGAAGCTTTGAAGGAGCATTTCAAGAACTCCAAATTTGCGTGCGAGACGGAGGAGTACCTGCCGGTCGTCTTCTCTCCGCCCCGGGACGGTAGGGCCCACCTCACGGACCCACTCCCCATCGTCCCTTGCTGCCACCTCACCAGCCCCGACGACGGCGCCGATTCCACTGGCTCTGCCCCCGCCACCACCACCGTAAGCGTTCTGTCGTCTTCGCCATCGCTCTCCTCGGACGACGTCGTTTTGGGTGCGGGGAGCGAGAGCAGCTCAAATGGCGGCGAGGATTATCATGATGATTACGACGTGGGTAATAATCATCAAATCAACGGCTAGAGATCGATGTGCGTGTAGCCTCTCTCTCTCTCTCTCTCCCTTCCTTTCTCTCTCCAACTCTGCCTCTGTATTAACTTTAGCAAGAGAAGGCTGAGTTGACCCATCAGTCATCTCCTCCTCTCATTGTAGTCTGCAGGGTTTTTTTTTTCTTTTGTTTTTTGAATGTTCCGTTCGAACTCTATTTGCTGAATGTTTTGCTTCCCTTAAATATGCACTTCTTTTGAAATACTAGTTTATAAAGTGGGAACATATGAAAGCTTTTGACTCCATACTAGTGATATTAATTTGCCGTAAATATGTAGTTATCATATGTTCATACTATCAATTATTAATTTGTCAACATAAGAACTGAACAAGGTGCCTTTCTCAATATGTTTTTGTCTATGAAGATTGGACTTTGGAATAGTAGAGGTATTGGAAGGAAGTCCTTCTGGCCCGAGATAGACTCATTTTGCAAAATTGAAAGAATCCAAGCCCGAGATAGACTCATTTTGCAAAATTGAAAGAATCCAAATAATGACAATTGTAGAAACTAAAACGGACAAACCACCTTCGGATCAAGTGTGGCGGAGATCAGGTTTCGATAACTTTCTGTGGTCGCCTGCTAGGGGGCGATCAGGAGGTATTTGTGTGCTTTGGAAAGACTATCAATTATATAATGAAACCATAGAAGTGTTAATTCAAGAACAAAGATTCATTATTTTAAAATACAAAAATCTTACTACTCAATATACGTTAGCGATCTGCCTTGTGTATGCTCCTCCTAATGAAGGACAGAAAAATGAATTCTGGGAACAATTAACCAATGTAATTCAAAACTTACATATTCCTATTATAGTTATGGGTGACCTCAATGAAATACAGAATCCGGGTGAAAAAAAGGGCGGAGCAATTCCGGAACAAGCTAGATTTGAAAGGCTAATTAAATTAAAAAATGATTGTGAACTGTTTGATATTCCTACATCTGGTAACTTATTTACGTGGCGTAAAAATAGGACTGAGATTGATAATATATATGAAAAGTTAGATAGAACATTGGTTTGTGATCAAATTCGCCAATGGTTCCTAGGAATTACCACACAAAACTATGCATTCTCCTCGTCAGACCATTGTAAAATAGCGATCGAGCTAAGCAACGACCAAACAATTAAAGCTCAACCCTTTAAATTTGAGAAAATGTGGACATATAGGAAAGACTTTCAAAATGTTGTTAAGCAAGCTTGGCGACTTAATGTAGAGGGCTCTAATATGTTCCAATTAGTGAAAAAGACACAACTTCTAAAGCAACATGCAAAACAATGGAACAAGCGAACGTTCGGGAACACGTTTGAGCAGCTACGGGTTGTTGAAGAGGAACCACTTAGAATTCAGACTCAAATACATGTGAACCCATGCCAAGCATTGATTCAGAAACAATTAAGAATGATACGGAAGAAAGAAAGCATACTAAATTACCATAAAACTTATTGGAAACAAAGAGCAAAAACAAAGCATATCAAACTGACAGATTCTAACAGTAGTTACTTCCATAAGATGGCAACAGGACGACGAAATAGGAAAATCATTAGAGAAATCAGAACTGATGAAGGAACTCAGATTGTGGGAGAACTAAATATCAGGGATGAAATACGAAACGATTTCAAACAACGATACAGGAAAGAACCCATTAATCATGCCACCCTCAGAGAATACCTACACCTGATAACCCATGAGCTTTCAAGCATAGACAATATGGAATTAACCAAGCCGGTTACAAATGAGGAGGTAAAGGAGGCAGTTATGAACTCGGGGTCGGATAAATCTTCGGGTCCTGATGGAATGACTGCAAAATTCTATAAAACCTACTGGGATATTGTTGGACCAGCAGTAACTAAAGCAGTCAAAAGTTTTTTCCATTCCGGAAAATTGTTAAAACAAATAAACCATACATTTATAACACTACTTCCAAAAAGAGAAAACCCTCAATCAACTAATCATTATAGACCGATCAGCCTCTGCTCAACAATCTACAAGGTCATAGCGAAGATCCTTGCAGGTAGAATGAAAAAAATCATGGGAAAGATTATTCATCCGCTCCAAGGGGCGTTTGTAGCTAATAGAGCAATACAAGATAATGTACTAATAGCACACGAGATTTTTCATTCTTTCAAAGGAAAAAAGAACAAAGATGGTTGGGTCGCTATTAAACTAGATATGGAAAAAGCCTATGATCGAGTGGATTGGGAATTTCTTTTCACTATAATGGAGAAATTTGGTTTTGATAGGAAATTTGTAGGTTGGATTAAGGAATGTGTTAAAACTGTGTCTTTCTCTGTTTTGGTGAATAATGGTCCTACAGATCCTTTTCTGCCGGAAAGAGGCCTTAGGCAGGGTGACCCCTTATCCCCATATCTATTTATCCTTAGTGCCGAGATTCTTGCTAGGAAACTACAACAAACAAGCCAAGAAAACAATAAAACGGTGGGGTTTGCTCTTGCTAGAAATGGAACAAAAATCCCATTCTTATCATTTGCAGATGACATGATCATTTTCTCTAAGGCTACCCAATCAGCCTGCGTTTCAATCAAGAAAATAATAGATGAATATTGTGAAATTTCTGGACAAAAAGCGAACTTCCACAAATCTGCATTCCAAACCTCAAAAATAGTCTCCCAACAACAAAAACAACGAATCCAACAAGCTTTAAATATTATGACAATGGATGATTTAGAAAAATATTTGGGTTGTCCGATTATTAATGGTGGGGTGAATAGGGATACATTTTAGGAAACCATTGGTCGGGCTAAGGACCAACTGAGTAAATGGAAAGCTAATTCACTATCACAAGAAGGAAGAGCCATTCTCATTAAATCAAACCTTACTGCGAAACCCAACTATATAATGCAAAGCTTTATGCTACCTGCCAAGGTACATAATGAATTGGACAAAACGAATAGAGGATTCTTTTGGAATAAAGATAATCAATATAAACCTCTCATAGGGTGGGATAGAATATGCAAACCAAAATCTCATGGTGGTTTAGGAATTAGAAAAACCGAACATATAAACAAAGCGCTTCAGATGAAATTGTTATGGAAGATCCTTGCCGAACCAAACAACATCTGTGTACAGATTGTTAAAGAAAAATATCTAAGGAATGATGATCTTTTCTCTTACAAGATTAAATCAAACACATCGTGGCAATGGAGGAACTTAATAAAGCTTAAACCTATCTTTGAAAAGGGATTAATTTGGCAAGTGGGGGATGGAGAAACAATCAGGTTCTGGTCTGACCATTGGATTTCCAACAAACCGCTTAGTGAAGTAGCTATAAACCCAGACAACATTAATCTTGAAAGTAAAATAAATGAATTTCTTCTGCAGGACAAATCGTGGAATATTACTGAACTTAAAAGGCATCTACCTCCCGATATTGTGGAGAACATAGTAAACAACCCTCTCCCGCATAATGATATACAAGATTGAATGTATTGGGCGGCTAGTAGGAATGGTTGGTTCTCTACCGCTTCAGCAGTAAACCATATTACTAATATTAGTAATCAACAACCAAGTCCGAACAATTGGATATGGAAACTTGATACATTCCCTAAAGTTAAGAACTTTCTTTGGAAAGTAGGTTGTAATGGGTTGCCAACAAAGACAAGACTAATACAAAACCATATTCCATTAAAAGGTGGTTGCATTTTATGTCAGTGCACGTATGAGGATACAAACCATATTTTGATAAAATGTTCACATACACTAAGTATTTGCAAAAAGATAAACCCAAAAATTGAACATGTTTTAAAAAGTATAGACATAACAAACAAAACACCACAAAGCATATTAAGTGAAATAAAAAATCAAATAGGTATGAAAGACTTTACAGAACTAGCAGTAATTTGGTGGGGAATATGGCACCAAAGGAATAAACTAGTATTTCAGCAAACTCCAAATGACTTCATACCAAACTTAGAGCAATATATTATCATGAAAATTCAAGCCTGGGAGCGAACAAAACATGACTATGATGATAATCCGAAACCTAAAAATGGGAATGGGAACAAGGAGCAACGGCGACGGAAGCAAGAAAAATGGATCAAACCTCAACTAGGATTCTATAAACTGAACATTGATGGGTCTAGATTAATGGATGGATCAACATCATCGGGGATAGTTATAAGAGACTCAAGTGGTGATGTCCTTGATATCGCTTCATCAAAATTTGGTTGTGCATCCGTAACAAAAGTTGAAGCTCTTGCTCTCAGGGAAGGGATTAGGAGGGCAAAACAATTAGGATTAAAGAAGCTAGAAATTGAAGGGGATAACTTGACAGTAATTAATGCAGTTCTTAAAAAAGGCCAATGCCCCTGGGATGTAGACATCATAATCTCAGACATTGTATTCTCCCTAAACTGGTTCGAAGCTATTCGTATTTCTCACGTGGGTAGGTGTTGTAATTCTGTGGCCGATAAAACTGCGAAGCTGGGCCATAGTCTTCCGATTGATTCCATTATGAGTCATCCAGAACTTTCTGTTCTCATCCGATCAGATGCTCTAGGACGTCCCCCGTAAGGGGGATCTCCTAATTCTTACCTCATCAAAAAAAAAAAAATTATTAATTTGTCAATAACCAATTGGTCTAGTGGGATGAGGTGCTAGGCTCCTTAAGCGTTTGTTCAGGAGGTTCAAAGTTCGAATCTTCTTGACGGCGTGTATGGAAAAAATTGAATTGGGAGGGTCGCCAACAATGGGCCTCTGCAGTACCCGGTTCGGACAATATATGTACATTTTTTCTAACTTATGTCTAAGGATATAGATTAATCATGTTATTTTGAGGTACTAAAATCTTAAAAATAAATTAATAAATTCTATTGAAAAAAAATAATTGACTTATATTAATATAATTCAATAAAATATTTCCATTTTAAGACTCTTAATGTATGTCCTTAGAGTATAGATTAGAAAATTTGATATATATATATATATCTATATATATATATATGGAAGTTTAGGGCTTTTTCTAATTTCTTGCAAAAATTACTTTTTAGGCAAAATACCTTTATTTGTCTTGAAATACCTTGAATACAATTATTTTTTTACACATTTCAATGCAAATAAAAGTATATTGTGCCAAAACAAACTTTTTGTACGAAACTAAGTGAAAAATTTCATGTGATATAAGCACATAGCTTGTATAGCTCGTTTAGCTACAAAGGCCTCTTGTAGAGGGTGAATAAGCTTGCTCATTATATTCTTGAGTCTTTCTTTGATGATTTTCGCAATTAGATTGTAGATAGTCGAGTACAGGCTTATCGGATGATAATGGTTTGTTGAGATCAGGTTATCTCTCTTGGTTGGTTGACTTGTTTTATCATTTTTCCGAAGTGGAAAAAGCTCGTGAGAACTTCATTGGACCCACTATGTCCCGGTAAAATCCAAACTGGCTTAGTGAGACCATTGGACCATTGGACCATTGTAAAATCTGGACGACATACTATCCGGTCTAGGTGATTTATTAGAACCTATTTGCCAAAGTGCATTTTGACTTTCAACATTTGTTACTGGCTTAGTTAGTTCTGTTAGAAAGTGAAGTTTTGATTTTGATGATTCCAAACTTTAAGGAAGTCGTGGACATGTGAGAAGTCGCGGATATGTGAACTAAGATGGATTGGAAGAGTAGGTAGAATGTGAGTTCAAGACTTTGATAGGTCAACTTATGATGTTCCAAACGCAAGTGAAGTGGCCAACTTCGAACTCCATTTACATATTCTTGAGAGAAAAGTTAGATTGTTCGAGAGTTCGAAAAGTGGAAGAGAGACGTAGGCTTGATAGTTGTCTGAGAATAGGGTTTACTCGGTCATAAGAGTTCTAGCATACTTGGGAACTAGGGCTAGATCTAGGTTGTTCTTGTAAGCATATTCAAAAGTATCAATAAAGCAAGCTAGGACTTTTAATCCTTCCAAGTGAGAACTTGGAAGGGAGTAGTTTTCACACTTGATTGATAGAGTTCGTTGATCAAGCGTTTCCACTATAAAAAATCGATGTGTCAAGTAAGTCTTTCCTGTTAAATTAAATTTCTGTTGCGTATACACTCGGGTTGGTGACTTTGACTAAGTTGACAACTTTGCCTAAGTTGGCGACTTTGACTAGGTCGGCGACCTAGACGTACTAACGATCCTACAAGTTCTATGTTGTCCTCCTCCGAAACTTCTTTGCTGAATAAATGCAAGTATTCTTGGTGTAGTTGTTGATTAATTTGTTCTTTATTATACCGCTTTGTAAAGTCATTCCTAATTTCTGTTCTTATGTTTTCTTCCCCTAGGATCAAAGTGTCTTTGTTTGATCTAATTTCCTTGATGTTTTTTCTATTCCTTCTTCCATTTGCTACTTTATGGAAATATTCTTTATTTGTGTCTGTTAGCATAATATGTTTGGTTTTAGCTCTTTGTTTCCAATAAGTTTTGTGGAAATTTAGAATACTGTCTTTTTATTAATTAGTCGAATTTATCGTTGTATTATGTTTGGACTAGGTGACAATTGGATTGTTTATTGAATATCTATTAGTTCCTTTTCTATGTCCTTTAGTTGTTCAAAGGTGTTATCGAATATTTGTTTGTTCTGTTGTTTTGTGTGGGTTTTAAGTAATTGTGTTTTTTCACGAGTTGAAACATGTTGGATCCTTGAAACGACACACGCGTAGCCTGTTTGAAAACATTCCTAAAATCTTTTCCTTGCATCCACATTATCTCGAATTTTAAGGGTTGCGCCTTTATCGTGTGACGATTACTAAGGTCAATCGCAATTTTACAGTGATTAGAGGATGAAAAAACGTAGTCCTTTGTTGTGATTCTTGGGAACTACTATATTACTTGATCACTAAATAGTGTCCGATCTAGTTTCTCATATATGTTATCTATTCCCGTTTTTTTCCTCCATGTAAACCTATTGCCTTGGGCCGAAATGTCAAGCAAATCACAATTGTTCTTAAATTGGATCAATCTTTTGCATCTATCATGATTCAGGTATACCCCACATCTTTTTTTCGCTCATGTCTTAGATTTCGTTGAGGTCTCCCATCACAATATTAGGCATGTTATCATTTCGTTTTGTTTGTGTAAATTGCCACCAAAAGCCATCTTTTTTAAATTCTTAGGGAGGTGCATTACTAGACATATTGCTATGACATACCTTGTCCTTAATTTTGTATATTTTAGTATAATGTATCGTGGTTCTTGAATTAATATTTCTATCTGTTCATTTATTAGTTGGTGTGCTTTCCACATCACACAGATCCCTCTGGATCTATTGTTGGTTGATGACCATACAAGGTTGTCAAACTCCGCTCTTCGTCAAACCTGATCATTCGACATCTTGTATGTTTTGGTTTCAACCACTGCAATTACTTGTATTCGATCAATTTCACAAAAAGAGTTAATTTCAGGCCAAAATAATTTTTGACCCATGCCTCTACAATTCCACATGCTTACCTTCATTTTAAACCTTTATTTTGTAATTTTCTAAGGGTACACTAGCCATGAGTTTTGTAAAATTGCCTTAGCATTTTGTTAATCTTTGGACTATACGACATGTCCTAGATCTTTGGAGATCTAGATCTAGCTTCAGCTGCTTGGGTTTTTTTTTCCAACTTATCAGAATTGTAAATATATTCGCACACAAATGATTAGTCTTGTATGTATCAAACCAAATACCAATCTTATACAATAATTTTAACAGTCCAATCCAGGGTTTCCCATTATAATTCTTTACATTTTGTTTCTTAGCATTAGGCAGCATTATATACAAACACTTACATTCTTTTCCTACCAATATCTTCATACAATATGTAATGCATTGCTTGTCAAGTTTGTAATTATCCTTTCCATTGTTCCAACCGCCAATTGATTCTTTTCCTTGTATATGCATGTTTTGTCTTAGTGTTGTCTCTTGTAGCTTCCTTCTCCTCCATGTTATTCTAACTTTATCCTTGTTATTGACTTCCTATTATATTCAATGTTGCTTAAAACTAAACACATATGCTTACACTCACATATTAGCATCCAGCATGTATGATTATGAATTTGTTCAAGCATTTTGTACACATACCATTGCAAATGTACTTTATAACAATTAGCATTTTCACATAAATCATGAGTACAAGCAATTGGTCTAAAGATAGAATTTTCAAAATAAGTATTTCTTCTTTTAGGAATAAAATCATCTACTAGCTTTCGGTCATAAGTCACCCAAGTGCTCTTGTCATCGTTATCTTCCTAATCTTTCTCTTGTACTTCCTAAGTTTATGAATTTCACAGCTTGTCCATCCATCAAAAATACTCATGCACCACCTCAAGGAAATCTAGCCATAGTATCTTAACCAATTTGGTTGATGTGTGGGATCACCAAGAATATACACTAGTTTCCAATTATCATAGAAAACCTAAAATCAGAGAGCCCTAGATCCAAATCATACTGCAAATTAGATTGGATACACCAAACTTTCATCCTCCATCATAACTCATGTTTTATCATAACTAGAACATTAGTAAGAAGTAGTTGATCATGGCTCACATATTTATCTAGACTACAATGTTTCTTACTCCCTCCGTATAAGTCTACTTGTCTTTTTAGAGTTAGACACATATATTAAGAAAATTTTGAATTAGACAGAAATGTCCTCAATTAAATGTTTACTTTATACATTGAAAATAAAAAATGGAACAAATTTAATTCACTTTTTCATTAAATGTAAGGGTTAAAGTGGGAAAGTTGTGTCCAAAATTAGTAAATGGACAAGTTCTTTTGATCAAGATTTTATGTCTAAAAAGACAAGTAGACTTATATGGAGGGAGTATTAAACTGCAGGATAGTTACAACTAGATACGACCAATTATTCACATATTTCAGCCTTTTAGTTGTAAGGGAAATTCTTTTGGTGCCCTCGAGGTTTCGACTTTTCCTTTTGGTATCCAAAAAATTTCTTGTTTCTTTTGGTGCCCTCCTAGTTTTAAAATTTTCCTTTTCGCAGCCTAAACAAACTGTCATTTTTCATCCCACTTTCTGTCCATCTTCTTTTATTTGTAGTTAAAAAATTAAAAATAAAAAAGTTGTCTTTCCATTGAAGGCTTCAGAGTTTGGAAGATCATCATCGCGCTTTTGGATTTTCGTTCACCTTGTATAAGTCAGTTGTGATTTCCGATAGCCATAATTCGGGAAATAGCCTCTACAAAAGAATAAAGAAATGTCGAATAAATCAAACAGTGAAGTATTCCGAAGATGGCAAAGATATGAAATTTCAAAATTGCCTTTGAACGTGATGAAATTTCAAAATTACCTTCGGAATCGACATGAAGTCTTCTATGGTTTCTTGCTTTGAAAGAGGAACAGAAAACTTCGCTCTCGGTCTCTTAAAGCCGCCATAATCCATGCTACCGACATCACTTCACCTCACTGGTGATTTCATCACACCCTCTGTCCTAGGAAGTTCCACGACAATGCCTCAATCGAAACCAGAGCCTGCGTCCTTGTCGACGACGGCTCAATCTCCTCGAGTTGTTTGCTCAAAATCGCGAATTTCATCTTATCCATCTCCATTGGAGTTCGATTGCATGACTTCGCCCGATCTACATTGTCGGCGGCAACGACATGAACTGCAATGACGATTTTCCGATGTCTTTTAGCTCAAAGACAGATCTCCTCATCCACTTCGGTTATGAAGGCCTTCGATGCAATCCGGTGATATTCCCTTAGGTCTTGGAACTCATCTTCGAAGATCGGCAACCGAGAGCTCGAAAGTGATTTCCGTCGCCGCCATCGTGGACTCGAACGCACCGGAGAAGAAGCAGGAGACTCCAAAATCAAAAGGCCTTTGTTTGACTTTTTTTGGTGGAATTTGTGTGGTCCAATCCTATTCCAAATCTGGCCTTTGAAGACTCCAAAATTAAAAAATAAAAATAAAGGTTTTTTTTAACGGAAAAAAATAAATTAGATTGAATTTGGGTTTATGTTTACTTTAGGTTATGGTTGGGACTTTTGTAAAATCAGAAGGGTACCAAAAGGAATATGTTTTTTTGTCACTAAGAGGAAAAGTCCAAACCTCGAGGGCACCAAAAAGAAAATCCCTATTTGTAAAAGCAAGAAGCAAATTTTCATAATGTAAATATGAAACAGGTTAAAATAGATGTGTTTCATTCAACAACACATTTTTTGTTATAAGGTTCATTGATGAAGGATCTGGTTTTTGATTTCGGTGCAAGGCAATCCCGACGCAATCCAAGCAATCTCGATGGAGGAACTTTTGTTCTGGTTTCACAAGGGCAGTTCGCCCTACTCCGGACTTCGATCTGAGTGATTCTAGCTCGTGGAGTTAGATCTATGAGTCTACTTGAATCCATCAAAATTTTAGAGCCTTAAGATGATTGGATTGAAATTTATAATGATTCTACTGAGGTGTTGCAGAATCAACCGAGAAGTGATTTTGTTGGACGAATTTGGATCCAATGGTGATCGGTCCTTCAAGGGCCTTTGAGGGAGGTTTTGATGGTTGATGGAAGATGTAATTCAGATAATGGAGGTGATGGTATTGGTAGATTAAGGGATGAATATGGACAAGCAGGGCAAAGGATATGACACACCTTTGATCTACTCGAACTAGGAAGATCAATCGAGGATATGACTCACCATGATCTACCTTCGGATTTGGATTGATATGACTCACAATCCAAGGAAGAAAAATCTAAATTTTGATTCATAAACAAAGATGAAAAACATTTTCAAAAGGGGAGAGACAAAGAGTTGCAATTTTGCATCAATCTTGTCTAAGGAGAAAAGGAGCCTTCTAACTCTTTTAACACCCCACATAGGTATCTAACCCCAACCTCCCACAAAAAGGAGTTGTTTTCAAAATGAAGTAAGGTTTCCAATTGTTTATAAAATACCCTTACAACTAATAAAACAACTGCACACACACGTGGCCTTCAAAATAAGCGCAAATCAAGCATCACGGCGTCGGCCTGGCCAGATCAATGGCAACCAAAAGGGACCATGCTTCACTTGGACTTTTCCTCACTGCTTCATAGGTGAAAAGGCCAACTTTGAGGTCTTCTTGTATGGAACAAGCTTTTGCCCGAGTAATTCGACCTAAAAATGGAAGAGCCTCGGACTTGGCCCTTGGTGTCGCAGCGATAGCTTCAAAAAGAGGCTCTTGGGGCTTGGCTGATTTAGGACACCTTTCATGGGAGTTCTTGGTGTCATTGGCCTTTATTTGAGGAGATTAAGGACCTCCCAAACTATGTTCCTATGGAACTTGAGAAGTACATAACAAACTTGGCTCCAATGCTTCACCCGGCGCATCAAGGCAAGCCGCCATAATGCTAGACTTGGGGCTGCTTGGCGCTAGTGCAAGCTCCACTTGCTCATGGCCCATGTAATACTCCTCTTGGTCTTGTTCATGATGTGGTAGAATCACATCATTCTCCCTCCCTTCAAAAAGGATTCGTCCTCGAATCCGAGTGCACTTCCAAGTGAAAATCCAAAATGCACACAAAACTCCTCTTTGGTACAAGATCGGGCCACAACACGTGTTGCTTTCTAGAGGACCAGCCAATGATGTTGCCTCCATGATATATGGAGAAGTCGTGTTACAACCTGTATTCATCTGGATCGGACGCCTAACCGTATCGGAGAAGGCCTTCAACCGAGAATCAATAGCTTTTCAGAGCATGAGACCGACAAAAATTGAGCCTTTTAGATAACGAAGAATCCGCTTTACCACAACCCAATGATTATCAATCAGATTGTGCATGAATTGACACACTCTATTCATCGCATAGGTAATTTGTGGGCGAGTAATGGTCACATATTGCAAGGCACCGATAATACTCCGATAAAGTTGCAGATCTTGCAATGGATCGATGATATTAACAAGCTTAGACCTAGGTTTTGCTGTTGACGAGATGAGCTTAGCACCCAACATGGAGTTGAGTTCAAGAAGCTCATAGATGTATTTCTGTTGAGAGAGCATGATCTTAGAAGATGAGCAAGAGACCTCGATGCCTAGAAAAAATAAAGCAAGCCAATGCCCTTAAGGGAGAAGTCTCGATTTAGACTTAGAATAAACTCTTCAATAACTTTTTGATCTAAGCCGGTTATAACAAGGTCATCTACATAGACTAGAATGTTGGTTTCCGTGTTTTTAGCTTGGTTTTATATAGTCTTTCTAGGATTTTGAGTCGTGTTCTAGATAGGTTTTGTGTGTGTTTTGTGCCATTGGCTTTAGTTTTTGTATTTTTCGCAGTATGGAAGCTATGCAAATTTCTGTGTTTTCTTGTAGTTTTTGGAGCGGATTTTGGAGCATTCAAGAGCGTTACATACATGGGAGCGAGGCTAAGAAAGAAGATTGAAGTGTCAATAGCACAAAAAACACCCTCTCAAGGCTGAGTATGGAAAATTTTGAATTTCTAGTGTGCATAGTTGGAGAAAAGGCGACCATTGATGTAGAGATTGGAGGTGTATTTGTAGGAGTCCTTCATTTATTCTACACAACTGAATAAGGTTGGATAAGAAGATGGTGCAATTGCAATTTGTGTTTTCTAAGTGTAGGTGAAAGATCAAGATTCGGATGTTAGCATGCATATAGACTTGTCAATCGGGTCGGGTCGGGCGGGTTCGGGTTCGGGTTAAATCTGGTTCCGGTTCGTTCTGGGTCACGGGTCAATCGGGTCGGGTTGTAGCGGGTTTTCGGTCGGATCGGGTTGAACAATGAGTCTAAAATCTCCTATTTTTCTTATGATTATTAAAATCATTTTTTAATTAAATAATAATATTTAATTATAATATATTAGTTTCATTTATTATAATAATAAAATATATTATAAGTTTCAAAATAAATTTAAAGAATTCTATAAATATACTAAATCGGTCAACCCAACGAGTTTCGGGTTCTATCGGGTTCGATTTATTTCGGGTTTCGGGTTCAAATTTTCGGGTCTTGACCCTGAAATTATCGGGCCGGTCGGGTCGGGTTAGCGGGTTAGGTCAGTTTTTGACAACTCTACATGCATACATATTCATGACACTAATTAATAAGAAAATGGAAAACCTTGAAGTTTTGGTTCTTTGTTACCAATGGGCTTTTATTCTTGTTCAGCTTGTAAGTTTCTATTCTTTAAAGTCTTCCTATCCATATGTTTGATATGTCTTGATATTATATGGTTCTAAGAGTCCTATGCATTTTTGTAGGTGATTACATTGTTGGCATATTTGGTATACTTCATTGATGGCTATCAGGAATTCTAGTTCTGCCATGCCACAAGCTTTGATAGTGAAACCATTTTCTACTATATCTACGGTAAATATCTCAAAACCAGACTTAAGGATCTCTTGTGAATACATTTATGTTGTTTGAATGAAGTTTGTAGAGTAAGAAATTATATTTATTCATGTTGTATTCTGGTTGCAAATGTATCAATTTTAAGGACACTTATTTGCTGTACAAATATTTAGGAGATAATCTTGTAATGCCTCCTCTTTCTCTTCCACTACCCTTCTCTATATAAAATCACTAGATACCTCCTCCTTGAAAACTCCACCAGAGATTAACAATTCACCACTGTATGCTACAAATGTGTGTGCAGGTTAAATTGACTTGTGACTTTGTGAGACACAAAAACCCTTAAATGTGCTTATAAGAAGTTATCATCTTTAGGTTCACCAACAAGAACATTAGGGAAACTTTATTAGGGAAAATGGTTGTTAACTTGTGTTCACTTGTAGTGCAAGATATGTTCCTAATTTAAAGGACGAAAAGAGAAATTTGGTTTATACTTTTATGGTTATGAGAAACTCATTGTATATTTGTTCTGGCTGCTCTCCTGTAGAATCTACATTACTTTAAATTATGAATATCTTATTTTAATGTATCTTTTGCCTTACCCTGCTTGCTATGCCCTTTCTCTTGAAATAGTGAATCTATTTGGTTTTTATTCTATGTTTTATGGACTAGTCAATGGCTTGTTTTTGAAAGATATGAATTAATTATATCATTGATGTACTACAGGAGCACTTCTTTCCTTTTCCTTGCTTGGGTTCTCTGGTTGCTTCATAATGTGTTATGATCGTAGAGTAACGAATCATTGATGAAACCCGAAATAAACCGTTCGCTAAATGACAAGAAACGAGATTATTCTATTCGATTGTACAAACGCTTGCTCTTTATTTACTATTTCTTTAAAACGAGGCCTACAAACAAACGAGATTTACACCCTAGACCTCCTATGAGTATTCAAGATCTCGATCTAACAATGTCCGAGATCTCCTAATTGCTATGCGATTCTACCACCTCGGTGCCACTTGATTGATCTTGGTGCGAGGCTGAGCTAAGAGTGTGGTGAAGATGGCTTACGAGACTGTGTAGCGAGGTCTTTGATGTGGACGAGAGCTCTGTGTGACTTGAAGTGTTTTTGTGAACTTCACTTGTCTATAGCGAGGTCTTTTGACGATGTTTCAATCACATCGATCTTCAACGAGCAAGATAGTTCTTGAGTTCAAGATGTTTTTCGACCCCCTCTCACTTACGAGGTTCTTCTCTATTTATAGAGAATTGGGGAGTCGAGTTTTAGCTATCATCCAATGTGGGACGCCCGAGATCAGGGCTTCTGATTGGTCCGGAGGCGAGGCAACCGGTGATTGGCCTGGGGGAGCGGCGCCAGCTGAGTGGTCCGGATGGTCGGGTGTGTCAGTAGAGTCAGCAACGAGGTTTAGACCTCGCTTCGAGGTGTCAGGAGACCTCGCGGGGATAGGAACTTTGTTTAATTTAAAAGACGGATATAGTTGTGGGCCCCGGAATCCACCTTGGGAGTCCCGTCGGGGTGCGTTTATTCCCTGTACCCCGGGCCCACTTCCTGTTTTACTATATTGAACACCATCACAACCCCATGGCCTGGGGACCTCGTTCCGAGGACCCCGGGTCATAAACATGAAGGGCACTTGATCCACCAAAGACCGGGGTGCGGGGTTTGTACTTCTTTAGGGTCGCGGGATGCGAGGTCGAGAGGTTGGGTGGATGCTTCGTGAGGGGTTCTTTTGCGAGGCCTGACACTTAGGTTTTTCTCTTGCTCATACGCGTGTGGCTTCCTGGGCCCGCTCCCCGTACCTTGCTTAATGGGCCGTCTGGGTGGGATAGGCCCAATAAGCCTTCCGGGAGCGAGGAGAGGCCCAAGCCTATTCTTTATAAAGGGGCGTCTCTCACACTTTTCATCCTCATCTTCTTCCCCCATCATTTTCGCTCTTTCTTTCTTCGTCTTTCCAGTTTCTGGCGAGCGGTTTTCGAGACGGTTACCGACGACCTTCCGTTATCCTCCAGTTGCGCCACCGCTTTTTCCACGCCGACTTTAAGCAAGTAAGTCTCAACTCTCTTTTCTCGTCTTCGATGTTCTTCGTCGTTCTCTCTCCGTCCTCTGTTCTAACGGGAGACAGACGCTCCCTGGTGTTTTGGGTCGGTGTCACGATGGAGAAACGAAGGGGGTGAGGGCGGCGCTTGCGTCTGTACGACGCCTTTGATTTTCTTTTTTTGTTCTTTCTTCGTTTCGTGCCCTAGGTGGGTGACGGTTTGTTGCCCAGTGCTTCACGCCAGCGTCACGGCGGCGAAACGGTGATGGTGAGGGCGGCGTGCGCTTCTGCGCGGTGCCCCTGCCGTCTTTTCTTTGCATTCTCTCTTGCTTTGCTTTGTGCCCTAGCGGGCAACGGTTGTTT
This sequence comes from Fallopia convolvulus, assembly GCA_964016875.1. Taxonomy (NCBI): domain Eukaryota; kingdom Viridiplantae; phylum Streptophyta; class Magnoliopsida; order Caryophyllales; family Polygonaceae; genus Fallopia; species Fallopia convolvulus. Next base: position 24,756,075 of record OZ024721.1, on the reverse strand, counting down.
CTCGGTGTTTTGCGCCAGCGTCATGGCGGCGGGACAGTGGGGTGAGGGTGGCGACTGCCATGCCCTCGAACCCTTCGTCCGCCAATCGACGGTTGTTTCTCTTTGCGGTTTTGAAATTTGAGATCCTTGGAAACCCAAACGTCATGATGCCCGACTGACGGGACGTTTGGGCCTCCACCGCTGGTTTCCACCGCTGACTTCCATTCCACCTTCTCTCTCCTCTTTTTGGCGCTTCAACTTCTCCCCCGCCGTCCTATCTTGTTAGAGTAGCCCTAGAGCGCCACGTGGCCTTCTCCCCTTATGACCTCGCGTTCTCTTTCTTTGGTTGCTTTGCCCGATGTCTCAACCCTTTTTTCTTTTCCAGGTGCTCGCCTTTCGTGGCCTGAACGTCGCTCTTTCATGCCTAGGAGAGCTTCTTTGAGCCCCCCCACCAGTCTTCGCGTTCAAAGCTCAAGAGAGATTCTACGAGGAGGTTTCCGAGTCCGTAGGGAGTGTAGAGGCTAGTGATTCCCAGAACCTGAGGTCTCCCTCGTTGGTCTTCAACGACCCTTCTTCCAGCGACTTTGTTGTTTCCATCAATTCTTGCTTCTTCCGACTTCGCGCATCGTCTGGTGTTGAGATGGCATCGTCTTCGATTTCTGATGAGGATGTTGCCGAGGTTATTGTGAGGTTGTCCGACTGCAACGAGCCCGCGAGCTTTTTTACGGAGTACATTACTGACGCCGTGTCCTGCGTCCCGCCCGCCCTCGAGGAGCGGATCCCTATGTCCTCAGACTTGAACGAGGCCTTTCTATCCGAAGGGGATCATACGACCTTGAAGCCTAAAGACCTCGCGGACGCTAACAAGGACTTCGCCTGGCCCGAGGGAGTTGAGCTAGCGCTCCCCGAAGGGAAGGGCTGCTCCTTGGCGCATTAGCAAAGGTGTGTGGTTGTGCATCTGCACAGTCTCCAGGCTAGCTTCAGGCTCCCCTTGGCCCAACACATCGTTGATTTCTTGTGGGCCATGCACGTCTGCCCTGCACAGTTGTTCCCCAATGCGTGGAGGCTGTTGTGTGCCTACACGGTTCGCAGCCGCGAGCTTGGGGATGGGCCGAATTTCGACATCATGTCGAGCCTATTTCTAGCGAGGAGGGAGCACGAGTCTTGCCTCGTCAATCTTAGCTTGTCGGGTATTAAACTCACCATGGCCCCTTCGAACGTCGGGCCGTGGAAGAAGAAATGGTTCTTGGTTAGAGACCCTAATGGGAGGTATCTCAACTTTCCCACGGCACCGGACAATTTCGTTCGGCCCAAGGGTGCACATAAAGCCACCGAACTCAAGGAGCTCAAAGAACAATACAACCCGAACCGTCAGGCATCGTTCCAGGAGTACTTAGCAGAGGACCGGCTTGAGCGGGCCGGCCTGAGCCTCACCCTTCCACCCTGCGAGGGCGAAGAGGGTACTTAATTTCCTTCTTGTTGTTTGTTTTTATTATTTGCCCTTGGTTTTACGCAATGAGGTTGAAACCTCGCTTATCTAGTGATGACCACGGGCCTTCGCCCGGGTCATGCTAACTTGACTCGTTGTTACGTCTCGTTTCTTTATCTAACCTATTTCTATGTCTTTTTTTTCTTCTTTTTTTACAGTGGACCTCTTCAACGCTCTAACCTCGAAGAAGCAGGGAAAGAGACCTGTGACTTCCACTTTCACCGCCCAGGCCCCTCGCAGCCAAAAGGGCGTCGTTATAAAGGAACCGACCACGCTGGCGAGGCCGCCCACCTCGCAGCCAAAGGCGACACCTCTGCCGCTGAAGGCGTCCGGGGCGAAGACAAACGAGGGGGCCTCGACTAAGGGGGATGTCGCGAGAATGTCCTCCCAAGCCTCCCGAGGATCCGGCGATAAAGCCGGGTCCAAGAGGAAAGGCGCGGAGTCCCCCCGCGGGGATAAAAAGTAGCACAGGGGGGACGGCCAGCACGGTTCGTCGGGGAAGGAGATCATCCCCAATTTTAATTTTGAGGGACGAGCCCTCAACGCCGTTGGTCCTTCTCCCGCGAAGTTCCACTGCCCCGGGCCGGCTCGGGGTGTTTCTGCGAGATGGAATCGGGACGACTTGAAGGAAGAGGTCTCGTGGGCTAACAATCTCACCAAAGAGGCCCTTAACGACGAGGCCGCCCGCTATTCGGCGATGGTATGTTCTGCTTTCATGAATCTCGCTTCTGTTTTGGATTTCGCGCCTCTCTCTTTTTTTAACAACTTTGTGAAATTTCAGCATACCTTCTTTGAGAACTACAACCACAGCCGCCTCACCCTTCTCCAGACGAGAATGGATAAAATGGAGGCGGCACTTAAAGCCCGCACAACGGAGTGTGCGAAGCACGAGGAGGACCTTGCCGAGGCCGGAAAGCGGATCAAAGTCGCGGAGGTCGCGGCGAAGGAGGAGGCCAAGGCGGCGGCGAAGGAGGAGGAGAACAAGGCAAAGGCCCTAGTCGGGGTCTTACGGAGCGAGAATGAGGAGCTTTGGGGCAAACTCTCCGCAGAGCACAAATTCTTTAAAGAGAAGGAGGCATAGCTCTTGAAGGCCGAGGACGAGATCACCAACCTCCGACAGCGCGTCAACGAGCTTAACGAGGAGGTGGTGGTTGCGGGGCCCAAGTATGTGGAGTCGGCGGAGTATAAGGAGGAGTTGGTGGGTAGAGTGAACAAGATGTTCCGCTAGGCCGTCCGCATGGGGGTTAAGCAGGCGGTGGCGAAGTACGGGCACATCGACCCCCGTATTTCCTTCTTCATCCCCAACTACACAGAGACTATGGGGGAGCAAACCGGGGAGGATCCCGAGGGAGAATGTGAGTTCTTCCTTAACGAAGATGGGACCGTGGCTACCGAGGCGCCCTCCGCAGAGGACCTCGGCCAGGGAAGTCTGGACCCCGTCGTCGTGGGCCCTCAACTCGTGACCAACGCGTCGAGGTCCCAGCCCGATGCTGTCTCTGCCTCGTCCGTCCTCCATGCTCCCACGGAACCTGCCGCCGATGCCCCGAAAGACATCGTTGCCGAGGTCCCGAAGGAACGAAGGACGTCTCCGACTTCTTAATGCTTTTTTATTTTTATTATGTTGTTGGCCCCGCGGGGGTCTGTAATTAAACACTTCGGCTCTTTTGGCCTTATTTTATGCAATTTCCTCTTGTCTTATGGATGTGTTTGTGTTTCTTGTTTTAATTTGCTTGTATACATATCCCGATCCAACCCCATGGCCCAAGTGTCACAATGTTTGTGGCATACTAGGGCCACATCGGGTGCTTGTTGTTATGCCGAGATCCCGAGGTTTGTTTGGATCCCATATGACGATTATTATGCCAAGATCACGAGCCTAGCTCGGATCTCGCATGATGGACTGAGATTCTTCTGCTAAGACCTAACTCATATCTTTTTCAAGTCATAATTTATCCGCCCTTTCCTCAATTCAACTCCACCGTTCAAGGAGTTCATACGAATCTAAACAAGTGACAGTTTAGAAGTAATAATATGGAGACAACTTATCACACGTATTTTGATGAAAACTCGTCCGTTTATGATTCCGATGTTAGTGAGATTTGGATGGGGCATTATAGCATCTTCTAAAAGATCCTGCTTGTTGGCGAAGGCGATTTCTCGTTCTCATCGTGCCTGACTACCGACTTTGGATTTGCTTGCAACATTATGTCAAGATCACAAGCCTCGCTCGGACCTTGCATGGTGGTTATTATGCCAAGATCACGAGCCTCGCTCGGACGTTGCATGATGGTTATTATGCAAAGATCACGAGCCTCGCTCGGACCTTGCATGATAATTTTTTACTGTTTCCAACCCCAAGCGGGAAGCGAGGGGTGGGTTTAAACACGAGGTTCTCCAACCCCAAGCGGGAAGCGAGGGGTGGACTTAAAACACGAGATTCTCCAACCCCAAGCGGAAAGCGAGGGGTGGACTCAAACACGAGGTTCTGCGACCCCAAGCGGGAAGCAAGGGGTGGACTTAAACACGAGATTCTCCAACTCCAAGCGGGAAGCGAGGGGTGGACTTAAAACACGAGATTCTCCAACCCTAAGCGGGAAGCGATGGGTGGACCTGAACACGAGGTTCTCCAACCCCAAGCGGGAAGCGAGGGGTGGACTTAAAACACGAGATTCTCCAACCCCAAGCGGGAAGCGAGGGGTGGACTCAAACACGAGGTTCTCCGACCCCAAGCGGGAAGCGAGGGGTGGACTTAAACACGAGGTTCTCCGACCCCAAGCGGGAAGCGAGGGGTGGACTTAAACGCGAGATTCTCCAACCACATGTGGGAAGCGAGGGGTGGACCTGAACACGAGGTTCTCCAACCCCAAGCGGGAAGCGAGGGGTGGACTTAAACACGAGATTCTCCAACCCTAAGCGCTAAGCGAGGGGTGGACCTGAACACGAGGTTCTCCAACCCCAAGCGGGAAGCGAGGGGTGGACTTAAAACACGAGATTCTCCAACCCCAAGCGGGAAGCGAGGGGTGGACTCAAACACGAGGTTCTCCAACCCCAAGCGGGAAGCGAGGGGTGGACTTAAACACGAGGTTCTCTGACCCCAAGCGGGAAGCGAGGGGTGGACTTAAACGCGAGATTCTCCAACCCCAAGCGGGAAGCGAAGGGTGGACCTGAACACGAGGTTCTCCAACCCTAAGCGGGAAGCGAGGGGTGGACTTAAACACGAGATTCTCCAACCCCAAGCAGGAAGCGATGGGTGGACTTAAACACGAGATTCTCCAACCCCAAGCGGGAAGCGAGGGGTGGACTTAAACACGAGGTTCTCCAACCCCAAGCGGGAAGCGAGGGGTGGATTTAAACACGAGATTCTCCAACCCCAAGCGGGAAGCAATGGGTGGACTTAAACACGAGATTCTCCAACCCCAAGCGGGAAGCGAGGGGTGGATTTAAACACGAGGCTTTCATTTTTGAGATAGATTTGAAAATTCCACAACCCTTTATTCATAAAACTTGTTGCAAATTGCGGAGTTTAGAGGGTTTACACATAATATTTTTTGAGCCGATCAACGTTCCATGTTTTGCTCAGGGTACGGCCCTCGCTGTCTTTGAGCTTGAAAGCTCCGGGCGCGACCTCCTCGCCGAGGAGGTATGGCCCCTCCCAGTTAGGGTCCAACTTGCGACCTTCGATACGCCTTAAAATGAGGTTACCCGTAGCCAGGGACCGAGGCCTAACCTTCTTGTCGTGGTACACTGCCACACGGCGTTTGTATTCCCTGAAGCGTAGGTCATCCACCTCGCGCAGCTCGTCTCTGAATTGCAGTTCAACCTTAAAGTTGGCCACGTTCTCTTTTTCGTTGAAATCGAAAACTCTCGCCGAGGGGACCAAGGTCTCTACTTGGACTAGTGCCTCCACCCCGTAGGTTAGAGCGAAAGGTGTTTCTCCCGTTGCGCGACGAGAGGTCGTGCGATACGTCCATAGGACGAGTGGGAGGAGTTCCGCCCAACGACTTGCGCCACGCCTAGGCGCTTCTTTAGGTCAGTCAAGATGCGGGCGTTGACGTTCTCCACCTGGTCGTTGGATTGGGGGTGGGCCACGGAGGAAAACTTGAGGTTTATGCCCAGGTCGGAACCGAAGGTCCGAGTCTCTTCACAGTCGAATTGGGGGCCATGGTCGGTAATGATGGTCATGGGAACGCCAAAGCGGCAGACGAGGTTCTTCCATAGGAAGTCACAGACCTTTTCCCCCGTGATCTTTGCCATTGCTTTTGCCTCGACCCACTTCGTGAAATAGTCGACGATGACCAAGATATACCGCACCTGGCCGACAGCTTTGGGGAAGGGGCCGAGGATGTCCATCCCCCACATCGCGAAGGAGCATGGCGCGTAGGGGCGTGTTGGAGGTTACCGTGCTTCTGACACCCGTCACATCGCTGGACATAGGCCCTCGCGTCTTGCCGTAGAGAGGGCCAAAAGTACCCCAAATGGGTGATTTTATGTGCTAGGGATCGCCACCCTGTGTGGCCGCCACAGACCCCCTCGTGTGCCTCATAGAGGATATGCTCCGTAGAATCGGTCGGCACACACAGCAGGTTGGGCTCAGCATAGCCTCGGCGATAGAGACGGCCACCGATGACGCAATAGCGCGCCGCCTGCATTTTCGATTTCCGAGCCTCCGCGGGGTCCTCTGGTAGGACGCCGCTCTCCACGTACCGCGTGATCGGGGTCCTCCAGTCCCTAGTGGTTACGGAGAGAACCTCGCTGGTCACGCTCCGCGAGAGTTTTCTTTCCACCATCACGCGATTTCCTACCTCCAAGGGGAGGGCAGATCCTAACCTCGCGAGAGCATCCGCCTTTGTGTTCGAGGTTCGCGGGATTGTCTCCACCGCAAAGGTTTCTAGGCACGACAACAAGGCCTTAACTTTCTCTCGGTACGCAGACAGGAACCCCGTCTGGGTGTCGTATTGCCCGTTGAGCTGACGCGCAACCAGCTCGGAGTCGGTGTAGACCCTGATTTTGCGGGCCCCACTGAGGAGCGCCATCTCTATTCCGGCGATCATGGCCTCGTACTCGGCCTCGTTGTTGGTGGCGTCGAAGGCGAAGTTAAGGGCATACTCCGTCTCAATCGAGGGACCGACAAGGAATACGCCAGCCCCGCCACCGGCGTCACATCGTGAGCCATCAACGAATACCTTCCACTCTTCCGAGCTTGCGCCAGTTTCGGGGAAGGTTACCTCCACCATGAAATCGGCGAGGGCTTGCCCCTTCATCGCAGTTCTCGGGAGGTAGCTGAGGTCGAACTCGGAAAGCTCGACTGCCCACTTCATCATTCGCCCGGAGAGGGCGGGCTGGTGGAGGATTTGCCGAAGTGGGAGGTCGGAACGGACCTGTATGGGGTGCACGTGGAAGTAAGGTTGCAGGCGCCTTGCGGCGGTCACGACTGCCAGTGCCATCTTCTCCGCCGGGGAGTATCGTTGCTCCGCAGGTTGGAGCACGCGACTCACGAAGTAGACTGGGTGCATGGCCTTTCTGGTTAGCACCGCGCTGACCGTCTCCGGGCTTACTGCCACATATAGTTGCAAGTCTTCGCCCGCCATTGGAGGGGACAACGTGGGGAGCTTCGAAAGGAAGGCCTTCAATTCAGAGAAAGCGAGCTCGAGCCCTTCATTCCAAACGAACTTATCGTTCTTCTTGAGAGCAGCGAACAAGGGAAGAGACTTGTCCGCCAAACGGGAGCAAAACCTTCCTAGATAGTTTACGGCGCCGTTGAGCCGCTGCACCTCAGTTCGAGATCGCGGCGACCTCATTGAGAGGATCGACTCAACCTTGGCGGGGTTGACGTCGATCCCGCGCTCACTGATCATGAAGCCTAAGAACTTCCCTGATGACACGCCGAAGACGCACTTCTCGGGGTTCAGGCTGAGGCGGTTGTGCCTGAGGGTAGCGAAGACCTCAGCGAGGTCGACCAGATGCTCTTCAGGGGTCTTGCTCCGGACCACGATATCGTCGACGTAGGCCGACACGTTCCTTCCCAGGTGATTCTTAAAGATGCGGTCGACGAGGCGCTGAAAGGTGGCCCTCGCATTCTTTAGACCAAACGGCATGACCTTGTAACAATAAGTGCCTCGCTGGGTGATGAAGGACGTCTCCTCCTTGTCACGCGGGCTCATCAGGACTTGGTTGTATCCTGAGTACGCATCGAGGAAGCTCAATACCCCATGAAATGCGGTTGAGTCGACCAGCTCGTTGATCAAGGGCAAGGGGTAGCTGTCTTTGGGACACGCTTTATTGAGATCCTTGAAGTCCATGCACATCCTCCACTTCCTGATGGCTTTTTTGACCAGCACGACGTTGGACAGCCATCGGGGGTACTGGACTTCCCGAATGAAGCCCACGGCCAGCAATTTCGCCACCTTGTCGTTTGCGCCGTTTGCCCTCTCCTCATTCATTTTTCTTCGTCGCTGCACCACAGGGCGAGTGGTGACATCGACGTTTAGGGAGTGCTGGTCCACGGTTCGCGGGACGCCGCGGAGGTCCTTCGCGGTCCAGGCAAACACGTCGCGGGACCCAGCAAGCAAGGCTTCTAGTGACTTTGCTGACGTCCCGGAGAGACATTCTCCCAGGTAGATCTTCTCGAACTCACTCTCGAAGGGGGATATCGCCCTTCTTTCTACCTCAGGGGTGGGGATCGTGAAGTCCCGGACTTCAAGGTCTGCCTCGCCGGGGGACTCCACCATAAACACCGGGCACTTTTGTTTTGCCGAGGTCGCATAGCAAATGCAGCCCTCTTCTTGGTTGCCCTTTACCTTCCCGACCCCGTCGTCGACGGGGAATTTCATTTTGAGGTGGTAGATGGACACCACCGCCTGAAATTTCATCAGGGACACCCTCCCGATGATTGCATTCCACACCGAAGGCAGGCGTACCACCGTGAACTCCACCATCTCGGTCCTCCTTGTGGAGCCGGTGCCCAGCGTCATCCAAAGGTCTATGAGACCTGCTACGTCGACCTCGTCCCCCGAGAAGGAGGTGAGCTTCCCCGCGTAGGGCTTCAAGGATGTTTCGGAGATGCCCAACTGCTCGAATGCGCCGTAGTACATGATCTCCACGGAAGACCCCGTGTCCACCAGCACTCGCTTCACCATTTTCGAGCCCATTTGAGCGTGCACCACCAAGGGGTCAGAGTGTGGCATGTGGAGCCCCTCGGCATCTTCGGAGGAGAAGGCCAAGCCTACGTGAGATCGCGAGGTTTGGGCGACGCTAAATACCGAGGGCTCATGATGGCTTGCCCTCATGTACCTCTTTCTTTCCGCCTGGCTTGATCCAGCCAGCAATGGTCCGCCCGAGATGGTATGGATATACCCATCGGGTGTTGTCGCCTGCCCAAATCGTGCCTGCTTTGCGGGAGCCTGCTGTTCGACGTTGTTGGCCTGAGCTGACTCGGACCTCGTGGTACGGTGTTGGCTCCCGATGCGGGGTTGGCACGCCCCTTTTCATTCGTGTTGTACGCAGGGCCACCCTTGCCTCTATAACCTCGTGGTCTCCCGCCGAAGCAGCTCCAACCCCCACCGCCGCCTCCGCGGTTGTTATAGTGGTTATTCCTGTTGTCGTTGTTGTTGTTGTTCCAATAGTTGTTGTTGTTTCTGTTGCTGTTGTTATTGTTGTTGTAGTTAACGGGGTGGTGGGCCGGCGTCACATACGCATTCCTCGCGGCCGGCGCGGCCACTTTTGCCTTTCCTTTAGCCTCGACGACGATTTCCTTGTCGGTCCTCGGTCGCGAGCTCTGGTTGGCGGCATCCTCGACATACACTTGGGTCGTGATCCGGGCGCACAGGCTATCATACGTTGTTGGGCATTTCAAGAAAATGAAATTCTTGAAGGGACCCGGACACAGGTTGCCCATGAGGATATCTCGCACCGATGCCTCGTCGATGTGTGCGATCACTGCGACCGCGGTGGTGAACCTCGTGAAGAAGGTGCCCAACAGCTCGCTCTCTCCCTGCTCAATACCGCGGAGATCCCGCATGTTCTTCTTGCGCTTCTTGGAGCCGTTGAAGTGTGTGACAAAGGATTCGCACAGTTGGGCGAACGAGGCCACAGACTCCAACTTGAGGCTTATGAACCACGTCATCGCGGCCTTTTCCAGGGTGGTTGGGAAGATCCGGCAGAATATGGCATCATTGTAGGAGTTGACATTCATTTGGACAGCGAAGTGCTTTACGTGGTCCTCCGGGTCAGCCGTGCCATCGTAGAGGCCCATTTGTGGCCAATGGAAACCTTTGGGCATAGGTGCCTCCTGAATCTCGGTCACGAAAGGGGAACGACACCCGAACTCGACGGGTTGGCGGCGTGACTTCGATTTCATGGGGTGCATAGCACTCCCTGCTGTTTCGGACAACTCCGTGTCCCGCATCCTTGAACGTTGTGAACGGGATCGCGAGATCTGCATTGGGTCCCGGGGAGGTCTTTCCGTTGACGAACCGTTGGTGGACGTCTCGGGTCTCGGCACATGTCCGGGGACGTACGCGGGTACGTACTCAGAGTGGGGTTGCCCCGAGGGGGAACAGGGACGTATGAAGGGGCGAAGCCCTGCTGGTACTGCGCATAGCCCGGGTAGGGGTATGGGTTCGGGGGTGCGCCGCCCTGCTTGTACCCTTGGAATGGGTATGGGTTTTGTGGGGCGGTGTAGATCCAGCCCGGGGGGACCACGAACGGGCAGCCCGGAGGCCCCGCGCCCGTCCACTACGCGGTTTCGGGCATGTTATCGGGGTGTTGGGGGAAGAAATTGTTTGGGCAAGCCATTTTGATGGGATCGAAGCCAAGGTTTGCACAAATCGAGAAATTGCTTAGGATGAAGAGGTTCCCACAGACGGCGCCAGTGATGAAACCCGAAATAAACCATTCGCTAAATGACAAGAAACGAGATTATTTTATTCCATTGTGCAAACGCTTGCTCTTTATTTATTATTTCTTTACAACGAGTTTACAAGCCAACGAGGCCTACAAACAAACGAGATTTACACCCTAGACCTCCTACGAGTATTCGAGATCTCGATCTAACAATGTCCGAGATCTCCAATTGCTATGCGATTCTACCACCTCGGTGCCACTTGATTGATCTTGGTGCGAGGCTGAGCTAAGAGTGTGGTGATGATGGCTTACGAGACTGTGTAGCGAGGTCTTTGATGTGGACGAGAGCTCTGTGTGACTTGAAGTCTTTTTGTGAACTTCACTTGTCTATAGCGAGGTCTTTTGACGATGTTTCAATCACGTCGATCTTCAACGAGCAAGATAGTTCTTGAGTTCAAGATTTTTTTCGACCCCCTCTCACTTACGAGGTTCTTCTCTATTTATAGAGAATTGGGGAGTCGAGTTTTAGCTATCATCCGATGTGGGACGCCCGAGATCAGGGCTTCTGATTGGTCCGGAGGCGAGGCAGCCGGTGATTGGCCTGGGGGAGCGGCGCCAGCTGAGTGGTCCGGATGGGCGGGTGTGTCAGTAGAGTCGGCAAAGAGGTTTAGACCTCGCTTCGAGGCGTCAAGAGACCTCGCGGGGATAGGAACTTTGTTTAATTTAAAAGACGGATATAGTGGTGGGCCCCGGAATCCACCTTGGGAGTCCCGTCGGGTCCGTTTATTCCCTGTACCCCGGGCCCACTTCATGTTTTACTATTTTGAGCACCATCAATGATGTCGCACAACCTTGTCGAGAACTTTGTATTTGTTACTCTCAAGATAGTTGATTTGCTTGGGTCAATGCCATGTGCAAAATACAAGATAGAAGAGATTCGAGATTAAATTGTGTAGTGCTTTAATTTATGGTTATAGAATATTATTGTATGACTTTTTGACATTACTTGATGCATTTGGATTATTGAGGAATTTCTAATCTAGTGTCAAATGTTTTTATAAATACATTTAAGCATATGGTATGATATATTATTAAACAATTTCTATTTGACAAAAAAATGCACATTTACTACGGTTTGGGATACATAATTTTACCATGGTTATCATTTTTACCACACTATATTTTTACAACAGTGGAGTACATTTACCACGGTTCAAGAAAACTAAAAAACAATGCAATTTTAATACGATTATCACAAAGACTATGGTTATATGAACCGAGGTAAACCGGAGAACCGTGGTAAAATTACGACCGTGGTAAGCAATTTTACCATGGTCAAAATTACCGCGGTTCACAACCTAGGTAATCTTTGCCAAAGAACCGTGGTTAAAACTACTTTTTCTACTTGTGCTTAAGTCACTTGTGGATGTTTATGTCACTTGTGCTTGAAATTGCTTTTTGATGAGGGCTAATACTTGATGGATATGTTGTTGGTTTCGACTCTAGTGTAGTTATTGCTTGAGGACAAGCAAGTCTAAGTATGGGGTATTTTGATGTGCATGTTTTTAGCTTGGTTTTATATAGTTTTTCTAGGGTTTTGAGTCGTGTTCTAGATAGATTTTGTGTGTGTTTTGTTTCATTTGCTTTAGTTTACGTATTTTTCGCAAAGTATGGAAGTTACGCAAATTTCTGTGTTTTCTTGTAGTTTTTGGAGTGGATTTTGGAGCATTCAAGAGCGTCACACGGGTGGGAGCGAGGCTAAGAAAGAAGATTGAAGTGGTGGTGGAAGATGCAAGGAAGAAACGTGGAGTACAAGAGAAGAATAAGCCCAAGAATGGCTCGTTACCGACCTAGGAGGGCTCGGTATCGAGGCCTACAGAAGACAAAATTGAGGGAAAATCACGAGAGAAGGCCTACCGACCCTGAAGGGGTCGTTACCGAGGTACCCCCGTGTCGGTAGGCGATGCCGACTCAAGTTGTTAATGTGTTTATTCCGATATCTTATTAGAAGGTTAGTTTTTATATCTTTAAAGAAACTTCTTTAGATAGATTTCTTAGTATTTAAGCAATAATTTGGAACAAGTTTAGAGTCTTTTTATCTGAATGTTTGTTAATTTGCTTCTCTTATTAAATGAAAGTTGGTTTCTTATGTGAAAAGGCATGATCTTTATTATTCATATGACTTAATATGCATAGCTATGTTGTGGTAAACCCTAAATCCTAAATCTTTCTCGCATTGTTAACAACCCTCGTTCCTAGTTACCCTTGTTACCGACCCTTTAGGATTGGTACCGAGCTTTACAGTGCATTCTCGGTTGTTTGTTCTTGTTTCGTTGTTGTTTTCGTTTGTTTGTTTCATGCGTTTTAACCTAGCAATTAGACATAGACTTCTTCTCATGTGGACGAACCTGACTTCGCTATACTCAGTGGGGTCTTGATGTTATAAATTTATTTGTTCGATTAGATAGATCAAATATCCTTTCAACAAATTGGCGTCGTTGTCGTGGAGGCGATAGTGCTGTGTTTAGTTGCTTTTAGGGTTTGGGAATAGCACGACCCCGTTTTTGTTTTTAATTTGTTTGCTTTTGTTAGTTTTCTCAGTTTATGCAATCGGGAAGACGCAGGCTTGATTTCTATAATCCTTTATTTGATTTGGAGCCTAAACGTACTTTTCATCGTAGACAACGAGCGAACCGAGCAATGGCAACTGCTGAAGAACTTGCTACACAGATGGCTAACCTCCGCGTGCAGATGGAGACGTTGCAAGCTGCTAGAGACGCTGAAGCTGCTAACTTGTTTAATCATGTAATTCCTTTATCATGTTTGGATAGTTTAGCCCAATGGACGGCAATGGAGAGGGACTAGGAGAGAGATGGCGAGGACATTTGTGACTCTGATGAAGGAGAAAGACTAGAGGAATTTCGTTCCTCAAAGTTATATGACGATGTATGAATGAGAGGCACAATTGGAGAGTTTATGGGGTGATCCATCAACAAATTGGACATAGTGAGAACTTGGGCTAGGCCATTTAGAGAGATTGGTGGAATTGGGCCAGAAGTTGAGGGTAGCCCATCAGAGATTGCAACAATATGTTGAAGGAGGGAATCAAAGATGATTTCGTTTGGAGGATTTTTAGGAAGAATTTGGAGATAAGCATGGATATGGAAATTGAGACTCATCAAATATGACATATCTAGAAATATGAATTTTTCAATTGGGAACGTTGAAACAAACATGCCCCTTATGTTTGGAACTATACCCTAAAATGATGTTGGGTTGAGAACGATATTCCAATTTGTTTGTATTATAAGGTCTAAGATAAGGATAGCAGAGACACCCGAAAGATTTAAGAAACCCATAATCCAGATTTTTTTTCCATAAAGACACTCAAAAAGGGATTTGAAATTTAATAAAGGATTGATCATTCTATTGGATAAATAAACAAATTTATGAAAGGAATGTTCTCAAAATTTAATGGACAATTTTGCATGGGCTAAAAGGGATAAACCTTTTTCAACAATGAATCTATTTTGTCTTTCAAAAGAAGCATTTTGGTTAGGAGTATATGGGTAGATAATGTGATGAATATTCCTAAGAGTTTCAAGATATTTGGACACATTTCGATATTCCCCACTGTAATCTCTTTGGAATGATATTATGAGAGTGGAAAATTTTTGGATTAATTTAATAAACAATTGGAAAATAAAATAAACCTAAATTTTATTTGATATAAAAAATCCAAACAAACTTAGTACATTCATCAACAAAACTAGCATAATATTTATTCCCATTGATAGAGGGAAATGACGCAGGATGCTAAACACCGGAGTGGACTAAATCAAAAGTCTTAAAGGAAATAAGATGACGGTTAGAAAGTGGTAGACGTCGAGTTTTTCACATGTAAAAGGAGGAACAAAATGAAATCAGTTTCGTAGACGAGACAGGAAGTCGCCGAATTGATAGGATACGACGAAGAATGAACTCATGTGGATGGATCAGGTTGATGCATGTTCACCAATGAAAACAACTACACAAATCAACTCAACATAATAGGGAGGTTGAGGTTGAGGTAGAAACTGATAGAGACCTTTTTCAACAATTCCTATTAGAAGGACTACCCTTGCAAAATTTTGCAAAGCAATAAGTGGGATGAAACTCAAGTAAAACGTTATTATCCTTAGAGAGTTTAGACACACTTATGAGATTTTTGGAGATATTGGGCACAACCAGAACATCGAATAAAGCTAAGGGGGTTTTGGAAACATGATCAATAGGTCAAGTAGCACGACCCAAATGAGAGATTAGAAGTGACATATCGTCTCCTACAACCAGTTGATTAGTGCCTTTATTGGAGGAGTTGAAGTTGAGATTGCCGACGCGTAGGTGATATGATGAGCCGCTCTAGAGTCAACAACCCACATATCTGGGATCTCATATTGGCATGAGGTCGAATAAGCAACACGACTCGACGAAGCCTGACTTGAGGACTGGACCGAGCTAGAGAGGGCATGCTTGTTTGTGATTGGAAACTTAGTGGCATTAAGTCACTTGAAGTAGTTCGATGCATCATGGCTAGGTTTGAGACAAATCTAGCACGTAAGACGCCCATGATCAACATCGTGAAAAGCACCAGGAGAGGAATCAGATTGGGACAAATCGTAGGGGGGACTTCCCCGGCCTCTTCCACGACCCTAACCTCTTGTAGTAGCAACATTGGCGAATGCAAGGGCCATGGAATCTGACGCACTAAGAGGTTGATTTTCCTCCTCTAGCCGATGTTCTTCATGAAGTAGGAGGCAAAGAAGGTAATTGGGAGAGAGCGGTGATGGTGCTCAAAATGGTAGAACAGGAAGTGGGCCCGGGGTACAAGGAATAAACGGATCTGACGGGATTCCCAAGGTGGATTCCGGGGCCCACAACCATACCCGCCTTTTATTTAAACAAAATCCCTATCTGCGCGTGGTCTTCCGAAACCTCGGGAACGAGGTCTAAACCTCGTTGCCGACTCAGCTGACATCCCCGCCCGTCTGAACCACTCAACTGTCACCGTTCCCCCCAACCAATCATCGGCGGCCTCACCTTTGGACCAATCAGAAGCCCTGATCTCGGGCGTCCCACATCGAGTAAACACTAAAAATCGGCTCCTCAATTCTCGATAAATAGAGGAGAACCTCGTAGGTAACAAGGGGTCGAAAACATCTTGAACTCAAGAACTATCTTGCTCGTTAAAGATCGACGTGATTGAATCATCGTCAAAAACCTCGCTATAGACAGGTAAAGTCTACAAAAAGACTTCAAGTCGCACAAACAACTCTCACTCACATCAAAGACCTCGCAGCATCCCCTCGCAGGCCACAATCACCACGCTCTAACTCAAATCACCCAATCTCGTCAATGGAGTTTCGTGAGACGGTCCGTGGGCGGTAGAATCTCGTAGTGATTAGGAGATCTCGAACCCTGTTAGATCGAGATCTCAAATACTCTTAGAAAGTCATTTGTTTGTAAACCTCTTTTGTTTGTAAACCTCGTTTGCTTGTAACCTCGTTGTAAAAGAAACAATAAATAAAGAGTAAGTGTTTGCACAACCGAACAAAGTAGTTTCGTTTCTTGTCTTCTAGCGACGGTTTATTTCGAGTTTCATCAAGCGGAGTATTGCTAAAAGAGAGAAAGTGAGTGGACCGAAAAGCCTCATATTGAGATCCGAGGCCAAAAAGGATATAAGCAACGAGATCCTCATCAGAGATGATGCAAAGACTCTCTGCTAAAGCATCGACAAGGGCTCGCTTTTTCTCCACATATTCAAGGACCGACATGGATCCTTTCATCATGGTTTGAAGTTGATTACAAAGATGCATCTTTCTCACTCGAGTGTAAGCGTGGAAAGTACGAGCCAACATAGACCATGTCTCGGAAACCGTGGTGGCCCGCAACAAGGCCAAGTAGGGGCATCGTGAGGATCGACCAGATCCAAAGAAGAACAAGCCTATCTTTTCGGATCCAAGCATGATGAGAAGGGTTCGGGGATGTCAAAAGAGCGGTATCCCTATCAAAGGCAGCAAGGGCAACCTCTACCTAGAGGGACTGTCGGTGGTGGGGCAAGCAAAGGCGACGAGGGACCATTAGAATCCAAGAATGAATCTAGATCAATAGCTTCGAGTGCCTACCGAATTTTACCCCTCCAAAGACTATAGTTTGAGCGGTCCAAACGAATTGCAAAGTTGGGAAGATGAAAGTTTTGGGAACCTCCATCAAAAGAGATCGAGAAAAAAATTTGAGTGGAAGAAGTAGGATTGTTGGATATGATGATCGAGAGGACCGAGACTAGGCTGATACCATTTAAGATAAGGAGATTGATAATGAAATTTCTACCAAAAATGAAGATTGATAATGAAAGCGTATGTTCTATTCATTATATGAACTTGTA
Organism: Fallopia convolvulus; assembly: GCA_964016875.1. Classification (NCBI taxonomy): domain Eukaryota; kingdom Viridiplantae; phylum Streptophyta; class Magnoliopsida; order Caryophyllales; family Polygonaceae; genus Fallopia; species Fallopia convolvulus. Next base: position 24,739,342 of record OZ024721.1, on the reverse strand, counting down.
CATATATAGTACAAAGAGATCTTCTCAATCCTAGAAAGGATATTCTATATAAGGGAAAGATTGAAACAAATTACCATGATCTTAGAGAGGATAGAGATATACAAAAATAGAAGATATTAAAGATCATAAAAATATTATCCTAAGATTATAATAATAGAGTTAGGATCAAATGAGATTAATGCTTAGGGTGTAAAATGAGAACAAATATAAGCCGTTAGATTTGGGAATAAAAGATAATGGTCAATACTTGTCTAAATGCCCACCATGTGTTTGATAAAATGCCCAAATGATAAACTTTAGAATATTGTCCTCTTTTTTGTTCTTAATTTTTCTCTAGTTTTATTACTTCTTCTTTGATAAAATGATATGAATCATATTGAGATTCCATGTGTACAAATTGCAATTAAAGTCATGACACTAATTACTACGAGCAAAACTTCATGAATTGTAAGAACACTTATTATGAACCTTAACATTCAAATGTATGAACCGACAAAATCTCATTTATAAACTAGAATACATAACACAAATAAGAAGTATGGTGAATTAAATTTCACAAACCTTTATGACAATTGTTATGAACCTAACTACATAAAGACATGAACCCATAAAATAGTAAAATCTCATTTATGAAATACGATACATGCCACAAATAACAAGTATTGTACGTGGATTAAATTTCATGAACCTTCATGACAATTGTTATGAACCTAACCGTATAAAGACATAAACCCATAAAATATCATTTATGAAATACGATACATGACACAAACAACGAGTATTTTGAATTAAATTTCTTGAATCGTATTGACAGTTGTTATGAACCTAATCGTATAAAAACATGAACCAACATAATGCTATTTATTAACTATGATACACGACTCGCATGAACCTTAAAAAGATATGAACTAAAATTTATGAACGATAAGATGAAATATTATGAACCTATACTTATAAATATATGAACCAAAAGAACAAATGTCATGAACCAAAAGACATGAACCAAAATAACTAGTATACTTTAAACACATGAACTGTAAGATAAATTACTATGAACTTTAGCTTACAAAAACATGAACCAAAAGAAGATCTATAATGAACCAACCTTATGAAGTATTAGTCTATGTGGGATTTGAACCCACATCTATGTGCACATGCACATCGCTCTAACATTTGAGCTAATAGACTTTTAAAATTCACCAAGATACTAAATCAATCACATGGTAAAATGTTAAGCAAATTTGGATTTAATCTTACAAAACACATGAATCACATACATATATATAAACTCGTGACCTTCACCAAAGTTTTGGAAATAAAACTAACATTCAACTTTTTAATTATAACATTGGATCAACAAAATGAGGAATAAATCACCCCTTGATCGAATTGATACTCAATATTATCAACAATTTCACATAGAGTTAGATTTTAGACAAGAATGATATTAAGTATGAGATGTGACCCAAACATCAATAACTTGAGAAGAAATGAAAAACCAATAATAGTCAATAGTTCAAAATAACCAAATTTAGAGGCCAATCAAGAAATACTTAAGAATGTCAAACTGTTAGCAAAGTTAGAGATGAATCAACAAGGATATGTATGTAAGTGTTGATGAGATCTGTTGCTTAGAAAAATAATGGAATTTTTCCATTGAGAAGGACAAGTTCAAACCGATCAGTTTTGACGAGGCAAAGAAGATATGCCAACAGTGAAGAATTCTCTCCATGAGTCCTTCGTTCCGCCTTGAACTCCCGATCAATTTTGGAGACGAATTTGTAGTCTTTGACGAGGCAGAGAAGATATGTCAGTGATGATGAATTATTTCTCCCCGATTCCGTCGTTCCGTTCTGAATTCCCCGAGAATGTCGGCGTGATTGAGTGAACATGCTTGTTTCAAAGGGAAGGGTTTGGGGAGAAGGGGGGTATTTTTGGAATACTATAGTATTTTTTTTAAATTGCATTTTGTGTCATTCATTAATGAATCAGCCTTTTTTTTTTCTTTTTTGTCTAATTTAATCTCATCCGTCCATACTCCTCATCCAACACTCCAAATTTGTACTTAATTTTTACCCTAAGAGATTTATGCACTAGAACTCTCCTCTGTAATAATATTGTCCTAATAAATACCATGAAGGCCTAAATTTAGATTCATAAACGGTATGTTGTCATTAAGAGTTTCGCGTCCTGTGGCTAAGCTAGGTGCAAATTTTAGTGCTCCCTAAACTAGTTCAAGCAAAGCTGTAGTATGCATTTATTTTTTGGTATGATCTCATAATAGCAGTTTCTTATACTATTAAAAACAAAATAAAACCTTGTACTTAAAAAAGAAATGAATTATAAAGTTGTAACCTATAAGACGCACAAGTGAAAATAATGAAATATGAGGGGATGAGACAAATAAAGTTTGAATAAAGAAGGGGTGGATGTGGATGGTCGCTTTGGTCAGAGATCGTGTGGTCCAGAGTGCTTTGACTTGCGTCCGTACGATGAGGGTCTAAAATTTGCCCAACCTCCTTTTTCTACTTTTAACCCCCACTGGACTTGGAATAATACCTCCCTAGCCCCCTATACAGTATACACACACATAGCCTGGGGCTACCTACACACACATACACACCTCTCTAAAGTCTAAAGAAGTCTAAAGTCTGAATTCTGAAGCCTGCACAGTGAGCACATCATTGGATGCCTTGTCTTAGTTCATGCAGAATGCGGGCCCACGTTACACGGCCCACGGCCCATTACCCTCTTAGAAGAGGCCAGAGGCCACTGCACGAAACGTACCTGCTTTTGTTCTCTTTAGGGTCACCTAGCCCCCTGGGCCTCCCCCACATCGTTTCCTTTAGTAGCTTTTTTTCGCCTGTGCCACTGGCTTGTTGGGGTTCTGACACGTGGCCATATCCGATGTCCGCCACGTTTGTTTCTTGTGCTTTCATCCTCTGGCTGTGTTTTTTCATTGGGTTTGAAACTTTGAATTGAATCCCTTTGTTTTGTTTGGCTCTTGGATCTCACTACTACTACCTTCACTTGAATCGAACCTCGTATGGTTGGTGTCAATAGCTGCTGCTATGATCTGACCTCTTTTCTTGGCTTTTTTTTTTTTTTTTTAAGTTTAAGATGTTTGTTTTAATTTATTTATAGGGCTGCGCTTCTGGCTTATGCTTTCTACAAAGAGAGAGAGAGAGAGAGATCGTTGTTTGGATATTGTTTGTGCTAATTAATTCAATTGGCATTTGGACTTTGGAGATGAGGTGGTGTGTAGTAGTGTTTGGGAATTGAGACTAGAGAGGATGTGCTGTGCTTTCCAGAGCATGTATGCAATTTTATGATCTATTGAGCCAAAGTAGGGATCGTAGCTTTTTTTTTTATTTCATTTTTTCAAACCATTGTAAAATTAAAAGTAACTTTCTATCTTGCTTAAAACAAGAATCTCGAATGATTCTTTTAAAAAAGACACACTCTCAATACAAGGGCGGTACTGTACGGATTTTATTAAATATAAATAAAATAAATAAATAGTTAAATAATATAATAGAACCCGCTCAAGGAGTATCTCGTTTGAGGGAACCACTCTTAGGCAAAAATCTCACCAAGAGGAATTGAAGAAGAACTTCTGATTTTTATTGAATTATCAACGTGAATACAATAACACTAGGTAAGATTTATATAGTAGTAGCTAAAGACCTAAAAGAACCCACTGCTAAACAAATAAGGAAACAAGATAATAAGAAAATATTCTTAAAAGATAATAGACTCAATTAAGAGATACTAGACTAATTTAACTACTTAAATTTAGCAACTAGGATCGTATCAATGCACCCGCCCTAAAGACTCGACTTGTCCTCAAGTCGAAGCATAATCTTTCATCCCGGCTCTACTTGCGGAGCTTTGACACCCTGAAGCTTGTATTTCCGTCCTTTGCTCTTAAAGATCATGAACTTATCGCTCCAATTTGCTAGCACAGTATTGAGAGAGGCTAACCATTTAATTCCCAAGACAACTTCAGTGTCCCCCAAGGAGAAGGGATAAAAGTCTTGAGTAATGACAAGGCCAGGCAATTGAATTGCAAGATTTGGACAGATTCGATCACATCTGATAACTTCGCCATTGCCAATGGTTACACCAAATCCCGAGACATGCTGGGTGGGAAGCTTAAGCTCTCGAACGAGTTTCTCTGAAATGAAATTGTGGGTAGACCCACTATCCACCAATATCAAAACTTGGCGATCTTTTAGAGTGCCCTGTATTTTCATTGTACTTGTAGTGGATTGTCTAGATATTTGGTGGAAAGAAATCTCAACCAATCCCTCGTCATTGCCTGGAGATTCAAACTGTTGAACGTCCTCTTCTTCCCCCTCCAAGAGAGCCCCATCAATTTCGTCCGGGCATTCCATGGTGGATAGCGAGGATTTGCACTGGTGCCCCGGTGAAAATCTATCACCGCAGCGAAAACACAACCCTTTTTCGCGTCTCAATTGACGCTCGTTATCCCAAGGCTTTTGCGGTGGTGGCTGGTTGGCCGTCGATCGATAGGATGGTGAAGGGGTTGAGTTGGAATTTTGTGGAGCTGAAGTGTTTGTACGGCCATTGGAATAATTGTGATTGGGCTGGTTATAATTAATGGGCCTATTGGAATGATTTGAGAATTTGGAATATTGGTTTAGACCCATTTTTGCCTCACATTCTAATGCAAGCTAGCAGCTCGAAAGACGGAACGTGGCCTATGTATCCTTAGCTCCGTTTTCAACTCTTCCTTTAGACCGGCGAGGAAGACGCCAAGTAAACAGTGATCCGGCCAATCCTGAACTCGTGCTACTCTCCGAGCGAATTCTTGACGATACTCGGTGACCGTCCCCGTCTGTTTGATGGCAGTCAAAAATTCGTCTGGATTTTGGAATTCGGGTGGGCCGTAGTTCTCCTGGAAGATTCTAACCAGGTCTTCCCAAATTAAAATTTCACCTTCTCCATTGACCCAGGCGTACAAATCAAGGGCATCTCCTTCCAAGTGCATCGCCGTCACCTCGACCTTCATCTCGTTGGGAATTTGGAAGTAGCGGAAATATTTTTCAGCTTTGAGGATCCAACCACGTGGATCACCTCCGTCAAACTTGGGAAAGTCAATTTTTGGCCTTGGTCGATGATTACCATGGTAGCCGCGATTGTTATCGTCATCTTCGTCTTGATCCTCCCAATATCGAGGTCGCTGGCGATTGACGGCTTGTACTTGCGGCATCCTAGATCTATTGCGAAGTGGGCCCACTGGACTACCTTCTACCGCATGTCTGGCGGGTGGTAGATTGTTGGTGGATAACTGGGTAGTTAGGGTTTTGATGGCTGCAGCAAGTTCATTCATCATGTCGGGGTTAGTGTTTTGGCTTGTGGAGGCTGAGGGATCGATGTTTTGTGGAGTGGTGTTTTGTGGATCGATGTTTTGTGGATCGGTAAGGGAACCAACGCGAGTAGTCACCATCAGATCGATGGCTCTGATACCAAATGATAGAACCCGCTCAAGGAGTATCTCGCTTGAGGGAACCACTCTTAGGCAAGAATCTCACCAAGAGGAATTGAAGAAGAACTTCTGATTTTTATTGAATTATCAACGTGAATACAATAACACTAGGTAAGATTTATATAGTAGTAGCTAAAGACCTAAAAGAACCCACTGCTAAACAAATAAGGAAACAAGATAATAAGAAAATATTCTTAAAAGATAATAGACTCAATTAAGAGATACTAGACTAATTTAACTACTTAAATTTAGCAACTAGGATCGTATCATAATAAAAAAATTTGTATTATGAATTTATTTTTTTCTTAGAAAAATATAGAGTCAAAACTAATATTCATTAACGTTTATGGTTTAATTAAAGAAGTTTATAACTTTTCAAGGAAAAAATGGTTTTGGAGAATCATATTTGAAAATAATATTGCACATTTATTTTTAATTTAATATTTATCTTTATATAAAATATTTTACCTAGATCTTATCTAATAGTTTAGAATAAAAATTATTATAATTAATTTTTTAGGAAAAGTTTATTTTTATCAACACCACCCGCCCAATATAGATTTATGCACTAAACCACCCTTAAAAATAGAAATTGCTCAAAACCAAACATAAACCTACACAGTTATCAAGCAACCACCCACAAAAATTAAACCGTTTACTTCCCTGTTAAATTAATTGAAATGACACAAATACCCCTATTATATTTGTAAATTTTCCAAATCCATCCACCTCAAAGGCTCAAACTCAAATAAACCTTAAATTCCCAAATTACCTAATTAATTTTCTCTTCCAAAATCAAAGAGGCAACTTAAATCACCTCCAGATACATCTTATATAGTCTATTGACCTTTAATTTCTCTCTTCCCCTCCAGCGTCGATGGAAATGGAGGTCGAGAGCTTCGAGTTGTTATACAATCTACGCTGTCACCTACCATGACTTCGCAACCGCCCTCATCGTCAAGCTAGGAGTTAGGTTTTATCCCTCTGCCGACTACAGACTACTCCATCGGGTTCAATGAGATTATTATCCACAACACATACCCATGAGTTCATCCATGATTTCGCTTGGCGGGTTCTATATCGTCAACGGGGATTCAACACCACTGATTGAGCTTTGAGCACTCGTCGCCTCTTTTGGAGAGCAAGTGAATGGAAGATTGGAAGATTAATTTGGGTGTTTAGATTTTATCTGTAATTTGGGGTTTAGGTTAAGATTTGGATATTATCAAATACTTTTTATTTCTGATCAAAATTGGATAAATTTGGGGATAAATTTTAAAAGAAAATTGGATAAATATGAGGATTTGAATCTAATATATGGATGCTTTTGAGCAATTTCTATTTTTAAGGGTGGTTTAGTGAAACTCTATATTGGACGGGTGGTTTTTTGAAATTTACCCAATAATATAATATAAATTTATTTATTTTTATCAAAATTAACTATAGATGATAAATAGTCAATCTCTTATGAGAAAATGTAAAAGATAATTATTTTCGTCAAAATTTAATTTATTCATTTAATTGTTAATTTTTTACGACATAATGTAATTTCTATCTTTTTTTTAATCAAAATTCTATTTTAATAAAATATTTTCCATAAATAGATAAAATGCAAAGATAATGTAAATATTTATTTAATTCTAAGAGTAGATTTTTTAAAAATGAGTTTACTAAAATTTGATTTAAGCAAAGTTTTTATCAAGTTTTTTAATCATAAATTCGTTTTTAAAAGAAATTTTACATGAATAGATCATTGTGAATCTTTTAAAAGATAGTGTAAACTTCTATATTTTTTTAAATCAAAATTCAATTTTTAAAAGAAAGTTTACATAAATAGATCATTGTCAATCTTGTAAGACAAAATGTAAATTTCTATATTTTTTTTTATCAAAATTCTGTTTTAATAAAATATTTTCCATAAAAATATAAAAGGAGAAAATAATGTAAATATTTATTTTATTATCATTGATTATATCCAATTTTTCTATTTTAATTAACTATTTTAATATTGAGTGATGTGAATATTTTTAAATCTTATAGGGGGACATGTTATATTCTTATTAATATTTTTTGGGATTTGAATATGTTAGAAAAGATAAATTGAATTATTATATCGGCAAAAGGGGTGATGTGGCGCAATATGATGACAAATTTGTTATCGCTTTAGTATATAGTAATAGATAATAGATAGATAGATTAGATTTTACTATTATTTCATAGTTATTTTGGATAATTTTCTTTTTTTTTTTCCTTTTATAGTTATACTTTTGATATATGGAAGATTGTTAAATTTAAATATTATAAAATATTTCATATATTTTTTATAATCTTGTGGAAAATTACATATGTATAGAATTGGATATTTTTTATATTTAATGGTTATTTTGCCAAAAATTATCAAATCCAAAACTTATAGAATATTTCACATGGATATAAATAATACAGAGTAATTTTATTATATGTGGGATCTACAATTATTTTTTAACCAATAAAAAATTGCCCAATTAAATTTCAACCAATCAGATTGGTTTTAAAAAAAGGGTGGTGTGGTCCAATCTAAAAGTGACATGTGTTGTTTAATTATTTTTTTAATCTCAGCTATAGTATATAGTAATGATGTTTCATTATATCATGTTTAGGGTCTTTAAGTCATTACTTCTCAAGACTTCTTTCACCTACTGACCGAAAATGTAATCTTTAAACTTATGGAATATCTATACATCTTACCCAAGATGTCCATTGTACACATTGTCATACACTAATCATTGTTAAATGTTAAATTTGTAAAAGATGTTTTTTCATGAGGAAAGGAATTAGAAAGATCGATCTTAACTGGTGTAATATTTGGGTTTTGTTTTTCTTTCTAGGACGGAAAAACAAATTTCTCGGTTTATAAGTAGTCAAAATCTTGACCAGCAAGTAACTTCCGAGATAGAATTTAACTCTCTGATATATAATTCTTTAGTTGTACTAATGCCTTTAATACCTTATATATATATATATATATAATGGTTCAAGTGAGGACCACCCTTGTGGTACATCCAAGGCTTAAAATGAGGACTAATCTCAACCATTGGATTTACCCCTCTATTATGTA